>OY829915.1:132242690-133492327 GCA_963691935.1 Nephrotoma guestfalica | reverse complement strand
ATAGCAGGTGCGGTTGGTACTTTTTCTAATTTCTTTCCAAAATTCGTTCTGCTTTGGTAACATAGTACTCACTTTGGAAATAAGTAAATATGTATGTTTATTTTGAACCACGAATACTGTGTCAGTGTCAAAATAACATATGATTTAAAAAGACACCGCTAGATGAGTATAAACAATTTGTGCCAGTATGCGCCAATATTGCAAGAAGATAGTTCGAATTAACAGCAAAGAACAAACCGTTTGAATGAAAGGAAGTGCAATACTGGTAACCTCTGCGGTTGAATGGAAAGAAAGAAGGACCTAATCGAAGTAAGACTAATGAAATAATCAATCCCGAAGGCTTTTCGGGCACAATGAAACCGCCTCTTTTTAGAATATGGTTGTTCTAAACGAATATGGGAGACTTCTGACGGCTCTGTTAATATAGACTAGCATTTAAAACTACCACGGAAGTAATACAACTCTCACAAAAGAATGTGGTTGAATGTGTGTTCGTTTATGATTTTATAGGGCCGCATATATACAATGCGTAATGGAGTTGTGTCAAAAAAGTGATCAATGTGAGGCACAAAATGATACATAGGTGTACCTCAGCTGTACCTATGTATCATTTTGTGCCGAATCTGCACTAAAAATAGGGGTTCCTATTTTAATTTCAAAGTAACCCCACACCCACTTACAAGAAGGGGAGAAGGTGTACTAATTTTAGCACTAATGTACGCCCCCCCTCCATAATGATTAAATTTTGATATATTTGAAAGTTTCAGCTTAAAAACATCACCCGGTATAGTACTTTGTACCCAATCAAAACATAGCAACCATCATTGATGAGTTAAAAAACAACTGGCTTACCCGTTATGAAGTCCTCGGTCTTATTCCAGTAAAATTGTCAGTTGTGAGTAATAATGGGAGCGATCGATATATACCTACAATCGATCCTGATGGCTTATCGATCAGCGATACGCGAAATTACCCAGAATATATTTAGGGAGTAATCTGATATTAGCTGCGTTTTGTTGAAATATGGTGTTCGAGACCGCGATAAAATATAGGGAAAATACAGGGAAATTTAGACAAAAAAATTTAGAACAACAACTTTAACTAACTTCAAGTCAATCATTTTGAAATTTAATTTTTGGTTTATAATTAAAAACAATAAGACCCAATATTAAAATAAATTAGATAATTTCACCAACAAACATTAAGATATCCATTTTTTTCTTATTAAAAACACAATTCAGTCATTTCATTTTCCTTCTTTCAAATTTCCAGTTATAAATGAAGTAAGGAACAATCAAAAAATTGTGTACTAAAAAAATTTCCCTGTTTCGTCAGTTCAGCAATTATTAAGTTTTTTGATGAACTCGGTTGTACTCTACATAATATCCAGAGTTGTTCAGAGTTGTTGAGAACAAGCATAAATAAACTTTATTCGATAATATAATGCAAGATATTGACTTAGTAAAAGCTCTTTAGGATTCGATTGAGTAAATCCGAAGCACAAATATTTTAATAATATGTGAATTGTTTAAAAAATCAAAATATAATTTATCGCGGTCTAGAGCAGCTGTTTCAAAAAAACGCAGCATTTACCGGCAGATATTAAGTTCGGGACTGTTCCATCATCAGCGTTGTATGGTCAAGATTGCGTCGATAGAATGAGAAAAAAATTTGTTAAGAAACACACTTTTTACGGTAGCAAAATCGATTAGCAAACCTAGAGATACTCCTGATGATGACCTAACAAGTCGAAATCGATCGAGTGGTTTTTTAAACTTTTTGGACAAATTTTTAAATTAAAATATTCAAAAATTTAATTCTTTGTGACACTATTTGGAAAGGCTGTATGGTACTGAGAAAACAAATTTCTTTTTAGTATCGATGTTTAAATGCCCCTAAATGTGTGTAAATGGTTTGTTTCTATAATAAGCTTGAGGACCATCATTTCGTATAATTTGATTACTAAACTTATATTATTTATATGCACAAAATTAATTAATAAATTTATGTTATTTCGTTATTTCTGATCTAAACATTGCATATTTTAATAAATTAATAACCACTTGTCTTTAAGGTCAGTAAATTTTCCAAAATTTTCCAGACATTTTTAATATTTTTAAACTAAATTTTACATTTTCTATATCACTTCAAGACTTATCTTGATAATCAAGTATTAATATCTCGATTTTATGTTTCTTAACACATCAAGTTACGAGTAAGTTTTCGCTGTTATAATATTGAATTAATTGATTTGTGCGTTAAAAAAACGATAAACTTTGAAACCTAACCATAGACAAACTAAACATTTTATTTGGATAATCATGTATTAATCCCTCAGTTATACAGCTAAGTTCATGCTAAAGAGAATTAGATCAATTGATAATATTGTATAGTAAAAAACTGATTTTTCCTAAACATCTTCTAAACATTCGACCCAGTGACCAATTCATGCTGAATTAACGTTTAGCTTAAGTGACCAATCAATGCTGAATTGACGTTTATTAGCTCAATAGACCGGATCGTAACAATACTGCCATTAGTAATAACGTCTCGGAAATAATTTTAAATTATTACAAATATAAATTTGTAATGTACATAAGAATTATTTTTATTCAAACAAAACAAAAACCCACGCCAACTTTATTGTCAAAAAATATTAATACCAAAAATAAATGAATAATGTTGCGATTTCACCTACGAGTATTGTGTTAATAAACGTCAAATCAGCGTAGTTAATCCAGCGTGAATTGGCCTGCGTGAATTATGGTACATGAAATACATTGTTAAGATTAGTGACATCTAGGTTTAAGTAGTACAAGGAGTTCTATAACAGTTTCGTTTTATAACGGATTTTTATTGTGGTATAGCCAAGAACAGAACCTATGTGAAAGTTCACAACGGTATATAAATACTGGTCTTATTAATTTTGCGATTAAACTAATTGTGCATGGTCATTGTAAAATGGATTAATAAATACTTTTATTAATAGGAAATTATTGTTGTTGTGTTTTAGTGTTTGGTGGATATTAAGAATTATTGAGAGATTATTTCCGGTATTTTCGAACATATTCCTCTAAAGTAAAATAAATATTGTGGTAAACCGTCGTTAACTTATAGCGTGTCCACAAATTCATCGGAGTTTAGAAAAGGACCTAGGTAGGTATCTACAATTGATGCTGCTATAGTGAAAATAAGATTTTCAAATAGAAATGAATGTTTTCGTTGGAAAGTTCCCATATTACATGCTTTCTAAATTTGTGAAAAAGTATTAAAATATTTATGCAACCAATGTAAGGCAAATGTATTACATATGTCCACCATCAAATTTGAATGCTTTGTTTTCATAAAAAACAGCTCACATACACAATTTTATTACGTTGATATTAAAACTTCCAACAAGATATCGTAATCAGGTAAATCGCGTTTAGAATACAAATCAGTTTTCGATTTTAGAAGTCATACAAATTATTCGTGCGAGTATATTGCCAGTTTTAAACCCAAAATTTATAAACACCCTTAAAAGCAAAGCACTATGCCATTAATTAGATAATTTTCTAAGAATTAATTATATGCTACGTTTTGATAGATTTCATTTCGTGAGGTCATGTTTATGTTTACCGATAGATATTCTTTCTAGCACTGATGATGACTATATTTGAGTTTTGAGTTTGATGGTGGAATGTTTTTGAGCGAAAAGCAGCAAAAAATAAAACTAAAAGAATTGGGTTGGTTATTAACGTTATTTATTATTAATCAATTAGTTTGATTACTGATGTAGATATGTACTCTACTCGTATAATATAATAGGGTTCGTTTGTCTAGATTCTAGATTAAAATAACGAGTAGTTTATTTAAGGGTTCGATAAAATATTTCTGACTGCGCTTCGTTTATTTAAGTAGGTGGATAGGTGGATTTACACATCACGGCACAAAGAATCAATTTAAAATTCAAATTTATGTAATCAACTTATACGAACTTATAATGGTGGTTTGGTGTTCTTTATACTTCCAAACGTTATCTTAAGGTCATATATATTATCATTTTATTTATTGCAAATACATGAATTACCACCTTTTGGGTATGATTGTTTCAACGACATCGGTTTTATATTATCTCCGGTTAGTTAGTTTTATGGTAAGACTGTCATTTAACTCCTATACTAGATAAATATATCTGATACCTTGGGTTAGGGACGGGTAAACGGTTCGTCAACAGATGAATAATTGTGGAATTGAACAGATCAATCTGAAATTTACTGTTTCCTAGAAATATAAATGTATTTGACCATTTGTTCATTCGAAGAAATAAGATAGCTAAAAATGCTACTGAACACCGTAGAAGAAATTCAATATCCACTGTGGAATACTAAAAAAGTGTAAAAGTGTAAATGATGTAAATGTTCTTATCAAAGCATTACACTTTATATAAGCAATGCACGAGTATACTTTCAGTTGTAATTAGTATTAGTAAATCAAATAGTTGTAAATCCACAGAACTTAAATAGATAAATAAATTCAGAAATTGTGTCAACACAATAATTTAAGTATTTTATAAACAATAATGCGTTGTTTATCTTGCTTTGAATTCTGTCATTCATTCGGTGCGATTATCTGATGTTTCTTTGATCCTAAACATATACATACAATAACTATTATCCACTCGTTATATTAGGCAAATAACAACAAAACCTTAATTAAAAACTAATTAAATTAAAAATTTAATTAATTATTAATTGCTATTTACATCTTAAAATAGACAAAGCGACAACCAAAATTAAATCATTTTTATTTCCGTATTGTGGAAACAAACTGGCTAATTCATTTCTCATAAGATTTTTTAAGTTGTGTTACCAGTGGTTAATAAACAGGTAATTCTAAATGCTAAGTATACTCAAACTAATAATGGTTGATCTAAATTCGTATGGAGACCCAAAACAAATTTTCAGCATTTCGTTATATACGGGAAGAATTATCAAACAAAGCAGTTATGACAACTAACCTACATTCAAAGATCTATATTTCATAAACCGGGACCGAGCCACCTCGAAAGTTGGAAAACTGCGAACAAAGTGTCAACAAACGCAGTCATCACAAAAGGAGTTTTAAACAAGCCCCATTCGTTGTAAATGAAGTTGGAAACGACCGTGATCAGTCCAATAGCGAGAAAAATTCTATTTTGAGAAAGTTTAACATATACCAATACAAAATCTTCAACATATACAAAAATGACAAAGAATTATATTAGATTATGCGACTAGTACTCTTAATGGGTAATAATGTGAAAAGTTGGTAAATGTCCGAGGGCGCTAGCCCGAGGACTTTTTACCAACCGAGGACATTATTACTCGTTAGTAACACAAGTCGGATACTTTATTTTATATCATTCTCGACTATAATGGCACTTTATCAACAAATAATAATAATTTTAGCTGTAGGGACCCGCCCGAATACCGTGATAATTATTTCTACTGTAATAATTTTGGCATTGTGCTGAATGCAACCAAATTATTACAGCAGCTATGCGATATAATTTTTGACACAACCGAAATAATTTTTGAATGATATTTTGTTTACGTTGGGAAGGCGCCAGCCATATTTTGAATTGCGAAATTATAATTGCTATTGTTATGAATACGACAATTTATTAATTTTTAAACTGAATTAACACATTTAATGAAATATTTAAACCAAAATATCTTCAGTTTCAATATACAATCACAATTATTCCATTTTTTAATAATGTCACCAATATTTTAATAATCGGACTGCAAATGAACTAATTCAAATGATAATTAGTCTGCTAATGTCAAAATTATCACGGAAAAATTATTTATTACAGAAACCGGACACGTCCTAAATATAAAGGCAAATTTTTTCTGACATTTTTCGTTAATCTAAGTGACATTTGCATTTATTGTTTAATTGTCACTATACAAATAGTGACAATTAAACAATAAATGCAAAGGTCACTAAATGCAATGTCACAATAGTTAGTATCTAAGATATATCATCTTTTTAAAAAAGTCCATTTTTTCACATTACTTTACGTTTCCGATTACCACAGCTACACATAAATTAAATCCATCGGTTTTTTGGTGTTATAATATTCTTAATGGACTATACTAATAGATATGCAGTAAATAGTATGAGTAGCTGTTGCACTTTTTTTGAAAAAAAAAAAATCTAAACTTTAATTTTCAGCATGAAATGTGGTAAATATTTTTTTTTATAAAAGTTTGAGCGTCTTTGGTGAAAAAAAATGTATGAGAACCTACGAGTAATAAGATGCTTCAGGCTTATCCATTCATTCTGGGACACCCTGTACATGTTAAAAGGCTCGGAAAATGTAGTGAGTCGGAAAAATTGACGTTCAATGTTTCAGTTCAATTTCAAAAAAAAAATTACAAAACCCTTCGTTAAAAAGTATAAGTTATTAAACAGTTAAATTTTTAAACCAAATCAAGAGCTATCAGAATGTTAATGTACCTACTACAATGGTCAGCAGCATCACCACGTAATAAAATGGTAAAGCATAAAAAGTTTTCATTCAAAAAATGATCATACTCTTCAGAAGGTAATTTGTCTATAAACCAGATTATTGCCGGACGCATTATCTAATTTTCTCACGCCACTATACCACTAGGAACAGAAGTGGCCTGCAAGTATGCATCATTGACTTACTCTTTGACTGTTACAGTCTGATTCACTTTGATTGCCTATGTATTGAACTCGATTACTTGCTCAATTATGAGCTCGATTAATTTCTTTTGGATGCCCATTCCACAAAGTGCCTTCCATATTGCATTCCTGTGTATTGTGCCGAAAGAACGTTCGAAGACCATGAACAGTAGATACAGTGGTGAATGCCATTCATTAGACTGCTAACTGATGATGCTTGTTGCGTTAATATGATCGGCGAAACTTCGCCTTGGTTGATTGTCGGTAAAATTTTATATAGGATAACCATTACTAATATCTTTGTGTTGCGGAGGGTCTTGTCTTGTTATTCTTCATTTTAGTAATGGCACCACTAACTTCCGCTTTGCTGCACTTCCTGCTCCGTTTTTGGATGGGTGTTAACAGTTTTGTTATTAGCGCCAATTGTTAATTTGATGGTTTGTGCATCGTTGATGATGTTGTGTGCTTCAATCTCTTCAATTGTGATTCATCTATTGTTAAGATTTGCTCAGATGCAATTCTTATGGGTAGGATATCGGAAATTCGAATTTTCTAGTTGTCTGTCGTAGGTATTTCAAACGAATTGATGTAGTACGCACATGTTTCGGGTTGCTGCAGTCTGTTCTGCTGCCTAGAACATGTTTTCAGTAAATTGTCTACGGCCATTTTCTTGATTTCGCGTGACGTATATCTTCGTATTGGCGTTTCAGCTCGAACGTATTTTGTTGGCACATTCGTTCTGAATTCTTGGTAGCCGAGTGTGTTGGTATAGCTGTTTCGATATAGGCTTCTTCGATTTGTTTTCACTGTTGCTCTCTAGCTTGGGCGCTTCGCAGAATGTGTTTCTTGTGTCGGCATCTTTTAATAATCTGTCGGTGTTAAATTTCTTGCGATTTTTCTTGATATGTTTTAAAACATGCTTAATTTTGAATTGTGATATTACCAGTTGGTGGTCACTGTGAAGGTCTGCACCACATTTTTGTGTTGAAATCTTTTTGTGTGGAAATTTACTGCCTCCTATGAAAAGCTGGTTTGTCACGCAGAATCGGTGACCATTATTACGCATAGAGTTTATAATGCTTGTTTACCCATTGATGGTTGCCAGGTCGGTGTTATATCTATTGTGGCTGGTTGTTTGTCATAAATCTAATCATTGGTTGTTTCGGCTGTATCTTTTGTTGGGGCATATCACTGTATGTTAGTTATGGTTGTGTTTCGTATTTTTGAATGGAATCTTGTTACGACTATTCTGATATTAACTGGTTTCTATTCCTTCTTTTATTTAGCTGTTGTGTATTTGGCCGATGTCTTATTCATCGCGACCAGAGAATATACATGTAATTTCCTTCGATTGTGTTTATTTCACAACAATTTTCACTTCACTGAGGCCGGGTATTTCGATTATGTAAGGTTTTTTTTTATCTAATTGCGCTAGCTTTGATGCGTGTTCCTGTTAGAGTTCTGATGTTTGAGTTTCCGGTTCGTGTTCGTGTAAGATAGCCGAAGGTTAATATGTGCAGGTTTGTATTGTATCATTATTCGTTTATTTAATCAATTTGATTTTGGATTAACGAATGATTGGTCCATTGAATCTTAGCCAGGTCCCAGGGCTTCTGATTAACCTAAGTAATGGACGCTTGACTGTAGCGATGAAGATGTGGTTCTCTTATCTATTTCGGCCACTCTCCCCTCACTCCAAGCAAGATAACTATAATGAGAAAAGACCGAGAAAAACAAAAGTTGATGGATAATCAATTGATGAATCAAATGTAATCCTGAGCTAACCTGAACAAAATGCATATCGTTTGCACTAAAAAATCCCCACCTGTGTTCTTGTTCAAGACAAAATTAATCGAGACACAGTTATCAGATAATTTCAGCACAAACTCGTCGTGACCGCCCGACACATTTTTTTTTTTTTTATTTGGGTCAAAACACAACCAAAAACAGTAAAGTTAATCAAAACAAACTCATTTATTCAATAAGTTTAATAGTAACCCCAAGTACGTGCTCAAGGAACGGACGATAAAATCAGTAATGAGTATTCGTTTCGAAAATATTCATGACAGATGGCACATTTGGTACAGAGAATTTCTTTTAAACCGTACAGCGTTATGATAAACGATTAAGCTCAGGAAGGTACATTGCATAACGACAATTTATTTGATCTCGTTACAAAATTAACCCGATTTTAACCAGAATGAAAATTATTAGTTTCTATAAAGCCCGATACAGAAAAAAAATCTTAGAATATTCTCCCATTTTTCGGATTCTTTGTCGAAGGATTATATCAACTCCAATACAGAATCGATAGTACAAATCAGCATATATTACAGGATCGTGTAAACGCCTGGTGTGAATCTTACGGGAGATACCAGTGAACGCTAAAGAAATGCCAACTATTTACTATATAATTTATTTTATTAAACCTGGGTTTATAAAATAATTTAATTTTACTCCACGAATGAAAATGAAATCGCTTATGGTTGTACCAATATCGAAGACATCGATTGACCAAGATATTTCAATCGCACCTAATTGTTTTATAAAAATAGAATTTTAACTTCTAAACTAAAGGTATACCCCAATTTAAACTGGAAATCTACATTGTCGGGAATCAATTGTCTACAATTGTCTACGCTGTTTTCGACACCACCATGTAGATAATTCGAAAATACGCGCAGACGCACAACATTGTATAAAATTAAAGTTTTCGTCTATAATAACACCGAGATATGTTTGATGATTCCGTTGTCAACTACTCGTATTATATATATCTACATAATTCTCGAACTTTGCTTTGATTGACAAGATCATGTATCTCGTTTTTGACATATTCAGTGATAGCTTGTATAATCTTCGTTTACTTTCTGTGCTGCGTAAGTCTATGGACTAATAAAACTTCTAAGTCGAATGTTTTGGATTTATCTAATTTGTTACTATTTCGAGCCTAATTGTGGCTATACCCGTCCTTTAGGACAATACAATTACATTTATAATATCTTTATCCAAGTCATACCAAAACAATACAGCACCCGTTAAATGAAATAGGTAGGTTAAAGTACAACAGGCGTGTGTTAGATACTAATGGTGGTAGACAATAACAAAACGGTACCATTCTTAAATAAAGGTCCTCAATCATATCCCGTTTCTCTTTCAGCAGTCATCCAAAGTTTTAATCTTAATCAAAGACTAAAGTTTATTAATGGCACTTTCATTTTAATAATATTCGTACACTCATTTGTGTGAAATCCGACGTTTATTTAAGCACAAACTTCTTGTCTTATTTCACTTATATCTATACAACCGAAAAGTGTCTTGCAATAAGAATTCAGTAAGGTAGCATAAATAAATTCAAGGATTTTAACGCCTAATATTAACTAGCTCGATTCTTGTTGATGATTAGGAATGCAACTTTTCGAAAAAAGTAATTCGAAGATTAAAATACTACTCGTGGCATATTGAGAATTTTACATAGTCACTGAAAGTTTTATTGTCTTACCAAGTACAATCAATCTTGCGACAAAGCTAATTTATTTGTCTGTATATATTACAATTTACATAAATAAGTAAATATTTAGTAAAATATAGAGTAAATAAGAATGTAAATCAACTTAATAAGCACAACAACAAACATTAAAGTTATATTTTATAGCAACGCGACATAAATGCTTTATTAGGAATGATCTCAGGCTGAATCACTTTTCTGTTTTTGTAATTTTCGATTTATGCGGTTTGACGAGAATAATATTCGAGAAGTTTCGAAGGCGGATGTAGCGCGTATTCATCTATGTTTCTTGCGGTTTTTTACATTAAACGTTTCTCTAATCAGGAGCGCGTTTATGATTTAACATCCATATTTACACTTTATAAATAAATAAATCTAAACTTCTTTCCGGCAGAATAATGGTTAGGCTTTGAGCGAATAAAGATTGTTCCAATCTGGCCAGGCGCACTTTATAAAACTGCCTAAATTACATCTAGATAATTACAGAAGTTCGTAAGTACACATTACCACGCTTGGTTTGAACATTTTGTGCATAGAATGAATAAATTAAGCATGACCTACCACAATTTCATTTTGCTATGATCATTCTCTTTAAGTAGAAAATGTATTTGACATTTTGTAAACAAATGTTTCGAGTTTTAATTTCAATTTCATGATGTAATGTCCAAGAAAAATGTTGTTGGCTTCTTTTTACGTTAAAACAGAATATAACACAGGTACGAGTATATCCTATACATACATACATATGAACATATATGAACGATTGTTAATGTTTTAAGAACCTAATAATATTTTTGTATATTTTGGTGATGTATAAAAAACGATTAACGATTTGTTTGTGGATGTGTACAAAGTGAAGAAATCTTTTGCTGTGGTAATGGCAACGACAATTTTTTGGTGCACACCGAAAGTGTAGCTACACAATTTAGCGAAAAGTGTAAACTGATAAAAAAGAGTAACAATGTAAGAGTGCAATTAACATAATATCCATAAAAAAGTCTGCCTAAGATTGGGTTTGCTGACTGACTTATGCTACAGTATTGCCGTTCTAAAAAACTAGGAAGTTTTCCCAAGTGTAGAAACATGGCCACCAAAAGTATATGTATTAGGCTATTTAGAACCGTTAACCTCGTCAAAATAAAAAGGTTTAGGGTTGCTCCACAAAAATTATTATCTCATTAAATAAAAAATTAAAAACGTCTTGCCAATTACAAGAATTTAAGAATTTACAAAGTGTTGACAAATGGTGTCTAATAGTAGATGACTTCGCACCAAACAGTACACTTATCTTTTATTGATAGTCTGCCGGTCTTAATTCTTGCACAAGCTGAATTTTATATGGGAACATTCCTAATGTGGCCAAAATTATCCGTACGGACCTTCGCGATAGTCCCAGTTGTTTTAACGTCTCCTCGTTGACGTTTCTGGACTAGCACGCTGCGTCAAATTAAATGACCGTTGGTTTTCATAATATAGTTCAATTATTTTAATCCGTTGTCCCGTTCTGTATTGTTCCATTATAAACTTGCCAAGTCTTCTTTACAAAACTCGAAAATAAAAATAATAAAACATAATTAAAAAGTTATTCAAGATTCAAACTAGAACGGTCATTTTGCGCCACCCTGTATAGAAGTAACATTAAACACTACCACTCTAAGCGCAGTGACCCAGTTTATGTTAAATATTATGATAATTATAACAATCCACGATCAAGATGTACATAGAGCCGACGGACGGCCAGGCTGGGGACCATTTGGCAAAGCCCAGTTGTGACAAGGAGTTCTCTGGACACTCGACGCCCTTCACTTATAAATAGCCTTACCTATGTATATGGACACTCTGTACAGGTGAGTCTTTGCATCTCCGAGGCTCTTGGGATAAAAACCGAGACCACCATCGCTCACATAAGGCTTCAGTAATAAGCGACGAGTAACTGAAATCAAAAGGTGATAGATCCCATGACCTATTAGAACTGGTCTAATCAAAACAAACCGCCATAGTTCGAAATTTGCGAGTATCTGCTTCACCAAAATAACATTAGGAATGGGCGCTCAGCGTTTAGAAGTCACCAAGAAATCTTTGGATAGCAGAAAGTACTCGGATAGAGACCTCGCATCGAAAAACCTAAGGTTCCAGAACGAAGAAGAAGCAATAGTTACTAATAGTGTGAACCTGACGCCAATTTTTCGTCTAAATTTCCGACTAACTAAATTGATGGTTAGTTCTTATCAGTTATTGATAGATGTCTCTAACGTTCAAAAACCAAAATGGTCCTGATAATCGAACGTTTAAACTTAGTTTAAATTTATAAATAGCCGATTCGACATAATTTTGGGTTTGCTAAATTTTACTATATTAAGCAAATTTTAATTAAACATGGATAGTATAGTGGCATCTATAAACGACTAGTATGAACTGTGTTAGATACAAAAATCGCCATTAGGCACACAGTATAAGCTTGCCATGGTGCACACGGAACCTTCGTTGGGTGTGCTCAAAACGCACAATCCAGGCCAGTTCAGTCATGTAAACAGAAAACATGCTTTGATGCTATAGTGATCATTGCCCTAAGTAATGAAAAAGGGAACATCACTACTAAAAATTGGAGATTGGTGCACGCATGAGAAATAATATGGTTGTTACATCATTACCGCAACTAAACTATTTTCGTCTTAGAAAATGCCAATTACCGTTATTCATATAGATTTATCGAACTTATTGAACACCTCTCGTATCGTAAAAAGTAAGTAGCAAAGCTTATGAAGATTAGCAACTAATGAAACGGTAAAGATTAGCAACTAATGAAACGAGAAATGAAAAACATCGCATCATGAAGCTTTAATCTTCAAAAATAAAGTACTAAATGTTCTTAGTGGTTTTGTATTCAGAGCAGAAACCAGCTGACTCAGTTGTCGCCTATTCTATACGCAAATCGTTTAATTTGTAGAAACAATTTTATTGACTCCATGTATCTCATACAACTTCCATGAGTCTCATACAAGTTATGCTCGGACCACATTTAAACGATTTTGTGGTAATGTAATTTGTTGATTTTAATCATATGCGTCAAATAGCTATTTTTCGCAGTGTTTAGACTAAATTTCCATAAAAAGTCCTATCTTCGAATTTTGAACCATGCGGATGACTTTCGAACTGAAACAGGTGTGAAGCTTAAGCTTTTTCGCGTTCTCGGGTTTACTAAAATTTCAATATTTGCAGCTATATTATGCATGAGATAGGTCTAGTTTAGCTCCTTTCTGCTAATTTCTCTGAGCCCCAGCATTTTTAAAGCCAGCGTTGTTCAATTTGCAACAAACTTGAGCTAGTTTTGGCGACTATGGAGAAAATTTAATTTCTACCCGATCTTCCTACTACCCTAGCTCGAAAACCAAAAGTCAAAGTATTTATTGGGAGTAATCCATTTTCGAAGTTATAGTTTATTAAGGCCCTAATGATTCACTGGACGAATGGAATCACTTAGCGTAATTGAACTACACACCTCTCAATCAGACACCTGCAACTTTACCGTTGTAGCCTTTACAGTTAAGAAATACTAATTTCGTAAGCAGCTTTAGCATAATTTTTTGTTGATTCCCGTTCGAGTTATATAATTAAGTAAACCTTGTCTCAAATGAAATGTTATGACGTCAAAAACTAATATTTTTGTTGCTCATTAAATTGTGCTAATTTTTTAATGGTTTGTATTTCTAACTATTAATTATTTTTAGTTTGTCGATATTTAACGTCATTCGATGACAAAATTCTGAATTTGGATATTACAGATTTAACAAAGTACTGCTTGGATGGTGAGCTTTTATAAGCTGGTTGCTTTATTTCGTAATAATAAACAATTTTACTCAAATTTATAATTATTTTGCGTTACGTTGAAAAACCCGGCTTATATTATGCATAATCAATTTTTGTGCTTATTGTCTAATTAGTAATTAATATCTACTAATATGCCTCCTGCTCCTGAGTGTTTTAGTTTATTTATTTGTTGGCTACTCGTATCACTGGAAATAGGATGAAAGCTTGGATGCACTATAAAATAAGGTATACAATATATTTGTAGTATTGACAGTCAAAAAATTTGAATTTTGAAATAATTACAACCTAGTTGGTGACAGTGTATCTATCATGTTAGATTACATAGTGTAATACATTTTATAAAATATAAAAAGAAATAAGAATTGTGATTATCGTTACCATTCTTTTTTTTTTGTAAAATGGACTTAAACCACTTGCAAAATAAATGGCTCATACGGAAAATAACTCGTGGAGTATTCGAACTGACATAAAAAGCCTATTCATCATTTAGCGAAGTAACAACAAGGCCTATTTAATGTATTCTACACACAAAATATTTATCTACAATTATAAACTATAGATGTCTCTATTTTGCCAAGAAGTAAATTCGAATCCATTGGAAATTTTTCTATTCTAGACACTGAAAACATTTATTTACAATTATAAACTATAGATGTCTATTCTTGCTCAAGCAATAAATTCGAATCTATTGGAAAAGTTGTTAATATGATGGCAAATAACCGTAATACTATAAGTTGAAGCACATTTTAAATTTTTTACTTAATTTTTGTTACTAAACGGTACTAATTTTGGTAATAAAAAATAAAACTACTGCAATTATTTAATTTAAATTTTCTTATTAATTAAATTTATTTTTTATTTTAAATTTCTTGCTTGTTCTTTTTTAATTATATTAAATTATGACATATATATTTTATTTTTTTTATTTTATTTTTATTTATAATACAAACATTGAATTTTTATTATTTTATTGTTATTTTTGTATTTTGTTCTTGAAAGTTGAAAGAAATGATTACAAACAAAAATACTATTAATTAAAACAAAACTAATAAAAAATAAAAGCCGCGCGGAATGTGTATTAAAAAATAATAATTAAAAACTAGAATAATTTAACTAGTTTTTCTCTCTTTTAAATTATTAAATAAACGCAAACTCATACACAATATATATTTTTAAATATTTATTATTATTTTGTTTTTATATTCATTTATTTTATAAATATATTACACTGGAAATTTAATAATATAATAATAATAGCTAATAATGATAATAATAAAAAGAAATATGTGCGTTTTTAAATTTTTAATTCTTCTTTTGTTCTTTTAAATAATTAAATTAAAATTAATTTTATAACATAAAAATATACAAATTTTCACTTTTAGTTCGGATGAGATTTTATAAAAAATAAAATAAATTTATCGATGTTTTTTAAACTAATTTATATATTTTTGTTTATCTTTTAGTTTAGGCAAAACAATATAATTTAATAATTAAAGCATTTAATTATATTTCGTGACAACTCTATTCCGTATGTAATAATAATAATATTAATTAATAAAAATAAAACGTAATTGATTTGATTGACATGTCATAAAAATAGGCACGTCGATTTATTCATCATTTTTTAGTTTTGTTTCTTGTTATATATTATCTAAATTTCAATTAAAAAAATAATAATTTTTTAATTAATCATGATAGTAATAATAATAATTTTGGATTTAAAGTCCTATGTATAATTATATAATAATATTATTTATTTATAATAATAATAATTATCTAAAATAACTTTATCTTGCTGTTTTGTGTATTTAAATCTTTAAAATTAATAAATTAAATTATTAATTTAAATTTTATGTTTTTTAGTTTATTTTTTATTTTCGTCTCAATCACATGATACTTATCACCGATAATATTAAAGAATTGGGAGAGGGCACAAGGCAAATAATTAACAAAATTGAGACAATAAAAACAATACAATATTATTATGTAATTCTTCATTCGCAAGGATGCATGGCATGAAGGATGGATGATGGATGGAGGTGATTAGAAAATATGAAAAAGTGGTGGTGAATTGGAAAAATTTCACTCAATTTTATACAACCAATAAAATTTTATTTTTAATTACTAGAAGACAATTACGAAGATAATGAAAAACCGAGGCGAACAAAAATAAAATTAAAATAAGGAAATGAAGTAAACATTTATTTATTCTCATAATTTATGGTTCGAAGTCAACCACGTTAGACCTTCATACAAACCATCTCCAGACGTAGCACACGACGGCTGAACATACCAATTTCTATCTCTAATACGTGTTAATCCTAATTTTTCTTGTATTTCGTGCGGTTTCATAGCTAAAAAATAAATTAAGTAAGATTGGAACAATTAGAAAATTTATTGGACGCCGTACCATCTGGAAGGTCTTGTTTATTTGCAAATATTAATATAATTGCATCTCTCATTTCCCTATCATTAATAATTCTATGTAATTCTTGTCTCGCTTCATCTATTCGATCCCGATCAGCACAATCTACCACAAAAATTAAACCCTGCGTACCTAGAAAAAGAAATAAAATTAGGGTTAATCAACAAAATAATTTTGGAATAATAATATGCTTAAAATATTAATTACCAGTGTAATAATGTCGCCATAATGGTCTAATTTTATCTTGTCCACCCACGTCCCATACATTAAATTTAACATTTTTATATGTAACTGTTTCTACATTAAAACCAACTGTAGGTATTGTTGTCACAGATTGTCCTAATTTTAATTTATATAATATTGTTGTTTTACCAGCAGCGTCTAGGCCAAGCATCAATATTCTCATCTCCTTGTTTCCAAAAATTTTCGATAATAGTTTTCCCATATTGTAATTATATAATATACTACCCCAATTGGGGCAACTGTAACGAAAGATACAAAGAGAACACAGAAATTAGTCTACATAATTTTTTAATCTGAACACTTAAGAATAAATTACAAGGTTACACGCAAAATTTTATCAAATTTCCGTTAAGCGAGTATGTATGAATGTATGCTTATTAAATACATAAGATAAAATTCTTGTATTTAAAAATAAATGTTATCAACATATTTTGTTAAAGTTTACTTTAAATTAAAACGGATTAATGACGTCACTATAATAATTAATATGGCGGCGACCATATTTAAAACGCTTTAAGTGGGCGAATTTGTTTACTTAATTTTACATAAATCATGGTGATTTTAGCATAATAATAGCAATTTGGATACACATACCAATTATAAAATTTACTAATTCAAAACAATCATTTGTATTAATGAGCTTATTATGTTGCCGATATAAATTTCGTGATCATCTTTAATTATCTGAAATTGGATAAAGGAGTGAGCTAAACTTACAATGACAAGGTATCAAATTGCTTTAATATTTAAAACTGGTAGATAAAGCTTATCTGTCACATACTCGAACGGCAATGACTCATATTTAATAGAACCCGACAAAACAATTAATAATTAGTTAGGTTTTCCGACATGTTTAAACTAGCTCTATCGTTGCCAGTGCCAAAATAAATTATGTAACATTACAACAGAAAAATAATTTGCAGAATGCAGAAAAAACGAGATTGATAAATAGATAAGATGAATTATAGAAATACTCACAGCCACTAACATAGTTTTTGAATTAGAGTGCACGCTTAAATACAAGTAATTTCTCGTTGGCGAAATTGAATTACCAATATCAGTTAAATTAATTAGTTGATAAATATCTGTAATGAATTATTCATATTGTAAAAATATTTTGAACGGTCAATAAATAGAAAAAACACGAAAAAGTACTTAGAATAATTAGATCATTTAAACTTTAAAGTAAATTTCCATTTAATACTATATTAAGAATACTATAATAAGAATACCATAATAAGACCAGTTCATTTAAATCGTTTAAAATAAAAGTTTTTTTAACGAACAATTAGTTTCTAGGTAAAATATCGACTAACAAAAATGACTATTAGTAAGTTTGGAGAGTTGATGTCGAAGACCAAAGTGCGTTGAAGGAAGCTATATATAAATAAACTTACAATAATTTATAAATTGATTAAAATTTTAAGCATAAACATATTTATGTACAATTGAGGGGATTGATCTCGCTTACTTTCGGATTCGGTTCGCCTTGGTGATATTCGAATGCATTGTTAAATTTATAAAATTATCATTGGCAGATGAAGTGTTGGAGGTGTGGAACGTTGGCAGCAGCAAATTAGTAAATATGAAAGTAAATTTGGTTGAACCTGTATGGATTTTTTAGAAGGATTTTTAAACACATGAGAATTTATTAATTTGTTGTTTTTTTTTGTACAGACAAAATTGGGCCTGATACTGATATTTTTTTTCGATGCTGTAACAGTTTGAGAACATCTAATATTTGCCAAAATTTCAATGCATTTACGACAAAACTTAAATTCAAATGTCCATTTACGAACCATGGTTTTAGAAGTAGACTCGCGTAACACATATACTAACGAATATCCATTATCTTTAAACAATTTTTCCATTTCATGTATGCATATCACAGGACCCTCGGTCAATTCTGCTGTATCAGACTAGTAAACAATATTCGTTCTTGGAGGGTTTCTCCTTTTATTCTGACCTTATATGTCCATTTCGACGCACCTCATATACTAGGTTGCTTTTCTCTTCTTATCCTGTATTATTTTTTATTATTTCTTAGAGCCCGCCCCTAAGGTGGCGGATTCGTAAAAGCTCGTCAGTTTCCATCGATACTGAAAAGTAAGGAGAATAGGTAATACTACCAGCGAATCAAAAATAGAATACATTTGAAAAGGTTGACTGGTAACAGAGAAGGGAAGCTTCTAATATAAGGCTTTGCGTTTGAAGAATACAAGATATGGAAAATGCTCACCAGAGACCTAATATCAATAGCTGTGTTTCTTGATGTTTTATCTGATCCGGTTCAGTTCATCTTACGTGAAACAACGCAAAGGCGCATACTAGATTTAAATTCAAAATTTGTGCTCTAAAACTTTGGATCAGGTTTTTCATATAAAATTTGAACTGATCCTGATCATTGGGTGTCATGAAACAGGGCAAATGTTTTCGAAGCGATGAACAGCCATAAGCAATATGCGACGGACTCAGACGAATTGAATTGAAAACTACCAGGATAAAGATCCAAGTCTGTACATGATCCATGACTCTTCCATGAACTATTACAATTTATAAAAGAAAATTTATAAAACTATATGATCGATCTGGTTAAATAAAATTATTCGGATCATAAATAAATAAAGTTCAGTTTTCGACCAATAAAAGTTATAGCACATTTTTAATATTATTTCCCGAAGGCACTTGGCAAAACACATTAACACTTAATAAACACATTTTTTTAATCATTTGGTTTTTGTGTTGCAAAAATACGTTTTTGAATATTTAAAAAAAAAATTCAAAAAGTTTAAAAATTAATCGAACGATTTCGATTTGTAAAGTCAGCATCTACAGGGAGTAGATACTCCTGACGATGACCTAACAAGTCGAAATCGATCGAGTGATTTTTAAACATTTAGATTTTTTTTTAAATTTATTTTTGCGAAACAAAAAACAAGTGAATTAAAAAAGGTGTTTATTAAAAGTTATAGCCAAAAAAGTGTGTTCATCCCATCAGCCGGAGGGAATAGAGACTTTATTTCGAAAAATTAAAGAATTTACACGGAAGAGAACAGAATATTGAAGAGAACAAATAAAACTCCTTTACGCTTATTCATAAAAGATGCAAGTGATGTGGGCACACCCATATCTACTGCAACAGAGATCCAAAGTGAATGAAGTGGACAGCTAAATATATAACAAAAGAAGTTTAAAAACCAGAAAAGGTTCAATATAGCTACCGATGCGGTATGGTTGCCAAAGAGCTTCAGAAGATGAGAAATGAGAAAGAAATAGTAAAAGAAAAACTAATAGAGAATCAAGTAAACCAAAGTAAGCGGAAATCAAATCTACATGTCAAAGATATCAAGGTAAAGATAATACAAATAAATAATATCTCCGACCGTTATATTTAAATGTTGCAAACAAATTTAGACATAATTCAGGAACAAGAGCAGATACAAGGCAAAGCTCTTGTATCAATTATTGAAAGATTCACAAAACCGGTAACACAGCGTCAGTACAACTCCTGCAACCATATGAAACAAAATAAATAAAAGCTACCTAAAGAAAGAGGACTTCATCAAGCTCCCAAAAAGTTTAGGAGAAAAATTAATTGTTGGAAGAGATTTCAATGCAAAACATACCCATTGAGCATCAACACCAGTTCCCGCTCGAAGTAAAGTGCTTCTTGGAGTAATGATATAATGTGGTTGTAATTAGAACTCTATTGAAACCCCAAACGACTGACCCGCAATCCGGTTTTACAACTAGGAAGTTACCGATAACTTACGTCAGTATCGGAGAAGGAATCGACTCGAGCTCCCACCACTCCTCCATACTGCTCACTTTCAGCGGTAAAACAATATCCAAACCAAGCAATCCTACCCTGACAAATACAGATGCACAGTGGAAAGGATTAAAGAAGAACTAATATCAGCTCTACCCAGTAGCTAACAAATTAGTAAAATACTATTTTAATATCTACCATGGGCGGTTTTACATCCCATTACCCGAATTTTTACAATCGTTATATATTAAATTTTAAATTGTTAACCAATAAATTAAGGCATAAATATTAATTAATTTGACAGCATTTCTTACAACAGCACACTTTTACGTTGCTGCCTAATTTCGTTAAAATAATTTGATGAGGAATTATATTTTTGAATGGCTATATTTAAATATTACATTTTCATATTATACTGTTTACGTTCGGTTTTACACCACATACTTTATTATACTAGATCGATAATAAAGTATATACGGTGCAAAGTTGGTATAAGTAATAAAATAAAGTATGAAAGAAGTATAAAAGTTCATAACAGACACACAAAAGTCTGCATGGAATAATACAAGCGAAATCGAAAGGAAAATAATATGAGCCAATTATTCAAAAGATACAATAGAGACCTATAGAGACAGCCAATGGAAGTTGAACAAGAAACAATGAATAAAATCAGAAGGCTTCTGATCATCTAGGATGAACATTCCAGCCTCATACAAGAAACTGGAGATCAATAAATCCAGATCTCTCCTGCGGAAGTGATATAAAATGTCATCACTACCGACTAAACGGCACGACACAGTGGTTAAAGCTTTGGCGTTTGAATCGGGAGGTACCGGGTTCTAATCCGGACAGGGGTAGGATGCAAAAGGGATTTTTCATCATCTGATTATGATCGGTGATGAAAATGAACGAATGACTCCCTGTCGGAGTATCGGAGTACAGGACTCAGGGGCCCTCCCATCTTCCACGTCAATATTTTCTCGGAGTGGTCCAAGCTTGTTTCTAAGACTCAGTTAATTCAATATTTTGTTCTTTTGCAGGCCTTTAAGTGCAGATCTTTGATGAGTATATTAATGAAGATCAGATGTTCAGAGGGCAGCTAGCTTTTTCATATACCATAGGATTTCTTCGAATTTACATTTCTCGTATTGTTTTCACTATTTTTTTTTGTGCGCACACTTCTTGAACAATCCGGTTTTTACTTTAACTTTTACCGTACCTATATACTTTTTTATTTTCGGTATTTGCGGTTTGCTGATGCAATTTTAAAAGAAGATCATGTTTCAGTTCTATTTTAATTATAAAAAATCACACATAATTATGATCATGGTTATTTTTTTCATAGTCTACTGTGACTGAATAATTAAAAAACAAAATTAATCAAATTTTGAAAAATCAGAATTAAGTTAGTCGATCAATGATTTAAAGTGATGTGGACAGTTAATGTAAAAACCCCTTTAAATACAAATAGGTAATCGTGATTTTCCGGACACACAGCGCACTAAACATCTTTATGAAATAAATTATTTTATTTGTAACACAAACCTGTTGTTCTTTACAACGGCAAATTTCAAACTATGTAGTCTTTAGATATTTACAAACCATTTGAGGCTACATACATACGACTATATATATCCTTTAAAATGCATTTAGTGACGTTAGCAATACATTAGATGACTTTATTAACTCAAAAACCGAAAAGATTTATGGATACTCTTATTTTTGGATTACGATTCATCGCCAAATCATCAGAGCCCCAAAAACATTTTCCAATAAAATCGTTCTGTAATCTGCTTGACATGCTTCTCACAAATTCAATCGATGCGAAAATAAAATAAAACAAATAGGATTTCTTAGAACATATAATAAACAAATTGGAGTATTTTCAGATATTAATAACACATCACCCTCGCACGATTTGTCGCAGGTTCCATCATCACATTATAAGCTTGATTGAAATTTACATTAAAAATTATTCATATCATTTACTGCAGAAAAGAACCAGCCTAAGTAAAAAAATTAATCAATAACCTATCGAAATGGATACAATTTTCTTTGATCACCCGTGTAAAAAATATATAATTTCACAATAATAATTGTACCATCATAATTAGATAGATTAAACTCACATATCGGGCGTTCTACTGGAAAAAATATTGTGCATTCAATACAAGAAGATATTGTACAAATACTAGAAGTACATTCAATACAATAATTGTACAAAGGTCTTATAGCTGATTCAAAATATACTGTCTCATTGAAGTAGCAGCTTTAAATTGCACATGAAACGGAGTCTATTATTTAGTCAAAATTAGGGATTAGGCACCAATAAGAATAGCAGCCCCAGTATAAAATTTCTACTTAAAAACCGAAGAAAATACCAAAAAATTGTATTAGGCCGTCGAATTTCGTTTGTGTTAATTAATTTAACTCGTTTTAACAGATTAGAAATTTATAGTGCCTTCTATGGTTGTTTGGTGGAGGGCACTGGGTTATCTTCAATTTTACGTTGGTCACAAAAAATGTTACCAATGGTATATTTATTCTTATCTGAGGATTAGGCTTCTAGTGTCCAAAAGCGAGAATACCTTTTCAAAAAGACTGGACATCCAGAACATATCAGTGAACAACCAAACTATTTCAACTGTCCATCGTCTGGTCATCCAGCTCAATGCATAATAAAATAATATCTCTTAATTCAATTATGAATTAGTTTATAAAATAATGTCTAACATGGAGGTGATTGATAAGATGAACTCTCTTAGACTCTTTAACCTAATAACTACATAACTAAGTATTAATTTGCATATCCGCGGTATTGCTAACAACCTCGCGACAATTTATACATTAATGAACAACACAATTTAGAAAATGGAATTAAAGCTATCCTACACAAAATGAAATTACGATAAAATTACTAATGTTGGTAACGTATAACACGCAGAAAATTGAATAAAATCAACAATAAATTAATTATGTTATTTTATCGTTGCAGACATAAAACAAATACAAACAATCGCGAAAAATGTACTACATGCTCTTTCGTACTCGTACATAAACATCACCAAACAATATTTTTTTCGTATTGATTATTTTTAATTACTGTCATTTAAAATTTAAAACCCAGATTGAATTTTTGAACAAAATATATCTGATGCTATAGTTAAGTCGTTATCTCTCAACAACATTAATTCATATTTATTTTATAATAAAAAATATTCTGATGAATTTTAATTGATAAATCGAACCAGAAACCGACAAAAATGGAAAAGTATTATACACTTGATGAATTTCACTTAAATCACTTATATTGGATCACAACCCCTGATATTTTTAAAAGTCACGAGAGCAGGCGCGAAAAATGGTGAAATATTTGGAGTAGCAGGCGGACAGTTTGTCAATGGTTAGTGCGAATAGCGGCAGACACATTTCACCTGTTGTTTTTCAGGGCACGAACGCGCGAGTTGTTAAATTGTCGTTCATATAGAAGTGGTTGTCTTTACTGCAAGAGTTGTTGTCAGCATGCTGTAAGCTTAGAAATGTCAAATAGACAGGGTGTCCAGCTTTGGGATACTAATCCGTTAAGGAGCGATTCCATGGTTCATCCTGTGGTAAAAATCGTATGAGAAGCGGCGAGAGGGTCAATTTTTGATATACTTTGAGATACAGGGTGATTAAAAAATTTAGTTCAGAAAAAAGCACACAAATAATAAACTGTAACTTCAAAAATATTTATAGGAGAGCAACCAACTTAGTCTTATTTCACTGGTAATTGTATAGGCTTGTTTAAGATCTAACTGGTTATCTTGCATTTGGATCCGTTTGAGAGCTATGATGCTTTAAAGACAAAAAATAATAATTTTAAGATTTTCTAAAAAAAAAACAATTACAATTTTATTTTTTTTTACTTAATTTTAATTCGCCATGATCTCCCTTACAGTGCCCCAATATACGTTTTGTATTTGTAATATTCTATTTATTTATTTATTACGTATACAGTTTATTTATGTTGTAGTGTTAACAATTTTCTTTATCAATAAAACAATAGGCGAAGGTTACCAACTCCTTTGTTTAAATGTTGGAAAAAAAAAATTAAATATTTTCATTATGTTTGAGAAATTCTTTAGTGTTGTGTCAGTGCCGTGAATCAAAAATTCTAAATAATTTAAGAAACGGATTTTGCGATGGTATAATGCATCACATTCCCATACCTAAAAATCTGATACAATTAGATCGGGGGATCTTGCAGGCCAATGCATTGGACCATTTCTCCCAATCCAATTATTTGGATAATTTCCGTTTAACCAATTTTAACCATTTATACCGTTGTGATTAGGTGCACCATTATGAATCCACTTAAAGTAGGAACATTACCACGGAGGAGTGGTAAATCGTTTTGTAAAAATTGTAAATAACGTTCAATATTTAATGTCGATGGTAATATGAATGGTCCAATTAAAATATCGCATATTACACCAGTAATACGTTTACACTGAAACGGTGCTGAAATAGTATTTGTTTTTTCAAACGAGGATTTTCAGCAGCGCACATGTCATCTCTTTATGCCATTATGCCATCTCTTGTTAATTGAGATTCATCCGTCCATAGATAAGTTTCACAAAACTATCATTGTCAAAATTCCTTTCAATCAACCAATTACAAAACTCCAATCGTGTATGGTGGCCTATCGGTAATAGTTCTTGAACTGTTGTGGTATGGTATGGATGAATATTCTCCTTGTGCAATTGATGAATTCGGTAGCGAGCGAGAAACGTTCAATTATAAAGCGAGCTTCCTTATACTAATATATGGATTTGCGTTACATTACTCTTATCTCTGCGTCGATAGCCAAATTATTTGGTGAGATTGAATAGGGGTTTCCGCATACTTGATGTTTTTACGATATCTGGCAGTCTTCTATGAATATTTGTAAATACTCTTGCGTCATGAACACGATGCGTTGGAAATCTGCATTGATATTCATTGCGAGCTCGTGATGCAATACATTCGCAAAATCCGTAAACAAAACGGATATCAATGTACTCCTCCAGAGAACTGTGCCATCATAATATTAATTTTCTTAAATTATTTAGAATTTTTGATTCATAACACTGACCCAACACTAGACAATTTCTCAAAACTAATGAAAATTTTTAATTTTTGTTTTAATATACATTTAAACAAAGGAGTTGATAATCATCACCCACTGTTTTACTGAAGAAAAAATAATTGTTAAAATATTAACACTACAACATAAATAAACGGTATACGTAAAAGCTATGGCAAGTGGATAAAACTAGTGATAAAAAACTGAATTTTATAACAAAAATGATTTTTTTTACTTTAAAGCATCAAATCTCTAAAACGAATGCAGATGCAGGGTAACTACTTACATCTTAAACAAGCCTACATAACTTAAAATTTTTTAATGAGTTTTTATATTATAAATTAAAGTTAACAGCATTTACCTCAATTTTTTAAAAACTAACTTTATTATTTCTTTAGTTTTCGGAACCTTTTCGGTTCCATTCTCAAAAGAAGGTTCTTTTGAGAATGGAACCGAAAAGCTTCCGAAAGCTAAAGAAATAATAAAGTTAGTTTTTAAAAAATTGAGCTAAATACTGTTAACTTTAATTTATAAGCCTACATAATTACGAGTCAAATAAGACTAAGTTGGTTGCTCTCCGATAAATTATTTGGAAGTTACAGTTTAAAATTTGTGTGTACTTTTTTTCTGAACCAAATTTTTACACTCTGTATCTCAAAGGATATCAAAAATTGACCCTCCCTCCCATACGATTTTTTCCCAGAATGAACCAAGAAATCACTCTTTAACGGATTAGTATTCAAAACCCGGACACCCTGTATATTAAAGTTCGCGTCCTTTGCGCGTATAACATAATAAAATTTAAGTTTATAGTAATAATAAATAATAGATAATATAGTAATAGTATTGAAAAGAACTAGTAAATATGCTTTTTCCGACTTTCAGCTATCCCTATTGTGGAAAAAATCGACGATTTATATCAAAAAAATATACTAAAGTAAACTAAAAAAAATTAATATTAGTATATATGTATAACTAATTTAGATAGAAAACAAAATAATTTCTTGTCATTTACTATGGCGAACACGAGATGTTTATATTGATTGCAACTTGTGTTCACCAAGTTGCAATATATACTGTAATATTTTGTGTTCAGTCAACAAAATTGTTAATGGACGATAATCAAATTTAAATTCAGTGGTACTGTAAAAGTGTTCCTTGATCCTACAAGTAAGTTAGTACGGAGATATGAAAATTCATGATGGTGTTTAAATTTAAATTCAGTGTTTCGTAGAGTAAGTTAGTACGGTGACAAGAAAATTCTTGTTCAAGATCGTGATTAAATTTAAATTCAGTTCGAATTAGTTTCATTTGCATTTTAAAGTAATTCTTGAAGTGGTGTTTACACTGTTAATTTAATTGTGGGAACTACAGATAGACGAGGAAATAACTATAGTATTTGTTCTAGAGGTTGAATTAATTGTTGCTCATGGTTTTATAATATTACTGTAAATGGAAACAATATCATTGTTTATCATTGATTAATTTTAACTATTTCACTTCGTTAAGCGAGGAATTGGTGTATACAGAAGAAAAAATATTATTGCCATGGGAAGGATGTTGCTTATCCCTTATTAATCAAAAATTGATTGTAATATCTTAAAATCACAACTTACATCGCTTTCGCTTCGCAATGGGATTTAAGAGAAATATTAATTTAATGCTAATTCAAATATATGAAACGCACGGCAAATCTAATTATTAGTCAAATAATTATAACAATTAGCACGTGCTATAGAATTTGCACATCACATGTTACACAATACGACGTCCTTGTTAAAATTTACTTATAATAATTTGTTATTGCGCATATAGGCATAGATATGTACTAAATTAATTAAATTAAATTTAGTATATAACAGCATTAACATACAACAATAATAATAATAATAATAAGAAAGCGAAATGAATTACAGTAATAAGATCAAGAGAGAGAGTGCATAGAAAATTTCTATAAACGATAAAATACAATAATACTAAGATGTTCAGTTATTATTTATTACATAAATTGTTGAATTAGTTTTCTTCTTACAAATACACAGCTTCAAAGGGACAAGATATGGCATTTCGTATGCACCTTTCTACACCAATAATATTTTTATTAAAGTTTTGTGACGATAAATTTGAGTTGATAAATGTGTAGGGTGAATGTCTGAGTTCAATGGGAATTAAAGCGGCTGAATACAATTTTATTTTGTATTGTTTACATACCATACGCACTTTTGTGACCTTTTCGAATTTGTACAAATAATTTCATGTATGCTGAATGAATTTTAATTAGGCATAGTTAGTCATTTTTGTGGCAAAAATGGATAAAACTAAAATAGTAATGTAAAGAAATAAAATTTTGTTACATTTTTGAAAAAAGTTTGGTTCAATCCTCCTGAAGTATCATTAAATTTTATGTAAACATTTTAAATTAAATTAATGATAATGATAGTTCTGCGGATGTGGACGCCTACTTGTAACATAACTGAAAGGTAGGCTTTCGCTTTTACTTGTGTTTAATCGTCATTCAATAACAATCCCGAAATGGCTTCCGCTACAATTTTTAAAGCTACCTTCGATGATCAGGCATTTTAATTTGGTTAGATGCAGTAAAATTATAATACATTTGTTCTAGTAAAAAAAAAGATTGAGGATACCCGTAACAAAAATAATACAGCTTCTAAATCCCTCTGTGGTATATTAATTGAACTTCCCTGAATCAATTTAAATTTAAACTTTTGTACTCTATAATACTAAGTAAATAACCAAAAAAAAAATAAAGATAAAAATTTAAAAACAACATTTCCATATTCAAATTAATTTAGACGAAAGTTGATTTAAGATATTTACATTAACGTGTAACAACATTGTTAATTTTAATTAAGACTTAACTGCCTGTGGGTAAATTGAAAGATACAAATTTTGAAATATACGGGTGTAAGGATTCATGTAAATAACCTAATAAATTATTCCCACTAAAATCAATTTGAGTACAGGGTTCAACCAATGATACATACCACTTTGTAAGAGGCTGAGTCGTGAGTCAAAAAAATGTTTTATCTATATGTAAAAGTATGATAAGAGTCGTTTAGTAGAACGTTTTTTTAAAAAAAATCTTTGTCGATTTTACTTAGTAAAATAAAATAAAAGTACTAATCATGAACATTTTCAACCTCGAGTTTTATGAAAATTTACCGTTTGTTAAATCGCTGAAAACCAGAAGTGGTTTTCGCAATGATGTCTGTCGGTTTTGTTCTCTCTACAGCACAGGCGGATCAACTGATTTGAAATATACTTCATTCTTAAGCGTTTTGCACAAATTTCAGTAAAATTTGGCAGAAATCGGCCCAATGCAAGGCAGGTCGTATGGCAGGTCGTATAAAAAATGTTTATTTTATAAAAATTTAACAAGCCAATTTCGTTTTTCAAAATTTAATGGAAGCTGTATCAATCAGGAAGTACTTTATCGCCTTAACACTCGTTTGACTTATCGAGGAACTTTAATTTTTTTGCAAACGAAAAAACGGATTTTCACCAAATTCGGTCACTAGTCCAAGCAGACTCCTTGTCGATGATTTTTCATAAATTACTTATATCATAGCTTCCACGTGAGCTTTTCTGTTTATTACAAGCATTTTAAAAAAAGGAGTCTACGATAAAACGATTAAAACAAAAACATTCTAAATTAAATGTGCAACAATTTAAGCGGAAATAACAATTTTTTATAAGAAACGCTGGATTTTACTAAAATTCCGTTAAATTTTCTTGTTAGGAAAATTGGTTTTCGATGCATATTAGTAATTATAATATTACCAATTCTAAAAGTTGTGATATAGAAAATTTTCAAGACTGCACATTTTGCAGTTATAAATGGCAATATATTCCTTATACTCCGCACTATACTTCATTTTTGCTATCGAAAATAATTGAAGACTATAAGAATAGACTTCGAATTTTGTTTAAATTGAGAACCCACAAGATAACAACGACGTAAGTGCCAGAATAACCCAAAACACGAGTTGCAGTTTTAAAAAATACGACTAAGCAAAACAATATATTTTCTAATAAATAAGGGTATATTGATAGACAAGGTTTCACTGAGGCAATGGAAGGATAAAACTAACTGTTTATAAAGGATATAAGGATTAATTTTCTTAAGCGTATTCGTGAAATGAAGTAGCATGATAGAACTTATCCATCAAAGGATTCGATCTATAAACCATGTCCGTAGTTGAAACAGGACAATTTGATAAGGCCCGTGAGAGCTTCTTAAAATGTTAGTTAATGCAATTCTATACGAACTTTTCTTCAGTATAAACAAATAGGTTTAATTCAAAATTCCGATATTCAAAGCTATTAATACCAACTCAGATTTACGCCATTTTGGACATTTAATTTTAAATGTAAACTTGATAATATTTTGGCTTCATTCAAACTCTCTTGTTTATGTCTAGTTTCATACAAAATCCAGTTAAGGCTGTGTGGTACTGAGGAAACAAATTTCTTTACTGCCCCTAAAATGTCTCTAATGTTTAGTTTGTCTATGGTTAGGTTTCAAAGTTTATCGTTTTCTTTAAACGCACAAATTAGTTTTTCAATATATTCCCTCTAAACAGCGAACAATTCTTGCATTAAGGTGTTGATTATCAAGATAAGTCTTGATATGATATAGAAAATGTAAAAGTTTAAAAATGTCAAAAATTTCGATTTTTATCGATCGAAAAATTACTTCAAACTATAAGTTTATTTGTTTGTACGCCGCAATGACGATTTTCTTTATAAGATAGTGGTTATTAAATTATTATAATATGTAATGTTTAGATCAGCAATAATGAAAAATTATAAATTTATTAATTTTACACATATAAACAATATAAGTAAAGTTTAGTTAGTAAGCAAATTATACGAAACTATGGTACTCAAAACCATCGAGGAATAAAATATATAAGAGAAATCAAGTAGTGCAAATTTGATAAGTCAATTTTTTTCCAAGGTTAATCTTATTTTATAGTTTTGATATATTTTTATACACAAATTTAATTTTTTGCTATATTTAATCCATATATACGTATCTTATAAACATATCGGCATAGTTATTTTATAGTTCATTGTTCTTGTTAGGCTTATACAGATTGCCAATAGTAAAATAGATTAACCTCGGAATGTCTACATGAGTTCTCTTATGTACATTTTGCTTTATGTCAAAACTTATTACAGAAACAAACCAGTACATATATTTAGGAGCATTTAAATTTCGATATTAAAAAATAAATTTGTTTATCTCAGTACCATACAGCCTTAAGTCAGAATAATTATTTATTTTATATGAGTTTATAAAACTAAAACTTTTATCGATTTAGAGCTCATAGAATTTATATTACTTTAATTATTAAAGTTCGCAGCTTAAATAACCCGGTATAATATACGAATATATCTGTTTAAAACGGGTAATTTAAAGCATCATGCTGAACTAACAACGATTTTTATTACTATAACAAATATAATTTGCTTACATTCGGGAGTGGTCAATTAATAAATTAATTTGGATTAAAATCTATTTTAAAAAAATCCTCTCGTTAAATGTTGTCGCTAGTGTCTAATTAGTTCGCGTTTGTAGTATAATTAATTTACAATTATGGCTGGAATATGTACATAGACATACTACTTATTTCTATACAATTTTAGCTAGCGCAAAATTATTATCTTGTATTTAATTAAAAATTTATATTTTTCAATTAATAATAACATTTTGGGCATATTAGATACAATATGTATTAAAAGGGCAACACAAGATACTAAAGTATGATTAATATTTTAATGTTACACTGTTGTAATTACAAGATATCATTTTGGATAACAGTGCGTTTAACACATTTGTAGAATAAATGAGACGTGTTAATGAAGCCGAAAAATAGATTTTAAGAAATAAAGACTAATGTTTTTCAGATAATATTATTGTGTAATCATTATTTTCTCGAAATTATATTTCCCAGTTGAAAATAGAAAAATTTAAAATGTGACTCATACATTACGTATTATTTTAAATCCAGTATATAGGTAGTTACTTTTAGCCATCCTAGTTCCGGGAATGGTGAATTTTTCATCTTCCAACTTTGTTTACTATTTTTACAAAAAAAACAACTGGAATTTTTATTTTAAGTATACACATTTATTTTCTAACACTTTTTTGATGCCAAAATGTATGATTCATCATTAATATTATTTATTGTTAGTGCATTTGTAGTTTTTATAGATTATAGACACTAGACTGTTTGGTGAAAAAACATACAATACGTATTGATCCAAAAAAGACTTACTCAGCTTCATTAAAATATTTTACAGTGCGGTTAAGGTTAATAAATGATAAGAGTTTTTATTGTTTGATCTATGAAATATATAGCGTCTCCAGGTCACCGAGACTAGACTTTTATTTGTTGTTGAACTTTGATGGTTTGGGAAAAATTTAGGAACTGTTACCGGGAATAGTAACAATGCTTAGCCACGAGCGAGCACTGTTACTAAAGGGTGATCCAATAAGAGCTTCCGGAAGTTTTTTTGAAATAAAACGCATTAAAATCAATTTAATAATCAAAACTTGTATTTGTGACGTAAGTTCGGTTTATGACATTTAATGTTTGAAAATAATGTTTTTAAATGTTGTCCGCGACTGACTCTTAGATGATCTATTCTATGGGTCCAATTTTCGAGCACTCTTTCGAGCATTTCGGCCGATATTTCGTTAATTACGCGTGTTATGTTCGCTTCTAATGTAGGAATCGATTGTGGTTTATCGATATAAACAAGTGATTTCAGATAACCCCATAAAAAATAATCTAACGGCGTTAGATCACAAGATCTTGGAGACCAATCCACGGGTCCATTTCTGTTCCAACACCCATAAACCAAATCGTTGACGCAAAGGAAGGTCAACCGGCTTCAATTCTTGAGCAAGCTGTATTTTGTATACCTTCAAACCAAGATCTCTCTTCAAAATACGCCAAAATATGCCATACGAGAGACCCAGAGCTTGAGAACGGCGACGAATTGAATAATTGCGGTCTTCACGTACCCTTTTAGCTACAGCAGCATATTCAGAAAAGATCGACTTGTACGCACTCTAGTCGGTTGATGAACATCCAATAAGGAAAGTGGTTCGAAATTTATTGATTGTTTCGCGAATAGTGCGTTCAGTTGGGCGATTATGAACACCATTTCGCTGAGCACTGATTTTTGAAATAAATTTCCATAATTTGTAAACGTTGTTCGCGGCGTAAGTCTATTCATGGTGAAATGTCAATGAATACTGAACATAAATGTCATATGAACATGACAGTTGTCCTAAAATTTTCCCAAACCATTAAAATAACGACATTTCTCTTATAAAAATCGTATGGGTGGTGGATTGTTGCGTGGATCGCCCCAATAACAGTTAAATTCCAAGGTCACAGTTTCGTTCACTTGAAGGCGCTATTATTACTAATTATTGAAGTTTGGTGATATAACCTTCATCTATCCTTAAAATATGTATAACTAAAGGTTATAGAGTGGGAATTTATTTGTAATTAGAACAAAATAAATGTAATGCATTGGCTATGTCAATAAGTGACTTGAGACGAAGAAAACAATTAAAAATTGTTGTTTTGAGAAACTGAGTTAGATGACTAGAAAAAATATAAAATATGCCGTTTGTCGTTTGAATGATTACGATAATAAACTTATTACATATTTTGGCAAGGCAAATGGCGATTGGATTTGAATGAATGGATTTATAATAAATGAGCCACTTGAAAATGGCAAACGACATGACTAGCGTAATCGGGATGTCACTCGATTGCCGTTTACTTAAGACACAAAAACCGTTTGCCATTCTAATGAATTCCAAAATTTCGGAATCTTAAATGTCGTTTTGCATAAGCAGAATCAACTATAGAAAAATTTAAAATGACTATTAAAATAGGTAATAAAAGTTACCTTCATAAATCATCTTTCCAAATACTAAAATTTCTTTATGCTGAACCAACACGCACCGTTTAAAATGATAAAGTTGAGTTACAAACCGATAGTATAGCTACAACATTCAAAATACATTATAGTTAAGTAAGAAGCAATAGTGACAGATTTCGTAATCTCTCCTATTACGAGATCTTTTCCTATTGCTTTTTACTTAATTATTTTACACAGAGATTTCTAGCCGCTATGAAAAGGAGTTTGGTGAGCAGCATGGTGAGAAGTACAAAACGAAGATAATGGGTTTTCCAATAGGAATGATATGATTTTTAAGTGACGTTTCGGCCATTTGTAATATGTCATGATCTGTCATTTTTTGTTTCATTGTATTCAGTAATGTTTACAATTTCATCATGGTGAGCTATACGCAAGAACAACGTTTGCAAATTATTCAGCTTTGTTATCAAAATAATCGTTCTCCAATTGCAACAAAATCATCTTCTCCGATGAGGCTCACTTTCATCTGAGTGGTGCGGTAAATAAACAAAACTGTCGATTCTGGTGCGAAGAAAATCCACAAATTATTCATGAAAAACCATTACATTCACCTAAATTGACAGTTTGGTGTGGTTTTTGGTCCTAGTGGAATCATCGGTCCGTATTTTTTTCGAAATGAAGCTGGTAACACTGTTACTGTCAATGGAGATCGGTATAGATCGATGATACCCAACTTTTTATGGCCGAAATTGGAAGAAGTTGATCTTGACAACATTTGGTTCCAACAAGACGGGGCTACGTGCCACACAGCAACCGCAACATTTGAATTATTGCGAATCAAATCACTCTTATTGGAAAACCCTATATTTGATAAAGAATCCAAATCTACAATTTGGTATAAAAACATCATGTAAAAACCTGGAGAAATAAGGTATTAAAACAAAGGATCAAATTGAGGGTGTACAAAAATTTTCACTAGATGAAATTAATGTAGTTTTTTAAAGCATCACTGATAGTTCCCTATTAAAGACAAACGTCAATGAACCAACCATTAATTAGAAATTCAACAAATAATATAAATTGATTTAAATTCACTGATATCTCAGATGGTGACATTTCTAAGGCGATTTCTACTATTTCCTCAAAGGCAGTAGGCACGGATAATTTTCCGCTTAAATTTATTAAATTAATAACTCCTAAGATCATGACACAGTGAGTTTGTATTTAATTAAGATTAAGATTTTGGAAGATAGTTATTATGCTAAACTTTGGAAAGTAGGATTATTCGGTTATTCAGGTTTTTTTTACAAATTAACAGTAAGAAGGTTGTCCATTTAGTAAAATTAATTCCATTTCGCTTCAAAATATTATTAAAATACACTCAAACCTCATTACACGACGACACCTCTTTTTACGGCGATTCACTATAACGGCTTGTTCTAATATGACTTATTTTTCGATTTACGGATTTACATAAAATTATTACATATTATCTTGTTCGGATATCGAGATGTGGGTGTAATTAAAATCCGTGTTATTTTTGGTAGATAAATTCGCCCATCTGAACTCGTTATTAACAATTTAGTGCAAACATTTGAACCCACTGGTTCAGTGCATCTTTGGTCCGCATTATTTCGAAAATGAAACTATCAATGGTGTTGATGTGGTGTCAATGATTATTGCTACAGACACTTGATAACAATTTTTGTAATTTCTGTATGGCCACTACATGGCATACAGCCAATGAAATAACCTGCTTATTGAGAAACAGATTTAGCGAACGATTAATTTTGCGAAGGGGAATATTAGTTGGCCACCAAGAGTATGCGATCTAACACCATTAGATTAGTTTTTGTCAGGCTAAGTAAAAGAAAGGTTTATAAGAAAAACCTATAATCAATCGAAGGTCTCAAAACTAATATCGAACGCTTCATTCTTGAGATAGAGCCCCAATGATGTAGAAAAATGATCGAAAATTTCGACCAAAGGATCAACAAACGTGCTCGTAGTGGTCATCTGCTAGATATTATTTTTCAATAAAGAATGAGATATAACAAACGTGTGTTTAATATTTAATTTCAATTTAAAAAAAGTTCTTAGTGTAAGACCATGTATTTTATTGACATATTTTTCCTTTCCTGGTTTAACGTCACTTTATTATATTTATATGACATGCCTGCCATACGCGCGCATCTTTCTGTGTTATGAACATTGAATTTTTTTTACTACACACAGTGCTCTGCGCTGTGCTGCATTGCGTAGCAATTTGCGCGCTGCCCCTTAAAATCATGGCAAACAAAAATTGCGTTGCGCTGCCAACGCCGACTGTGTTGCAACGTGCGCCTTGAATTATTATTTCGACATTTCACTGCAAGAAATAAAAAAATTCAGTTCGGATAGTTTTCCACCCTTATTAAGGTGACCAAAACACCAGTGAAATCAACTATGACCTATATCGGAGTGCAGAAACCATGACTCATCTTAATCTTCCATGTCAATACTAAAGACTGTTAAGGAACTAAAAAATGCGCAGATGGTTTACGTGAATTGAACCAATACCCATAAGTCATCGAAACGACTTCGGTGTAAAATTGCCTTCTTGTTACACAATAGTTGTCTTTGACTGTCATGTAACAAGACGTGTTTGTTTTATTTGTCGTTAAAATATTAAAACTTTTAAATTTATTTTGTATTCTATTCTGTGTCTAAATAAATAGTAAATAGCCATCAATACCTTTGTGTTTACGAAGTTCACAAAACGAATCGCATAACTTTTGAAGGCGATGAGGCATTCTAAATTTACTGTTCGACTCCGTAATAATCAAGGACTACCGCAAGACCACGGATTTGCTAAACAAATCTCACGAAGAAAATGAGTGTATTCAAATCTTACGGACGACACTATTCATTATATGATCAATAGTGTTGGCCTCAAAATTCTTGTAAAATAAAATAAATAAATAAAATAAGGATGTGACAACGGAATTGCGAACGAGACAGAAGTGCTTCGGATAAACAGATGATGATATCGCATCATTCAACAAACTGAATCTGGTACTTTTGTTCAACGCAGCACAATCTTTTTTTTAAATAAAATCATATTCCTGATATGAAAGGAATTGTGTCTGCAACAACCACAAACATACCCAAATCGTCCAACAAACTGTTCTAATTACAATCAATTAGGCCAAGGTTTATTCCCCAGATCTGCCTATATAAAATTTCATACTACGGCCATAAATCCCATGGTTATCGGCCACTGTTATAAACTATTCTGTCAATTTCCTCAAACATTTTATTTTGATCTTAAGGTTAATATTATTATTAATTTGCAGGGTTAAATCTAACCGCAAACTGTTCCAAAGGTAGGTCATACAATTTATTTTAATGGGCTTATGCGCGTATTTAATTTTATATAGATTTTAAGAGAAATTTTGTTGAGATCGCCACAAATAGTTATTGTCGATTACTAAAGGACAATTTTGATACATTCGATATGTTAGATGGAAAACGGATTGTAGCATTACTTGTAATTGGAAGTTCAAAACAAACTAAGGTTTTTATTTACCTAACAATATAATATATGTCTAAGTGATGGAATGGGGCTTGTAAAATGATTTTTTGAACTATTTAATTTTAATTATGTAAAGTGTGGGCCAGCACCCCTTCTAGTAAAGACGGAAAGCTTGATTTTTTCCCAAGAATATTAAATGACCCCCATTTAATATTATTGAAAAAAAATTTTAAGATTGTCATCGAATCAAATTCCAATTCCATGATGATTTGTAAATAAGTTCACAAGCACAATTCTTTAACGCTCATGCGGTGCTGAAAAGAATGCTATTTAGCTAGTTCGTAAGTCTGATGCGCCATTATTCCAACATCATCGCATTAAACCATTCCAATAAATGGAGATGGTTTGGGTTGCACTTTCCCAGACCTGACCACAGCACTCTAAACACGTGATGGAAACAACATCTGGTATAAAGTTCAGTAAATATAGCCTAAATGGCTGTATGTTTGTACACCAATTTTTAATGGATGGTACCGGTTTGTAGAACAAAATCAACTTTAAAGAAACTATTTCGGCTATAACATCTAATGACATAGACAGACTACTGGTTTCATAACTATAGTTTCGAGTTAACCATGATTTCGTTGTAATGTTGAATAAATAATCAATAATCATGCTTAATCATGATTTACAACTAGGTTTATACATAGTTTCGGAATGAGATATATTTTCTCATCCCGAAGCATTTTTGTGCCGGACACTAATAGTTTACCAATCAAATCTAGTTTCCTTTGAATTTTCAATTTGTCATTGTGATATTTAGTTGGCGGGAACAAATGTTTTTCTCTTCTGTTGAAAAAATAATAATTTCTGACAATTTAGAAGTCAATCATTAAATATCAATCTTGATATTTTCTCAATGCCTACTCCATTACTATTTAAAACCAAACGAGAAAACAAAATAAATTGTAGTGTGTCATGAATTCTCATTTAGGAAGTCATGATCTCGAAACTATAGTTATGAAACCAGTAGTCTTTCTATGGCATAAGCCGAATACAAGCCTATCAATAATTTTGTATTTTCCAAAAATTACGGTTACTTCTCATGTACGTATATGAATTGTTTGAGGCCTGATCAGATAGAAAAAGTATAAATTATTACACTGTAATCACCGTGGTTTCCATTTACACGTTTGTTTAACATTTCCAGTCGCTAAGAAGGAGATTGCGACTAGAAGTGTTAAACAAATGGGAAAAAGTATAAAGAAATTATTTTCGAAAAATTTACCTGATTGAAATAAAAAACCATATGCCTTATGCCAAATAGGGGAATTATAGAGTCCACTCTCTAGACGAGATCGCACATCCGAAGAAGAGAGAAAAATAAAAGAGTTGGGAGTGCTTCGGTCCCACAACAGATTATAAAGATTAAAAACAGTAACAATAGATTGTAACGCGGAGTATATGATATCGATAGCTATCGCCAAAACAACCCTGAGCTGACATTCTTTAGTTTAAATGAACTCTTGACTTAGTCAAGATAAGAGTGACGGTGAAAGGAGCAAGACCAATTTAAACGACCTAGAAAGGTAGAAGCAATACTTAATTAGTACGTCAGAATTGCTTAAAGCTTAAACAAAATTTTAAACTTTTAAGTGATTCGTATAACCGGCACACTTTACTAATGTATACAAAATTTCTAACACCATACACAAGATCACTTATTCTTAGATCTTGAAACTAGCCTAACCTGGTGCTAGTTTGGAATTGAAACCGTTCATTGTCTTGTGTCGTTAAAACTATTTACTGCATTGATAAACTCTGTGGAAGTAATTATGTTATTGTTCCTCAGAAACTATATTAAGATAAGGACAGAATACATCCTTTCGTCTCTTTCGAGTGTTTCGATTTCCTATTCGTCTTTCAGTATAATTTTAATTTATTAAAAAAATGTTCGACTTTCCGTTTAATCCCGTTCCTTGTTTAATAATTCCGTTTATAGGTGAAAATCATATACAAACTGTCAAAAATGAATTTTGGTTTAAAACGGGACGGAACAAAACGGATTTATATCCTGTCCATAAAATTGTAAATCAATCTAGGTAGTTTAAACGGTGTGAATTTCAATGACTAAAATAATAAGTATTAATAATAATAAATTCATTTTAAGCCGAATATCAATCATATATATGATCAATTTAAGAAAATTGATGGGCGTAGTTTGTCAAAACCGCAGGATAAATTCTTCAATCCGCTGGGGCTCGGTTTTTATAAATTTTATTCAACATGAATGTTTTGCGGAGATTTGTTGATATAAACCATTTCTGTAATCGTTTTATCATTACTACACCCTACTCACATGTAAATTATTACTATGGCAAAAATTATATAATATGTATAAGAATTGTTGACAGAAATGAATATAATGTGTCAGTTATTTTGTAATACACTACCAACAAAGTACCACAATAAGAACAATTTTATTTGTCACCGACACTCGTCCGTAAATTAAATATAAATCAATTAAATTCAGTTAAAATTAATTATACACAATCATAATTTTTGATAATACCTGGGAAAGTGAAAATATGTTTTCTACAAATGTGGGTGGATTATTAACTTGGTTATCTTTCGACGATAACTTTAGATAGCACAAATAGCGATAAAAATCTACCATTTAACAGACACAACACCACTTGCACAGTATTTAACTTGTCGTTTTTTATTTTTTGTTTTAGTATTTACAAGAAAAGTAAATCGTCATCACATTAAAATTTTGATGATTTTCTTAATCATAATTTTTGTTTTATTATTTATAAAAATAGAGTAAATTAATCACAAGGAAATAGGAAATCTTATTAAAGTCATTCATATAAAACTATCGGAAAGCAAAATGATAACATTGGAATTATCATTAAAACAACAAAAAAATAAACTAGTTATTTTATGTAAATTATTTATCACAGCACGGAATTATCAATATATATACATAAATAAATATTGTATTAGATTATTAATTTATTTTAAACATAATAATTACTAAATTAATTATAGAAAATAAGTTTTTCACGAGAAACCGAAATTGACATTTTCGTAGTTTTTTTTTTGTAATTGGGAAGAGGCGTTGCTGGTGTAGTAGTGGTACATAAAAATGTTGTACTAAAAATTTAAATAAAAATTTATATGTATCGTAGACGTCGTCGGTTTTCGCTTCAAAGCAAATAAAAAAACAAGACCACAAAAATTATTTTTTAGCACACGAACAAAAAATCAATCACTTCATTCTTCCATTACACAATTAATATTATTTCTTACCACTAAACATTTACAAAAAAATTATAATAAACACACAAAACTATTTTATAAATAAATTATATACTTTTGAATTGTTCGAGATATATTTTTATAAATTTTTATTAACAATTATAGCACATCAAATATAACTCCATGACATACTAAATTACTAAAATAAATGTAACTAGCGACTTTATTCGTGTTCGGTGGCGATTACGTTAACTAAACCAAATATTTTAGTACATATCTTCAACAAATAGGGTTGAACACAAAATTAGTATGATTTTATTTAACATAGTGGCAGCCGAATCTTCACATAATGTACAATGTACTATACACACATTTTAGCGTTAAAATTGATAAAGAAACGTTAAAAATATAAAATACAATTAATTTGTTGCTCATTCTCCATTTTCGAAATAAAGAAAATGATGGAAAATGAATAGAGATAAAATAGAGAATATAAAAAAAATGTAAGGTGTTATGTCATATACATATAAGTAAATATCTTTATGCCGAAATGATGTCGATTCTTTGGTACCTTTCTCAATACTTCAGCTGAGCGTGCTTTGGATTTTTGAAAAGTATTTTGATACTTTCGAACAATTCCTAGTACTTTTGAAAACAATCAAAAAATATTACACGTAATTCGATTAAACGTTTATAAAAGAAAGGAATAATAATAATGCAATGTTATCTAGAAATCACAGTGTTCAACAGCTCTAATACAAAGACTAAGATATTTAATCTGTTTTATGATTAACCTACTAAAGTAGCTTAATATTTTAAATTATAGGTTTAAAATCCTGATAGTAAATTTAAATTAATTAATTATAAGCAAATTTGCTTCTAAAGAAATGGAATAATTAAATACTTGTAATGCTTTTATAAAACCACGTTAGGAGTAAAGAAGTATGGTTAATTATATTATTTCTTTATCCATGATAGTCTTGAAAGGGACTATACGATTTATTAAATACACGTTACAAATTATTTCTTTGGTATAATAATTATTTTATTAACAATGTAAATATTAACACAATAGTAACATAATTAAATTTAATTGATTAAATTATTTTAGTAAGCGCCAATTTTATTCTTTAACATATTTATCAAACGTATTTCTAACGACTTTTTAGAATGCCGGTTAAATTCGAATTCCCTCGGAAAAAAACAACTTGACCCTTTTATATCATTTGGAATTGTTTGTTTATATGTGAACTGATTTTTTGAAAAATATAGAAATTACTTTAAAATTTAGAAACTCGATGTAGCTAGCTTTATATTCAAAACTCAAACCTAATATTAAGACTGTTTCAAATATATCTCGAGACAAATTATATAAAATCGAATTTATATTTGAAACTAGTAATTGTGCTATAAATTTGAATTTTGAATTTAATGAATGTTGATGACAGCCACATTACCCCTTTCCTAGTGAACTTATAAGTGAACGATTATGCATAATGATCAGGAATTTTAATAATTCGACCAACTCTAGTCGTCCTTGGTTCACCAACTGGAATAACCGGGTCAACTTGCTTATGCTTATAAAACTGACTCTTCGATAGGTTTTAGCAGAATTGGATAATGACTTATTATCGACCTCTATTGGTTTACTTGGTAAAATATCTGCCATATTTTCTTCCATGAAACATGCTTTAAGTCGGTCGAATGATATATTACAACTTCTGCCCCGAATATCTAAAGTAAAATACTTCTCGCAACGATTAATTATCAAAAACGGTCCTTCGTAAGGGGAACTGCAGTGACCTTTTAACTGCATCCGTACACACTAAGACATGAGAACACTTATTTAAATCTTTCGAAATAAAAATTTTACCTTGTTGATGTCTTATTGGAGGTGGTGGTCTAACGTAAGAAAAATGTTCCCTCAGTCGATGAATAAATTCTGACTGATCTTGATTAGATTTATTCTCTTCTAGCATGTCGCTAGGAATCCGTATAGTTTCGCCAAAAACAAGTTCAGCAGATGACGTTTTAAAATCTTCTCGATACGCTGTTCGAAGACCCAACAATACTGAAGGAAGCACACGTGTCCATTGCTTATTTTGATGACACATGATAGCGGCTTTCAGTGTCCGATGTCATCTTTCTATGAAGCCATTGCATTGCGGTTGATATCCCGTTGTCCTTTTTCGCTCAAAACCCAATAATTTAGAAAATTCAGTGAATAATTCCGAATCAAATTGTGAGCCTTGATCTGTAACAATGGAAACTGGAATGCCAAAACGAGAGATCCAAGTATTGAAAATGGCTGATGCCACTGTCTCGGCTCTAATATCTGGAACTGGTGCTGCTTCTGACCAGCGAGTAAATCTGTCTATTAGTTTGACGCAATATCGTTTCGATGTCCTTCGGATTCAGGAAGTGGACCAATGATGTCGAGATGGACCTCGGCAAATCTTTTAACAACTGGATTGTAGTTTCCCAACGGAGCTTTGTTATGACGATGTAGTTTGGCTTTTTGACATGCCAAACAACATTGAGCCATTTTTTCACATCATTTTTAATATTCACCCAAATGAATTTTTCAGTCATGGCTTTGATCGTGGCCTGGACACCTGGATGTGCTAGATTGTGAACTGTTTCAAACGCCCGTTTGCGAAAATCTATTGGGATATATGGACGATTTTTGCCTGTTGACGTCTCACAATATAGGAAAACTGAGGAATTAAATGTTAACGGAATTTTTTCAAATTTTAGTGATTTATTATTCTCGATTAGTTCGATTAATTCATTGCTTTGCTGAACGTTTGCCAACGCTTGGTAGTCGAGAGATTCTGGCAATGAAATAACTTCCACTCTAGAGAGTGCATCCGCTACTACATTTTCGACACCGGAAATGTGTTGTATATCTGTGGTGTATTGTAGAGGTTGCTGTTGGATCACTGCTCCAATGGCTTTGTCTGATGCATCCACCATCATTGCCAGTCTAGCGTTCGGTAATGGATGAGCCAACATAGCAACTTCACCGAGTTGTTTCTTGCTGAGCTCAAATGCATCTGCAGCTTCATCCGTCCAGTCAATGATCCGGGAATCATTCTTTTTACTACCTTTTAAATATTCGCATAGGATGGCTTGATTACCACCTGTATTAGGAATAAATGTCCTGTAAAAATTCAACATACCCAAGTATCGTCTTAATTGCTTTATTTTCTCTGGTTTGTTGAAATTTAGTATATCATTTACTCATTCGGTTGATGGGGGAATTCCTGCCGATGAAATTTCGTGTCCCAAAAATAAAATTTAATTTTTTGCGATATTGCATTTTGTTACATTAATCATTAAACCTGCTTCTTTTAATTTTGAAAAGATTATCTTTAAATGATGCAAATGTTTTTCGAGTGATCGAAAAATAGATCATCCAGATATGAAAAACAGAAACTTAGATTGTTTACTATTGAATGGATGAACCTTTGAAACGTGTTCCCAGCATTACGTAATCCAAACGTCATTCGCGTAAATTCGAACAGACCGAAAGGCGTAGAAATAGCTGTTTTAGGAATATCCGCTTCTTCGATGGGTATTTGGTGATAGGCACGAGCTAAATCAATGGTCGAAAAGATAGTGCATCCGTGCAATTGATGAGTGAAATCCTGTAGATACGGTATCGGGTATCTGTCAGGAATTGTAACGTTGTTAAGGGCACGATAGTCACCGCACGGCCTCCATTCGCCATTCTTTTTGGCAACTAAATGTAGTGGGCTAGACCAAGGACGCTTAGATGGCCTGCATATACCTTGAGCTACCATATACTCAAATTCTTTCTTAGCAATTGCCAATTTTTCGGTACTCAACCGACGGGTTTTACAGGCAATCGGTGGACCTCGAGTAATAATGTGATGTGTAACCTGATGTTTAGCAGGTGAGTTTCCCTGGATGTCTTGCGTGATCTCAACGAATTGCTCGAGAAGAGGTAACACTCTAACGTCAACTGTATTAGTGTTGATCACTCTTAGTGTAGGAGAATCGGATGTGATAGCTATTGCTTGAACTTGCAAAGAGGTTAATGGATCGATCAGACGACTCTTCTGGATGTCGACCAACAAACCGGAATATTTAAGAAAATCGGCACCTATGATTGGAACCGTGACATCCGCCAAAATAAAGGTCCAAACGAAACATCTTCGAAGACCGAGGTTTAATTCTAATCGGCGGTGGACAAAAGCTTTTACTGAGGATCCGTTGGCCGCAAACAATTCAAGACTTGGATTTAAATTTTTCTTTTCGATATTATTTGCGGGAATAACAGAAACATCAGCTCCTGTATCGATTAAAAAGATAATTTGTGACCGGGGATCGATAATTTTAAGACGACAATTGATTAATTTACCCTCACATGTCGCCATTTATGGGGTTGAATTTAGTTTTTTGCCTTGAACTCGTTCCAACGTGAGCAGCCTCGTTCTTGAAACGCCTATGAAAATAACACGAGGTGGAATCGGTATCTGTTGGTATTGTAGACTTTTGATGATTGTCGAATCTTCGAGGTGAACGAGATTTTTGACGTGAGGAGCTACGAGAAACATGCCTTGGTCTATAATGTTCCATCTGATCTAACCGACGCGTGATTTCATTTATTTGTATTAAGATAGACGACTCAATGCTAGTTTTTTGATCGGTTGTGGACAAAGGCATGACATGATTTTGTGACATCGTTTCCATCAATCGATCAGCTAACTCGGCAAGTTTTGTCGTATTTAACACTTCTGCGGTCGGCGTTAAAATTTCCTGCGCTCGCGGAGGTAACCTTTTCAACCAGATCGTTTTAATAAACTCGTCGTCGACGTTGGATCCACCATTAGTCTTCATTCTTCGAAGGAGTTGCGATGGTTTGAGATCTCCAAGCTCCAATCCGTGCAACAGTGGGTAGATTTGTGTCTGTTTGGAATCCCCTAGTCTTTCCAGAATGGCATTTTTCAAATCGGTATATGGTGTAGCACTTATGGGCCAAATTATGATGTCACTTACGTCAGCAATGACTCGATCATTCAGTGCACCGAGTAGATGATTGTAACGAGTTGCCTCCGAAGTGATTTTCCCAAGGGCTAACTGAGATTCGATGATATGGAACCATACTTTTGGATCCTGAGCTACCAATGGAGTTAGTTTGAAAATTAGGGATGCTATATTTCCGCTTTGCGACGAAGATGAACTGGTTGTTCAGTCAGATGCTCGATATATGTTGACGACCACATGGCTGAAGAATCGGCTGAAGTAGATGGGGTTGAGTTCTCCGATTTGTCACTCATGGTATTTAAACTATTAACACTGCACTGAATTAAGTTTTAATTTACAAAACGAAATGGAACTGTATAAAAGTAACCCGGATACACAAACAAATGAACCAAAAACGACACGACCAGGCCAAACAAAAGAAATGAGTGGAGAAGAAAAAACAAAAAGAACGACCAAAATCATATGAGGAAAGGAGTTATGTGGTGTACCAATTTTTTAAAAAAACGATAAAAATGGATTAATTAAGTAATTTATATACACAAAATTAACACGGTGAATATGATCTGTTAGGTCTTTATTGTTTTTTTTTTAAATAAATTTTAAAATAGCGCAACTAAACGTTTGTAAAAATGTTTTAATTTGAGAATAATATTGGTAACTTACCCGATAGTAAAACTGCTACAGTGTGATGGATTGATTGTCCGATGAACGAGGACTGGAACCGAATTGCAGCAGGATATGTGGGTAGCGGCTGGATAACGACCGGATACTGGTTATACGAATATGTAAACGCTAACGGCTGGATATCGATAATACGGATGTATGCGCTAAGGCTAGATAACGGTGATAGGTGGCTGATGTATAATGTGTATGGTATAATGTTGAGTCAGCACACCGATTGTGTTGTTTTCCGCTACGATTGGCGGTTGAGGAATATTTTTAATTATTGACCGCTGCGCTTGGCGGCCGACGAATATTTATTGTACTGTTAACGTGCGATGTGTGAACTGGATCACGTCGGGGTCACCAATATGGTTAATTATATTATTTCTTTATCCATGGTAGTCTTGAAAGGGACTATACGATTTATTAAATACACGTTACAAATTATTTCTTTGGTATAACAATTATTTTATTAACAATGTAAATATTAACACAACAGTAACATAATTAAATTTAATTGATTAAATTATTTTAGTAAGCAACAATTTTATTCTTTAACATATTTATCAAACGTATTTCTAACGACTTTTTAGAATGCCGGTTAAATTCGAATTCCCTCGGAAAAAAAACAACTTGACCCTTTTATATCAGTTGGAATTGTTTGTTTATATGTGAACTGATTTTTTGAAAAATATAGAAATTACTTTAAAATTTAGAAACTCGATGTAGCTAGCTTTATATTCAAAACTCAAACCTAATATTAAGACTGTTTCAAATATATTTCGAGACAAATTATATAAAATCGAATTTATATTTGAAACTAGTAATTGTGCTAAATTTGAATTTTGAATTTAATGAATGTTGATGACAGCCACAGAAGTTCTTAAGTGGTATCAATTAGTTAAATCCCATTTAAAGGTCGGGGCTAGAGGCGACATTTGCCATAAATAGCATAATAAATGTTTATTATTTGCTAGAAAAGCTGATTTGTTTGTAAAGTTGATGAAATATTTGTGAAGTCGGTAAAAGTGCAGAAACTATTTTCAAGCTGGGTTCAGTACTGTGTTTCTGAAAAATTCAGTACTCTTGATTTCTTATAATATCATCCTTGTTGTCTGCACCAGAATATGAACACAAACAATTGACGGAGCCCAAAGTTTTCTACTAAAATGCTATAAATTGATGACAAAATAACAATAACGTAAACAACACAACTATTTTAACATTTCAAAATTCACTTAATTACAAATATTGGTTTTCGTACGATGTCTGCCAGTGGCTAAATTCTGGCAATTCCCTGTGAATAGGGAATTGGGGAAATAATTTACAATTTTTTTCCTTTCCTACTAAAGAAAAAATTTGAATTAACTTTTATAAATTAAGAATAATTTATCTTAGCGAAACTGCGGCCCTATTCTGGCAATTCCCTGAGAATATAGGGAATTGGGGCCAAGAATTTACACAGCTTTTATCTATAAATTAGTTTCTTTGACCTTCTGAGGAAAAAGTTTGTTGGAAAATCGCAGAACAAAATAATTTAAACCGAAATTCCATTCCCCTATACCCGGGAATTACCAGAATACTGGATATCATTTGTTGATGTTATAATCGACCCGAGATAATTAAAATCTTCCATGTTGTCAAAATTGCGATCATTGATTCCAAGTTTTACCGTAGATATGTCCCTTGGTGTTGATAACAAATTTGTAATTGTTAATAATGTAATAACATGGAATCAAATAATGACAATAACAAATACAACAGCATCGAATATAAAAGGAACACGCACAACATAATAAACAAAATGTTACCCAAACACTGATATACCACAGCATACAACACATCACACTGTACACAAAATTGAACACGTAAAACAATAATAGTTTATTGGATATCGGCATCTACGAACCGATTTACAAACCGTCTTTTTTATATTAAAAAAACACATAATGTTTATTGGAAATTCAAAATATTTTTGTGGAAATGAAGTTGGTTCTATGCCATTTACGTATGGAATACAACATCGTTCGTGTGACTACCTCGGCTCCTGTTAGAGGCCTGCATCCGAACAACAAAATTTTTGATGACTATCGAATAAAATCAGTTCAATGGCCTCAATTTCAGCTCGAATGTTGTTCTTAAGATCTTGAATTGTTTGTGGATCATTGCTATATAAAGTACTTTACTTTCCAAAAACCCTCAAAGAAAATAATCTAACGGTGTCAAATTGCATGACCTTGGTGGCCAATTAACATTAGAATTTCTTGAAATTATGTGATCATCGAACCTGGTTACCGATAAGTCGAGTGTTTCACGATTTGGTACTGTCTAGTTCTTGTCACCCAAAGATTATAAAAAGAGATTCGATGTAAAGTGATTAACGACACGTTTAATTGTTGTGAACAACGCTTCAAAGAGATGCATAGCTCTTCACGAACATTTCCACTTACAGCTATTGTTCCACGAGTACGAACGTACTGGACAATTGTGTTCATATGCTCTACGACCTGCAACTAATCCAGTTTCTTCAAAACGTTCAACAATTTTGCTAATTGTAGACTCGACTTTCGATTTACGAACTATTTTTTTTTTACAGAAAGACCATTTTCATAATACGTTGGTACAACAAAAACGCGTTTTTGTGTTCTAAACAAATATATGACTAAAAATGGCATCGTTTTGACTTTTGATTTGTCAAACAATTTTCGGGTGCCACCGCACCTAAATAATTTTTTTTGAGCTTAAAAGAACCAACAGATAGAATGCTCTAGATCCTCCCTCTAAATCTTAAAGGACATAAAATATCGAACAGACAAAACTGCCTCTAATAAAATTGTTCGATAAAAAATGAATCGAGCTGTGGAGGAAGAACAGTTAAAGTGACAGGCTCAATAGTATCGTGAAATAAATAGAAAGTAGTTAGTGTTTTCTTTGGACATGTATAATAAAGAAGTAATTTTTACTGAGAATATTATAAGAACACTATAGCGCTATTTGTAAACAAATGCCTTAGCCGGCTGATTAGATGCTACTGGCCAAACAAGATCATTAACGAAGAACTTCTGCGGCATACAATACAGATCGAAATTGAGCGTGACATTAAGAAACGAAAGTGCAGATGGATAGATAGGACACACACTGAGGAAAAAGCCTAATGACATAACAAGAATGTCGTTAGAGTGGAATCTGCAGGGAAAGAGAAAAGTAGGAAGACCAGTGCTAGCAGAAATAGCTTGATGAAATGTTTTCCATGGGGTGAACTAAAAGTAACAGCCCCTAATAGAGGGAGGTGGTCCAGACACTCTACACTTCTAAATCGAAGATAAAGGAAATAAATGGTTTAACTTATGCCTTCAATTTTTTTTCCAAATTTCCGACTAACTAAAATTATGGTTAATACACTCCAGTTATTGGTAGATATCTCTCATATATCAATATATATTTGCTATTTAGTTCTAAACTGTAAAATTTGTTTAAATTTATTATCGATAAGAAATATTTTCGTAGTATAATATTTCTACACTTACAGGAGTATTTAGTGTTAGGAAAGAAGTTCGTGGCCTGTTTTGGGTTACATTGAAACAAAGAATTTTCTTATTTCAAATGAACTTTATTAAACCAAGCCCAAGGGAAATTTCTACTGAAACTGCAGCTATTATTCACTGGTGTCGCTTTTATACACATTTTTTCCACTGATGATAATCAACAAGTCGAAATATTTGAAATTAATTTATTAATAAAATTATAAATTTCTCTATAAAAAGCTAACTTGATACATCATAAGATTAATAAAAAGACAAATTACGGAAATTATATTATATACACGTTCTAAAAAACAATTTTGTATGTTTTTCTCGAAATCATAATACCAAACAAAAAATTGACATTTGACTTACGTCAACATTTGTAAAAATAATAGTTTGCTTTGGTTTAAGGGTTCAAGAACAAAGGAAATCTGTGAAATGGATAGCGCTCACGATACCGGCTCCCGATAAATAGGTAGAGCAAGAAATTTTTTATCGATGTTTAACTAAAAAGTTGAATGAAAAATCTTAGTTTCGAGTTAAATAAATTAATTGTATGCAAAAATAGTGTGTTACATATAAGTTTTGACATAGAAAATTGGGTGATCCGGATACATCTATCGGGCGCTAATAAAAAAACACGGCTATTAATTTTCTAAACTTTAAATGAGCAACTTTCGTTGAATAAACGTCTCGCCCAAGCTGAATTATTTGCCCATCAAACCAATAGGCGAAATCGTAACCCCCACTAAGCCTGTTCGTCCCGGACAGGAACCAAACTACCACCTCTGTAGGTTAGATCATGAACGCAAACCAGCTCAACTTCACCTTCATCTTGCCTCTCGACGCCATGGTCCACTCTATCTCAACCCAATTCTTGACGACAATCCACTCCATCACGGCTGGTATGCCATGGGCCTCTTCTATATTCGGCACCATCTGCTCCCACACCTCTTCATCAATGCAGTCATCCTTGAAAACAGTCAACGCTCCCAATGCAAACGCCGTTTTTCACTCGATCATTTCCACTCGATTATATAAATTCGTTCAAGCCACATCTAACAAACCGGCTATAATTTGCAACAACGGAAAATGAGAAATCAAACTTAGAGTTTCGTCTAGTGTTCCCCAAGGATCTCACATCGAGCATTGAATTTTTATTATTTTCATAACTCGGCTATCCGAGTTAATCAAAAATTTGCTGAGTTAATGAGATTATGGGTTTAGGTGTAACATTTGTCGAAAAGGCCAGTTTCAATAGGCATATTGAAAATTGTATTGCGAAGCCGAATGCTATGTTTAGATTTGTCAAATGATGGACTCGTGAATTTAAAGATATTAAACCTAATGCTCACTCTATTTTGGTTAAGATTCTAATTTTATTGTTAAAGGAAAGTGACTGGGATTACATACTCAACAGATCGCACGGATTACAAAATATATACCATTGAAAATAGACGACTTCTCTTGGTTGCAGTATTATTTATAGGAAACATCAATTTATGTGCCATACAGGACATTTCAAAACCACGAGTTTTTAGCACTAGACCACCATTCCACAAACCATGGAGACAACAACCCCATTAATAGGTTGTCAAAATCATTCAATATTTTGATCAATCATTTTGATTTATTAAAGGACAACTTCAAAAAAATCATGAAAATTTATTTTTTACATGTTAAATCAAAATTTTGATCGTAATATCTTAATTCTCAAAGCATACTCATTTCAAGTGACAGAAACATTCGAGAGAGGGAGGCACTATGTGCTCGTTTTTGTTTTTATACCATTTTGAGCAATATGCAGTTTTGATAAATACTCATTTGTGCGTCATAGCGAATATGTGGTTTTGGGTGTTATATTTTTGATTTTTTTTATTGAATTTAGCTTTTGATATAAAATTTAAAATTAATAAATAAATAAAACTTAATCGTATATAGTCAAATAATTTACATATACTATAAAGTAAATGTTAAACATTTTTCATATAAATCAATGTTTTACTCATTGACAACTCAATTAAATTTTTATTCAAATATTAGATTTTCAAAAAAAATCTAAATTTTATTTTGTTAATTTTAAAAATATTATATTTTTGTAAATTTTACGTTAAAATAATAATTTCATCTAATATATTGCATATTATAATTTTATAACGAACGTTTCAAATGTATGTGGATATAATCACGGCATATTTGAGATCGGTGCCTCTTTTGATTGCTTCTTCTCCTACGGGGAAATTACTGCATTTCAGATCATTTCCTTTATAGTATTGGGTGTGTGTGAATATGACTTGTGACTGCTTACGTTACGTGTACTATAATGAACCACAATGGGCAATTATGGTATTCTATCGATGTCAACTGTCAAACGCAGTATGCGACATTTGGTGGAATTGTAAACAACTTGTATTTTTAATTCCCTGAAAATGTCGAATTTTATTCCAAATAAACATCATTTGCGAGAAGTTTTATTACATTATTTTATTGCAAAAAACAGTTCAGCGGAAACTTAACGCTTGTTTGTGGAAATTTACGGTGAGCATGCTCCATCGAATACAACGTGCAAATAATTGTGTCGACGATTTAAAAATCATCATTTTGGCATTGAAGAAAATAGCATAGAAAACGTTATTAGCTGGATTCTTCTCAAACACAATCAGAATTGGCTGTAGCATTAACTGTTGATCGATCAAGTGTTGTAATACGTTTACAAACAATCGGAATGGTTCAAAAAGCTAGCAACTGGGTTCCACAAGAGACCTCGAACGTCGAAAATCCACTTGTGAAATGCTGCTGCAAAGCAGTACCTCACAAGTTACTGAAGATGAAAAATGGATTTATTATGAGAATTCCAAATGCGAAAAATGTTGGGTGAGGCGTGGTGAAGTTGGTCCATCTCAACTTAAGCGAAATATTCATTGCAATAAGGTTATGCTCTGTATCTGGTGGGATCAGAAAAGTGTGGTATATTATGAACTACTGAAATAAGGTGAAACTATCAATGGCGATGTATACCGATGTCAAGTAATACGTTTGAAGCGAGGAAAAACGACCAGAATGTAAACATATTGTAAACGTTTGTGAATAATTATTTAAAAGGACAGGAGTGGGAAGTTCTACCCCACTCGCCGTATTCACCAGACATAGCTCCTTCAGATTACTACTTATTCCGGTTGATGTGTTGTCTTTTTCTGAACAGCGGTTCAGTTCTCGTATGCAGAGTTCGAAAACTAGCTTATTGGTTGGACCGCGTCCATAGACCAGAATTACTTCAGAGAGGGAATCCAAAATTGCCTGAATGATGTGTGAAAGTTGGAGTTGCAGATGGAGTATACTTTCAATAAATAATTCTTTCATTTTCTAAACAAGCAAATGTGTTTTATTTTAATAAAAAGGACGGAGTCATATTCACACTCCCAATATATGTAAATTATTTGATTTTTAGTAACATTTAGTAGCTTTTGTGCTCCACAAGTCATTCTTCTGCGTTGTTACACTTTCTGCTAAACATTTCTCTTTTTTCTTTTATTTTTATATTTTAGTTTCTATATTTTATATTATCAGTTTATACTCGTACAACCGTAAACTCATAACTCATTGTGTTCCGGAAAATCTTTCAAATAACGTAATAGTTTACAATACTAATATTAAATTTAGTATAATAATTAATATTAATTAATTTAAAAACCACAAACATTAATTTTACTTACTAGTCAGTCCCCTAAATTTTTATTTGACCCAAGTAGTAGTTATAATATTACTGTTGCGAGCTAATTGTTGAAAGACAAACTGCGCTGGTTTTGCTGTAGAGCTAGATATTTTAACGTAACACTGCTAAAATTGGGCAGTTGGCTGAATTTTTGAATGGTTAGATGCATTCGCTTAATTTAATTAATAACATTACATTACACGCAGTAATCCAATAAGAGTATAGCCAAATTAGAGTTTCGGTAGTAGACATTTCTGAAAAACTACTAAAATTCAGTCCTAGAATTCAATAAACCTTCATTTTCTATTCAATGAATTTTCGATAAAATTAAACCATTTTATTAATGCCTTGTTAATTTAAACGTTTATCAAATTCATCATATTTTGAAGATGAATTAGAACATCAGTGCAGCACAGGTGGTATAAATGGCTGCATTTATATTTGTTTATACGCTTCAAATTTTCTCTTATAAATACGATCTTTTCAAAAATGTTATATTTGATACTATATTGTTTTAAGTTTATGTAACGTGATCTGCTAGTTCCCCTGTAAAATAAAATGATTTACATGTAATTAACCGTAATGTGAATAAAGCAAACCTCGAAAAGGTAACCGAAGCCGTATGACGGAGATTGATCGTCTCCTATTCACTTTTATAACTTAGAGTTTAACCGCCCCATTTAATAAACTGTTATACGAATGATGTTGGCTTCATAAAACATTTGCCCCAATATGAGATTCGTTTATATTCATTTCCGAATGTATTTGTTTATCTTCATCTCAAATGGTTACAATATTTTCACAGAGATGAAAATTGAAAATAAGAAAACACCAAAAAGCAATAAATACGAAAATTTCATAAAATACTTTAAATAGAATTCGTGTGTAATTTGGTATTAGTATGTAGAACGTACAGAGATGTGAGCATTTTACAGTATAATAATTACAATAAAATATATGTTTTGCATCATCTCTCGAATTTACTCAGTAACACTCATGTAGATTTGTTAATTTTCCGCGCGAAATGTTAGTATATGAACGGTGATCGACTTATACTCGAGTCGTTTTTAAATAAAATTAATTTAAATTAAATAAAAAAAAATAAAAAACAGTTTTCTTTTAAATGAGGTTTTTTCAAATCAAGTTCGCAAATCACGACAATACATAAATTTAAAAACCGTGTTCTTATTATAATTACTTCCGATCCGATCGAAAATTTTATTTTCTCCGTGTGTTTTTTGTTTTTTTATCGGTTAGTGAAACTGTTATATGTGTATGTGAGCGATGTGCTGCCATATGTGAATCATTTCATCTGTCAATTATAGACACTTTTTCCCAGGCGGTAAACAATTTTTCATATTACTCATGGATATGTGTGTGGTTGTGTGTCCCTCAAAAATATAAAGTGAAATAATTTAATATTACAACAACAATGACCAAATTTATTTAAAACAATAATTGGTGCAATTCTAAAACAGAATGCAAAGTTACATATTTTATATTTAATTTGATTTTAATTTATTTATTTAATTTTTTTTAAACTCTAATATTAGAAATTTTTTGGCAAAAACTAAAACAATTATTTGCGGTGTCGTTTTGGTATTTTCACAAAGTTAGAATCTTGAATTATTCAGAAGCAAAATGTCTTTTTTTACTATAATAGTATGTCTCACATAATTTTGTAAACAAATATGTTTGTGGAGCAAAGATCATTATAAATAGTTGGAAAAAAATATGATTGAAGTTCATAAACAATGGGGTTGAACCACCAGAAAAGCCATCATGTGAAATTATGTAACCCAGAATAAAAATATATTATGTGTATCAAAGTGAGGTAGAAATACATTTGCTTTATATGATTGCTGACTTAAATAGTGTAAAGACATACTCAACCTTTCAGTTACACTATACTGTTATTACTACAGGCTTCGCAATTAACGTACTCTCAGAATATTCTGTACGATTAACGAAGACTTTAGAATAAGTAGAACACATTTTTGACAGCCGAAGAGTAAACTAAGGTTCTATTTTTTAATCCAACCCGAGAAAGCAGGCTTACCCCGGGTATTGTACAGCAACCAAAAATTGTGCAAGACAAAATGATTGCACACTGTTCATACAGATGGTGACTTCACAATTAATTCGTGTACGACTGTCACGCGAGTCGTTTGTTTCGGTTCCTCTGTGCTTTTTGTTGTTTACTTTCAATTTCTGCTTGATTTGCGGTCAGTCGGAACTTAGTTTCAAATATATTGTATCACAATTTATAAATTATCAAAGACAGCTGTCGCAAAACATTATTTTTGTTTCTCACCTGAACTATTTTACATACATATGTATCACATATTTATACTACTTATTTTAAGTACATACTTTTCCCTAAACAACTAATATTAATAATATAATTTAATTGTTTAAGGCAATAGAACAACAAATGCATTCGAAAAATTTCATAAATTAACAACAACAAAAAATATATGAACATAATTATAATTTATATTTGAATTTTATTTCGTTATTATGTTGGTACGACAAAGATTATTTGCTCAAAAGATTAATATATTTTAAGTAAACCTGTGTATCGATTTTGTCTCAAAATGTGTGAAACGAAATGAGTGTAACCGGAAAGATATAGTAGTAGTATTTATGTTTATGTTAGTTAGTGACGCGCGTACAATTGGTTTGCTTTACTATCCACATGCAAACCACGTGTCATTGTTCTTTATTTATTCTATTAACCCTTGATGAGATTTTTGATTCCTATATTGAGGAGCGCGATTGCGCTCCTTGGCACTCAAAGGGTTAACCATTGTAAACGCCATATTATTGTGTTGTTTGAAAAAATGAAGAAAAAATCGTCATTTTGGAACAATATGATTGGCCGAAAAAATTCTTTAAACGAATGAAAAGACAAACTAACGCAACACTGAATCCGTCTTTACATAGTGTTACCTTTTAAATATGTATGTATTTTCGATTTTTTTTATAATTAATATTTTATTTTTAAATATTTAATTTAAATTAAATTTATTTATAAAATTTAAACATATAACATATAAACATATAAAATTAATTTATTATAAAAAAAATATTAAATATAAAATACCTTAGCATGTTATATAATGACACTCCACAGCTCGTGAGTAGGCGTAACAATTAAACCGATTCACCTGGATCGCGTTATTTGGGTACTGTCCATCATAAAAATGACACAAACACGAACAAAAGAAAAATACAAATGCAAAGACATAATTATGTAAAGGGTGATTTTTTTGTGGTTAGGATTTTCATGCATTAGTATTTGACAGATCACGCGGGATTTCAGACAAGGTGTCAAAGAGAAAGATGCTCAGTATGCTTTGACATTTCATAATGAATAGACTTACTAACGAGCAACGCTTGCAAATAATTGAATTATATTACAAAAATCAGTGTTCGGTTCGAAAAGTGTTTCGCGATTTACGTCCGATTTATGGTCTACATAATCGACCAAGTGAGCAAACAATTAATGCGATTGTGACCAAGTTTCGCACTCAGTTTACTTTATTGGACATTAAACCAACCACACGAATGCGTACAATGCGTACAGAAGAGAATATTGCGTCTGTTTCTGAGAGTGTTGCTGAAGCCCGTGAAATGTCGATTCGTCGCCGTTCGCAGCAATTGGGTTTGTGTTATTCGACGACATGGAAGATTTTACGCAAAGATCTTGGTGTAAAACCGTATAAAATACAGCTCCTGCAAGAACTGAAGCCGAACGATCTGCCACAACGTCGAATTTTCAGTGAATGGGCCCTAGAAAAGTTGGCAGAAAATCCGCTTTTTTATCGACAAATTTTGTTCAGCGGTGAGGCTCATTTCTGGTTGAATGGCTACGTAAATAAGCAAAATTGCCGCATTTGGAGTGAAGAGCAACCAGAAGCCGTTCAAGAACTGCCCATGCATCCCGAAAAATGCACTGTTTGGTGTGGTTTGTACGCTGGTGGAATCATTGGACCGTATTTTTTCAAAGATGCTGTTGGACGCAACGTTACGGTGAATGGCGATCGCTATCGTTCGATGCTAACAAACTTTTTGTTGCCAAAAATGGAAGAACTGAACTTAGTTGACATGTGGTTTCAACAAGATGGCGCTACATGCCACACAGCTCGCGATTCTATGGCCATTTTGAGGGAAAACTTCGGAGAACAATTCATCTCAAGAAATGGCCCGGTAAGTTGGGCACCAAGATCATGCGATTTGACGCCTTTAGACTATTTTTTGTGGGGCTACGTCAAGTCTAAAGTCTACAGAAATAAGCCAGCAACTATTCCAGTTTTGGAAGACAACATTTCCGAAGAAATTCGGGCTATTCCGGCCGAAATGCTCGAAAAAGTTGCCCAAAATTGGACTTTCCGAATGGACCACCTAAGACGCAGCCGCGGTCAACATTTAAATGAAATTATCTTCAAAAAGTAAATGTCATGGACCAATCTAACGTTTCAAATAAAGAACCGATGAGATTTTGCAAATTTTATGCGTTTTTTTTTAAAAAAAAGTTCTCAAGCTCTTAAAAAATCACCCGTTATTATACAGTGTATACGTATTCGATATTTTTTGCTTCACTCATTTTAAATGAGTAACTCACAGGACAACATCGATATACTGAATGCAAAAAGGTGGAACTCTATGTTGAAAATAAAAATTGGATTGCATGACATTCATTTCAGAGTAAAATTTGAAAACCCGAGTATGCATGGTGTAAGCACATTTCACAAACGCAGTGAGCAGAGTACAATTACTTAGCCTAAAATCACTACTTGTCTAGGTTTACTTAAAACATAGACCCTAAGTAAGAAGCTATTGCTTCTCGTAATTATAGAATGACTGTCATTCGACAATCAAATACAGCTGGAAGTGTTAATTAGGATTATGTAGCACTCCACGTTTCATCAGGTATGATTTAACCTAGGGCGCAATTCTGCACTTTTCTGTTCCACATTTGTATTACAAAGTAAGATAATCACTTAAGAGGTAATCATAAAATATTTCAACCACAAAATTTCTACGTAAAGAACAAGAATAGAAACAATAGAACAGCGCATGTTTAAGGTTTTTTAATCAAAAGGTTTATACTTTATTTATAGAAACTTTTTGTTTTTGGTAAATATTTTTGAAAGTACGGCATTGTTAGCTTTACAATTGATCCTGATGTTTTTTCCAAAACTTTAAGGGGTGACTTTTCAAAATTTCAGGAAAGGTATCATTTGTCGTATAAAGAGTGAAATAACCTTTATATCTCTTCTTAACAATGTAATTTCGTTTTAATTATTCTACCATTTCTGATTGAAACCATTTTGTGGTGCATTATATTTGATTCTCATTTACATAATCTTATGTGTCCATTAGAATAACTTTCAATCTGTTTATAAACGTGTTGATAAGCTGTTCTTTTATGTTTGTATTGATGGTTGGACTTAGAGTGAATGGTATGATTGGCTTGCGTTGGTTTTCTAAATATTTTGATTTGAATTTGAATTTTTCATTTGTATATTTGCAATAAATTCATTAATTATGGTATCAAATTCCTATTGTTTCATAATACAATGGTGTTGCCTTTGCTTTCGAAATTATTGTGTTACCCGTGTTCTGTGTCTTATTTATCTAAATATTTGATTGATTCTGAGAATTATTTTTGGAAATCGCATTCTCTTTAGCTAAATTTAATTTCAAAAGGAAATTTATGTTTTAAGGAGTATTTGTAGGTGGAGTAACATTATTCTTTAATAATTTCTCTAACAATGATAATTAATGGTTATTAAACTGAATATCTGTGTAATTTGCGATACGTTCGATACGCTTATAGAAATTATGTGTATCTATCTAGGTGTCTGTATGTCTAAATTACTTAAACAACATCGTCTCAATACAAGATTCGCTTTAAAAAAGGAATAAAATAAATTAATTAACTGTTTGGATTTAACTATAAAGAAAGAAACTTAGAAGCAAATTTTCAGAATTTTTAGAAAACAAGAAACAGCGCTTATCAACATTTTTATAAACAGACTGAAATATTGCGTCACAAAATGGATTCCAACCAGAAACGATAGAATAATTTTGTTAATAAGTGATATAAAGATAACTAGCAGTCACGTGAATACATTTTATTGAATTTTTGGTTAAGAAATGATTAATAAGATTTTTTAACATGTAAATTTGATGCAGTTTTATCAAAAATAAAGTAAATTCATATATTTTCCTAGAATATTTTTTCCTAGCGCTAGGAAATTTTCTGAAACCACCTGAGGTACCCGTTTCGGGTACTTCCCGGTGGAGTTTTACCAAGTTTTCTAGCCTACGCACAGCGCAATATTTATGTCGACCTACCCTAAAAAAATCTTACGAATCGGATCATGTTTAGGGGTCATTTTAGTGTCGAGTATGAAAAAATTAAGAGTATTAATATATAAGATTCCACTCTTGTTACTTCGAATGACACCCCAAAAAGCTATACATCAGTGTTGAATTCAACCAAAACACGATTAGTCAATTCAAAATTTCGGATATATACACCCACTTTTACGAATCAAAACAACGTTTGGAAATTCTTGCAAACAATGTTGCCGAAACAGGTGTGTATTCTATACAAAACTCGAAGGTCGTTGATACCAGGTTTAAAGAACACATAGAGTTTTGAGTAAAATCAAACCCGAATCCATATTTCCTTTCCCTTAGGATGTTCCATTTCAAGTTATAGAGTTAAAGCAAATAAAAGTTAAATAAAACACAGATAAATAATTTTCCACGAATGTGACTTTATTTGAAAGATACTGTTATGTCGCTAATGTTTGAATATAATTTCGGGCATTGGGCCACCGCGGCTGGCGCGTATTTGGGGTAATGAGGAGGTCCAATTTTCGATCACTCTTCGCAGAATTTCTGATCGTATTTCGTCAATAACGTGTCGAATGTTGGTTTCCAAGTATTCAATAGTTTAAGCCAGAAACTATGCGTGGACATAAGTGACTTCACATACCTGCAAAGAAAATAGTCCAGCGGTCCAGTAAATTAATTGTATCGCGCTCTGTATGGCATGTGATTCCGTTCTGTTGGAACCACATGTCTCTGATCTCAACACCATCCAATTGAGACACAACAAATTAGTAACCATGTCTCTATACCGGTCCCCGTCGACTGTCAGGTTTTCACCAGTATCATGTTTAAATACATAAAGCACACCAAACGGTACCTTTTTGTGGATGTAATGGTTTTGAACAAATGGCTCGTGGATTATCTTCACACCAAATACGACAATTTCGCTTGTTGACATAGCCATACAACCAAAAATGTGTTGCGAATGATGATCGTATGGTTTTAATCCTGGCACAAGTTGAATCTTGTAAGCATCTAAACCAAGATCCTAATGCAAAATACTACACAAAGACGTTGGATCTAAGTCGATAACGAATCGATTTAAATACTACACACTAAAGGTGCCACCGCCTGCCTGGTGCGCATCATATGGGGTCTTACGGGACGTGTATTATCATTTAAAGTAAACGTGGTGTGAAAGCAACTCCTAGTTAATCGAACTAACTGTTCGGAAGGACGATTATGTCAACCATAAAATTGGCGTAGCGCCTGCGATGAGTCTCACGAACTGAACCAATATTTTCAAATTACATTTAATTAATTTGCATTGTCCGAGCAAGGCGTGAGTCTTTGACAAACCAAACTAACCAAAAATCAACTATCAGCTGTCAAATCAGCTGTCCCAGAAAAAAATATTTCTAATTAAAGCTCTATGCTTCGAAATGAAACACCCTTTATAAATACCACTCAACACAGCTATACAGATATTAATATTAATTCGGAAGTATTGCATCGGATCCTTTGGGGGAATAGGAGAACTACAGGAACAACAATATTCCTGATTTATTAAATAAAAAAATTAATACAATTTAAGTCAACTGCGGCCAACTAAATTTTGGGTATAAAAGACGCCCAAGCTGCGTGTAATTTTAAAGTAAATTTTACTGACGATGATACTTATGCATTAAAATCGATATAAATAATAATTAGGTCATTATTTCCGTTACAAGAAATCTTTTAAAATAAAATATTTCAGTTAATTTCAATTTTACGTTTATTGTTTTATTTATATTTAATTACCTATATCGGTTGAGCTAGCTCCACACTAATAGATTTAAAAATTGAACTTCTCTAGTCTAATGGCTTGAACGGACTGCGGATTAATTAAACTGTTCACCGATTCTGTTCATAAATAAAAACTATAAAACAGGCTTCCTGAATATTTTTTTAAATATAGTAGGTCAATCGCTATGCTGGAAGCAAGATTCATTGAAGTGCCCTAAAAAAATCTCCAATATGATAGTAGATTGTTGAATTTTTCGTAGTGTTTCAAACTGAACTGAATTTCCTGAACTTATTTCCTAGAGTACTTGACTGAATTTTGCTATACCAGTATAATATCTCCGCAGTTTACCCAGGCCAATGAAAGGAACTTGTCGTAATAGTTTCACGATATTCTAGCAGCAGCGCTTCAATGTACAAATAAACAATGAAAAGATTATTCGATATAATCAACATCGAAAAATGACGCTTGAATCAGCTTGAACAAGTTGAACGCTTGAAACAGGTTGAATTTTATTTAGAGTAAGGACAATAATAATAAAATAATACACTTAGTCTTCGTCAGGGAATCTTCAAAACAGCTTGCTATTATTTTTATAATATTTTCTTTTATATAACTACTTTAAATCCAGTGTGACCAATCGGATTCAGTCAACTATTTAAGAAGATAGTATTTCTAGCGGGTTGCCACATTCATTCTTGCTGTCCAGTCGGACCTTGATGGGAAAACTAACAAACAACTCGCAATATTTTATCGCTGTTAATAAACAATTCATTAACGATATATGATATGAACATTTGAAATTACCTAAGCAATATATAAAATAAAATATCTCTTAAAACTAGTTCCAAAAAATGAAGGTGGTGAGTATATTATGGCCAACACCCGACTTTCATTTACTATGAACGTAGATAGATCTCGAATACACAACACTTCATTTCTAAAGCGAAAAATAAACCTATCGGATTTTTGAGTCACTGTCTTGTATAATCAAACATCATTATTATCGCATATAGAATACCAACAAAGTCCACCCTGGTTGAGAATTTAATCTTTATATTTATTTGAATCTTTTGTCGTAAATGATATACTTTCCAAAAACGAAAAAGCTCCTACGGAAGGTGCCACTTCCGGTACACAGATTTTCACCACATTTCGCTAGGATCTCCAAATTTATGAAAAAGCATGACTATGACGTTTCATTCCGAATAATTAATCCGCCTGGAATGTAGAGGCACCGAATTATGGTGAAATAAATTATTTTCTATCTAAACTCGTTTCCGGTAATATAAAAAAAGTGATTTGAAATTTTGTTTGAAATTTAATTTACAACCTTTAATTTTTAACCATCTAATCGTAAATTGTATATACTTTTCAAAATGTTGCAAAAAAGTTCATATATGGAAGCTGTCACTTTCGGTGGACCAATTTCGGCCAAAAATTCCGTTTTATCCCGATCAATCAATCCGTCTGGGCTGTACAAAGGCTGAAGTTTTGTTGGAAAACAGTTTTTAGTCAAAAATCGGCGTTTCCGCTTAACTTTTAGAAAACTGATCGGGACCGGTATTGTTCCGAAATTAATTTAGAATCTTTTAGCTCATAGTGGTTTTTTTCATAAACAATATACTTTCCAAAATATTTGTAAAAAAACGAAAAAGCTCTTATGGAAGCAGCGACTTGCCACAAGGAGAAAGCTTAAGTACGAAGTTTCATTCTGATCAATCAATTCTGGGCTGTACAGAGACGGTATTTTTACTGAAAACCGCTTTTTGCCAAATATCGTCAATTCCGCTTAAATTGTTGCAAGATTAATTTAGAAACTTTTAGTTTCGTAATGATGAAGTTTAACGCCGATCATTCAATCCGTCTGAGCAGTAGAGAATTAACCAACACGCCACTCACAGATATTTTTAAACACTACTTTTTGACTTTGGCGATAACGCGAATGGTAAACTACAAAAATCACGAGGCCAACATTTTTCATAATTACTATCTTTATTTTACTACTTCTATAGTTTCCACATTTGATGCGGACGCCATTTTTGTGCAGGGGACATATGAGGGCAGTCTTCCAATTCTGCTGCAGGTCATGTTATTCCCAAACTGGTGCTCTTCATTTTTCAATCTACTGATAGCGTCTACTTCGTCTACTGCGGTTTTCGACAAAGACTTCTTCACCTGGTGGAGTAATTGATCTAATGGGGGTGTCTCTTAGTAATTTCGATTTAGCAGATTTGGGAAGGAGTTTTGTCATACTGAGAGAACATCAGCAAAGTTTGTTCTCAGCTTTCCATTCCAGTCTTTGATGGCTGTAATTCTTGATTGAAGGTCAGTGATAACTGATTGATAACTCTGCAGTGAAGGTTGATCTTTTAAAGTATCGACATTCCACCGAACGGTCTTTTGTGCTTGTCTATTGAATATATGATAGTTTGCATTTATATTTGAATATGTCAAGCAAATGTTAGGTTAGACACCTCTGTAATGTTCAATTGTTCAATTGTTTGTGTATTTTGTGAAGGGTGTTAGCCTGCCACTCAACCCGCTTGTTACGTGTTTGGGTCTCGAACTGGTGAACATTTTAAGGCTTCGGCCCTACCTTGAACACGTTTATATAGGGAGCCGCTTGATACAAGGCAAACGCCCACTTCAAACGCTTTTATAAGCTGGAGAACAGACGCTGATTTGGTATTGGGTTTAGAATACCGATGATTCACCGTGACATGTAGTGTCCATGACTATAAACCGAATTTCCTCTGTACGACTACATTAAAAAGGTCAAGCTGTTTTGAAAATATGTATAAGATTTTTTCTATGTCAGCTTGTCCTTAGATTTATAAAACTATCATAAACAATAGTATCCATCAACATCCCAGAAGTTATGTCTTTATAATTGACAGGTGGAGAATTTAATTAAATTGGACCTCTCTCAACTACATTTTAAAGGTTAGGCAAGAAAATAGTTATTTCTTATAATTCGATGCCATCGGTGATTTCAGAATTTTGTCATATTTTAGTTTATTTGGTCTTAAAAGATGTGGTCTTTTTCGAGTAGCAATTGCTATAATATCTTGGTTCTTTTTGCTTTCTTAAATATTTGGAGCAATATCAACCCTTTAACTGTTTAATTTTGTTTCGAACAATTTTTTCTCCTTGCTTATAATACAAGCTATTGTGAATTAAAATAAATAAAGTTTCCAGACTAACGAATATTCTAAAATGCATATTTATTAAATGATCTTTATTTGTCCTTCTTCAGAAGTCCCTCAATTGCAGATGATTCGTTGAATAGTAATATGAATATAGTTTTTTTTCCTTTATGACGAGTATATTCGACATTATGCGAAAAAATTTCGTTTCGTTCTGACGAGTATACTCGACAAAAACAGTTAAACGGTTAATTGTCCTTTAAATTTTTTAAAGAAGTTTTTTTAATTGAGTCCTTTTCAATAAAATATTTGACACGTATATGCAGGGTGCTATAAAAGTTTCCCGATTTTCTCTGGACCAAATACACGTAGTTAAACAGAATAAATCTTGTTATCAGTTCAACATCAAACGATTAAATTTTTTTATTAAATTAATACCAATAAACTAATTTAAAAAATCTCAACAACTGTTCAAATTTATTTCTAGCTATCTTAATACATTTACGTAGTCGATCGACGTATGGCGAAGTTGAAGTTAGATGTTGTCCGCTCGAGGAAGGCCGATGTCCCATCTCATACTTCAAAATATTTTACAGCGTCAACACCCGTTGATCGTTTGAAACCAGTTCATTGAACAATGTCGACTGTCTTTAGTTTCATCTTGTGGAATTTAATGGTAGAAATATGATCACTTTCACTTGTGGTTGTAAAAACAACTAAAAACAAACATTGAAAATCATTTTTTATGGGGGTATACAGAGTCAGTTTTTCAATAAATGCCAGGCTTTTATCTCGGAAACGAGTCATAATAGGAGAAAATTGTTCAGAGCCAATGGGGCGTTTAGTGGTGATCTTGAATGACCTTAAAATTCATTTATTTGGGAGATATTGACGAAAGTTAGTTTTTTTTTTAAATTAGAACCTATTCTTTTGAGTGTACTTTTTGATTAAGCAGTTAAAAATAAATATTCTTTGTGCATACAAAATGTTTCGTATAGTGTATGGTTTCAGAGCTATAATGGTATTATGACACTGGCTTGACAAAAGTGCAATACAAAAAGTAAACGGTGACTAGGACAGAAGCAACTAAAACGAAAGAGACAACATAATTTTTCAAATATTATGTACATTTTTTTGATAAACAAACATTTTCTGTACCAATAAAAATGTCATCAAATCTCAAAACGATTATCAAATCACTTCGTTTTAGAATAAAATGTTTTTGTTGAATTGACATAAAAATATTCCTTTTGACTGTATTTGTTAAAAAAAAGTGGGAGATGTCACAAAACATATTACAATATAATTCTAAACTGCTAGAACTGCTCGTTGGGTGGCTATATATATTGTATGCACTCACTCTAATTAATACTATGTATACATATTATTTTTCTCATTTCATTTAGATTTTTCAGAAGATGAAAAATAGCCGCAGTGTCATAATACCATAAGCAAAAATTGATCTGCATTACAGCAAAACAATTCTCTCTAAGTTCTTCTAACTCTGTGTTGTTGTAACGACAAATAAAAAAATTATAAAATCAATTCTTCTTTGACTTATTAATGCATTTTTGTTTTAATTTGCTAAATATGTCAAAGAAGAATTGATTTTATTGATTGGTTGGTGTTACAATAAAAAGCGTAGGATTTAGAGAAAATTCTTTTTGTGTAATGCTGCTTATCTCCAAAACCACTAAACCAGACACTTTACGAAAATGTTTCTATGTAAATAATACATAAGTACACTCTAAAGTATAGTCATTCAAGACACCATTAAACAACCCCTCGACACTGGACAATTTTCTTTATAAGTAATTGTTTCCAACCTTGCACCGTTTCCAAACTTAAAGGCCTACATTTATTAAAATACTAATCCTGTGCATCCTCCATCGGGTCTCAAGTAGGCAAATTTTATTTGAAAAATTAAATGACTTGTGACTCAATCTGGTTCGGTTATAATTGTTTTGGTTTGCTCCGTGCTATTTACGATCATGGAAAATGCACAACAAACTTTTCGCCTATTCCTACTTTACAATTGTGGCATTCTTCAAAAAATTTTCAACGACGTCACTCGGTATTATCACAGGATACAAATATAACCAGAACAGACATTGCGTAGCCCAAGAAATTTTGTTCTACATTAAATTTTGTTTAGGAAACATAACCTTTAAATATGAATGTTTATAATTACAGTGATGATTTTATGTTAACTGTTGTTTGTTGAAATATACTGTCAAAGCTTCATTATGAGCCCATAATTGTATGTTTGAAATAAAAATATTCAAAAATAACTAAATTTTCCTACCTCAAGTGAGGGTCGTTTTCCATACGAAAACAGCGTTCGTTTTCCATACGAAAACAGCGTTAAGTCGTATCTGTAGTTATTCTGTGGTATTGTTAAAATAGTTGCTGATCTTTCAAACGAAGAATAACAAAAAAAGCTGTGAAGCCTTATAGTAGAGTTTGGTTGTTTTTTTCTGTGATTTCTCTGATTTAAAAATAGAAGAAGATTGGTGAAAAAACAAATCGCACACCCCATTCTCTCTATACGAGTATCATTGGTATAGATATCCGGACGGACGAACACTTTTTTTTGCTGTTTAGAGCTTAAGGAAATTCAAAACATCGAAAAATGTGTTTTTGAATCTACGCCATTTCTGTGAGTTTTTCAGGATTTCACATTCTTGTGTGATTAAATCTAAAATGAAAGTTGATTAATTTTGTATTAAATAATTAATTCATTGGAACTATGGTAAATTCTATAATAACTATGTTAAATGAGTTTTGAGTGTTCTAAACCTATCTGGGCATCAAAGAGTGAAGTTTGGGAGTTTGCTGATCGTTCTAATTTTAGCATATAGGCTAGTACATGGATGTATTGAAGTGTTATCTCTATCGCGCGTGTGTCTTAAGGAAACTGTGTACCCGTAAGTTGAACCTTACCAGTAACTCTTTTGTGAAGCATATACTCCAAAATACAAAAAGGGGATGGGGGAAATGCAAATAGTACCTCGGTACAAGAAAATAATGAACAAAATTCATTCGGATTTATTCAGTCAAAGTCTTAATAATATACTGCTAAATCAACATTTGCCAAACCCTTTAAAAAGCAGGTTATATTGTACAAAATGTAGTAAATTAACATATTTAGCTACTTTCATTTAATTTGAGACAAAAATTCAAAATGTTAATTTTCGCAAAATAAAGTAACTGAAAAAAATTTCTAGTAGTAGATCAATTAGCAAAAAAAAAATATATAGTAAATCGGTACAAATACTCAGTTCTAATTTAATTGTCGTTAATTAAAGTCATCAATTTAAATTAAAATAGAAAATTTGTGAAAAGTTAAATTAAGAAAATATATTACATTAACTGGGTGGAAAAGTATTTTTTTTTGTAATTTGCTATTTTTAAAATTCGAATGAAATATACCGGAAATCATATACTATTTTTACTTCCACTAAATTATTAATGTTGTATTTTGGTGGTAATTGATTTTATAAGTTGTAAAAAATATCTATGTTGAGATAAAAAATGTCGTTTCTGTTACATAATCAATATTTCAAATAAAAGTTAAAAATTAGAGTTTAGTAAAGTTTAAAGAAGGACGTTTTAGTGATAAGTGTTGAAGCAAGTGAATGAGCCCGTTCTGGAAAATTTAAATTTATTTGGAAAATAAATGAATAATTTTACCATATTAATGCATTCAAATTGCCCATACTATATAAGAACTATGTATATAGAACATGACATTTAAATAAAATAAAATAAAAAAATTATCGAATCGACTAGAGATTATTCACATTCAATTAAACATCAAATCGGTCAAATGAAAACATCTATTTTTGCCAATTTACGTTGATCGTACGTACTGCAAGTCGATCAATTAAATTTTATTTAATTTTAAATTGAACTAATGGAAAATGCGGAAATTTTATAGATTTTCACAGCAAATTGCATAATATAGTGGTGTAACATTTAATTTTAAACATTTCTCTCTCTCTCTCTCTCTCTATTTTAATTGCAGAAAATTGAAAAATTGTAATATAATTTAAAATTATTAAAATAAGATGTTTGGATTTATGAAAAAGTAAAATACGAACAAAAAAATAAGTACTATGGCCGAAGCACCTAATCTAGGTAAGTTAATTAGTATTTGTTGTTAAATTTTTAAGCTTGACACGACAGATTACAAAATTACAGATACTTAATTAACTAAATTCACTACATTACATTTAAATAGTAATTACGTACTGTTTTTAATAATTGCTGATTCTGAGTCAATAGAGCAACTATTTGGGTCAACCACTACTATACGAAAAAACTTATTCTTCTAATAGCAATAAAACGGTAAAATAATTTACTAGAAAATAGTAAATTAGGTTAACAACAGTAAAAAAATTTGCTTAATCATCTACGTTTTGCTGAATGTTAAATGTTGGCCCAGTAAAATTTCCTTCAAGCTTTCAAGACTAAATGCCTTAAACCAGTTTTGTCCGCGTACCACATTGAAGTAATCCCAGACTTGCATTCGCCTTCCATACCTTACGTATTTATTCACACTAATATTTTACTTACTTGTAGAATTGTTTTATTCGAACAAAACACATTGAATGAAGATTCGACGAAGATTCTGATTCTTTACTATATTTACCAATATGACTGAAAATAAATTTACGATGATAGTGAGAGTTCCCGAAATTCGAATTTAAGGGATACAGGAAGCGTATTTGTCATTGTGATAGATAAGAAGATTATTTTGTCAAAGGCAAATTAGCCGACAAATTAGCCGAAGTTAAGTTAAGTTTTAGACTTCTATCACGGTGCAAGAGTGACAACCCACTAAACACGAGTATCATAGAAAACTTTAAAACGAAAATAAAAGAAAAATAAACTGACGAGTGCCAATAGAATAGATGTTGGCCAGTAAATAACTTAAGAACCACACACAATTTGAAGATGTTTAATATTCAGCAAGCCGGAGTACTCGCAAAATGTCTTGATTAAATGTAGATCTAATTTTTTATTCGTACCGAAACGTCTCTGTAATATTATTCTGCTCTATTATTTTACTTCTTGAGAGTCGGCAATTACCTCAAGCAGTTCGTGTTTCTTAAGTTAAAACCTTGGCTTGTGTGTTTTTGTCGTTTCTAACATCGTCAGATATTTTAAAACTGAATGCTGTGTTTATCTGCATGTATTTTGTGAGGGAAAAATATGCATGTGCAATCACACATTGATCATGCATGCTTGTGTCGGGTATGGGTCGCACTACATGTAGAATCAAAACCCTGTGCAAACCGAAAAATTCTAAAGTACGCCCAACCCACCTCTGGCAATACAGGTAATATGCTTGCAAAATAACAATGTCAAATACGATTAAGATATCGTACGCCTATCGTTTTCCAGGGAAAAATTAAAGCCATTCCGAAACTAGGATATTATGAGATTGTCAAACACGAATATCGGGATCTCATCAATAACAAAAACTGTAATCTCGATGAGGAACACTGTTCGTCAGTTTTCGTAAAACATGTGAAGCATGTCCGAGCGATAGTACTTTTAAATGGGTTAAAGAGACTGCTTTATATCCAGAGGCCTCCCGCTGAAGAGAAATATATCCAATTCAGTAACCTACCCAGGCCTGTTCGGATTACAGTTGTTGCTTCGGATCCAAATTTAATATCTTCCAAGATTCTAAAGGGACTTTAAAATTAAAACTCGGAACTAAACACGACACATGGATCCTCATTGCACAGAACAGGAACCCGGAAAGTTTACCTCTACATATTGGCCTAAATGCGGTAAGTTTTTCAAGCTAGAAGCTGATGTCCAGTTTATTTATAAATGGCTGTTTTTCAGTTTGTATAGATAACTTTGCGCTCAAAGACGTTTTCTTTGCGGAATGCCACTTGGAAACCTGAAATACCGTACTTTCAAAATACGCCTCCTTGACTCAAAAACCTTCGATTAATGGGTTTAAAGTCAAGCTTTACATCCATTAATCAAGGGACTTAATCTACGGAACTAAGTCACCGTTCGTCTAGTAATACCTTCTTAAAACCATGAAACTGTATAAATTAGCAGTAATATAAATTTAGGGTCCCTTAGCAAAGTCCGCTGTAGCAACTTACAGCATTCGTAGTTGAGTTTTAAGAAAAGGGAAATAGGTGTGAAGTTCTAGAAATCTCTAATCAGTAGTTTACAAAAGCAGTTGAATACGTTAACCGCAATGATATTCAGATCGTTGTGAGATGTGATGAAAACGCACTCCACATTTGCTGGAGTAGGTCAGATAACGATCCAAGGTGTCTCTTCTTTTGGACTACTTATCTGTTTCTGATTAGGTCATACTAAATTTGGGTGACAGACGAACTTTCCTGATGCTCTCAAGGCACAAAATAATTAAAAAAAACTCTTACTTCATGAATTCTACGAACGCTGCCCTCTGTAACGGTTGTAAACTCTCTTTCGGAACTCTAGAGGAGACAGATGCAACTTTTACGCATTTTACGAGAACCAGGAAATTCTGAATCTTTTAATAACTAGCCATTTTCCATGAAGTATAGAGATCCATAGCAAACCACCTTAGTTATATTAAAAGCCTGTTTGACGTTAGGATACGATTCACAATCGTGGAAAAAAGAGATAGATGATCTTCTATGGAAAGAAAACCAAGATGTTTTTGCTAGAAATGTCTATCTTATATATGTATGTTCTTTTCGTACTTTAGAGATAACTTTCTGATTTTAATTCCTACTATCCTATTATCCTGGACAACATGCCTACCAAAAGGCTAAATCAGTTAAAAAGTAAATCGCTGGACAATAATAATTTACACTAGGAGCATTTCTGGATTGAGGGGCATTTGGAAATGTTCTTACTAATGCCACATTCCACGGAGGGATTTGGCTGCTTCATTTATCAGGTTTTATAATCAAGTTAAATTTGGTATGATATTGATTGGTCTATAGATTCCTATTCCAGTCGCATTCCTTAAAACTCCCTTTCAACATCGACCATCCATCGAATAGAGGTCCTGGCTTCATTGATGCCGACTCCGGAGTCTGTTTTATGGTGCTGTTTTGGAAACGTAGAACATGTTCGAGCCATCTAAGCCTTGTAAATCGTTCGTGTTCCAATTATATCGATGTTGTTCAGATCATTTCTGATCTTGAAATTCAGACTAAACCTGTACATATCTCCTTCCTTAATTAAACCTAGCATCATGTAACGTAAGCCTAAATGTTACTCAGTGGTGTGAATGCACATGCTTCTTGTGAGTTGCTCAGAGCTAGGAGGGTTCGACACCACGTTACTGATTAAGCGGTCTACTATACAAATAAAATGCCATGTGTCGAAAACAAAACTAAAAATTAAAAAAAAATACAATAAAGCAGCTTTAATTTCACGTGCCCATGTTGGCTATTCAACACCCGCGATCTCCCCTTAGATGGTTGCCTATATTATAATTTTAACTTTAGTAACACAAAAAAAAAATGAAAATCAAACTCAACACTGGCACTTCGTTTGGTACTTTTAATTTGGGGATCCTTAATTTCGTATGTAATATCAATACGGTTAGTACAGGTACAGATATTTCACCAAGCTTTGGTTGTTATGAGGTCCGGCGCTTAAAATTAATGCCGTATCTGGATAATTTTATTTTATTCGAAGACAACATTGTGTAATTGCAGTTCACGTACCGCTGGTATTTATTTCACGCCAACGTGTAGTAATAGGTATGACAAGCCACAATACAATAATATCCACCAACAGTTGTAATCCCGATGATTCGACGCGCTTGTAACCCTCAGGTTTTATGTTTCCTTTTATAAATATCACTAAATCCACTTTTTTATGTCATCATACATTACTGGTTGTAATGTTCATGAACCACCGATGGATTTCTTTCAATCAAAACATTCACCGTTTCCTTGACGTTTATAAACTTTTTATTATAACTTTTGTTTATAACGAGATGAACAATAATTATTGTTATCGATTTTATATAAAACAAAACTATTATCTTAGTGATAATTTAATACTTTTTCTATTTTGTTTATTTTTACTCCCCACAAGCTCAAACTCTAAAACTCTTTTGTTTTCCACATATTAAGATCAAACAGTTTCTTTATTCGAATAAATATGCATTTGCAATAACTTATCTTGCATCTAACTTAAAATTTTTCACAACCAAAAAAATAAATACACCAGCCGCGAACTTTATATACCTCGATCAAATCCCCACTTGCCGCCAATTGTTTCTTTCCTTTTCTTTTCATTTATCTTTATATATAGATTACCTTTTCTATTCCACCACTATCTTTCCCTTACCGTCCCATAATTATTGATAATTTTGCTTTCTCTTTTTTGGTTTTGTTTTAATTTCTCCCATCTCTATACAAAATTACTAATTAATTCCATGGTTGTAATTCAAGAATAATTATAGTTACATAATTTGTATGCGTGGCGTCTACGAAACAATAAGAGGATTTTCGAAAATTAAGTAAGCACAAGATCCGTAAGCCAACCGTGTAACATCATACGAACTAGTTTACGTTAAAAAACGGTAAGCTTTGGCTGTTCCTTATTGTTAGCGTCCTAGACTCACTAGAGGCAAAAGAACTTCTTTAAGAGACACGAGAAATGCGAGCATTGATTGCAACATCCTCTTCAAATATGAAAATACATTTAATAAATTATGGCCCTTAATGGGGCCAAATTAATTAATAAATTATGGCCTTTAATATACGTTTATTGGCTTTACGTAACGGTACTTAAACCGATTGCTCCGTAAAAGCTGGGACTGTTAGGAAACCACTAGTTCAGGTGCAGAGAATAGTTTACCTGATAAATGTGGCCGTGGGGCCTATGTATATCGCACTGAATGCTGCACTTAAGATTGTCCTCGATCTCGCACCTCTTGATCTCTGGATTAGGAGGCTTGCACTAGGGGGAAGGGAAGCAAACTTGCAACGGTTTGCACAGTCTCTGACTCGATGATCACAAGGAATTCTTTTAGGAAATCATTTGTGTGATTATAGTGAAAGATATGAGCGAGAACCAGACTGTATTTATCTGATTCTCAGGTAAATTTATCATATTCCGTTGAACAGCACGTAACTTTCTTTCAGACAGAAGTTGGTGTGTTTCAGAATTTTCTTCTAGTTTCGACTCGATCAAAGTGTCGAATGCATTTCTAGTCCTCCGTCGCTACTTAAAATGTTTTGCGTCATTTTGATAAGCACATTCACATTTTCCGTGATTCTTTTGTTTCGATCTTTAGGTGTTTTTACTTGCTTATTTCAGATGACCTCGAAGATGGCATCAAATCGAATTATCGGCACTTTAAATGGGTTGCATCGCCTACGTAGAGCCGAGTTAAAGAATTTCAATTTAAAACTTTCACTCAAAACTTTTTCAAATAATTGTTATTTTGCTATCCGATATATGTTAATTAAATAAAATTAAGTTTATTTTACTCGTAGATTTAAGATTATTATTATGAGAAGTTCAAATTAAGAGGGTTTTCCGCAAACTTATTTTGGTATAAAATTCACTCCACAGACCAACCGAGATGAAACATTTTTCGATGGTTAGGAAATACCACCAGAAATCCTCTTTTGCGATAGTGCTGTCTCTTATGGTGAGTAAGGCAAACAGTCTTTTTTCGCTTTCTTATACAGCATATTCGTGGTTTTCTATTTGATATTTTCTTCAGCATATTCTTAGTTTTCTATATTTTATGGATGTTGATTTCTGGTGTAAGTTCTAAGACATAGATTATTATCTAAAGCGTTTCCAATGTTCGCTGGGTAAATTGTGCTTGTTTGGGACCATTGTTTCATTCGGTAAGAAAATGGTTTTGTTATTCAGAGCTAGTCGATGAAAGTCACAGGTGTGTTGGCTTTGGACAAGATCTGAGTAAGGACTAAATCTGAATCCAGAAGAGAAACGTCAATAGTATAAACACAACAACTACAAGTGATTTCATTATCAGAAAGAGAGAGTGAGAAACTTCTCTCTCTCTCTCTCTCTCTCTCTCTCTCTCTCTCTCTCTCGCTCTCTCTGATAATGACTAATACTTTTGCATTATTTTACATCAAAATAATGTCTTCTCAAAACGAGATAGACATACTTCCATAATAAAATATTATCGGATTTGAAAAAAATGTTAATTTGAGCTAGATCACGTTACACACTCACGTACCTGAACTATATCAGAAAAATGGGGTTTCACAGCCATGTTTGAGCCAAACGAGTCAAGTTTTGTAATATCAAATATGTATACATATGTACGAGTATATACGAGTACAAAATGGATACGAACCAATACCGAGGTAAAAGTCAACTTTTTCTTGGATTCATTCAGCTTTCTAATATTCTATCGTAAACTGACCAAACAATCTATAATTGATTTTACCCACGGTAAATGATTTATTCGCCTGCAATCATGGTATTCGCGCAATATCGAATACTTACTAGGTTCGGTGAAAGTGGTTTATACTTGCTGGCAAGTATAGCATTCCTAGAATTCTATCAAATTGCTATTCTCGATATTTTCAACAACTTTTAAAACATTATTGACAAATTATAACAAAAAATTCTTATTCATGCGAGAATGGGTTGTTTTACTGAACAATTATTGTGTGTCCCATACAGAACGTAAAAGTTATAAATATTAAAATATGTATGCAAAAATAAAATCATCGATATGTGTTGGCCTAAATGTATGCAATAAAAACAGTTGAAATTAAAATATCACACATTTTTTGGCTGATCTTAGACGTTGAACTTTTATGTTTGTTTTAAATGAAAATGAAATGTAGATTGACGCCACTGACAAAATGACGCAAAAAATTAAGATTTATTTTATTTATTTCTTATTTATTTTTGTTACAGAATTTTTAGAACAATCAAACGTCCAAGCCCAATCTACACTACAAACAGGTGGTCTAAAGGTAAGAATCAATCAACATTTTAATTGTAATTCTATTGGCGGCCATGCATTTATGCGGTTGGTCGTTTTTATTCGAAATACAACAATAATCTAAATTTTGGTTTAAATTTTATGTGTTAAAATGTCTACAAAAATGATAGTGTTATTTGGTAATTTATTGTTTGGCACATTTCAAACGTATTATTTAAGAAAATCTTATTATTTTCATTTTCTTTTATAAAACATACGGATTTAGTAATAGGTATGAAAAGAAACGTGCAATAAACATGTCATATAACCGGATTACTTTAACGATGAGAGATATCATTAAATATAATTTTTGTTTAGTTTTCATTAATAAATTTAAATTATTTTCATTGTATAATGAAAATATAAACGTTGAATCATATTTATAGTTATATTTATACAGCACGATAAATGCACTATGGTTAAACAATGTTATACGAGTACATTATTCAAAAAATTAAGCAGATTGTGTTAAATTTGTCAAAATGATTAGTGTGATACTAAACGAACGTAAATTTGGCATTGCTTGAGGCCATAAAACTTTAATGACAAATTTGCCAATTTTATAAAAATGTTTTATTGGATAGACATCCACATATTTCAGTAGATATAAAATTTATTTTAGTCTTGTGGTTATATATTATTTCAAACACGTTTCTGTTTATTACCGTTTAGTCTAATTAAAATTCAAATATTAGTTTTTCATTTTGTATCGAGAAAAATTATGGCATTAGAGTCTACAGGTGCACTAGCACTTGTACTGGGAGTGGCACTGGAACTTTTAACAAATTAATTAGAGATTAGAAACTTCAATAAATTACCCCTAAGGGGTTTTTCGGATTTCTACAAATACTTGTTCTATGATATCTGAGGGTGCGACTGGAATTTTATAAAAATTAATTACAATACATTGACATAGTGGAACCCCTAGAAAACTACCTCTAATGGTAGCAACCCTTAAAAATCCATATTTTCATTTAGACCAAGATTTTTGAATTTCTGTTAATATTTAATTACCGTACTGGGGGAAATACTAGAGGTTTTTACAAAATAATTACAATTTATTGAAATAGTTCAATCTTCAAAAAACTAGCCCTAAGGAGTGAAACTCGTCAAAAGCCATATTTCTCTATATAAAGATAACAGGCCGGCTATAAATGTAACAGCATGTAAATGTTGCTGAAAAAAGGGATTTGTCATTTCAACATGCATTCAAACTCCCTTATTTAACGAAACGGCTCATTATGTATAGGATATGAGTACCCTAGAATTGTTTTACAACATCCCAAACCGTCAAAACTCGATAATAATGCATCGTATTACCAGAGACAACCTAACAGAGATATTTCATCCTTTGTAAACGAACAAATTTAAACTGTGTCTTATGTTTCTGTAAATAGTTGCACACAATAAAATATATTTTATTTTTTTGTGTATACGTATACGCAGTTTAAGCAAAAATCACAAATACAACGATGACATTGGAATTATCAGAAATAAATTTTGTTTCAATTTTTTAGCTCAAATGGAACATCTCCTTTGATTGTCTGTGGTATTACCTTCCAGTATAAGAAATGGGTGTCCTCGAATATATTGCAATAACCCTCACCAAGAATAACCGTTAATTACGAATCGAGTTATCTTCCTGTACAAGAAATAGGTACCGCTGAATTTATTCCGACAGCCCACACCCACATAATTCAATAAAAATGCGAATTATCTTCCCGTACAAGAAAATAGCCCTGCATTTATAACAGCAGCCCACACCCCCAAAAGTCGATAGTAATACATCGAATTTCCTTCCTATACAAGAAATGGGAATCGCTGAATTTATTACATCAGTTCACAAAATGCATCAAATTACCTACTTGTACTACAGACAACACCAACAAAATCGATCAAAATGCATCGATTGAAATTCATGTTCGTGTGGGCTGTTGTATTTAATTCAGGGGTACCCATTTCTTATACAAAAAGGTAAAGGATGTCTTTTTAAAGTAGTAGTTTGATTTGCCATTTCATAATGAATAGACTCACGCCAGACCAACGCTTGCAAATTGTTGAATGTTTTTAATCAAAATAATGATTCTGTTCGCCAGACTCATCGTGCATTTTACGGTCGTCATAATCGTCCATCAGAGCAGGCAATTCAGTTAACTATGGATCGTTTTCGCACCATACCACGTATATTCTAAATGATAATACGCAACCACGCGATAGACGCTCTAAAGCGTAGCATTGAGGAAGACCCAAATCAATCAATTCGACGTCGTTGTCAGCAACTGGAGATGTGTCCATCCACTTTATGGAAGATTTTATCTAAGGATCTTGGCCATCGCACACGCCGCCAATTCAACCAATGTGTTGAAGCACGAATTGATATTGATGTTGATTTTCCAAACAAAATTTAGTTCAGCGATGAAGCTCACTTTTGGTTGAATGGGGTTAGTAAACGTTAATAAACAGAATTGTTGGATTGGAGTGAAGATAATCCACAAGCCTTTGCAGAAACACCAATAGATCTAGATAAAATCACTGTTTGGTGAACGGAATCATTGACCCATATGTCTTGGAACCGTGAACGGTATAGGTACATGATTTCTAGCTTTTTTGTACCCCAATTGGCTGGCATAAATCTTGCTGACAGTGGCTCCAGATAAACCAGAGACAATTGAACACTTGGAACACATCATTCGGCGAGATACGTTTACGAACCAGATTACGCCAGCCGCGGCGCCCACTTGGCCGAAATCATATTCAAGCATCATATTCAAAATTGAGAACATCTAAAAAAACACTCTTTAATTGATGTGTTTTTATCGATACAGGCGGGCGTGGGTTCTTTCTATAAATTCAGGGGTAACCATTTCTTGTACAGGAAGGAAATTCGATGCATTTTTATCAATTTTTGTTGGTGTGCGCTCTTTAAAAAAAATCAGAGGTGCCTAATTCTTGAACAGGAAGATAACTTGACGCATGATTATCGATTTTTGTGGTTGTGGTGTTGTAATAAATTTGATGGTATCGATTTCTGGTACTGAAAGGTGTTAAATCACTTTGTTGCTCTGTTAAATTAGCGCTGTTGAATTAAATTTTCATCGATAGATTACGATCTGTGATAAAAAGGAACACAACTTCGACCCCCTATCGGCGTGCAAAACTAATGGGCCGACCCATCTTCCATGTCCAGTACTATAGGCTGGCATGGAGCTATGCAATGCGCAGATGGTATCGTAAATCGGACCTATAGCCGTACGAATTCGATTTGGAATAACTGCGTACGGTTGGGAGTGTTTTGGCCCCAGAACAGATTGCAGTGATTAAAACGAAAAAAAAAAATGTTCGAAAACAACAAAAATATGTAGCTCATAGGTCTTTTTGGTTGTTTTCGATAAAAACTTATCGATTTTTCGAATATATTTTTAATTTTTTTCTTTTTATTACTATTTTGAATTGAAATTGCCATATTTAATAATTAAAATTGATATTAATATATACATTTATTTGTTTTTGGTCAAAGTGTCGAATTAAATCATAAACAAAGCGGAATATAGCGGTAAATAGAGCGGACATTTTTTTAATTGAATTTTTAATCGAAATATATTTGTGAATTTATATATTTCTATTTATAATTTGTGATTGTGAAGTGATTCGTGGTTGTTGTTATTATAAAATTCATGTGAAAAATTGAAAATGGATTCCGGCTATGAAGCTGTGTCTAGGTATTTAGACGATACGTTTCAAGGTGATATTGTGAGTAATGAACAAATTGAAAACGGTGAAATAAAAACCATAAACGTATTAGTTGTGTTTCCGAAAGAAAAGAAAAGTAAACAACAAATATGGCCGAAATCGAAAAACGATCAGTTTAGTTTTTGTTGTTGCTCCACGATAAGCTGAAAACAACTCCGAAAACAATATTCGAAAACATTCGTGTAAATGAAACCTTAGTGTCAATTAGACTACAAAAAACAGTTGACATACACGTGATAAAATGGACGCAATGCGAGAATTCAACTTTGTTTATTTTTATTTACGTTTCACATTTATGTCGAATTTTCAATTTGTTTTTGATTTCATTATGATTTAAAAAATTAACAATTTTGAATATTTTTCTGTCTATTCTATGTTTATTAGGAAAAAGAAACGATTTCAAATAATTTTCGGAATTGTCTTGGTTCCAGTGCGGCTCTTAGTTTACAATTTCGATAATACGAGTTTCGAGTAAGATGTGTATATAATACAAGCGAGTGGAATATAAAAAAAATTGTACCACATTTTGTTGTTGTTTTCTAACAACAACTGTTGTGCCGTATCCATGAGTTTATAAATCGGTGCATTCCTCCTATTATTAATAATACGCTTTTTGGTAATTTTTGGATTAGGCATTATTCACTTCCACTAAAATGTATGTTATGTTTATTCAAATCAATAAGGTTCAAATTTCAAAAAGAACAAAACTAAAAACACTTTTTAGGTTATGCTTTATAGAATGTCAAAAAATATCCATACGACAAAATTTTATACATGTGCTTAAGTGTGAATTTCGTTTTCATCGGATAAGACAAAAAAATATTAACCAATCAGCAGACCGATTCTGGCTTTCCTATAGGAAAAAGGAATTAGGAAAAATATTTACATAGCGTTTTCGCCAAAAATAACATTTTCTGGCCTACTGAGAAATCATGGTTGATCTAAATTTTTTATAATTAAGGAAATATTTTAATAATAATTTAATTTTGTTTTTGAAAAAATGAACACCATCTGTTTACCATAGTATGCCAGGAAAAAAAATTTTGCGACAAAAACACTATGAAAATATTTTTCCTAATTCCTTTTTCTTCCTTTCTTGCCAGAATCAACCTGCAGAGCGACTATTATTAAGTCAGAGAAAATTTCTACATGAATCATCGTTTTAAAATTACACAGTTCAAAAATACAGAGTAGTACATATTTTAAATTTAATTACTTAAATTTCGAAATTGTAGGTTCACAAAGTTTGATTTTAACCAAACCAAGTTACCTGATTAATTAATTAAAGATTAAAAATATTATTTTAGTAATATGATTTTATACTTTATGGACTTATTTTCTTTTTAGTTTTGTCAATTTAGTTGATTGAGACAATCAGCATATCGATTTCCAATTGTATGTTTTAAGTACTTATAAGTATGTACTTATAGTAAATGTCGATTGGCACGCCACAAAGCGGTTACTATGTATTTCAAACAAATTTTTCATAACTCAAGGGAAGTGTACAGAAGTATACAGAAGTGCTTGCAAGTATATACTTGAAATGTGCGATTAGAAAACGATTATTGATAAGAAGTAAAATAATAATATACTTTAAAATATCTTTAATAAACATATTTCTGACGCTTCGACGCCTTTTTCCATCATTATCAAGAGAAATATGAATAAAAATTTTTTCAAAAAAGTTAAAAAACACATTTTTGGAAGATTTGTTTTTCTCTCCAAATACTAAAATCTGTCAACGTGTGACCGTTATCTCCCAAATGATTTGATATTGCGCTATACGGATTAATATCGCAAATTAAATTTCAAACAAAATTAGTTCAGATCATTTTTAAATTTTTGCACCGGAACTGACGAGTTTTGACAAAAAACATTATTTCACCAAAATTCGGCATCTCTACACTCTAGGCAAATTGACTATTCGGAATAAAACTTCATACTTGGACATTTTCCATTCCTTGCGATCTCCCAATCCTTGCGAAATTTGGTGGAAACCTGTGTACCGGAAGTGGCAGATTCAACGGGAACTTTTTCAATTTTTTGCAATGGTGTTGAATGGTGAATGGTAAATGCTCTGTAGTCACGATGTGATGTACTAAATTGTGCATTACCGGAGCATTGTAGTTTGTTGGAGCACTGCTCCACCAAACTACAATGCCCGGGTAGTCTACAATGTAGTACATCACATCGTGACTACAGAGCAATTACCATTCTCAAGGCCAAGACGCCTTGATCCAATTCGCCACAAAGCACCTTTCCTAGAATGCCAACACATGGTGGAACTAGGAATCTGTCGACCTTCTTCATCAGCAATATCATGTCCATTGCACATGGGGAAGAAGAAGGACAACGACTGGAGACCATGTGGGCACTACCGAAGGCTTAACGCAGTCACAATTCCTGACCGTTATCCTGTCCTCCACATACAGAATTTCTTCATGCAATTACATGGCTGCACAATTTTTTCGAAAATCGATCTCATCAGAACATATCTTATGTCAATTGCTCCTGAGGACATTCACAAAACTACTATTACCACATCATGTGGCCTATACGAATTCACCCAAATGCCATTTGGACTCAAAAATGCTACACAAACATTCCAGCGTTTCATCAACGAAGTCGTGAAGGAACTCGATTTTGTTTTTGTATATATCGACGACATTCTCGTAGCCTCAAAAGACCAGAAACAACTCTTACAACGTTTGGAACAACTTTTCCAAAAATTATCAAATTACGGTGTCAATATCACACCGCAAAATTCGTGTTTGGGACGAATTAATGCAACGAACCTTGAATTTCTCAGTCACAAAAATACATCTAATAGCATTCTGCCGTTCGAAGGACGAATTAATGCAATTAGAGAATTCCCAGCACCACAAAACGTAAAACAAATCCAACAATTCGTCAGCATGGTAAACTACTACCACTGATTTATACCAAAACTTGCTGCAGTACTGCCCCTATTCACACAAATTTGGCAAGCCTTCTCAAATAGCCCAGAACGCCTTTTGCTTGGACTGACAAATGTCAAAACGCATTCCTTCAGCTAACTAACAGCTTGGAACGTGTTGCTCTTTAAGCGCATCCGCTAAATGCAACAAAATATAACATCACCAATTCACCATCTTTCCATTCTGATGTTTATATAACAATGAAATAAAGAGACTTGGGAACCTCTTGGATTTTTCTCCAAGAAATTATCAGATGCCGGAAAAAATATTCCGCATTTGATCACTTGCAACTAAACACTTTCGCTATTTTGTGGAAGGTCGGGAATTCACTATTTTCACTGACCACAAACCGCTTACTAGAGAAATTTCCTCTAGAGCGGAACGCAACCCAAGGCAAGCACGACACTTAGATTTTGTCTCTCTAAATCACAATAGACAAATTCAACGCAAATTCAATGTGGTTGCCGACATACTCCCTAGTTCTACCAATTAGCGCCCGTCTAAGTGGACATTATATAAATTCAACAATCGCCCGTACAATCCATTCCTTCGACACTCTGTATAATATTTCACATCCAAATGTACGAGCAACTCGTAAACTCGTCACTTCAAGATACTTTTCGCCCAAGATGAACAAAGATGTAACTCATTGGGGGAAATCTTGTTTATCCTGCCAAAATGCAAAGTTCAACGTCATATCAAATCACCTCACGAGAATTTTCAAATTCCACCAGGCCGATTTGGGCCATTTAGATATTATTGAATACGACTTCTACCATCTAATAGATTCTTATACATCTTAACCTGCGTTGATCGTTTTACGCGTTGGCCAGAAACCTACTGTATAAAAGACATTGCCGTACAAGCTATTGCAAAAACACTCGTCGAAAACTATAATTGTAGATTCGGCGTTCCGGTTAACATAACGACCGATCAAGACACACAGTTCGAATCCAAACTATTGGTTGAGCTTATGTACTCTATCACCCACAAGCAAACGGTATTGTTGAGCGCTTCCACCGCCAACTTAAAACAGCTCTTAAAGCTCGTGCAAATACTGTCAACTGTAAACTAAAATGTTTACCAGCAGATCTGGTATATGGTCAAACGATCAAATTACGTGGGGAATTCCCCACACTGGGGAACACCCAATTACACTCCAAGTAACCACTGATACTGTGATTAATCGGCTGCTCTCCAGGATGAACAAAATCATCCCCACTGAGACGAGCAGAACAAATCAAAATTACATATTCGTACGAAAGTCACTAAACATATAACTACGTTTTCGTACTAATATATAAAATTCGCAGTGGCCTCATACCACAATATGAAAGCCCATACAAAGTGGTATGATGACTTCGTAAGCGCTTTGAATTAGAAATTAGAGATAAGCAACAATATGTCTCTATCGATATTACCAAACCTTACCTAATAAAACAATATTATTTTTGTCTATTACCTTTCTGAAGTTACTCACAATTGCTTTCTTTCGATACCCATTTTTAAAACTCTCACTTAATTTTTTAAAATTGGCCGAATGAAACCAAATAATACTGCCAATAAAAAGACTGTAATATTTTTATACGTAGCCGAAGCCAAGAATAATAATTTAAGTATAGCCCTGAACATGTTTTTATGATAGCGTATAGTTACCATACCAACAGCTCCAAATGTAGTACCTTCCTAGATAGGCACACGAAAATACAAATGTAGCCCTTTGTTGACGCATTACCACGACCTTTGTGTAGCTTCATGAATATTGCACCTGCATAGTCCCAGAAACGATCTGGAAGGAGTAACACGATGCGAGTTTTGATGGTTAAAATCGAATAGTACTTCCGTAAGTGTGCCAGCATCAGCTGTGTACCACCGTGAACCGTTGTACGATGTGCGTAATGAATAAATTCGTAAGCAGCCCGTCTTTAGGAAGAATGATCGGATCCATCCGGGTGTAGGGCAAGTTCGATTCGTTGAGTCACCCTTCGACCCGTTGAATACCATCACTGTTGACGAAAGGGTTCAGAGATCGAAGTGGGCCCTTCTCTAATAGGAGAAGGATTGGCACCTTAATACCTTCATATCGAAATGTGATTCTTCAACCAGCTTAACCCAAAATTCGAATGCCCAATTAAGCTTGGACAAGGTGATAAAATCTCTCGAATGTGTTGTTGTGCTGAGGTGTCGATGTTGGATGAAACATCCGCAGAAGGCCGTGATATGAAGTAATTTTCCGACCGATGGATATCGAGCGAGTAGGCAGTATAAGTCATTGTGAGACGACACGGTTTCGGCATGCGTTGCGATCATTGATTTTATTTTTGGTACGTCGAGCTAAAAGCTCATAGTTAACAGGGGGGGGGGGGATTCTACAAGGATCCTATCTAACCTGATTTCTGATTGAACCGTGCTCACACAAAAATATATAGCTTAACCCATTTGATCCTAGACCTCACGAATATGACCCATTCTAATTAATACATGGTAAATAACTTCAGGAATAAACAATTTTCATCTAACATAAAACAAAAATATGTCGTAATGGCTGAGAATTTACAAAAGTCAACGACGCTTAATTATTAACATTAATTCTGATTTCAAATTTCAAAAGAAAATTAATTATTTAATGAAGGAAACCCTTTTATGCATTATTAAACTAAAAAAAATTAAAAGAAAATATAGGTTTCCAATGATGGTGTGTCTCCAATGCTCCACATAGTCCAGAATTAATCCACATTAATCTTGATGATGCTCATCAATTGGTTGGAATGGCAATATGCCTGTGATCTTCTCGACGATGAGGGCTGCGACCGAGATGTATAATGTTGAATCGATTAGGGAGTGTAATACGAATTCGGCAATTGAACGTGAGGTAAGCGCCTCTTCGTTCGCACAAATTCCACTAATCGTGACTGCGGCTGGTCTTCTCGTTAATCTGATGCGATTTGCTGTATTTTCCGAAGATTTGGTTTGATACGATGGCGATGGCTGTTGCAAGCAGTATGTCTGTGAATACAGATGTGACGTGATTCGTCGGGTGATGATACGGTGTTCGGATTCGAGTTGTGTAATAGCGTGTGGCGCTTTTTGTTGTAAACTCGGCACAAACTGGATTTGTAATTCGAGCTGGTGTAGCAGTTGCGCAGGCAAAGAGCCAGGTTGAAGCACAACCTCTTCTCTCGGACAAGGTTTGACTTTACTTCGAATGTTACACGTTGTGATTTCCACCACAAACTTGACACGTGACGACAAGTGAGCGAGTTGATTGCATGACAGATTTGCGAGGTGCTCGAGTATACGATGAATGCGTTGTTGACGGAAACTCTTTCTGCGATTGTGGTGGATTCGATTGTTATTTAGTCATGGAAATCATCTTCAGCGATCGTCATCGGGTATTCAGGAAATCGATCAGTTTTGGTTGGTCTAAAACTTCCAGACTGCGAACGGTGTCAGTTATATATTTATTTAAACAAATCTATTCTGTGATTTACATATATGGTTTTAGATTATTTAATTTAAAACAAAAATTATATTAAAAAAAATGCCAATACAATTTTCAATATGCCCATTTTCGACAAATGTAACACCTTTATCTATATTCTCATTGACTCTTCGCACTGCATCTCCAAATCCCTTTAATGTCGATAAAGTGTTATCTTACGTTACGTACGTTTTTATTGCTGGGTTGTTCGTACCGTTGTTCACTAGTAACGCTTGGTTTATAGGCTGATTAAAAAACGTCGGGAACATGTCAGCTATATCTTTGGAGTTTGAGGAACTGGTATTGTTATAGGTCATATTAGCAGGGTATCCTTCATTTCGCGTTTATTCCTAAAGTAATTCCAAAAATGTTTTGGATTTACTTTGATTTTTCCTTGAATTTGATCGAAATACGACCTGTATTTTGATTTAAAGCAAATTTCAAATTCGTTATTATATTGTAGAAACATAGTTTTGTCCGCTTTTAACCCGCTTTTCAACATTTTGGCATACGCTTTCGACTTCCGATTTTTTAAGTTAACTAGTCAATCAATGAACCACCATCTATTGCTCACCATTTTGTGGTTTACAGCACATAGGTACATAAACTTCGAAGCCTTGCTAGATGCCTCTTTGCGGATTCCCGACCGTGACTGATAGCTGTCTCTGTATGGTTTTCAAATTTGATACTGCAAAGAGGTAATAGCAATCTGCAGAACAAATTACGAGAGGAATCCAATTCAAATCCACACCGCTTACTTGTTCTATCTAGTTCTTCTTCTAGCTGTATCGGATTTTTAATTGGCACCTGAAGATTAATATTAATGTTGTAGGCAACACCAAGTCGGAGGTGACACTTATCGTTGGGCCACAAATAAGGATAGACAGATATTGATCTTCTACCGCTACATGTTACATATGAACATCCAATCTATTAAATTAATTCCAACTCAAATCTGGCCCGACTAGAGAAGGAAAATATAATACAATATTATATATGTCGCTCCTCTTTTAATTTGTTTTTACTGTGTTAGTATACAAAATGATTTTTTAAATTCATAAATAGAAATAAAAGGAAAACAAATCGTCGTATTTTTACGTACTATTCGATACCATACCACTACATATAAAGTAAAATCATATTATACAGTAAACATACATATTTCATCGATATTATAATTTCTAGTTATACGTGAATATAAAGGAAATGTGTAATTCCGTTTTTACTGTAGGCAATAAAATATCAAAATACGGTACTTTATGAAAAAAAACAAGAAACGAAAACACAATTTGAACAGATACAACTACTATGTATAAACGTTGTATGATAGATTTGTTTGTGTGCTATTGCTTTTTGTATTGTTAATAACGTTTAAGTTGTCTATAATTTTATCAATAGTATTTTTCTTTAAAATATTTTTTTGTACGTTATAAAAATTTCGATGTAATCTAACATATTTTATCTGTAGCATTGATATGATATGATATGATATGATAGAGGCGTACAGGCCAGCCATAACGGCGATCCTAGGTACGTTACCATAATCCTGAAATATCAACAGTTAAATAACAAATTATATCTGAATGCGAATAATATTTCAGCATCATGCGGGCCCAGGCCCTGCCTGCATCCTTAACAGATAAGGTTAGTTAGGAAAGGATGTTAGTCACAGAAACGACTAGGGCGAACCGCAGCAAAGTCATTTTCTAACTACTTAAATATATTAGAATGTTAGTCTCAATTAAATTCACACTCTAGATTAGAGTTTGTTAGTTAATTAATGTAAGTTAGTTGTGTTTGAGGTAAAGGATACTAATATTCATCATATGTATTCGGCATCAGTCCTACTAGACTGGTTAGGTTATTTAATTCACATCTATGGGTCATCTCATCACATACTGCTTGTAACCTTATTTTGCCCTATCTTCCCATCCAACACCATCTAACCGAGGGACTTCACGTTCGTAATGACACGGCAGTATTATCATACATATGATAACCTAAATATTCCGTCAATAATGTCAAAAAAAAAAAAAAAATAAAAATAAAAAATAAAAAAAAAATAAAAAAAAATTTAGATTCGGTATTGTCATTCAGCTACCTATATTTAAATTCATCCAACTAAAAGCAGGGTTAATTTATATCTAACATTCACACAACTTCACTAAAACTTAACCTGAATTCAACCAGAAAGTCTTTGGATCGTTAACATATTTGATTATATTGAGTTTATGCTCAAAGCGTAAGTAATTAAATAGACCCCCTGATCAAGAATGTTGCAATCACAATCTTCCCTGACCTTCCGGTATGTAAAAAAAAATAAATAAATAATAAATTTAAATAATAATAAAAATAAATTGAATTATATTTGCCGACAACTTTATTGTTTTAAATCAGGACTTTCGACAAAATTTCAATTTATAGAATTGTTTAAAGTAAGTGAAAATTATTAAAATAAGTTATGAAAATGTAACTAAATTTAAATAAAAACCCAAATGGATAACATATTTCAGCTCAAATGATAAATTTCCCGTGGCAGAAAACTGTTTCCTCCTTTCATTAACATTTTATATATTTATCAATTTATATTATTCAACAAAAAGTCATTTTTGTCACAATACGGTGGCAACCCATTTTGAGTATACAAATTTTCGCTTATTGGGTAAGTTACAATTCGATCTGTTGTAATTTCAAATTTTGGTTTCTCGGGTACCAATATTTTATGTACTTAAGTACATACAAAGGGAATTCCCGTGAAATGTCAGTTTCTGTGTATACGATTATAAATTACCGTTCACATATATGTAAATAGTTATAATAACAATAATAAATAATTAACTTTTATATAATTAGAATGAAAATTAGAATAAAAAGATACTTCTCTGATTGTATATGTGTTGAACGTAATTTTCATAATAGCTGTCTCAATTCTCCTGTATTAACAGGTGAACTTCTAAAGAACAAAACTCACTCAAAAATAGCACATCACTCTCACACTACACATTCCTAAACTGATTTGAATTAAAATATTAATAATAATTTATTTAAAGGAGAGACAAAAACACGTCTTTCCTCTACGACGATCAGTCGATCCTCCTAACATATTTTATCTGTAGTATTTTATATTTTTTATTTAATATTCTTAACTGCTTCTGACACTTTTGTAAGTTTTTCAAGTTTTTCACACATTTGTAACAGCTAATATCATGTTCGATTGTTCTATCACATGAAAAGCAATTCATTTTATTAATTAATTCTAAAAATTCTGTTTGCTCATCAATTGGATCTGTTTGAGTACCTGAATCTACTATCGCATTATTGTGAAGATTTACTGTATTTTATGCTACTGTTGGGTCAATAATTTCGTTGGTTTCGCGTAATAAAGACGAATTGTTACGATCCTCGTATTGCTTGACTATATTAAGCACAGGTACTGCATTCCGCGTTAAATTATGACTGCCAATCTGCTCTATTAAAAAATGGTCTTCGCAAACGTAATAATATTTGTTTTTCAAATTTTGTCTTTTCAATCCGAGCGAGGTAATCCACTCATCCTTTCGAGAATCATTTTTAGGAAATTTGATTTTTTTTTTATTTAGATTATCTGCAGATTTAGCACGACAATTGTGAACTACGCAAGATAAATATTTTTTTTTTATCTGACATGATAAACTGTAACTTTTATGAATTCGCTAAATGTTAATTACCGATGATGATACAATACAGACTAAATGAAAACTCGATAACAATGTCCTCCACTAGTTACACAAATATTTTTTATTTCATGCAAGAAAACTTCTATAAAACAAAACCATTCTTATGCCATAAAGAAATTCATACGACATTAAATTCAAGACCACAATCGAGGTTGAGCAAGCACTTTTTGTTTTATTTGCTTTGATTTTCGTAAATAAACTTAAATTGGTTGTTTATTTAAAATAATTTCTTTTGTTCAATCAAAGGCAGTATCGTATCATAAGACATTGTAAAAAAATCGACGTGGCAAAAATAATTAGGGAAAACCTTACCAGCAATAATAAATAGTGCCAAAGTGTCTGTGACCAAGTAGACCAAAACTTCTAAACTACAAAAAGTGTTTAGAGCGAAAATTTGCGAAACGCGACCAGAAATTCGACATTAGAACAAAAATACTTAACAAAACACTTAGAATGACGGAAATACCCAATTAATTATTTTTACATTAGAAAGAACAAATATATGCCAAAATAAAACGATTAACAATATCTTGCTGCAAGCAAGTGTTGTCATAAAAGATAAACATAATAAAAGACATCCATAAAGTTTTTAATGATTTTATTGTTTTTCCATTTTAATTAATCTTAAATTTTATGTGTGGAAAATGAGAACATAAAATACTTAATCTCATTTTTAAACAAAAACATGGATCACTCATTAAAGTTGTCAATAAAACGAATATTATGGAAGTTTATAAATAGTTTAAAGAAATTTTTTCAAAATAATAAAGTCAAAATAACCAAAATGGAGTTAAAGGCAGAGAACTAAGAAGTAAGTAAAAGAGAACGATTTGTACTTTATATTCCTAACGGTTCTAAACAAACTATACTGATCCAATTCTTACTAGTAATTGTTTATCAATTGCAAAATAATTTGTTTGTTATCTTAATTATTAAATTTAATTCAACATTTGTCGCAACTATATTTGATGCATATGTGTAACTCCATTGAGCCATTGTCCCTGTCCATTTTAGACTGGCAATGGGTGCAAAATAAGTTCTATTACAGCCATCTGTTCCTATGACCTACTTATAATTAATAGGATCTACTTCAATTGTGATTCGTTCTCACATTCAAGATCGCGGAAAATTAAAATAAAATCTTCTGTTAGAAAATATATCAATTACAAAAAATAAATTGTTATAGTCCAATAAAATTAACTGCAAGTGGGATTATTTTTAATATCTATTTGTACTGAGATACAGGTTGCCAGTCAGTGAGTCAGGCACATGGAATGGTACAGCTAAATTCTTCACAGAAAGGTGGCGGTTCTACTATGAACTCAAACTTTTGACATTTTTTGGTTTTATCCGAAGTTGATTGCACCGAAACAAATTCTAAAGTATCTAAATTAGAATTTGTCATAACTGAAGAACGTTCAGATTAGCCAACATATTGGGTAAACCAACATATTGGGTGGTGGTATCTCAATTGTAAATATCGAGTGGATGATTAACTGGAATTGTGTCTGCGTGACGACGACATGCAGAGATTTGTAATTTAATCTAAACTTGTTGTGTTATTACGAGAAGAAAACATAGTTAAGCCATTTGCTTGGTGTATATCAAATATCATTGCGTATATTCACGGCCAATTCGAAGACAAATAAAAAATACCGTTTTATGGCAGGCCTGTACAATGTAAACACTAAAAACCTTCTATAGAAATGCCGAGGAGTTTTGTTTTGATCAGTTTTTTAAATTTAAGTTATTCATATCTCGTCATTGTGAGATTTATTTATTAATGTTTAATTTGGATTAACTGTTTTTCGTTTTTAAGGAAGTTTTCTTTCAAAACTTCCCATGTTCCGCTATGCTGTTTTTAATTTATTAATCGTCGTTTAGAGCAACGTTTGTGTGTGTATGCTTTAAGTGTAGATGACATAGAAAAGAGTAAATTGAAAAGAAACCCACTCTTCTTACATACTCACATATTTTGCTCTATATAATCAATGCACCTACAGTACCAACAGTGCACTAAGATACTAACGGCCTCATGGACTTTAAAAAATTTGCTAATGATGCCATTTTTTGTCGACGGTTCCAATCTTTGGTAATAGATGGCAGCATAATCAAATAAACGATTCGATTTTTTTGTATATTTTTTTTCGTGAAAAATCAATCGCTTTGAAAAAAGCACTAAATAAATAATATGAATTAAAAATTATATTACGAGCTATTGATAAGAATTAATTAATTATTTATTTATTTTATTTATTATATTACAAGAAACGGAGAAAGAATATCACAAAGCAATAAAAAATTAACAATCCTCATCTATATACAAAATTATGAAAATATTATTCCAAATTTAATTACATTAATAATTTCTCTGTACAGTTAAATATAACAGTTTTTTAAAAATTTTAAGAGAGTAATATTTTTAAGCTCAAGGGGTAAACCATTCCAACTACTAAACGCATTCATCAAAACCGAATTATTATATGTTTCTAGTGCGCAGAGACCAGGAAAAATTAAATTTTTCATAAAGATATAAAGACAAACCAGATGTAACAATTCTAAAAATAAATACAGCTGTTCTATAATGGTAATATTCGAACAAAGTACATCACAAAATTGAAGTTTTTAAACTAGGAATATGATCAAATTTTCTGAGGCCATAATTTATTATTATTAAATATATATTAAACATTTTGTTACACCCCTAAATGTCAAGTACTTTTTACGAACATTACTGCCATCTACAGTTCAGAAAACACACTGTAGTCATAAATTTGACGATGTATCAAGCAGTACTGCTTGGTACTCTAGGTGAATTGGTATCCAGGTAGTATTGCTTGATATGTCATCAACTTTATGTCCACAATTTCTTTTCTGTACTGTAGATGGCAGTAATGTCCGTAAAAAGTTTTCGAGATTTAGAGGTTTAACGAAATGTTGTATGCATATGCACATGCACTGTAAATAGGGACAGGTATGAAGGGATTTCTGTTATTAATTTAAAAACGAAAGTTAAAAAATATCTATTTTGGAAACAATTCGATATTTTGGAAACAAATTGTATGGCAGCATCTAGACCCAGGGGCCCGCCCTTGAAATAATTTAAAATTAGACCCCGGAGTCGTCCCAAAAAGGCATTTTATATACATACTAAGGTAAGGTATATGTTGGAATTCTATATTCAATATCAAATCTTACAGTATTTTAGTCTGGTCATTCCGATTTAATATTTTCCAAAAAGAAGTAATCTGTGATACAAAATACAAATGGAATTGCGAACATGGATTGTTATTGTTCGCCGCACAGATTTGCACAATTTTTAGAAAATCTATCTTAATTATGCAAATCGTTATTTATAAAAATATAATACGAGTATAAGAGGAAAATTTAGAAAACTCTGTGGCTTTATGGTAAATTAAATATAAAACAAAAATATTGAATTATTATTTTAAAATGGTTCGGTGAAACTTTAATTGCGCATTAAAGGATTTATGACCAAATAATTTCCGACCTAGTTTTTGACGGGATATTATTTATGTGGCCCAGTCAGCATAATTAATTCGAGTTATTTATAAAATTTACGAGACTTCTATGGATTTGATCATAATTTTAACACTCTTGGTATTGAATTTTTACTACTCAGTTATAAATGCCATTAATTAGACGCCAACCGCATCAATCAAAATTTAGTTAGATATCGCAATTCTGGCGATTTATCAAAATTTCGTTTAATATCAAGTATTAAAAGACAGATATAAATTTTTGTTGATTGCTTACTATTGTTTTTGGCTCAAAATAATTCTTAGAAGAATTTTAGTCGAACAATAAATCATATTTTAAACGCAAATATCGCCGCTTGCCTTAAGAATATTTATAATTAGGTGCTTGTTTAGTTAAAAACCTTTTCATACACTTTAACTTCCAATTTATCAATTTTGTAATATAGGGGAAATTAAGATATTCGTGTTGTTTGTATTCATTAAGATTTTGGCGCTGAATTATATTTAATTAATTTAAAGTTTAGAAGCAAAACAAGATTGTATTTATAGCACTGCCTGCTTCCGGATTGTCAACAACAATTTCAAAACGACCTAGTAATTTTTAAAGGGCACAGCACACCGGTTCATTTATCCTTTAATGGGTAATTGCATAATTATTCGACCATTTTAGAGTATAATTGTTTAATTAGTTATTATACTCGTGTCTCGTACCCAAGTTACGTAGGCGTTCACTGTAAATTATCCATTTCCTTTTTCAAATTAATAAATTTTAAGGCGATGAAATGCTATAAAATGCAACTTTATAACCATCAAATTAATTAATAATTAATAATAAATTTTCATAATGTTTATTTTTAATCAAATAATGTTATATTAATTATATTTTGATACACTTTAATGAATTATGGCGGTCTGCTTCTGTTTATATAGGCCTATTATATATGTATTTATAGTGATAATTATGTTATTTTGTAACTTTCAAGGAAAACGTTTTCTAATAATGAGCAAGGTCTGCGAAGAGTAAAATAACTGGAAGTTGGATAGGTGTCTGGCAAGCAGTTAACGTCGAGCTAAAAGTACTTCTTCTCTTACAAAGCCCCGAGATGATCAATGTTGTTGTTAATATTTTGACCAGTTTTAACACGAAGAGTATCAATTATCCTTAAAATGTTAAAAATTAGTTCGTTGAACAGCCCACGATCAAATAATTTAATTAAAACATAATTTTTGTAAATTTAAACACACTAAACACACCATAAACCGTATAGTTGCGAAATTTTCAAATTTACATCACAGCCACACCAAACTAATATACTAACTAATTTAGATATGGATCCTATCAATGTGCGTAATGGAAAGATAGAACTTAAGTTGTAATGGAATTTTTCGTATTTTATGTATTACGAATTCAATGGAATGTGAAATGAATGCTCCCGCTCTAACAAAACTATAACTATGTTAGCTGGGGTTGAGTTCGCGATAGCTTTTTCATATATGTCCAATTTAATATTAAATATTTGATTTCTTTTTAAATTAAATAGCTTAGATTTAATAATAACCGAAGTATAACAAAAAATCCATCATCAAATGTCTATAGTTTTCTTGTAATATCGTTGTTCTGTATAGTTCTGAACAGTTCCCCTCGTTATTATACAGAATTATACATAACATCGATATTACAAGAAAACTACACAACTTTTATAATAATTTATTTTATTAAACTTAGATTACTATTAAATCTAAGTTATTTAAATTAAAAAAAATTAAATATTTAATGTTAAATTGGACAAATTTGTAAAAGCTATCGCGAACTCAACCCGATTGTTTTTCACAAATGCGCAGGTGTTATAACTCAAAATTTTACTCATCAAATATTTCAAAACAGTTCGTTGATTGAATCAACGTTGGCTTTACTGATTTTGAAATTATTAATTTCGAAATTACATAAACAAATTTTTTGTGATGTTCTAAATATTTCAATCTCCTAAAATTATACTAATATAAGGAATATATGGCTTTTAGCTAGATTGAGCGTTTTCAGCTCCGTCAACATGTTGTTCTTACTAATCGGAATCATAACATTCTGTTTTTGCTATCATCATGATGGTACTTCAATGAAAACGATGAAGTACATTTCTAACAATTGGAATTATTTTTTACGAATCAATATTATGTTTTTAACTAAAAATACTGATGGCCAGATGTAGAAATTTTATGATGTCAAAAATGATATAAATGATACCAGCGTTTCCATAATTTTATAATGTTAATTCTGTTGCCAAAAGTTGGCGAATTTGAAAGCATTCAAATCTCATTTAAAGTAATTGTGGTTTTTAGTATTGTTCATCGGTTGTCATCGGTCATCTTCAAATAAATGCATTAACCGTTAAACAATTTCAAATTGTTGAAGAAAACGTTTCTGTGTGTTAACAACTCCTCAATTTGCTTCATTTTCGAGTAACCTTGAACTACTAAGTTCATACGCGCTGTATCCGCAACTATAGTACATGTGTTTTGTTCTATTTTTATGGAATCTAATTATATTAGTTAAGAAATGCATGATATTAAAAATGTTTTAAAATACGAAAATAAAAATACTAGTAGGTACAATTAAATCTACTTTGCCGTTAAGATACTACTACATTCACAAACTCACTCAAAATTCACATACATCTATTCACAGAAATACAGTTTTTCATCTGCACAATGCGAGCTCCATGACAGTATGTGGCCTGACATGGACGATGTCTCGGTGCAGAGACCTGCACGGTGAATGATTGTAATCAATGGGAAAATTCCTCTTTACATTCTGCCTTTGGCGGAGTCGAACGCAGCTCTTCCCGGTTAAGTGACGAAGCTTTAACACGAATCGGTTAATTTTAAACAAACATAACAAATAAATGACAAATTCCAAAATAAAAATATACATATACAATGTACCTACATATATACTAAAAATTTAAGGAAACGACGGCCTTCGGCTTCAACAGTGACACTAGAAAACTGAAAGAGAAAACAATCATTGTTTTGAAATTGTTTATGATAAAATTTGTTTTGATTTTGATTGGATCTTGGGGAACGAGACTATGAAACAAAAACGGGAAAAATAAACTAGAAATAGGTACTTACGTAGTACTCAAAAGTACCACTATAGCGCGCTAGTTGCATTTTCATTTTTCTCATTTCTATATAATCTAGAGGCATATCGTTTTAAAGGTTTTGAACCAAATACAAATTTTGTTATCAGCACAGTTTTGGCTAGCACTGGCAAATTATTCGTTTGTTATAAAATATTTATACGTGACGTATATTATTGAAAAGATTTTGAATGTCAGAAATTTACCTCAGTACTCCAAACTACCGTGGAATGGCGCTCAAATCAGTTTCGACATTTTTCCTTATTTTCATGTGGCAAATCGTTTGAAATGTCTTGGAATAAGTAACAATTTTGTTATTAGCGCTGAGTTTAATTTATTATATAGAAAATGATGTGTCACATATCATTAAACATGTATAGAAGAATGACCCGAAAAGGTCTAGAAGAATCGGCTAATTTGCTTAATTAGTACTCAAAACTATCCGTTATGGAGCTGGATGGTCTGTACCAAGCAATAATTTTCTTATCAGCACTTTAGTTTGCAAACCTACAATTTTGGCGCTAGTGTAGTGAAAATTTTTTCATTTAGTAAAAAACGCCGTATTATTATAAATGTTTTAAAATATGCCTCGAAAACTTACCAAGCTTCCATAATTTGTTTGACTTAAATGCAAACGCCACGTTTTTACTAGATGTGGTGGTAAAAAGTTTAACCTGGTCTTATTTCCTTAAATAAATATAATGTTGAGAATTTTTCCCTTTTACCAGAAAAAAACTTTTGGAAATGCTGTACATCGCGGATGTTAAAAACAATTTTTTACAAAATCAAAGAAGGATGACCATATTTTTCTAAATCTTTTTGTGATTAACTTGCGGTAAATTCAAATACTGTGTAGTAAAGCGATAACAAAAAGGAAAATTATTATATATGGCCGCTGTGCAGACATTACTTTCCCGTTCCCAATTTTATCGTAGTTTTATTTAATTACAACTTTTAATAATTTTATTGATTATACCATCCAATAAGACTGGAAACTTTCTTATATTTTAAATTTTTGTAAGTAAACAAATAATTGTTTGAAATTAGTGCAGTTACATATATACCAGTTTATCATTATTCCTATGAACCGTTTTTCCCTTAAGCGTATTTACCTAATTTTATTTACTAGTGAATTGGTACGATTTTAACAGTAATTTGTACTAAAATTTCAATTTACTGATCTGATTACGATCGGTGATGTAAATGAACACAACTACGTCCACCTGTTGGAGTGCAGAGCTTATAGACTGGCATGGAGCAATGAACAGATAATTTTACGAAGTTGGACATATAACCGTACGTACTCAATTTGGCTACTGTCTTCTGTAAAACATGAAAAATGAACTGCGAAACTGTTGGACTTGGTATATTAAACCATTGGTAGATTCATCCTTCCCGAATTATACGCATCTTTACTAACAACATAAGAAAATATAGGAGTCGTTTCCATGATAACAATCAAATGCCAGCCAGCTAAAAACGGTAACTCCAAGCAAATCCATCATTGGATTTTGAATCCACTGTGACAAAATTCTATTGATTTGGAAAAACACTTAAATCGGCAAAACGGGAAAATTATATACATACAACAAATTTGAAAATCAATAGATTCTAAGTGAGAATAAAAAAATACTTTAGTAAGGGCCTAAGACTATAGTGAAAAATTGTAAGAGATTTATGATTGGTGGCAAAAACAGTCAAATATAAAGTACTGGAATTACTAAAATACCAGCATTGTTTTTGCCCCAGTAATGTATATCGCATCCATACATATATACTTCAATAGTACTTTAAACTTAATAATATTTACTTACCACGCAATATTCATAAATCATTATCATAACTTTTTTGGATGAAAGCCAACATTATTTTTAAGTATATATTTCTTACAACAATTTACTATTTCATATTTATGTTTTATGAGTTTTGTGAATGGTTGACCACTCATCACGTTTCCGTAAATTATTCTTATCTACTAATTCATATGCTAGGGTCTAATTAATATATAGTCTGTGACATTGGATTTTTTTTATTCGTAACGTCGTTACACAGGTTAGGGAATTAATTCACAATTGCTTGACGTTAATTTCATAAATTAAGTGATAAAATGTTTGATAAAAACTGAAAAGTTTGTTTGTTGTTTTGTGTTGTTGTGTGTTTGTTTTCTTCTAACTTTACGTCCACGTATTTCTGAACTCATGCTGGATGGGTGGGCTGGTTTTTTGACTCAGCCAAATATAAACCCTAATAAATATCACTCTTAGGAATTTTAAAAAACGTTTATAGAATACGAGTTTTATAAATAAAATTAGTAATGTACCTAACTACAAAATTTTTAAAAATTATTGTTATTTTAATTTACGGCACAACGAGAGATTACTTGCATAAAAATTAGATAAAAGAATCGCGGGAATCATCACGATAAATACAGCACAGAAGTTAGGCTTACCAAGAAAGAAAGTTGTAGATGGGTCAATATTAAAAAGTAAATCACACCAACAAATTACAAATGAAACACATCCTAGGTATCCGTCAATACTTATAATACGGCGAACAAATACGGTGTAATCATTGGAGGTATATAATCGTAAAGCAAAGAGTCCCGCGCCAGAGATCTATTGCTCATGGTACCTTTACAAAGCGATGTTATTTTTAATCCAAATCTCCAGCCAATCAATTCTTTACATTCAAATAAGACCCGCCCTTTTAAATCTAATATTAGTTAAAATATATTCTTCCTTTGATCAATTAATTAATAACAAGAAAAAAAAATCAAATATGAGCAATAATTGTGCTCTTCTATTTTTGTTGTCCTTAATAAATTATCTTGTTAATATTGTTTGAAAAAGCAAAAGTATGGACATAAAATAATTAGTACAAATATGTGAGACACATTTATTTATGTAAATTATTTCGGGCGGGAAACAAAATTCTTGTTCCGCTACAACTACTGGTAAGTTACAAGACCTGGGGGTCGATTTTGTTCAAAATCCGAGACACGAGACATGACGATTTCGTATACGTATAAGGAGTATAGTATACAATAATATAAAATTGTGTAATTTTTCTGTGGTTACATTTGTTTGTTTTCTGCGAATGTAAGCATCAAAAATTATGAATCGATACAAATCGAACGAAATAAGTTTTGTTCGCTCACTTTTAACCATCTGTCTTGCTTTTGAAAAGGCGAGTTAACACGTTCGCGTAAATGACTGCTATAGCACAACTTTTTCGTTTTTTAACACGATCGCACAAATAACTATCATTTTCTAAGGAACAACTCGACATATTTTTCAATTATCAACAATACATTCCTTTCCGCGACGAAATATCGCACGAACGTTATCTAGAAATGTCATATCCATAAAATTTAAATGACGAGCATTCGCACTAACCCAAACACACATACCACTACTATATAGTTGCGGTATTATGCGTTAACTCTCGGATTTTGAACAAAATCGACCCTCTGATCATTTATAAATTGTGTTAATTTAAAAAGTCACATCGAGGAATATGTAATTCTCAAACCAAAATAAAACAACAACCGACCGTAATCCTGCTTGGCAAATCTAAGCAGAAATAGAGAAACAAAAAAATAATCTAAACAACAGAAAACATATGACACGTAAGACAGCAGTACGAGTAGATGAATTTATTTAGCAAATCTCATTGGAGACTGACTATATTCAAGTTGGTTAGTATACAAGTTCAAGAACCTGATTTTTTAATCTTGCTTCGTAAAGGCTCCATCAAAGAAAAGAAATCTGGGCCCAACTTTGTCGAAAACTTAGGATGAAAATCTAGGAGTTTTAACTATGTTTCACATACGCACTATAAATATTGAATTTATTCTCTGTTTGTTTCAAAAAATATTACGGTTGAAGTATGAAACACACCAAGCAGCAAACAGCAGCAGCGAACAGAAAATTTATATTTTGGCTTATTCGCTTACGGAATAATTCAAAATTATTATTTATGTATAAATATTGGCATTTTCAATAATACAAATCAAATATTTTGTATTTTTAATAAAAAAATTAAATTTAACAAAAATATATTTTGAATGAAGTTGCATCTGCCGTGGCAGCAATAGTTTCCACAACCAGCAGCACGAAAACACTGCTCTTCGCTGTTTCACACAACCTCAATAAAATTGACGCAATTTGATTTTCCAACTAAAATAAAACAAACTGTTGTGTTTCACCTTTAGTCTCTAGAACGAGACAAAAATATAGATCGACTATTTGGGAGAATGATGTTGCCGTAGCCAGCAAGCTACCATAGTAAGTTTTGTATTTTTTATGGCAACCTAAAGGAAAATCCATCCCTACTCCTTTATAATTTTATTTCCAAATAGTAAATATCCAATTCAAGCTTGATAAAGTAAACTTAAAAAAAACACACAAAATATTCGGAATGTATTGTAATTTTTATTTCATTTTACAGATTGATCCTTGCCATTTTTAGTTAAACAAGATATCATTCAAATGTCCTCCACGGGACTTCTTACAAGCCTTGATTCTTTTGCGGTAATTTTCAATGACTTTTCGGCACATTTCGGGCGGTATCTCGGCCATTACCTTACGAATATTAGTTTTCAATTCGTCAAGAGTTTGAGGATTGTTTGCGTAAACACGATCTTTCGCGTAGCCCCACAAAAAGAAATCCAAAGGCGTTAAATCATAGGATCTTGGAGGCCAATTGACATCAGCCAATCGCGAAATCAAACGTCCAGGAAATTTCTCTTGCAAAAGATCTCGATTTGCTCGTGTTACGTGACTGGTTGCTCCATCCTGCTGGAACCACATATCGTCAAGATCATAATCTTCGATTTTCGTAAAAAAATAATCAGTTAACATGCGGCCATAGCGCTCAGAATTGACGGTAACGGTTCGTCCATGGTTGTTCTCAAAAAAATACGGCCCAATCACACCACCAGACCACAATGCGCACCAAACAGTGACTTTTTCCGGGTGTAATGGCTTCTCTACAATCAATTGTGGATTTTCTGAGCCCCAAATTCTACAGTTTTGCTTATTAACGTATCCACCAAGCGAAAAATGAGCTTCATCACTGAAGAAAATTTTGTTCGAAAAATCAGCATCGACGGCCTGTTTTTCCAACACCCAATTTGCGAATGTTAAATGCTCCATATTCTTAAATGGCAAAATGTCAACTAAATAAATGACAGCGTACTAGACGTTTATCTTTGACAGATGTCGGTATACAGATTTCTACTTTATCAACCTCGAATTTTATAACCCTTTATATTGTATAATTAGGAGGCGAAGTACTGCATTCCCGGACGATGGTGGAAATTGGCGGACGAGGCGATAGCCCAGTCCGGAAACCACGGGAGTCCGGGAATGCACTTTTCCTCCGAATTGTACATACTATTTTTTCTCCGATCGGACTTTAAAACGAATATAAACCCAAAATAATTTTTTGCATTATTCATTAATTATCATATTAAGAAATCAAAACAAAGTAAAAAATCGAAAATAATATAAAATTATTGCTTAGTTAGCCACGACATCATAAGACATAAATACATTTTGTTTTTTTTTTCGAAAGTTGTCAAGTTTGTGTACCTATATGATTTATAAAAAACGTGTGAACGAAATAAATGCGTTTGACCTTATAAGTGTACTTTTATTTCTTCCAAACAATCAAAAATCCATACGGGAATATATTCCCGGCCTAGGCCAGAAAAATATTCTCGTACCATTATTACTTGTTGCTTAGCAACAAATACAACATACTGGAATCATGAGCTTTTCGCTTCGAAAAAACAACGGAAAGATATATTTTTTCCTACGATCGGAGAAAAATATTTTTATGGTGAAAACATTGCGCTGACGTATATTATAGTTTCGTATATATCTGTAAAAATTGATTCAAGTCAAAAAAAATATTTTAGATAAAGAAATTTGTAAAATCTTTGTGTATGGGAAGAACTTTTTTTTTATTAAAAATAATTTAAAGCGCGATTGCACGTGTTATTTTGTAGGTATATATTTTATAGCAGAGCACTTTTTATTTATTTTCCAAAATTGAAACTAGAAATTAAATAACATGATTCTGCCGATCCCACAAATATTATTTAATTTATTAGTAAATATAAGGATATATATTAATTGTTAAACATCAAAAATAAAGAGTTTTCATTTTTTTTAAATTTTATCGATGCTAAAATTTTAGCCTTTCATAGTTTTGATAGAGCATTTTTTTCTTATATATTTTCGAAATTTAAAAAAATTATTATATCATGTGATTCTGTTTGTCGTTCGTCCCAACAATAATATTATATTTTTTGGGATATACAATTCTTTGTTAAAACTTGAAAATGAAGATTTTTCATATTTTTTAAATACATAGTTTATAGGTCGCGTTTTGTTAATGTCAAAATTTATCCAATTTTTTCTATAATAAAATAAAAATGTTGTGTCTCGGTCGCTCTAATGTGAATTTCAGTTCTAGTCATTGTCATATGCTCTGCAAAAATTTTGTGTTTTTTCCATGGAATAGTACCATTAAGTTTACTTTTTTCAAAATTATTTTCAAATTTTCATTTTTGTTGTCGTTTTTTTTCACGATATTTAGTTAAGAAATACTCCAGTTCCATAACAAAATGTATCACTAGCACGGGAAAAAAACCCAAGATTCGTACCAATTTTTTCGAAACCAACGCCGCTAAACAGCTAAAATATGTCGAGCTTAGTAATTTTTGGTGGATTTCGTATACATTTAGTATACGCACAGAAAACAAAAGTATCATTCCGAATTTTCCTAAATTTCAGGAGAAAATCCGAGCATGTGAATCGCGTTAGCTTATATCAGAACCAACTAAAATAGTCCTAGTGATCGGAAGATCTGCATCAGAACCGTGCACTTGCAACTGAGGAAATTCAGTGCAAGGGATACTATAAAAATATTACAGAATATTTTGTGCACTATGAAGTACACATTATATCACTTGTTTAATTATTTCGCAGACAATTTTTTTGAATATTTTAATTAAAAATCAATAATAATTGTTGCAGCCGATGACTAATCGCTTACCTGCTATTCCACCCCCCTGTTTTATTAGTAATTTTTCCGTGTAAACAACAGAAGGTTGGAACGATCAATAGAATAATTTTTATTGCCTATTTTTTGTTCCTCCTTCTTTTATTTCCTTTTGCTTATTTCTACTAAAAAAACTAAATTGTTATTTTTACAAATCTGTCGATGCTCCTGGTGATGACCTAACAAGTCGAAATAACTTTTTGAATAAATTTTTTAATTAAAATATTCAAAAAAGTTTTTTGCGAAATAATAAACAAGTGTTATAATGTGTTTATTAAGTGTTTATGTGTTTCGCCAAGTATCTACGGCTACAGTGTTAAAAGTAAAGATTATATTTTAACATTCGCGCAATGAAAAGGAATTAGGATAAATAAAGGCACGAACAGTAGCAGATTGGTACTTAAGGAAAGACGCTTCAAAACAAGTACATTATAATTCGAAGTTGAATCTATCGCGTACTTACTCGTATACTATTTACCGCGTACTTTTAAATTAATACCACAACCAAATTAAGGGTATTGTTGGACGCTTCGTGTGTGTTAAGTTCATAGATCTAAACTATTTTTAGTTTTTAGTTTATTGCACAATTTTTTAATTTTTTTGTTTTATGCCATTAGCATCCTTTCCTCCAATTGAACATCATCAGATGGACTGAAGATAAACAATTTGTATTACATTACATGTATAATTATAAATTACATGATTTGTTTAAGTAAATGTATTACAAACATAAATAAAAGAATGGTTTTATAACATTAAGAACGTCTAAAAATAATAGTGAAACATTAAGTAACACTTATTTAAATGTAAAATATTGTAGCCGCTACATTGCACGTAGATACTAATGGTCTCATTGCTCTAAACATTTTGCTACATGACATCATTTTTTGTCGACGGTTTCAATCTTTGACTATAGGTGGTAGTGTTTAATCAAATAAATAACCCGATTTTTTGTATAATCGTTTTTTCTGGAAACCTTAATCGCGGTGGAAAAGCAGTAATTCTACAAAAATATCAATCAACAACTATATTACGAGCCATTGGTAAAAATTAATTTATTTTATTATTATTAAAAGATGATTTCAACGTTTCGTTAAACCTCTAAGTTGCTAGAACCCTTTAAGAACATTACTGTCATCTACAGTTTAGAAAAGAAACTGTCGACATAAATAGATTTGCAGGCTCCTGAGCGTGAACTTTGTTTATTTATCTTTAATTTAGATAAATTGTTTTTTATTTTTCATTTTAATTTTTTTGTTTACATTTAGAATTTTACCATTTTCCGCTACGATATCTCTAATTTGACATTCGTCATGTTATATATGAACCAAAGTGTGTGTTCATTTTTCTGCTCTATATCGTTTACTCGTTTACATATACAGTGATAGACATTCGTATAAACGCATTAATTTTTTTCCCTAAAACTATTTTTTCCCACGCTGGTCTTTCTAGACCAATTTTTTTTATTATAGTTTATTGTTTGTCTAACGGGAGCTTACCTGCACTAAAAAGAAAATAACAGTACGGCGAAATATAAAAAATAAAACCAAAAATTTCCTAAGTAGCCAGTACTTGCAATTGCAGAGACATTCGTTTAAACGCAATACGTGAAAAGTGATTTTTTATTCAAGTTTTTATTTCTTTCTAATGTTTTCCTGTATATTCAAAGGTGACACAATTACATACAGCAATTTGGTATTTTGTAATAAAATAATTTTAAGGACTATTTTTATAGCATTGCCTAAAGGTAATCGTTTAACTGACGCGGAACAGTTATTAGTGTAAAAGCCCTAACAAAAGCCCGAACCAAAACCTCAACACGTTAAACTGGTCAAATTCGCCATGAGGCTACTCGAAATCAGCTGTCATGCAAAGAGATAAAGGAGAAATTGGAGCTTCCTGTAACGACTCGACACATTGCCAGTATTTTGAGAAGTTCGCCAAACATTAAATGGTGTAAATTGTAAAGTAAACCGTGTTTAACTGCCGTGCTTATGGAGAGCCGCCTCAAATCTTCTCGTTAATAGATGTCATGGACAACAGATTGCCAGAAGGTGATTTTTCTTTTCAAAGCTACCCATCTGCTCCATAACGACTCGGATGAACTCCCGAATGTACATGGAGCTTTTGGAAGATATTTTAATTACTTACCTTGATGATATTGATGACGAAAATTGCATATTCCAGCAGGATAGTGGTGCATAGTGGTTTCGTGAGGAAAACATCCCTCTCCAGGACTGGCCAGCTTGCAGTCCTGACTGCAATCCTATCGAAAACCTTTGAGGTACGAGTATATCCTGGCTGGCAAAGTTTATGCAAATGGTTGGCAATTCGATTATGTTAATGACTTGAAAAGTGCCATCCGTGAAACTATTGGGTGAAAATTGATCTAGAAACTCTGAAAAAATTAGTAGATTGAATGCTAAATCGAGTTTTCGATGTAATACAAAATGGTGGAGGTCGCACAAAATATTAAATAAATGAAAAAACAAATTTCTTTCTTACTTATGTTTTAATTATCTCGAGTGCGTTTAGATGAATGCCTACCTAAATTTTAGGTTTTTCAATTTTATTAAAGGCAAATATTAAAATTGCCATTAATTTGTTATCTTAACTATACATATCTTAGATAAAATATACAAACATAGTGCGTTTGTACGAATGTATCACTGTATTACATGACGATCAACAAATTAATTCACGCACAGGAGAATGAAAATTTATTTTTCTGCCACATTTACAATATATAAATTTATAAAGTCAAAAACTTAACAAAAAATAATTTTCATAGCATTTGTATTAAATTACATCGAGGTGAGATTACCAAGACGTTTGAAGTTTGGTTTCGAAATTCGAACTAAAGAAACATTAAATTTTTTAAATTAAAATATTCAATCGACTTATCAGACTGCAGTGACCAAACTACAAAATTATTGAAAATAATTTGAACTTACATAAAAAATATAATCACAATGCCTTAGCGAATTATTATGTATAGATACGCATTCATCAATACATCGTAACCTCGAATTTTATTGTATTTAATGCATACATGCGGTTTCTGTAAAAAAATTTGGGTTATTCTGGGTGATAGCCAAATATTTCTTTTACATCGAGGTGAGGTTATCAAGACGTTGGAAGCTTGGTTTCGATCTAATGAAACATTGAATTCTTTAAATTAAAAAATTCAGACAGTAACCAAACTACAAAAATATTGAAAAACATTGAACTTACATACGTTTTTCCCAGAGGTTATGTCGCAAAACCGATTTCAATTACTCTTAAAATTTAACTTAAGGGAATAACTGTTTAGGCAAAGTAAGCTGTTTTCTGAATATTTTAGAAAAAACATTATAAATGCCAAAGTACCAGGTGAGATTTTGGCAGTAGACGAGAGTATGATTCCATGGCGTGGGCGATTTCAATTTCGGCAATATAATCACAAATATGAAATACAATTGTATAAGCTCTGTGATCCCCAAGGATACACATACGCCAGTGTTGTTTATGCTGGAAAGAATGAGTTACCAAATCAAGAGGTAAAGCCACACTAACCACATCATACAGCACACAAATAGTATTAGATATGGCTGAGCAGTATTTGGATAAAGGGAGAACATTGGCAATCGACAAATTTCATACGTCTGCGTCATTGGCTAAACTATTACTTGATCACCACACGTATCTACAAAAAAAAGGTATCATGGTGCACGAAAACTCCGGTGTGGTTGCAAAATAGTAAGATAAGCGCGACGTTCTCATGTTTAGTACTAAGCATAATTTAGATGTAGTTTATACCGGATAGAAACTCGAAATAACTTAGACATAAAGAAACTGCTAATGATAATGGAGTACAATCTTGCAAAGCAGGGATATGCCAATTTATCAGTTCAAATCGATTGTTATTTTACTCCACTAACAAAACATTCGGTGATATCATAAAATGCCTTTGAATATTTATTTTCTACATCTGTAGTGTCTGTCTTCTTGGGTCATTTACAAGGAATACACATATTCTCGAGGTTAGGGAATCGATTTGTGGAAGCCTTTGTGGATTGCAATAAAATATATCTGGTTTGTCTTCAAGCCACGTCACCTTATAAAGGAGTATGAAGCGAAAGACAATGCAAATAGGAGAATTAAAAAACGTTGCTCCGGTTGCAACACAAAATCCCCACCACAAATTCAGTTTGTAGGTAAAAAGGAAAAAATCGAGGAAAAGACGTTGTCCACTCATGTAATCAAAAAATGTAATCAAAATGATAATCAAATAAATATAAATAAAAGACTAATAAAATTTTATGCAATATCATTTTTATCCGTTTCCATATCGTAAAAATTCAAAATTAGCAAAATAAATCAAATAAAACTTGTATTCATCATCGTTGCTTTTTAAATTTAATTTAAATGCATAATTTGAATATTTTCCATTAATTGTATGTATAAATCTTAATATGGTCTCAAGTAAACAGCACACTTGCGGAATGTTTTATTGTAACACTTGTATGATGTAAAATATCCCATTTCGAAAATCGTTTTGCAATACCACCGCTTTTGTACTTGGATTTCCATATACCAGTTCCGATGCTATTTGAATATCGCGCAATTCAGGTTGCATTTTGTTTCTGTTCGCACCGTACCTATGCGAAATGATCCTTCTATTGAACCTTTAAGCAATAAAAGTCTTGCAGATATGTTTCGGGGGAAGGGAATAACGATACATTTTTGTACTATGAGCATTCCGTATAACACAAACCGAGATATTGTTCATCGGTAGCGTTCTAAGAAAACTAAAAACAACAACATTTTATTAAAAATGAAATAAAATATTTTTAGAATAATATTTCTTCGTTTCTTTGATCAAGTACTGAGTTATTGACCGATACCAGTTGGTAATTTATAGTATGAACTAAAACAAAACTGGGTTTTGCTTCAATAAACATATTATTATTATTTTTCTAAGATCGGATGATTTATTAATGATAAACAACAAGTCATGTTTCATTAAAATTTCATGATAAGCTGTTAATGTCGAAAAACAAAATGAACCAAATTTTGGTCATATTTACAACTACATGTTCTTGTTCACCTGAATTGGGAATGCATCACTAATTTTACAAATCCTTGAGAAGAAAGTTGAACTATGATATTTTAGGGTGTACCACAAAAAAAATTAAAATTAACTAAAAATATATTAACTGTAATATGAAATTAACCAGCTATCAAAAGTAATTTGTCAGAACTCATAATTCGCGTATAAACACTTGTAGCACAATGTAGCTCAGTCGCATGTTATACGATTATTAATTAGCTTAAAATAAAAATAAGTTAATGCCTGATTATTCTTAGAATTATATTATAACAGAAAGCCATATGTTGCGAAAGATTATTCCAATTACACAAATTACGATTTCATTATTTTGCTGCACATTTTTTAAATAACAATGATTATTGTTGTAATTCAAATATATAAATATTTCAAATGAATGAAGTTATTAAAGTTTATTACCACATCGAAATATTTCTATTAATAATATGTAAGAATAATAATAATATGCGAGTTATTAAGGGTAAGTTGATATACTGGATTTTCACACTTCAACTAATTGGATGTTTAAAGTTTTCCGTAAATAAATTAGTGTCCCATATAACGTCATCATTTATTTAATTCAAAATAAGATTGTGCCCAACAAAAACGAAAATTAGCAGAAAATGTAAATAATTAAAATAAAAAAATTATCAAAGTTAATATGTATACTAATTTTCACGCAGACGATATAATAAATGTATGTACGTACATACGAGTATGTTTAGCGTATATGGTGAAAAATAAAATATAATGTTCCCACTTACAACAAAAATATCTGTTTTGGATCATCTCCAAAACGAATTTCTATTTATTCATTAAAGATTAAAATTATAAACTTTGTGTATTATTATAAATTTTTTAAAATTACCCCTAACACTTTATATAGGTAGGATTATTAGCACACTTTCTAGTCTCTTTTACTTATGATTATAGCGGTTGCTAACGCACACAAAATGTAAGATTATTGATCTTTGTATATTCGGTACATTCTAAAATGTCACGATATTTTTTGGGTGGGCGGAACTGATACACACAAGGTGTTTAATGCACAAAAGTAATAAAAATTTAACAAAGGATTTTTTTGTTTCGTAAATTTTAAAGGAACCTGAATAATTCCTGTACTCCCTTGAATTTTGATAAATTGCTGACATTGTGATATTATACATTGTCAACAATTTATCTTTTCCTGTGGACACAGAACAAAATTATTTGACCGGGTTCAATGGTGAAATGCATTTTTCTGTTACCGTTAATAAATTGTATAAGGAAACAGCAATAAATCTGTTTAGTTTGTTTGTTAGGTAGACATATTACATATGAATGGAGAGAATCGAATAAACCAATCTTTAATGAAGATCATGGGGCACATGACATTTGATTTATCTTTATTTTAGTCATTTACTTACAGTAATACAATCGGTAATGCAAGAAGCAAAAATTACAAGGGCAACGCTCAGGATCATATGACGGGTTTTCCAATATGCAAATAACGATGATCTGTCAACGCCAAAACGTAATAATCGTCCCACCAGACAGGCTGTGCATGCTATAGTAGGTAAATTCGAGTCAAAATATTCTCTATTGGATGTTGCTTTACCAGTGAGTGAGACAATGTTCCGGTCAAAATACCGAAAATATCGCAACCACAACGCTTCAGATCATGAGCCAAATCAGTCGATTCCACGATGTTCACATATGGATTTGGGAATCTCTCTAATCTTATGGCGAATTTTGTGTAATAATCCTAGCGTATACACTTACACAAACTCAAGAACTGATGCCTCTAGATCATTTGAAGCACCGAAACTTCTCCGATTGGGTTCTGCTAAAGTTTGAAGAAAATCCGGAATTTCATCGAAAAATCACCACAGCGATACAGCACATTTTTGCCTTAATGGCTATGTCAATAACCAAAATATGCATTATTAGATAGCAACAAACCCACATGTGCTTCAAGAGACCCTATTACACCCACAAAAAGTGACGTTGTCGCGTGGATTCCATTCCGGAAGTGTGATTGGAAAGTTTGGTAACCGTGTAATCTCGATAAATGGTCCGCTCGATGGCCACCTCGTTCATACGATTTACCACCATTGGATTTATTTCTTTATATGAGGTCACGTTAAGTCGTTCGTTTATGCCAACATTCCCGCCGAAATGTGTGAAAGAGTGGTGATAAATTGGCTCCAAAGAATCAATCGCTGCAAACGTGCTTGCGGTGGTTATATGAACAAGATCGAATTCCATAATTAAATGTAACATGTGTATTGCATCTGGAATAAATTACAGACCAGTATCTCTATTATTCTGTGTTTTATTTAAATACAAAATTGTTATGTCCTTATTGAAAATACCGATACATACTTACTGTTTATTATAAATTTGAATTAAATCTCTCTTGAACGACAAATGAAAATCAAATATGTTGCATACTGAGTAAAATATGCGTGATGCCCTCAAAATTGTTTTCGAAAGACCGTAGTTTTTTGATGATTGGTCGATATATAGTAATCTACTAGAAGTTTCTGTAAGTCTCTTTTAGCCGCGGAACCGTAATCGCTTTTGATATGTGGTACATGCATTTTAGTCCTTTCTAACTCCTTCGTTGCTTTCCAAAGTGAGTAATCGTTATCCTTTAGTCCAGAAAGACCTCGAAGTCACTTATTTATGCTTTTGTTCTTTGTAGTTGTTTTAATTTGTTGCACAGAAAATTGAGTATATTTTTGTGTTGCTAGTAGTTAGAGTCTGCTGACAGATTTGACGAGTTTTCTGCTTCTCCCCAACTAGTCCTCTGAGCAAGAGGTGTTCCAAGATGCTTATTGGATAGTATTATTGAATAATTTTAGTTCTTCTAGCTGCATCTTCATTCTAATTGGTTAGCGGAGATTTGTTCGATCTTCCAATAACCACTTGAATAAATCCCAATTGGTTGTATTGTTTGTTAATTTAGGCAAGCTATTTTTTTATTATCATTGTACGCGGAGTCATGATCACAGGTGAGTGGTGAGCTGATAGTCCTTCACTACTTTCGATGCACGGGTAGCTCTTTAAAACTCCTTTTGCTACACAGAAGTCAGGAAGTCTGCGTATTTTATTTATCTCAGTAGGCGAATATTTTGGTTTATTGTCAGAGTGAAATTCACAGTTGTTCTCGGGACTTGCATTAAATAACACTTTTCCTTTCGATGTTGTAAGTCTAGATACCCAATCACTTTTCATTTTTTGCAAATATTTTGAAAAAAATATCATTAATGAGAAAAACGAATATGAACTAAAAGATTCTAAATTAGATTTGCAACAATATGATACAGTTTCCAAAATTTTAACGGAAATTACGATTTTTGACAAAAAACGGTTTAACAATAAAAATTCGACCTCTGTACAGACGGGTTGACTAATTGGGAAGAAACTTATTTAAGCTTTTTGCATAAGTTGAGACGGTCCACAGGAGTTTTCTCGTTTTTTTTAATTTTTTTGAAAAGTAGATCATTTAAAAGAAAAATGATTACGAACTAAAGATTCTAAATTAATTTCACAATAATATCGCGTATAAATGTTTCCAGTTGAAAGCTTAAGAAATGCGATTTGTTTCTGAATTTAAGGTTTATTTTGAGTAGGTTGTTGTGTACTGCCACCTGACGGTGTTAAAATGCAAACACATTTATTTTTCATAGTAAGATAAATCACGGAACTTCGAAGAGGAGTTCGCGGGTTCGAAACTGAAAATGCTAAAATATTTATGATGATTATTTTCACATAAAATTTGTTTTTAGCATTCAAACAAATTTTGTTAAAAACAAAACAACATACGTTTGACTCAAAAGAAAATATTTACATATAAACATCTCAAAACAATGTTGGCCATCTAGGAGAAATTCTAGGTGATTTAAAATTGTCAGAAAAACAGTTATCAAGTTCTGATGATACAAAAATTTCAGAAAAGCAAAAACTGCATAATATGTGGTGACGAGTTGCAAGATTGCAAACAACTTGACGAAATTTCGCTAACTGGGATTGGCTTATGAAATTCAAACTGTTTGTATAAAAATTGGGTTTGAAAATGTGATTAACATTTCAAAATGAGCAGCAGCAACTGATCGTTAATTTATTGTATAGACACACGTTTTAAAATAAATTTTAAAAGTTATTTTGGAATATAAATTACTGAAACGGAATAAGGCGTGCTTATCATCAAAAATGGTAGCCTAAGCGAAAAGTGAAAAATCTAAAATAGACGCCAAATTTTTCGTTGAAAAACGCACAAAGTTTCTCCAACTCCCTTAGGCTGAGACAACTTTCTGCAAAGAATATAACGCAGCATCACCGTTTTGACAGAGAGCCAACTGACGCTGTGCCTTGGACTTAATTTATTTTTCATATAAATACCTTCTAAAATTTCACGTTTAGTAAGATTTTGCTCCTTATCTAGTATCAAAACCATCTAGTCATTGAGTGACCACTCAAGTCATTGAGTGACCACTACCTCCGGATGATTAGTCATTACACTTTTTGATGAATTATATTCATGTCGGTACGTTCTCATCTTTAAATATATTTTAGTCACACTTAGTTTCACTTATAGTTACAGTACCTTTAACATTATGTAAAATTTCACTAAACAAATTTTATAAACAAATAAATTTTTTATTAACTTAGTCTTACACACGCAAAACCTAGTTTTCATTCTGGAGAATCTACTGAATTACACCAGTTTGTTTATCTTTATACATTTGGCAAACACTTACATAAATCAATTTCAATTTACTCTTATTTCCCGTGAAATATCTTTCAAACATTTTCGTTAAACTAAATATGTTTACATATACTACGAACAAAATCTTAATCATAAAAGTACTAAAATTCAACTACTGATCTCTATTCATGTTTTAATTTCGTAACTAAGCGCGTACCAAAAAACAAGAAATAAAATGTAAAATTATGAAGAAAATAAAAATGTGAAAACTCAGAATATTGAACTAAAAGATTAAAAAAGAAAAAAATTATAAATTTCGTTGTTTAAATTTTCTTGTGCTCAAAGGTTTTTTGTGAGTCAAATTTTCCTCGGAAAATCTTTTTATGAAAAAGTAAAATAAAAGAAGATCGAAAAACCCAAAAGCGAACAATTTTACAGTTTTAACTTTAGTTGAATTTGAAACGTTGCACGATTAGCAGCAAACACAAGAAATTAATTTTCGTTAAACTAAACGAACACTATTTAAAATTCATTAAGTGCGAATTAAATTACAAAATAAAACAAAATCGTTAAAGTTATTTCGGGTTGAAATTACATATTCTTAGTTTATCCGTGTACAGTGGAAATTATAAAGTTATTTTTAGTGAAAATTTCTGCATCTATGAATATTAAGTTCAGTTCATAAACCTTTTCTTTACAATTTATTTTTGTGAACAGTATTTATGAGAATTTAGAATGCAATTAAAATAAATTTGTGCATAATAAAAATATACAAATATAAAGTGAAAAATGTCGTTTTGTCGTATAACGGGACGCTCCAAGGCATTACCAAAACCGAACTATTTTCCATTACTACCACCTATTTCACCTGCAGATGCGAATCGATTTTGTCGCATTACTGGAAAATCATACGGATTACCATCACATCATTATATTCCGGTGTTACTAACAACGCTAGCGCATCACGACCGCTGCCGAATTACAAATGTTGCAGATGAATTGGGACCGCATCATTACTATTTAGATGGCACTTATGGAAAACGTAAACATATCGTGTTGACTGATTATCGATATATTTTTCCAGTGTTCGATAACAAAAATGACGATGTTAAAATTTTAAACGAGTTAATGAGTACAAAAACATCGGTGGCTGAAGGAAATTATGTTTATCGAGTGGAAGAACGAAAGTGTCATTTAGTTTTTCCGGCTGCACTTGAGGCTGCCGTTCGAGACGGCGATGTTCGAGATGTAATGATGGCCAAAAATCGTGATACTGTGTTACTAAAAATAAATAAAGGCAAAAGTTTATCAATCGATCTACAGCAATACGAAGATGATTACGAACAGCTTTTTGAAGGTGAAGGGCCAACCGAAAAAGTGTTGCATGAACGCGAGCAAGAAAAATTAAAATCTAAAAAACGACGAAAAAATTTGACGGGCATGATGAAAATTTTTGAAGAAAAATCTTGTGATGAAAATAACAATGAAATTGACATCCGGTCGAAACGGTCAAAAAATACAGCGGAATGTACTCAAAATTCGGAACAATATGTAACCGATCAAAGCCAGACCGATAAAATTAATGCAATACTGTCAGAATCATATGAATCGTACGATCTCATCAAACCGTTGATTGAATCATGGGATTGGAATCGATATGGTACCGAAATCGAAAACATAAATTCAAACGAAATTATATCTAAAATTTTACCAACTTGTTATAAAATCGACCCTGTTGCAGTCGAACAGAAAGAAATGATCGTAAACATCGAAGAACAATTTTTGGAGGGTACCAAAGGTTTTGATCTCATACCGTGTATTTCAAAATTTACAAAATTCAATGCCAAACCTAATGCTGAGTTGATAAAAAAAGTGTTTGAGCAAAAGTTCGAGAAAATTAATGAAGAAAATTTAGAAACAATTCAAATGAATGAAATCGATTTACTCAATTTATATCCGAATGAAGTGGAAATATTAGAAATTATCAGAAACTTATCAAAAGGTAGTTTGTGTATGATCGCCGATATTTTGGGAGTTAAAATGCGGCTAAGCGAGGGACGTGATATTTTTGTGCCCGGGCAAATGGTGACAGTGGAAAATGTGGAAAAATTTGTTCCCGGACAAATCGTCAACGGAAAATACATAGCTGGAATAAAAACGAACCATTCATTTATACCTGGGTATGTAGTAAACGATAAGACATTTGTTGCAGGACAAGAGTGTAATGGTGAATTTTGTCCGGGTCAAACTATTTTTACTAATAATCATCATGGTGTGGAAGTGGTAAAATTTATTGAAGGACAAACTGTTGTAACCAAAGATGGAATAAAATTTATTGCCGGCATCGTGAACGAGAAAACAAATCAATTTGTACCTGGACAGTATTTTCAAATTGATGATAAATTCGAATTTGTTCCTGGCCAAAGTTTAACGGCACCCGATGGTGAAAATAAATTCATCCCCGGTCAAAATATCATTACGGAGAATGGTGAATTCATTTTTATGCCTGGACAGACAACAAATGGAAAATTTATTCCAGGCAAATCGATTGTAACCGAGGAGGGCTCAAAATTTGTACCGGGACAACAAATTAATGGTATATTTGTTCCGGGTATCACAAAAATGATCGATAACGAAATGAAATTTGTGCCAGGCATAAATATTGAGACAAAACAAGGAACGAAATTCGTTGAAGGTCAAATCATTAAAACGAAAAATGGTGAAATATTTCATCCCGGTCATACCACTGTGGACGCAAATTCTAACATTCTAGAGTTTAAAGTATCAAAATCGGTGGACGACGTAATTTTCCACGAACCGCAAATTATAGAGTATGTGATTGATTCGGGCAGCCAAGATGTTATTGGAACCACTCTCTCTATTTTTGGACATATGGTGCAGACTAGTGACGGAGTAGAATTTTACCCAAATAAAGTTAAACTTGAAGATTTACCAAAAGGAAAAATTGTTCCAGGTAAATTAATTAAACAGGATATGGAAACAAAATTTGTTCCCGGCATGATGACTGAAGATGGATTTATTCCGGGACAACTAGTTTGGACTGGCGATAAAGAGCAGTTTGTGCCGGGCCAAGTAATTGAAACGTCAGAAGGATTAAAATTTGTGCCCGGCCAAGTAATTGAAACCAAATCTGGAAATAAATTTGTACCTGGGCAAACTATACAAACAGAGGATGGACCACGTTTTGTACCCGGACAAATTATACAAACGAAATCGGGACCAACATTTATTCCCGGTCAAATAATGTACACCGAAGAGGAAGGAGAGCGATTTGTACCAGGTCAGGTCGTCGATACTGAATATGGCCCACGATTTGTTCCAGGCTGTGTAATCGAAAATAATGATAAAGTAACATTTGTACCTGGACAAGTGGTTGAAACGTGCGAAGGTTTAAAATTTATTGCGCCTGATTTGTCACCGAACGCAGATGGAGATGAAGAATTTTCAATACAAAGTTTTTTAGTCACACCCGAAGAATTAAAATTGCTTAAACCACATAATAATTGGACTACGATAAACGGTAATAACGGAGAGTTGAGTATCGATGCTAAAATGTTACGACAACTATCAGCCGCTGGTATGTCTATTGGGCAACAAGTTGAAGCATCTGCTATAGATTTTGTGTTACAGAGCACGAAAAATAAACAAATCATAAATCAATTTACAAAATTACATTTTCCTCAAATATCAGAATCAAGCAACAACAACGACAATGGTAATACTAACAGTGATGTAATCGAAAATAAAATTGAATTTATTTTCAACGAAATGAAAAACATAATCGATGAGCAGAAAATGGGTAACACGAAAACTACGTCATCGCAAACGCAAATAAACCCAATATCAAAAATAAAATCGAAAAAGTGTTTCATTGATCCGGTAACGATGCAACAAATACAATTAATTTCATCAATAATACAAGAAACTATCGACGACCCAAGTAATACATCATCAATATATGAAAAAATAATTAAAGCATTCAACGAAACATTAGAATCCGTATCATTGGCGGACATTTCAAGTATCACAGAAATATTAACGTCAAACATTTACAAAACAGAGATTTTAAATAAAATTACACAAAATAAAATTGAAAATAAATTCAAATTATTTAGAAAAAATTTCATCGATAATAAATTAATATTAAATAATTCCGAAATTGACTGGATTAATGAAATAAGCGAAATATTAACAATAAACAATGACTACGATATGCTGCAAAATTTTCATGAGGTCATCGAAAGAACGCCAAAAATTTTATATAAAATTATAAATCATATAAAAGAAAATGATTTTAGTGTAATTAACGATAATTATAATTTAATTAGTTTTATAAAAAATTCAATTGTGGAGAGTACAAGAGAAATAATAAAAAATGAGTTAGTGTTAAGATTAAACGATGACGATGATTATCGCCGTGATATTGTTCAACAAAGTATTGGTTTAGCTAAAATTTTAAATTTAAATAATAATTTAATTAATAAACTTTATGATATATTGTTAAATAAAATTAATCTAGATAATATTTTTGCAAACGGCGTGAAACAAACGGCAGAATGTAATGGTAACGAAATTTTAGATAACGGTGATAATGCAAATTTAATTGAGCTACTATGTCGCGTTGATTTGATGAATAAATTCGCAGAAAATAATGTAGAACTTCAAATTAATTTAAGCAAATTAAAAAATAATGAAATTATGTTTATAAATGAATTAAAAAATAATTCGAAATTAAGCGAATTGGTACGTAAATCGGGCCAGCTCTTAATCAAAACAGAAGTTGATGAAAATAATAATAATGAAAGTAGTGCTAATTTGTCTGTCCCACTTTCGCTTTTTATGTCAAATAATTTAATCGCAATGGAAGAGTATTTAATACGTTCGGGCGAGAAATCAAAAGGTGCGTTCTTAATATTAAAAAACGGATTACAAATGGTTGTGCCACGCGAATTAAGTCATGACGTAATAACCGGTAAGTGTTCGTTCACCGTACTCGATGATAACGGTATACGGCACTTTGAACCATTGCACGTGTTCAAAATATTAAATTTAAGTAATCGCGGCCTATTATACCACCGTTTTTCAATGTATTCATGTGATGTTATTAATAATTAGTTTAATGTTAAGCTTATTTTAGATATTTTTTTTAATTGTACCATTTTCATTTAATTATTATTTTTGTTAAAAATAAATAAAATACATTTAATTAAAAAAAATATTGTATCGCAGCACACAGTTTTTCATTACCTTTGTTACAAATAATCATCCAAACATACAATAGGCTTATTGCCAAAAAGTTAAACAAAGTCGTGCATAAATCTAGTACGCGGAAAAGATATGGGAAATTGGCGGATGCCGAAATAAAAATTCGCTTTGTAGTTATTTCGGTAATCTCGTATGTAGCCTTACTATATAAGAATATAAATGGAAACAAATTGAGACAGGAAGTAAGTAATAAATATAAATATAAAATTGGTGAGTAAAATTAACCATCGAGTACAAATGTAGCACTTAGTGAATATTTTTTAAAGTTTTTTTATGGTTTCAAGAAATGGAATAAATAGGAAATGGTGAAATATTTTCAAAAATCAGTTTATTAAGATGAAATTGGTAAGCAAACTCGTGTACAGGCATGGTCGTTCCATATTTGCAATTTTAAAATCATTGGGCATGCAACGATTTTTAAATTGCAAGTATGGAACGACCTATCGCTTCCTGTACACGAGTTTAGTATGCTCTTCGGGGCTCGATATGAAAATGAGCCTTTCTACCTACATTTCAGAAAACCACGGAATCATTCTACGAGAAAATTATAAGAGCGTTCCGATTTTCCAGTGAATATTAGATTCGATTAGAGTAATCATTTCAGAAGCATATGATTTAACGGGCGGAAGAAATTTGAATTTATTACTGTGAAAAGTACGAGCGGCAATCTACACTACGGTACGGTGATATTCAGTTAGGTTTGCTAAACTTTTTGTTTTAAATGTTTGAATAGGTACATCCAATGTCGCATAGCCTTTGGCAACTGTATATCCACCTTCTGATTCTTATAATATCTTTGATGGACTTCTCTAATTACGATGTATCTCTCATCTCGATGATACTCTCATTCTGGTCGTTTTGCGTTTTGCCATAAGTTTTTTTTTTCAAGAGGATAGTCTTTCTCTCCAAAAAACTATCGCCGGTCCTAAACTTTAGTCAAAACGTTCTCCACCCTATAAGAAAAAGAATATAAAACCAAACGTGTTTATAACAATTTAAAGATAATTGTCGCTAAAAGAGCGTAACACTTTATGTGCGAAACGAAATAAAGAAAAGCTGATGTTTTAGTTCATTTTTCAACTTTTATAAAATTAATAATTAAATAAATTTTTTTTTTCACAACCATGCCATTTAATGAAAACTCATAAACGTCATCATTTTAACCATTTTAACCATTTGCAATTGCAAACGGTTTAAAGACGCACAGAAAATGTTTAAAAATAAACTTTGGATTTTGCTTTAATCGACATTTAAAATTTTCAAGTTTTTGTGCGAATCGCACACAAACTAATCTATATGTAGTGTCATATATTACAAAAATACAATAATTGGGCAGTTATTTTTTAGTTGTAATACCGTGTCAAAATCAAAATTATTGTACAATATAAATATTATACGATCGGTTCTTTAATTCTGATCTCCAAGCACTTAAACACATTTCATTTATATTTACGGACCATCGCTTTCTTTCACTCTATGGAAAATTCATTCCTTTTCGAACTAGTAGTTTATCAGATCTGAACCTCTCGCATTATTAAATCAGTTTTGTTAACGACAGTTATTAAAATAAGCAACGGCTTTGGTCTATTTAAAATTGTCAATTACAGAACCTGCATTTTAGTTCCAATCAAATGGGATAATTTTGGGCCAAGGGAGTTGGCATCAGACCCCTGGCGACTCATAGACACACGGGCCGTCCTTGATAAAGGGTCCTCCAGATTCTTCAACCATACTAGCGAAAAGCAGTCCATTACCATTAAGTGGGAACCTTTGATATAAGACCTAAACATGTGGCCATATGTTTTCTTTGTTCGGCTGCGAGCTTCTGACACATACACGCGATCACTTGCTCATCGCCGTATACTTCCTGTTTCAACAAAGCATCAACCTAGTATCCGAAACAACAGGCAGACTTATTGGAACTCTTTGCTAGTAAGTCGGTGATTAGTGCTGTCACTGTAGAAGAATCGTGGATAAATCGCCGATAGCAATCCGAACATCTTTAACTGGCCTTTTGTGTTGAAAAGTTGAGGGTACCGGAAGCTTCTCGGGGTCGATTCTTGATTCGTCCAGGATTTGTGCGAGTTACTCGGTAATTTTTCTAAGCTAATCGAGAGGTTCGCTTTTCGCAGTTATGTGGCTATCTCTTTCAGCAGTTCCATGTACTTTTCAAACGTCTGTGACTTCACGATAATGTGGTCAAGAGAAATAAACAGCTAGAGGTTTTAAATTAATACAGAGAATCTTGTCCATTAACGGACAAAGAGTTTAACTAGTATTGCACAATCCGATAATTCCAACGGTATAGGTATATAGTAACGGTACAATAAATACCAATTTAGGCTGATTTGATACATTTAACGCCTGGCAGGTAAAGGTATTGGATCGGGTTCATGTTGGACATCTCGTACTGTTCAATTGTCATAAAATCCTATTGATGTATAGCAACAGGCAGGTATACTTCAGTGTTACTTCCACTTCATTTCGCAGGCGTTCATCTGAACAGAACCTAATCATCTCTGAAGGGTTTGACACGCAAACAACAAAGTGTGCTTATGCAGTGAGGCCGACCTCTTCCACAACTCCCAACAGAATTATACGAAGGCATGTAGGGGTCACATCTTCCAATGCTTGTTTTTTCGCCATCATCCATTTCGAGATGGTTGTCTAACTCAATCTGTTTTACAAAAACGTTTTACAAAAATCTGTTTTACCTTAGATGTAGGCGATATACCCGATCAGACTCTCGGAGATAGATGGGGCCAAACCAAAGGTCTAACGGCTTCAAATTTATCAGCAACAACAAATGGTATGTTCGCCGCATGATTGACATCATGAACTGTTTCATCCGCATGTTTAGGGATGTTGGATCCCACTGTATCAGGCAACTAACTCCGGAATCCAGTAGACCGCCTACAGTGAAACTTAACAGCTCAACCTCTATGTGTGGCGGTTTGTCGCCTTTGATATTAATCACGTTTTCCTTGCATGTAATGTGAACTATCTAGAGTGAGTCTGTTTGAAAAACACTCTTTCTTGAATTCTTCCTCGATTTTTGTGAATTTTTCGATTTGGGTCTCTCATCATTATCGCAAGAAAAAATTTTCTACACGTATTCATCGTATTAAACGCATCCTGATTGTTGTCTCTTTGATCTAATATAATAAACTGAGCCAAGCAATTAGTTTGATCTCTCTATCTACGTATTTTGAAATCACGTTAATTACTTCAGAAAATCGATTCCTTATTTATCCGTATTGATGTTTCGTTTTTCGATTTCTTGCCTTGCTTCAGTCATCATGAATAGATGCCCACTCTTGTGACAATTGGGATACTTATCCAACCATTGGGATACTTATTATTGCTCTTTCCCTTCCGCAACACCAACAAGACACTCGACTTCGCTGTTTTGAAACAAACAAAAAGACGATTACCAAGCTACTTAACATGGTAATCCCTCATTTTAGGGAATCGACTGCCTCCAACTACATGCCGTTACACGTTGATTTTTGGGCTCGTTCATGTTTACATCTTTCTGAGAGGCGAGGCTGTATACATCAGGAAGATTGAAATGCTTTCGGTTGTTTCCTGGTTGCTAGCCAAAATGTTCTACACCTCAATAAACAAGTTTTTGAACCATTTACGAGGCTATTCCAATTTACATATTACCGCTGATTTATCTTGTACTACTCTCACACTACACCTTTGCATGCTTGAAAATGCTCTTTCAAAACTGGTTGGAAGTTATGTGCTCTGATCTAGCATTCATTTCCACCTATGATATTAAATCTGTAATCGAGACATTACCTTACTCGCTAAAACTAATCGGCCTTTTTTCTAACGGCACACTATGTCGACCAACTACTACTGTACGATTTGGTTATGTACGTAATGAGATTTGAAGAAGCAAATTGTTCTCTCCATCGGTGACCGATTATCTCACCCAGGGTCACCTGCATGTCTCGGAATTGGCGTTTAATTCCTGTTTCTTGAATTAAGGGATTATAACTACGGTTTTGGCTTTTTGTTTTGGTTAGATTGGTAAAAGCGATGCCACATACACATTTAACTACAGATGATTTTTAAATCGTAAATTTGTTTTGTGCCGCCACATACAAGAAACAAATACAGACGATTTTTACAACAATAACTTTTATATTTTGTTTTGAAGTATCAAAAATCAACGAAGTGAAGTAATGGGGCAGTTTTCCATGTAGAAAAATGATTTTTTCTGTAATGCCATAATTTTTTTATAGCATTATTATTAATTTATTTTTAATTAATTCAAATGCAAAATTTACATGTTTACCTATGGCGTCTGTTTTTATTATGAATCCTTAACAATTATAAATATAAAATAATCTTTTTTTTTGTTAATTTTAAAATTGTTGCCATAAAAATACTCGGGTCGAATATAGTTTATGGCAACATTTCCATTTTTATAGTGGTTTTGACCGTGTAGTGGCTCAAAAAATCTTCTGCAAAATTTTGTTTGGATATATTTCTTTTCTTGTCTCACATGTGCAAAAGGTCAATGTTGGTCGCATGTAAATGGGGTATAAGGTTAAAAACACAACAGAGAAAAAACCGTTTAAAATTTTTGGATGAGTTCGAAATTCAATTTTAATGAAATGTGGTTGATTTTTGATACTTCAAAGCAAAGTATATAGAATTGTTGTTGTAATTTTTTTTTTTTGTATGTGGCGATTCCAAACAAATTTACGCACGAATCGTCTGTAATTAAAAGGTGGTTAAATTTTAAGAGCCGACGTTGAATGTGAACCACACCTAAACTTCAAGTTTTTTTCTGCATTTAATTTGACATTTCTCAATTTCAGACTAACTCCATTTGAACCATGGAAAGATACACGATCGAGCAACGCGTTAAAGTTATTCAGGCATATTATGAAAATGGGCGTTCAAATCAAAATGCATATCGTTCACTTCGTCATTTTTTCGGTCAATTTAATCGTCCAACTGTGCATACAATCGGAAAAATCGTGCAAAAATTTGAGCAAACCGGGTCTGTAGGAGATTTTAAAACACCAGTGCATGCTCGTACAGCTCGTACAGCAGAAAATATTGCTGCTGTTCGCGATAGTGTGGCTGAAAAGCCGTCCACCTCAACTCGCCGTCGTGCCCAACAATTGCACCTCTCACGCTCGTCGTTGATGAACATTATGCATAAAGACTTGCATTTACACGCTTATAAGGTGCAATTGACTCAAGAACTAAAGCCTCTTGACCATTCCAAACGTCGTCAATGGTCAGAATGGTGGCAAGAAACGGAAATCAATTTTCGAAGAAAATCATCTTCAGTGATGAGGCACATTTTCACCTCAGTGGATTCGTCAATAAGCAAAACTGCCGTATTTGGGCGAATCATAATCCAAGAGTGATTGTCGAAAAACCAATGCACCCACAAAGAGTGACTGTTTGGTGCGGTTTATGGGCTGGCGGCATCATCGGGCCATATTTTTTCCAAAATGAGACCGGTCAGGCAGTTACTGTGAATGGTGTTCGCTATCGTGAGATGATAACGAACTTTTTATGGCCCGAATTGGACGATATGTGGTTTCAACAGGACGGTGCCACTTGCCACACAGCTAACGAAACAATGGCTCTTTTGCGCGACAAATTCAATGGCCGTGTTATCTCACGTGGTGGCGATGTCAATTGGCCGCCAAGATCATGTGATTTGACACCATTGGACTTCTTTCTTTGGGGTTATTTAAAGAAAAGGTGTACATCGATAAGCCAGCAACAATTCAAGAGCTAAAGGATGAGATAATTCGGCACATTAACGGCATAGAACCTCAATTATGCCTAAGCGTCATCGAAAATTTGGGCCATCGGGTGGAGGTGTGCCGCCGAGGTCGCGGCGGCCATTTGGCCGATATTTTCATACATAATTGAACCATACCATATTATCATAATAAAAAGAATTGACAATAATTCCCTAAATAATTTGTGTTTTATTCAAAATCAACATCGGCCCTTAAAATTTAACCACCCTTTAGATGTTATCGTCTGTAGTTATCGTATGTAGTTAGATATGTATGTGGCATCACTTTTAATCTTTTAATTAGATCTTTAAAGACCCCGACGGTAAATATCTTCCATTCTCTCCTCCAGCAACCTTTTCCTAGCACTGACTGATTACCATCGAAGAAAGGGAGAGATGCTTGCATCAGTGGCGAGATGTGTGCTGAAGCGCCGTTTGTACTGACAAATTCTTTGCCGCCCCATAGAGAACAACATATTTATCTTGATCCATTTCTCCATTTCCTAAACTGGAAGATCTCAAAAATGAAAAACTAAAACTAACTAACTAAAACAAATTAGCCATGCGCTCACCCAAATTTGTACTAACACAAGCAATGGTTGGCGTTGATGTGGCGTTGATTGTGATGATGTTGCCACATTATCTTTCTGCTACACGCCCCCAAAACATTCTTAATGGGGCGTGCAAAATGGAATTAGTTATTGTGTCATTGTTTTGTAAGGAAGATTTGTTTTATATATTTTAAACTATATACGGGTCACATTAACACGAGCACAGTGTAAAAACATTTAATGTATAGGCTGATCTTTTATAAGGACAAAGAAAATAATTAAGATCGTCGAAACTTTTTTCAAGTTTTTGACAATTATTAAACTTTTTATTTTGTGTGCGATAACAAATTAAATTGATTTCAACTAAATCAAAATAATTGTTAAACGTTTATAATTAGTTACATTTTAATAAATCGAATAGACTCGATATTCTTTATGCATTTTTCCCCGACACCAAAATTTGTTGCGGTTATGTATTAATTATGAAAATTTAAACAGATTATTGTGTGAAAGCAATAATTTTATTATCCGTTTAAATTTAAAACTTTGCATTATATTTAAATCACTGCCAGATTTTACAAATATAATTATTTAGATACAAAAATCGAATGTTAATCCTTGATACACGGTAGCGCTGCTATAAAAACGGTGAGGATTTTAACTCTTAAGTTTGTTCCATTGAATAAACAAAAAAGGTTTATTTAACCAAAAAATATATGTATATATTAATGATTTAATCTCGCAAAAGCAAAAGTTATACATTTAGAAAATAGCAAAAATAACACAAATATATCCCTTTTATAAGCTTAAGAATATTATAAAATAGCCGTACAATGAATTATAAATATTATAATTCATACAACATGTACATGTTGCAACATGTACCATAAAAATTACAAGCAAAATTGATTAGTACTCGAATATATAAAATTGTCTTCTGTTAACTAAATTTAACAAATCAGATCGTACCACACTGGCGATTCAGGATTTCTAAAAAACGGACTGCATTTGAAATAATGCCGTAATTACACCACTAGGCTCTATGTTGTCATTAAAATGTAAAACAGTGCTCTATATTTTAATCATCTATTACGAAAACTTCGACAAGAAAAAAATCCGTATAACAAAAATAAAACGGTTACCACTTAGTTGTCATTATTACGTCAGCAATGAAAATTAAGAAATTGAAATTACAAAAATAAAATAATCAAACATAAAACACAAAAATTCACGTGTTTTCGGCTTGCGTGTCTCGTTTAAAAGTAAAAATAAAATTCAGACGATCATTCACTTTGATAAATTTACGATCACAGTAGCAACCAAAAAATATTAATCTGGAACCGCGCAACATGGAATAGGAAGGAATAACAATGATGAATGAAATACAAAATACAGAAGAATAAAATATGTAATCCATCCTATTTCATGTGGTCTGTACAAAATACAAATTTGTTTGTAAAAACTATACAACCGATATGAAAATGATTTTGAATCTATTTTTAACGAAATGTTCTAATTTTAGGTTAAACGTAAAGTCTAAACAATCTATTTCATTGTGTATTTACATATTACGTTTTAAAATTATGATGAGAACCTGTACCCGGTTTTAGTAATTGTAATTAATAAAATTATATTTAGATTTTCCAGCTTTTAAACATTATTAGTTGTTGGCTTGCTATTTTTGAATATAAATATAAAATACTTACGTACAATTATCCACCCGTATGTAAAGTAAACATTTCAGGTAAACATTTTGGTTAGTGCTGAAAATTTAAAATTTCTGTTCAAAACTCAGTTTTCTTTTATACTCATCCATTATGCCATGAATCACTAACGAAATTTTTGAGTAGGTTTACCTTGTTTTGTTTATATTGTACATATCAGGTATATGAATATTTCTAGAATAATTACTTATTATTCACTAAGGACAAGGCATTTTTCTAAATTTAGAGTAACGCAGAATTTTGTAATGGTTTGAGACAAAATCAACAGGCATTATTTGCAGTAAAATCTCGCTGGAACGGATGATGTATAAACACTATCAATCACAATTGCCTGATGACTATTGATATTTTACGTTTGATTTAAAACAATCTTCTGATGTCACTCTAACCATGGATTCACAAATTTTCACCAAATTCTGCAAGTATCTCTCAAATAATGGATAAAGGTTAAGTATGTATGTAGAGATGCCGAATTTTTGTGAAATAAATCTTTTGTTTTATCAAATCTCGTCATTTTCGGTAAAATTTAAAAAATTGATTTGAACAAATTTTGTTTGATACTTAATTTACAATCTTTTAGTTTTTAATCGTTTTTCGTAAATGCTATATATTTTTCAAAATATTTACATAAAACTAACTTGGAAGCTGCATCTTCCGGCGAACCGATTTCGGCCAAACATCACTGGCCTCCTAATTGTTATAAAAAGCTTAAGTATGTAAAACATTTTTTTGTCCAAAATCGCCATTTCCGCTTAAATTTTGGAAAAATAGTTTGAGCCGATATTATTGCAAATTTAATTTAAAATTGTTTAGTTTATGATGTGTTTCACATAAATGACTTACTTTTGGAAACTTTTGAAATATTTGCAAAAAACGGTAACGAGCCTGAATGAGCCTGAAAGCTGTCACTTCCTGTGGACCAATTTTAGCCAAAAATCATTGTGCTCTCCCAATTTATGATAACAGCTTAAGTATGAAGTTTGACCTTGATCAGTCAATCAAACTGGTCATAGACACACACACGCAAATCTCCAAAAATCTGGAGGTCAAAATTTTTCATGATTACTTACTTTATTTTACTACATAACAGAAACTAATAATGTTTATATATAGCAGGCCAACAATACAAACCTTCAAATCTAAATATTCAAAATTGTTTTGACAACTTGTCTGTAAGACAAGCGTAAAAGATAATTGTTTACTTGTTGTTTAATAAACAAAACATTCGAAAACAATCGTTTTGCTATTTAAACTTCAGGTACAAAACCCACTTTCCATGGTAGCCAAAGAACGGAGTAAATTTTGTTGTTGTAGTTACGCGAAATTGAAAGAATAAGCATTTCTTTCTATCATTTATTCTATACTTGAATAAATGACAATTGTCTACTGTTTGTTTGTTTGGTTTTAATCTTTTCAATCTGTGCTGGGCCCAAGACGCTCCCAACTCTTTCGCAGTTCATTTTTCTCGTTCTACCTTACGCAGCAGCCAAATCTAGGACGTACGGCTATAGGTTCGACTTACATAGAACCATCTGCACGTGCATAGCTCCATATCAGCCTATAGTACTGACATAAAAGATAGATCAGCCCATGAGTACTGCACTCCGACAGCTTAAGCTCCGAATCATTTAATTATATGTACTAGTAAGAATGTGAATAATAAATGGATTAATTTCAATTTTCAGTATATCGATATCAGATATACTGAAAATTGAAATACTGAAACAAAAACTCCCCAAAAAATACTGAAAAAATTAATCCCGGAAATTTGAAATTCTGAAATTAAAAATTCTTAATAACAAAATCTTTAAAAATTTCGAAAAACTGAAGAAGAACCCACTATTGGAAACACTTTTTGTGATATAACTCAAAACAAAATCGTCTACAAACCCAACCCTGCCAAATGAATTTTGAGGGGAAATAATGAATTAAAAGTAATAATTTGACGTTTTGGTATTAGTTATATGAATGTTTTTTATGAAGTCCATTCTAGATAGTGATAAACTCGGAAATTTATTAAAGTATTTCAAAAAACTTATATGAATTACAATATATATAAAAACAATCAATTTGTAATCATACAATTCATTTAAATCATGTGTAAACAATAAACGATAAAATTAAACGTCAAAACAAACGCCGCATTTTTGCAGGCTTTTTCATTCTAAATAATTTACGACGTGGCGTTGTGCATTCAGAATTAATTTGAAGTATGCTACGACAATTTCTTTATATCACACTTTATATCACGGAATGTGATATAACCACCATAAAATAACCACCATGGTTATCACAACAGGTTACCATAACATAAACTGTGGTAAACATGCCTTTCGTTCAATGTTAAAAGTTTACAAGCGTACAAAAGCATTTTAGTGGGAAATATTCAGAAAAAAAATTATCCGCAATGGAATTCAAGCATAATAGTGTGATTGCTCTATATTTGACTGGAAAACAACAGCCGCAGATTGTTAACCAGTTAAAACATCTGCATGTGAATAAAATGTTTGTGTATCGCACTATAAATCGTTATAACGATACTGGCAGCATTGCAAAATGCCAGGGTGGTGGCCCGAAACGCACTGCAACAACGCCGGATATCATTCGGAAAGTGAAGTCCAAATTGGCTCGGAATCCGCGCCGTAGCGGCAGAAAAATGGCTCGTGAGGCGAACATTTCGCTCGAACGGATGCAGCACATATTGAAATTGGACTAAAGGCCTTGAAATTCCACAAAACGCATGGTCTCACCGATGCTCAAAAAAAAGTTAGAGTGGAAAGAGCAAAGGAGTTGTTACGCTTGCACGAAAGTGGCGATTTGCCGAATTTGGTTGTCTCCGATGAGTCACCGTTAGTTATTGGGCAATATATGAACAAGCAAAACGACCGGATTTACTTGTCCGGCCGTTCTACTGAAAATTTGGGCCAACGGACTGCTACTCGAAAACAAGCGCCGCCGATGGTGATGGTTTGGCTGCCGTTCACCGCTCATTTTTTTGGACCGTGGCATCAAGATAAATGCTCAAATTTATCGAGATCATGTGTTGGAGGGAGCGTTGAAGCCTTGGACACAAAAACATTTCGGCCGCAAAGCTTGGACATTTCAACAGGGCTCGGCGCTGAGTCGTAAAGCACGAGTCAATCAAGATTGGCTGAGAAACAACGTCCCGCGTTTCATTTACACTGTGAAATAGCCACCAAATTCACCGGATACAAATCCGCTAAATTTCTCGGTTTGGGGTATTTTGAAGAGCAAGGTTGGGACAAAAAAAGTGTCGATCATCTCAAGGAAGCGCTTCGCCGGGAATAGGCCAAAATACCGCAGAGCCACTTTCGTGCTGCATGCAATAGCTTTGTCGGCCGTTTGAAGGCCATAATCGCGGCTAAGGGTGGCCAAATCAAAAACTGCTAATGCAATTCGAAAATTTAAATATTTGTGAACATTTTTTACTTTGATTCAATCAAATTCATCAAAAAATAAAAATTCTATATGTATATACAAATTATACTCATAGTTTTGGTGAATCTGTTATATACATTAAACCCAGTGTTCACTGGACAGAGATTTTGCACACGCAGCGCTTTTTGAGCAGCTTTAAGATAAAAGCGAGAAACAAAATCACTGCACTATGAGAGCTGTCACTCGTTTTCGTTTTTATTTTCGCCCATGTACGAGAATACTACATGGTGAGAAGTAGGACGAGAATATTTTCATGTCCATTTTATAGTATTTAAATAAATAAAATAGTTATTTTAGATCATAAAATTTAAATATTATTTTTCGAAATTTCTACTATGAACATAATAAATGTATGTTATATTCGGCGTGTTCAGTCCGACTAAAATGAAAAAAATTATCATGATATTTTTACGACCCTAACTTCCGAACAACTGGAAAATAAAATTGCAACCACATAAAAAACGTAGTAATTCTACGTTCTAACGAAATAAAATGTTTATCTAGAGGTATTTTTCGGCAAGATGAAGCCAGCAATTAATGCCGAATTAATTATAATTGTACTTAATAAAAGCAAAAACTATACACATAACTATTTTTTATTCTATCTAAATGCAAAACAGTGCTTTAATAACTTTCATGATACTCGTAAATATGGACAGAGTTTTCTAGTGTTTCTTGCTGTTCGTTTAAATATTAATTTACGTTGAATTGATAACAATTTAATGTGTAAAGATCACATAGGTTAGGTTAGGTTTCAGTGGTTGCTTACTGCACACTTAGGCCAATTTTTAGGCCCATTGTGATACCACTCATTCACTCCACATCATTAACCCACCTACTTCACCTACTCACACAACTACAGTATACCACCTGCACATTGCAAGCTCCATGTCAACCTGTACATTGACATGGAAGGTGGGGCGGCGCGTGACACGGAATTCTGCACTCCATCAGAGGGTCTTAGTTGTATTTATTAGCATCACCGATCGTAATCGATGATGAAAATTCGATTTGCATCTAGCCTCTGATGGGATTCGAACCCAGCACCTCCTGGTCCAAGTGCCGAAGCGTTAACCACTGCACCACTAGTCCGGTAAAAGATCACATAAATGTTAGCAAAATCGTAATTTCTCATCATAATTTTTTTTAAACAAAATAAATGAGTACGAGATGAGATAAATAAATAAAAATAAATGAGATAAATGAGTGCGTTTTATGGCAAAACGTATTAAAAAATATCATGATATGTTTTATCATTTTTGACCGACTGAACACTAGGATTAGTATAAAGACGGTTTTCGAACTAATAAAATATGTTTTATGAATTTAGCTACGACTCACGCCATCCATGATCCACACGATTCACCACCCACAATTAAGTGTTTTGATGTTTTTGGGTTTAAGAAACGAAACATAACATTTCCTATTTATGCATTTTTTAATCATTTGTTAATTATAATCAGATAATGGAAAGATGTTTTAAGAGTCAAAATCAAAATTAAATTGGCTTAACATTATCTATATAGTTTTTCTAACCAATGTTTATTATTTTGACAAATAATTGACAGTTGCTACATTTTTCGCCTTCTACTTTTGTCTATTTGTATAAAATCGAAAATTAACTGTCGGACAAAATTGAAAGGCGGGAAATTGAATAAAACTCGCTTCTCGAGTTGAGAAAATAAACGGAAATTTTGTACTAAAAACCGAACGCATCTAGAATTGGTATTTATTTTTATTCTACCTACTTTTAGATTTTTCCGGATATTTTTGACAACTGTGTATTTCGGTGTGATGTGAGTCAATTTATTCAAACTCACAACAGTGTGATTTAATATAGGGAACAATTTGTCATTAATTAACGTATTAAACAATTTCATCTCCACAGCAGAAGAACATTAGATTCAATAAGAAACAACAGTTTAATTAAATATTAACTGTTTGTTTTTATTTATTTGTTTTTGACACACATTAAATCCTGACTACGTGTTATTAAAATTACCCGGATATCTTACTGAAGTGAAGTTAGTTATATTTTAGATAGATATTTTTAGATTTTCGTATAATTAAAACACCATTATTTTACACCATAAACGGCTTCCTCGTCTTTCGCCATATTTTATTTACAATATCTTCTATACCACGCTTCGTCTTTCTAGTGGTGATTACTCAAAACAATATTACATTTTACAAACACTAATGCCATCTATATGAAATTAACATAACAATAACATTTAAATTCAAATACATATATATAATGAAATGTAGAACCAAATAACATTTGTTCTGGAACATCTTCAACAATACCTCTCGCCTGGTAAAACACAAGTACCCATATATGGCCCCTAAAATTTTGGTTATATTTTATGGTTAACACCTGGCTCTGTTACAATATTTGTTATAAAAACGTAATCGCCCTTCTTATACTTATATGCATCAATCCATTTCTTATTTAAATAAATTTTTTTCCCTGATACACTACAGTGGATTCCACTAAGTCGTTTCTAATTTCAGTCAGATCACGAACATTGTCTTTAGGTTCCATAAATAAATCGAGTGTATTTTTTTCTTAATTTGATTTACACCAAAAAGCGCAACGGATGGTGTAGTCGCTATCGTACCATTTATTAGATAAGGGATCGATTCCCAGCCTTTGGAACATGGTGAATGCCAATTTCATCCAACAAAATTTTTAAAACTCTTTGAAATAAAGCAACCTCCTTGACCCGAAACAAGTCGTAAAGGAACAGTTGTTTTGATGGGTACAGTTTCGTATATTTAGTAAAGCCGCCAACGAGCGAAAGTAAATATTAATATCTTTTTTGGTTGTTTTAAATGGACCATCATGATGCACATGAACTGTATGAAACGGACGATCGTATTTATCATAGATGTGAAGGAAACCTACGTTACGAGCTTTAGGTTCGTATATCAGACACTTCGGTCGGTCATGTCTGCAAACCAATAATTACTTTAATCATTTCAGTGAGTTTACTAACCCCAACATGTCCTATACTATGGTATTGCTGTAAGATTTCGTTAACAAATATGTCTGGGACAAAAAATAATAATCTAGTTTGATACTTTGGATATTCTAAATTTTCTCTTAAGTCATATAATTTATTTTCTCCCACGTTATATTTTTATCGGTTAATTGAAAATGTGCCAAATTACGGGAAACTCTAACATCAAAATATGAGTAGCTCTACTAAGTGCATTAATATGATACATTCGATTATTTGTTCGATGTACTCGTAATTTTCTAATTATAAAGTCCATTGCATTATTCGATTGTCCGATTTTTCTCTAATGGCATTTAACTGAGTTACAGTCAGTTACAATTTTAATATGTATTCCATGCTCGTATACGTGGAAACCTAAGTGACCTAGTCTCTAAGCGTCGCTAAGCGTTTACTATAAAATAAAACGGGATGTATGTAAGTGACCATCTGTCTGTCGCTGTAATACTATTGCGCCAAATCCTATTTGACTAGCATCAGCTTGAAGCTCAGTATACACTTTAAGATAGTTGTACAAAGGCAAAGTAGGTGGTGATGTTAATTTCGTTTTTAATGACTGCAATCCTGAATAAAACGCCTAAATAAGCTGGTTATTTAATGTAATTCGTGAACGTTCTTTGGAATTTGATAGATTTTAATTGAATCAATATGTTGCAAAGTCGGTCGTATCTCATCTTCGGTTACTTCGTATCCCAAATAGTCGATTTTGGACTGGGAAAAACTACGTTTAGAGTATATTACTAAATGTTTCTCTATATTATCAGTCAATTAAATCAACTAAATGTCGTCAATGTATGTTATAACGTCTCCCGAATTGATTAAATCTTTAAAGATCATCACTATAAATCGATGATAAACGGATGGCGAATTACGCGAGCCTAACGGGATATACTCAAACTGACCATCCGGATAAATGCAGTATATTTAATAGAATCGGCGTTTACTGGTGTGGCGAAATCCACAGGTTTAAGGTTTTATCAGGAAGCACATTTTTTACCACGCAAATTGCCAATACAGTCTCTTACCGGTAATGGAAACCGTTCATTTATCGTCACTTTATTTGATTTACGAAAATCAACGCACGTACGATGCTTCCAATTCTTTTTTTAACAAGAACTATTCGACTTGCATAGTCGCTCGTGTTTGGTCGTATAATACCTTGTTTAAGCAAACCGTATGGTAGGCGCGGACCTGTTCTCTCTCTCTCTCTCTTCTCGTTTTTCACTCATTAAATAAAGATTAAGTTGATGTTTCGTACCCGACATAATTCTATTCGGTCGATTATAGAACTCATTTAACAATGCAATAAACTTTTGTTTGATACCATTATCTTTCCCAACGTCATAATATATATGTAGATCCAATCTTGAAGTCAATTGTCTTATACATTTCTAATTCTGAAGAGTATTCTACATTCAATATTTCATCAAACAGATTTAGTCGTGTCGCTCGCTCTACTTTAATATTTGGATAATTGTTATGGAATCGTTACCGAAAACGGTTAAAATATTGCACACACCTTGATGTTCTTGAGAAATTCGCTACCAATTAGACAATCAAAGCGGATTGCCTCGTAAGCTACAACATGAAGCCTACAATAATGTAATAAAAATTAGAATTAATTTTACATTTCAAATTTACATTTACAAATCTAAAATCTAATCTAATCTAATCTAAATCTAAGCCAGATTTTATTATCTTTGTTTTGTTGACGTCAGTATATGTTACCTAATCGTTGTTTTCCAATTGGATACTTTCAGGAACCACTCGTTTTTTAATTATATTTATTGGAATGCCTTTGTCAATAATCTCATTCACTTCATTAGTTATACTCGTACTATACAAAAACTAAATGTTTATATCGTCACTTTGAATAAAATTAACAATCTTTTTGATTGATACAGCAGCTTTTTGACAATTTGTAGAAGATCCGTTTGGACGTGCCTTTAGAAAATCGCTGCACCTTTCTCTTCCTGGGAACTTTGGACATTTTCACGAAAAATGGGCTTCCTCGCCACAATTAGAGCAATATGTCGTGTCCGTTTCATTTCCGACCCATTTAGTTGATTCATTTTTGAATGATGATGATGTCGCTTCATGATTCTCCTTCACTAAATTTCACTTTCTTTTACGTAGTAAAATAAAGTATAGTAATTATGAAAAATCTTAACAACGAAATTTTTGCAGATTTACCTTCGCTATATTGCCAAAGTCAAAGGTCTTTTTAAGCTCTGTGTGTGCGTATGTGGTTCCGTACAGACTATGTCTGTTGGTTTCCTACAGCCCAGACGGATTGATGGATCGGAATGAAATTTCAGCTTAAGCTTTTCTCATAAATTAGGAGACCTCAATGATTTTTAGTTGAAATCGGTCCACCGGAAGTGGCAGCCTCCATATTTTGAAAAGTATATTATTTACGAGAAAAACGATTATGAACTAAAAGAATCAAAAGTTAATTTGCAACAATACCGGGCCAGATCGTTTTCCAAAGTTTAAAAGGAAATGAAAATTTTGGCAAAAAACTGCTTTTACGTAGTAAAACAAAGTATAGTAATCATGAAAATTTTTGACCTCGGGATTTATGCAGATTTACCATTCGCTATATCACTGGAGTTAACAAAAGTAGTTTTTTAAAAATCCCATTTGTGTGTGTGTGTGTGTGTGTGTGTGTGTGTGTGTGTGTATGTGTGTGTGTGTGTGTGTGTGTGTGTGTGTGAGTGTGTGTGTGTGTGTGTGTGTGTGTGTGTGTGTGTGTGTGTGTGTGTGTGTGTGTGTGTGTGTGTGTGTGTGTGTGTGTGTGGTGCCGTCCAAACTTTTGTGTCGACATGTCACTTTTTTATATTGCAAGATTTAAATTTTTATTTTTAAAATTTTTAATTATGTCTTATTCAATAATAAGAATAAGTGATTCAATATTGTCAATCATGCGACCTAGTCGGCCTAAGTATAATATGAATTCCGAAGATGTTAATTAGAAGACGAAGGCGAGGTTCAATTTTGTTAAGAGTTGTTTTATTACTCTTTTGTTCGATGGACAGTTTTTGTGAAGCTTCGATAACTGCAGTTACCATGCCACAAAACATACAATGTTATAAAATGAATTTGCGGTTTACAAAGAAAACAGAAGAAATGTATCTTACATTCGTAATCTATTATGGGCTGCTCGTTCTGTTGTAAATGAGCTTAAAGCTCAAAATAGGACGTGCATGTTTTCTAAAATTGTATAAGCAAATAAATAAATAAATAAATAAATAAATTTTTACAACCTAAAACATAAACGGATTGACTGATCAGGGTGAAACTTCAGATTAAGCCAAAGAAATTTGTAGATAATGTTTTCCAAAAATTGGGAAATTCCAGTGACTTTTGACCGAAATAGTTCCACACAATAAAAGATTCTAAATGAAATTTTCATCAATATCGGTTTAAATCAGTTTTCCAAACTAGGTTTGACCTCGTGCGTGTCTGGTGTAGTGCAGGTTGTTGGTTCCGTACAGGTTATTTTTCCACAAATTGGGAGATTACAGTGATTTTCGGCCGAAACCGGAAATGACCCACCGGAAATGGCAGCTCCCATAAGAGCTTTTCCGTTTTCTGCAAATACATATGTTGAAATAGCATATACGAAAAAACGATTAAAACAAAAAATTTAAGATTAAGTTTCAAACTAAATCTGTTCAGATTATCTTTTTAAATTTTACCGGAAATTACCAGTTTTGATTCAAGTGTGGTGTATTCGAAATCTATGCAAATTTATCGTAAAAGAAAGTCGGGTGTTTGCTACAAGATATTCACATCTCCATTTGTTATGTTGATTTTGTCATTGTGGATTCTCAAATTTGAGAGTGTCGGTTGCATACTGTTATATCAGCTTATTCGTTCTTTTAATTTGTCTATATTCAAAATATACTGCGGACTCATTGATTGCTAAAATAATATACAAATTACGAATATGCGCCTCCAAGAGGCAGGGTTAACGAAAACAGGCATTAATCTGGCCAATAACAATGACTTACAATAATACAACTTCCATTTTAACTTGTGAAAAACGCTCTGCGTGAAGTCCTAGTACAACTTTTCTGTTATAGAAGTGGAATATATGATTGCATTATACTTAGTCAATTTGATTATGTTTTTTTCAGAATTAAATGTTAAAACTAGTTTGTATTCATTAATATTTTCGAAAAAGTTCTAATAATGTCTTCCAAATGATCAAACTGATTGATAATATATTTTTTCTATTGGTTGGCCTTGGTATAAAAGTTATAATTAACAATTCCGCCTATACTAATTAATGTATTTGTTATTGGGTTCTGCTAGCTATAAATTAAATTATAAAATGCGGGTGGAGTCCAACATTGTTTAAGGAAATTTTATTTGTGTGACTTTGCTAACCTTAGGGATGTGAATAGTAGTACCTCATTATAAAAAATTTATTTTTACAAAATTCACTAAAAGCGAACACGACTGTTGAAAAATAGTTTAGTGAAGACCGAGAAGAAGACCATGCTCGGTGTTCATTCAAAACATTTTGTCATAACAACAAACAAACAACATTACACTCACAACTATTAACACTCCTATATATAGGAAAAGTTCGCGACGTTCTAAGTACGATTATACTGAAACAGTTAATTAATAAATAAATTACTGAAATAGCTAAAAAACTGTGAATAAAAAATGTTTTATAACCTACAAGAAAGGAATAAACTTGGACCACGAGGTTCCCAATTAAATCAGTCTCGCATCGGTACGGTTTGAACCTAATATTAAAATACTTTGAACTGGATAAGTCACAAACAAGAAAACACAGATATTTTTGAAAATTGTATGACTAAGCCGAATAGATTCATGATACTGAACGGCCAGATGTTATCCTGCGCTTCTTCATTATGCTTTTAATAAATGTTGATTTGTATTGGAAAAATAAAGTTAATTTTTATACGAATCTACCACCTCAAAACTCGGGTTGACCCCATTATAAGAACACATTATTATAAATTCAGCCAAAAAACGTATTATAGTCAAGATTTGCAAGATACATATACAAAAATGACTCACGCTTGATTGATTCACAATTTCCATTTTTATATTTTAGACAGTAGACAGATATCATTTTGAAAAATATATATCCGAAATATGAAGTTGAGAAATTGAAAAGTGTCAAAATAAAATTATTATTCCATAAGTTTCGAGAACATTTGAAAATATTCTCAAGGTTTTGCCGCTGTGATGCCATGACGTCTGTTTCTCTACAAAATGAAATTAAGAAAATTACGAAAACTAAACTAAAAAATAAAAAATTAATTATTTTCTTTTCTAATTTCAGCTACAATATAATATTGCGGTTGTAAATCGCGATTATTTGGGTGAAGGTGACACTAGTTCAATAATACTTAAATGTGGCGATTTGGTTGAAGTATTAAATACTGGTAAATCCGTCTGTGAAAGCCAACAAGATGAAAATTCACCAAGGTAAAACTCTACACACAGTGCTAAATATAAATTTGACTAATTAAAAATTTTGTAAAAGAAAAACAAACAATATAATTACTCAATTTGTTTATTTTTCAGTGAATCGGCCGCTAAACGTGCAAAACTAGATCCTGATCTAGATATACAGAGTGAAAGTTTGCTTGATGTAACCGCGGCTAAATATAAAGCATCGATTCGACCGACAAAAACGCAATTAATGCGGCAACGTGATGGTGCACCAAAATCAACATTACCAAAGCCAAAAGAAGGTGAAAAGTGAGTATTTAAAAATTAGAAAAGCAAACATCATATACAGTTTCCGGTGCCCACGTTTAAAAATAAATCAAGTAATTAAAACTGTGGATAACGAAAAATCGATGAGTGTAGGTTATGATGTCAAGGCGGCATTTTATTTTATTTTTCTTATTTTCTCTGTTTTCATATTTGATTTTCCCCATTTATTACGAACTGATGCTGATCAACCAAATTTATCTTAAACTACTCCAATTTGTATAGTTTATGATTTTCGACTCGGTTTATTCACCTTTCAGTGCCGCTTTCCAAAATTTTCCGTTAGACGTTTTTTTTCTTTATCGCATTACATGTTTGTTCTTGAGAAATTTCTCGACTTTTCCACACACTCGTCGCGTAAACACCAGGCATTTACATATCAAAACAGAAAAACAGCAAATTGAACCAATCCAATTCCTAGGACGATACTGTTCCACCAGTAATTCGATAGCATACATATATCGTATAGAAATGATGACAAGTTTACCTTTAAATTTCATTTTGCGTTTTAAACAAATCGTCCACCAATGGAAGGTGTAAGGACCAATGAAAATACGATGTTTCTCTATATGATAATGAAACGTCGGTGAAATCACGTTAAGGTCGTATGCCAACAAACATACGGGAAAGATAAGCTGTAGCTGATTTCGGTAAGAATGACTGAAACATGTTTCTTATGCATCATGAAATCAGTAAACTTTTGTGATATAGCTAAAACTCGCACAACCTCAAGTCACTTCTTTAAGTTTGTTTGTTTTCTGAAACAGTCCTTTGTGTCGTTTATGTAGATAGCAAGTATGCTTATTATTTATACATCAATAGTTCATTGATTAATGATTAAAGGAGAGATGGGTCTCCATTTAAGCAGAAGTAATGTGTGATCAACTTAGTATTATATATTTTATAAACATTATAGCGGCCATTTTTCCAGATTCCCTTCAAAATTGTCATTTGTGTTCAGTATTGGTTGGCAAATCACAATGGAAAGATACACAGTTGCACAGCGTTTAGAAAAAGTTAAAATAAAACAAAAATAATGAGTCTAGCACAAATACGTTTCGCGCATTACGTGAAATTTATGGTAATAATAATCAACCTCCAGAGCTTACTATTCGTAATGAAATTAAAAAATTGGAGAGGGAGACAAATGGTAGTGTTTGATATTAAGAATTCAACCCGTCAAAAACGTAACCGTACTGTTGTAAATGTCGTTGCTGTGCGGATGACACAAAAGTGTGAATGAAAATCGAAAACAATCAATTAGTCCTTGTTCTCAAGAATTTGGAATTTTTTATGGCAACACATGGAATATTGTTTGAAAAGATTTGCATTTCAAGGCGTATAAAATTCAGTTGAACAATAATTTAAACACCATTTATTGCGTCAAAATATTGCAGAGTGGGCTTTAAAGCAACTTGAAACAAATCCATTATTTCATGGAAAAATTATTTTCAGCGATGAAACTCATTTATGGTTAAATGGCTTCATAAATAAGCACAATTGTTGCATTTGGAGCGCGCTGAATATTTTTAATATGCAGATTTTCATTTTCTGTGTTGTAAAATACATACCACAATCTGATGCTTCCAAGGCTCATAAATTGAGCTCATACCGAGTATATTATTTGTAGTAGAAACAATTAAAACATGAGAATTTTAATAACGCTCGGTTTGCAAAATAAGAGTCTATTAGAACATGTTAAGTGTTTATAGTTAAAATTAGAAAATCAACAATAATTTTACATTGAAAACATTAGAGTCGAATAAACTAAATTGAATTATTCTGGCAACATTTAAAATTTAAAATCTTTTGAATAATTCAAAAGCAACGTGTAATACTGTGGACAAAAACAGTAAGACTTTGTTCATTATTTTAAAATTCTTCATTTATTTCTCCAAATCTATTTCGCCCTCCTCAAAGTAATCCTCAATACACTTATGCAAACGTTTTTTCCAATCCTCGAAACAGTTGTCAAAATCAATTTCCGGAATAGCCTCCAATGCGCTTAGCGATTCACGTTTAATGTCTTCAATTGACTCAAAACGGTTTCCCCGGAGCGGTCGTTTGAGTTTGCTGAACAGCCAGAAGTCACACGGGGCTAAATCAGGTGAATACGGTGGTTGCGGGAAAAATCACGTAAAACCAATGCAGTATGAGAGGGTGCATTATCGTGGTGCAAAAACCAAGAGTTGCCGACCCATAATTCCGGCCTCTTTTTACGAATAGCTTCGCGCAAACGACGCATAACACTAAGTAAGTTCTGAAAGTTTACTTTTTGAAACACTAATAGGGTTAGTTTATTTTCGACGCACTAGATATAACCCATAATCATTTACCAATCACCATGAGTATCATCTTCCTTTGTAAAACTTCTTATGCAATAAGTGGCCCAATTTCAGACTCCAGGTTAACAATCGAATGTTTGTTATTCAACGAAGTTATTACACATCCGAGAAAACACCCATCTCTTTGTATTATGAATATTTTTCCTTGGGTTGTGTGATTCTGAACCAGAATTTACCCTTTTTCCAAAGATCGTGACTGTATCTACTTACGAATAAAAAATGCCATCTGTATTTTTGAAATTACGAGTAGCTTTATAAAAAAAACTACCGAGTTCGTCATCGAGTTTGGAATAAGTTTGAGCATTTTGGTTGTTAGAGTGTTTTCCAAACACCGACTTGTTTGTGTACACCGGCGAGTCACCTCGCGAGGAGACTTATTTGAATAAGTACGTCTACACAGAAATGTCTTCAAGATTGTGTCTTGACTAAATGTTAATACATGTAGTTTTAATTTTCAAATCTAGTGACAACGACCAACAATGTCAAGAAATGTTTTTTCTTCTGTATAATAGAAATTGCGTTTTGTTATTACGTCACAAATAGGTCGGTATAATGAATTGGAATGACTTGGCCGACTTATTCAAGATGGCGTCAAATAAGTCAATAAGTCTGTAATAAGTTGGTGTTTGGAAAACACCATTACTCTATAAAGTTTATTTGCACTGAATTGCTGTACAATAAAATTGTACAATAAACTACAGTAAAAAGGGTTTTAATCAAAAACAAGTAAAAATAAATAACTTGTCAGCCGAAAGAAATCATTTGGATGTCGAGGATTGCGTGAAGGCCGTAACGCTAATTGAAGAAGGAAGAACTCAGTCTTACGTTGCAGAATTGTTAAGAGTGGACCAATCCATAATGTCAAGAATAATCAAATGATTCTAGAAGAATGAGCAGTATATTCGCCATGTTGGTAGTAGGAGAAATAACCCTAGCTGAGAATAGGTATATTAAATTAACTTACAAGGCCAAGTTCAACAAGACTCGTAATATGTCCAAAGTTGATCACAGCAAATCTCAGAACTAGTTTAACATTTGCTCCCGGACATTATAACTGGACAATGGAACAATGGGCCAATATTTTGTTCTTCGACGAGTCTAGATTTTGTCTCGGAGGGTTAGATCGTCGGACGAGAGTTTTTCATCGGTCAGGTGAGTGCATTGTACCGACATGTATTATTTCTAAACGTTTTTTCGATGAAAATTCGATTATAGTTTGCTCGTTCTCACGTGGCAAATGTTGTAAAGAAATACTTTGTGACTATGAATGTTCCAGTAATGCATTGGCTTGCTAACAGGCTAGACCTTAATATTATAGAGTATGTGTATGAATTAATCGAGAGACTAATTTATGAAGTCAATGTAGCATTTTCTTCACCACAAGAACTGATCAACGCAATTATTCACGCTTGGGAACAAATTCCTCAAGATACTGTGGCCAATTTGATAAACTGAATACCAGAGAGGGAGATATGCGTGAAAAATGCGGAGTGCAATTCAACTTTTTTCTTTACTTTAACGTATTGTTCAACTCCTCCAATAATTTTACAAAATATTGAAATAAATTAAGCTTTGAAATAATAAAACTAGTAGTTTTCGATTAAAATTTATTTAATAAAAGATATTTGGTTGAGAATTCCCCATATACATATATGAGGCAAAAATGATTATGCGTCTTTTTGTCCTTAAGTTTATGTTGTATCTCAAACTAAAGATTTCGATTTGCCTACAATTAAAACATGGGGTCTATTATGAAATTTTTCCGTCTCTGATTTTTCCGTTAAATATTCGAACGGACACAGATGTATCCTATTATGAAACTTGTAACGGATGGTCCATCTAGCTTTGCAATTTCAGCTACCAGTTATTTCGAGTGTAGCAACACTTACGCCATTCGTGTTGTGACAAACAATTGGGAAATATTGAAAACTTACTTTCAAAGTAATGACTCCTCTACCCAAACTGTAAGGAATTCAATTTGTGGATCAATTTGTGAGTTATCAACCAACACGTGCACGTGCATTTACAGTGCGTACAGCCGAGAAAATTGCAGCTGTTGCTCTGAATGTGTCTGAGCATCCATCAACATGAACTCGCCATCGTGCCCAAGAATTGAGCATTTCACGCAGATCTGTGATGATAATTTTGCATAAAGACCTCGATATAAAGGCGTACAAAGTTCATTTAGTGTAGGAATTTAAGCAAAACAACCATCTGCAATGTTTTCGGTTCGCTAATTGGCCTGTGGAACGCTTGGAAGAAAATGAACATATTTACCGAAAAATCATTTTTTCCGACGATTTTAACCTCGGAGGCTACTTCAATAAGCAAATTTGTCGTATTTGGATTTCAGAAAATCCACAAGTAACCATAGAGAAGCCAATACATCCACAACAAGTGTCTGTTTGGTGTGGATTTTGGACTGGCGGCATCATTGGTTCATTTTTTCTCGAAATAAGGAGCCACCCTTACAATTGTGTTTTTGTTACCCAGAATTCAAGAGGAGGACACACATGACATTTGGTTTCAACAGGACGGTGCAACTTGCCCCACAGAAAACACAACAATCGGTCTTTTGCACACTGGTTTCGAGGATCGAGTAATCAGCCGTAAGACGTCAATTGGCTGCCACCGGGTCAAAATTAAATTGCGAACGTTAGATGGACCACCCTATATTATAGAATTTGTAATAAAAAAAATTCAAGTTAGCAACATAATTTTTTTTAAATAATTCGAGGTTATATTTTGATTTTTAATAATTTGATAGCAGGATCTTTTTATTATCTTAATTACCTTACGCTTATCTTTTTTATTATTAATTAATTTATTTTATTAATATTATTAAAATATAAATAAACGTCTAAATAAGATCCATCGAATAGAAAATACATCAACTGAATATTAGTCAGATTTTTTCTAGTGTGTTTGGAAAAATCCGATTCAATTTGGCTTTTAGGTTCATTTAGTTAACTGAAAAATTCGAGCGGAAAAATTTCATAATAGGCCCCCTTACCATCTAAAGTCACCAAATAGGCCAGACGAAGACATGATGAGTACATGATCGATTTCTGTGGTCGAAACTTTATTACCATTAAGTTAGCAACAAATAGTATTTTCACTTGAGTTGTAATTATTTTAATTCGTGCGGATATTTTAATTATTATTAACTATCACGAGTACATCAATGTGGATGGCATTATTTAACCATAATAATGGTAAACTATTAATTTTCTCATTAAAATTTGTAAATCTATAATTTCTAACTTAATGGCAATGTATCCTTGACCACTATGATCATGTACTCGGCCACTCGAGGGATATTTTAAATTCCACAGTGCAAAATAAAAAATTCTTACGAGTAAATCAGATCTTTGATTTCACCGGCTAATCGAACAAACCCGTTTCTCTTTAATAATTATTTCATTTAATAAAGAATTTGATCTACCAGGGAAATTTATCATCGACACTTGTTTTATTTTATTGTCTAAACTATCTGCTAGTATTTACCCTACTAATAGGCAATTAGAATCGTAACTTTAGATAATTTTTCACACAGAATCACAATTATTAAAATTTGCCATTATAACATTTTTCTGTTGTTTCGAGAGCGCCGCTCTCACGTCACATCACTTTTTATTTTTTTTACAATAGATAGTGTTTTCTCTACATTACCAATTCACAATTATAGTGATATCAAAAAGTGTATTTACTGTAAACTACTTAATAAAAAATTATATTTTTAATAAAAGCGAAGTTGTAAAAAACTAATTCGGTAACTAGGGGTAAATCGGGGAAGATGGATCGGCAATGAGTTCTGAACCCCAACAGTCACTGCCTCTGATTTATTTTAATTCAATGCTCGAGTAACCTGACCTGACCATGGTTGATTAAACCATTAGATTCTAGCCAGTTCAACGGCTACTGGCATGGGGGATCTTGTCTTTTCCCTCCCGTTGTTTCTCCACCGTTCCCATACGGTCAATCAATTTTGAACTAGCCCAATGGTTGTTTGATGTTGATGGTGAAATTGTCATCGCATTAGCTCTCTCTATACCGCGTTGTCCAATCGCTGTTTTTCAACTAATCCTGAGGCATATCATTTGCTTTTAGCTCTTCTAAATCTCAAATTAAGGCGTACATACAATTTAGTATTGCTTATTTGGAATAATCCGATAGGGGACCAAATTCGTTGAAAAATTTCAAAACACGAGACATCAATTTTGCCCCGATTCCGATACTTATCCCAAATTAACTCATTATTGGGAGGAAATAAAAAACATTTAAGTGAAAATTATTTACAATTTTACAGTATTTTTGTAACCGAAATAAATTTTACATTTATGTCAAGCGAATGAATAATGTGAATAGTGTACACAGATTCAGATTATAAGAATGACATATTTGAATCTGTGCATGAGATGGTGGTGTTTATACTCATGTGACACCATTTAGAAATGCTGAATAAACAATATTATGTAGTTTATTCAACTTGCGGTTATATAACATGTCTTCTGTTGTAACCTAGTTTACACATATAAAATCAATGAAAAATAGATAAAATTAAATTTTACGATTTCGTTTAATTACCGCTATAAATCATATGTATGTATTCATAATACGATTTTGCTAATTCTTGTTTGACAATTTATTTTATACTTTGTATATAGGTGGCTTGTCCGATTGTTTGATGGCGGTGAAAATGCAAACGAAGGATGGATTCCAGCTAACCTACTGGACAGTCAACCAACACAATCGGCGCTATTTTTTGGAAGTTCACAGAACACAAAATATATGCGTGAGGCCGTTGTTCGTGAATTGATTGAAACGGAAGAAGAATTTGGACGTGATTTACAATTCGTGGTTGATAATTATATGAAAATTGCGGATATGAATACTACGCCGCGTATCATACGCGATAGTAAAGATCAAATATTTTTAAATTTTAAACAAATTGCCGATTTTCATAACACGTAAGTATAAGTTGTTTAACTCTTAGGGTGAGTTTTATAATCCAAAAATTTCTCTGTGTTTTTTGTTCAACCTGTACTTACACCGTGTATTCTCGGTTCTTCAAATTTTACTCTGAAGGAAATGTCAGTCTAGGAAGAGTGTGCAAAGTAAAAACTAACATAATACTCTATGCACACCGGATTATTTGGCTCTGCACAACCTTCAATGAGGCTTTCCATACGAGTATGTAGTACATGACAACAATGCATGCCATCATTACATCATTCGCGTTTAGACGTAAACTATAAAATTGTTGACACCAATTGACACTTGTGTTTGTATGCGTAAAATTATTTTTATTTGGTATGTTGCTTAGGGACGAATAGTCAAATTACAAAGGAACAGCGAAAAAAAACAAAAAAATCGAACCAAAAATTTTTATTATTGCTTTATCATTGTTTAGTGTATAACAACTCGCTCGTTCCGCAATAAAAATTTTTGAGGAAAAAATGCAAACCGATGCAACACAAATATCCCCACTCCAAAATAAGTTTCTAGGCGAAAAGGTAAGAGGCGAGAAAAATACATCATATAGTGCATACACGTCTAAATAGGCCCAATCGCCGTACAATATTCCGGCTCACTTTGCTCGCTCGGGTTGAATTATAAAACAGACCCTTAATAAACCAAAAAACTAATGTCAAATATTTTTTTTTTAATTTTAGAGTACTCATAGAAGGAGTAAAATACCAAGCAAATGATCCTAATATGATCGGAAAAACATTTTTGCGTCTGGAACGAGATTTTGATAAGCATGCTAACTTTTGTCGAGATGCAGTCACCGCCCTAGAGTTTTTGGAACAAAATCAAATTGCTCGTGAATTTTTTAATGTAAGTCGATTTACATACTTTTATCAAATATTTAGCAAAGACACAATATACAATCTTTTTTGTTTATTATACTGCCATCTATAATTTCAAATATATAACCAGCCACGAAATTTTTATTTTTATTTGGCCATCATCCAAAAATAATGTGATCAAGACAATTTTTTAATTTAATTCTTGATGAAATGGGAAAATCGCGCGCTTGCTCTATTTTCAGTGGCGTCTAGCCACTAAATCAAAATTTAGTCTGTTTTTGGATTGTTTACATACGGTTAGATTTTATTTGTGTTTATAATATGTAGCTGGTTATGATGAAAGACTTGTTGATTTTAATATTACAAATGGTTAATTTTAGAAAACACACGTTCAGCCATTCACAAAAGTGTTATTTTTGTCGTATTTTAAGAGTAAAAAATTGTAACAACAGATGACAATTTTTTTAATTGAATTTCTCGTTATTATAATTTTAATTGGTGCTATATTATTAATTAAAAATATTTTCAAGGCTTGTCAAATTATATTCGTAGTTTCGTACATGAATTTAAAAAATATTGTTTTATCATCGATTTTAATTAATAGTTAATTTATTTTTGAATATTTTGTCTACGAAATAACGTCATGATTATTTATTTTTTCCTGTTAAAATGCTGCGGCGACAGTGAAGGCCAAAGTGATCAGTTAATAGTTGTTACATACGAACTTTGGTTATTTTAGAGTTTTTTATTTTTGTCGATTTTTGACAAGAAGTAAATTAGGTCATTAGTTATGACAAGGAAATGACAAGTAATATGAAATATTAAATATTTATATAGAAAAAGTGTGCCTTCGATAAAGTAATGTTTTAATTTTTAATACAAATCATCTAATGACCTAAATTATTCTTTAGAAAATTAAAAAAATGTTTTCATTTTCCAACTCATGTCGAAAATTATGTATTTCACGTAATAGTGAAAAATTTAATTTATTGTTTATCTTTTTACTGTATTGTAAGAAATTTCCCAAACTTTATTAACTAAATAACCTTCACTATAGTGAAGAAATTGAATGTGTTGTTTTAAACCGAGTTTACCTAGAAATTTGAAAATATGTTTACATAGTAAATGACAACCTTACATATGCAATTCCAACGGAATTCCGTTTACATTCGTGTGTAAAAAATCACACTCTTTCTGTGGAAAAAATCATGTAAAGTACACGAAAATTCACACTACTCGCCAAAGAAAGTGAAACAAAAATTCCGGTATCGGTGTGAATCTCGACTAAAAAGAGAAAGAATCAAATTGGAAAGAAGATGGAATTTTGCTGGAAACTCGAGTTTTTTCCTTTCCAATTAAAAATTTAAAGGATATAATAAAAAAAGAAGAAAGAAAGCAAGAAATTTAAAAAAAATTATTATTTGTTTTTAAAAAATTATTTTTTATTTAAATAAATAAATTAAATATTTTTTATAGTATTTTCATATAGTCATGCGCCACCCGATTTTAGATCTTCAACTTCAGCATATTGAGCACCTTAAAAAAATAAAACAATAAAATTTTACAACAATTTACGTTATCTTAAATATATTTACATTTTGTATGAATATGACGACACCATTGTAATATAGGAGTGATCACTTATGTTACACTGAGAATTTATAAAAGTTTAAATTACGATAAAATCAATAAGAAATTAAAATAACAAAAAATTTTCACGCACGAGTGTGTATTTATCCGCCAACCTGTAACATGGAACTGGAGATAAAAAATAGAAGTACTTATAAAAATAAAACAAAAACGTGAAACAGAAAGAGAAAGACAATTATTTCCGGACCAAATTGAAATTTTTGTGTCCTTGATATTTTGTAGTACGGAATTCAAAGATTTATAAGAAATTTTTCTTCAAATTTATTTTTATTTCTCTACATAGTCTCTACTTAGTTCTCTGCAAAAGACATAGTTTTTTACGAAGGTAATGGCCTCCCTATTCGACGAAAATCTCCTCCGAGCTCAACTTTTAGCTTAGGGAACAAAAAACAATCGCTTGCGGCTAGATCTGACGAATAAGGAGGATGGTCAAGCAGTTCAACCCGTTATTCGTGGATTTCGTGTGAGACGGCGCATTGTCTTGATGGATCAAGATTTTTTTCTGCAAATGTGGCCATTTCTCCGCAATTTCTTGCTTCACTTGTCAAGTAATGTTGCGTAGTAGGCACATGTAATGTTTTTTTCCTTTTTGAAGATAATTGATTAACATAACTCTATGAAATGACTATCCCAGAAAACATTCACCTGATGGTTTCCCAGCCAATGGAACAGCCCTTGCTTTTTTTGGAGCCGATTTCCCCTTGACAGCCACTGTTTTGACTGTATTTTTGATTCTGGAGTATAATGGAGTATAAAAGTTTCATCAACAGTAATTAACCGGCGCCAAAACTCGTATCTTCTTTCAATTTGTGACAAACACGATCTTTGGACATGATCATAGCCTCTTCTATCTCTCTAACTTTAATTTGACGGTTATCTAACACCATTTGGTGAACTTGAGCACTGTTACCGTTAGTGGTTGTAGTTTTTGGATGCCCAAACGTTAATCGTCACCTAATCGTTGGCCTCACCGCCATATTTAAATTCAGCTGGCCAAAATTTCGCGGTCGGTGTCGTTTATAATACATTTTTTATCGACCTAAGTTGGGTCACTCCATAAAAAAAAGTTACCTAACCTAATTTGGCTAACTAGTGTTTACATCATGTTTTCTATCCAGTTTAGTGTATTTATAGTCCGTGGACTAAATATGACGACTAGATAGATTACAACCGCTGTGATGAAATTTTTTTGTTTGCTATGATAAATTCAGATACAAACACTTCTAATTCGAAAACTGACCTCTAATATTTTAACTATCAGCAAAACACGGCTAATAGTAACATTATTTCAATGCCGATTGTTTATGAAATTCGTAATAATTGAAAATATTGATAGTAAATTATAGTGGTCCCTCTGCCACTTCAAGGTTGCATTCTTACATAATATGTAAGTGTTTTAATATTTATTGTTCTCAAGCGTTTTGAATACACTGAATACCAGACAACCAAAACAGGTAATTTGCAATTTTTGGGACAACAATCAACATAAAATTTTTCTCAAATTCGGTGTAATAGTTTCGTTAAAAAAATTCATCCAGGATTGCCTTGTCACTCAGACACTAAAAAGGACCATTGTAGTAAACCCTTATGAGCCACCTAGTCCCGAGAACACTTTGATGTTTTGAGTGTCGATAAGTGATCCTCCAAAAAGGGAACGTGTGCCGAATCAATGTGATCTCTGAAGAGAGTATGAAGGCCAGGAGTTTAGGTATTGTTCAATTGTTTCCTGCACTCTACCATACAACTAGCAATTTTCGGTCTCACGAAACCACATTGTAAACAAACGCTTTTTAAGAGTACAGTGTTCCGTGAGTATGCTCCGGAAAACTTCTTAAGGTGCCTTTATCATTGTTTAAAAGCACATAAACCCTTCCATGATTGAATCTGACAGTAAAATCAGTTATTGCTTAACTGGACTAGCAATGATTTGAGGACAAGGTACCATAGGAACGAAGACAAATCCCTCTGTGGACATCCCTTGCGAGCAGTCGCACTAGTAGTACCGCTACCCGCGTTATTTGCCTGAATCTGAACAAAGCATCACACCACCTTGTAATGGATCGGCTTCATGCCGGGATCATTGCATTGAAGGAAATATTGTTAAATGCCCCTTCCCTGTCCAGAAATCTTCACTGGCAAATTTTTTGTCGAACAGTGTTGTTTTAATTCGCCCAACGACCTTTTATTAACTCAAATTATTTTATCTTATTTTAGCTCAAATTTCGATTGTTATTGTCGGCCATTTACTTCAGCCAGATAATTTTCCGTGCAGGATTCTAGGGAAACCAGATTTTTAACAAAACTCCATTTCTGCCAACGTTTGCAATAACAAAAATTATTGCAGCTAATTTATAAAATATTTGAAAAAACCAATTGGTTAACCCAGGTTGGTTAATCCACCTGAAATGTAAAATTGTCTGACGTCGTCGAACAGATGACGGAACAATTGGGCGCAAATGGTGTAATAAAGGACTATATAAAATGTTCATTGTTTTTATCAATGACCGGTTCGGAAACACTCATCGATTTGCATAAACTATATTAGGATAAAAATCTTTACAAGACAGAAAATTTCGACGTTATCATCCAAAAGTGGATGGAGATTTCAACAATCAAAAAACAAAACTCACGTATTGGCGGCTTGTTATTTTTTAGCATTTTTAGCACTACTTTACGACATAATTAAACGTATGCGTTGTAGGTCGATTGCGTGAAGCTTTCCGTGAGTGTGAGTTCATTTGTTTGAAGATCGGTTGTAAAGAATCTCATGTCGACACCGCAATGCGACATATTATAGTTAAGCTTACTCCTCGGTCCCGCTTGCTGTGTCCTTACAGATATTGTGCGGAGAGAGAAACATAGTGGCGAATGCTATGAATCAGCTGACAGATCGTTGATATTCTGGGACGAAATCTCGACCACTGAGTTGGTACCATTAAAAATATCGTAACCGGTCTAGGTTTTCCGGGATTTTCACTCAGATAACGTTAAGATCGTGTCTTGAATGTGGACTACAACACAAAAAAAAATTCTGCAATTTTTTAAGGAGATTCCGTCATCGGTACACCTAACCCTGACAGATGAAGCTATTCCGGATTTTACAAGCCAAAAGAGAATTACATAGATTGGTAGCCAATGATAAAACGTCATTCTGATTAAGTTTAGTCCACCAATCGTTACCGTGACAAAATCAGATAGATATGTTCGTTTATGCGGTGATGTTAAAGTTGCCATATATTCGCAGCTTAAAGTGGATCAGTATCCAATTCCACGAATCAAACAATTATTTCACCGATTACGTCAAGAAAGATTGACTTGGACGAGAATCAGGACACTACATCGTCATTAGTATGCCAGTGGGTCTGTTTCAATTCCAAAGGGTACAGTTCAGTGTGGTATGCGCTGCATTTTTTGAAATGTTCATGTATCATTTTTACGCAATCTACCGAACACAGCTTTCTATCTAAATAACGTCATTGTTTCGGGACCATCATCGAAAGAATATCTAGCAATATCTAGCAATATTAAAGAAGCTATTTCAAAGAATAAATGGCGCGTGGCTGCGACGCAATTTTAAAAAATGTCATTATTTGGAGCAAGAGGTCGAATATGTTGGTCATATCATCTTGTGAGTGGAATTAAGCCACCAATTGAAAGAGTTCTACCAATTGAAAAACTTCCCCGTACTTAGGGATTGATTTTGAATGGACAACAAAACAGGACAACGTAATTAATGAAATCAAGACAGAATTGATGCAGAGAATGATGTAGGTTCACCTCAGTTGTGAGGAGGGCATCAGAAGCGCTACAGTTAGCTAGATAACGAGTTTCTCTCTATCATTTTCGGATGGGGTAAAATTTCTTCGTGAATTGATGATTTGAGCCAATATTCTATTCTGAAAAGAACCTAGCTGAAAGCCAACACATAAACATTGAAATTCAGATGGTTTTTAAAGATTACCTGCCGAACCTGATACGATATTCGATGATATTAAAACGAACATGAATCTTGAAGTGGGATACGACCAATACACGAAGTACATAGTACAATGCACGATGTTAGATTCTAGGTTGAAAACAACAGTTTCATTATGGTAAAGAATAATTAACCAAACCAAATTCACTCTGATCTGCAAGCATACAAGATGAAAAAACTTTGACTGTATGTACCTAATGGCATATTTATGTTACAGAACGATCATGTCCGCGTGGTTATATCAACCACCTTGCGAGTCAATGATCTAGATCTTCTCCATGATGGCCATTGGAAGATGAACCGATGAATTAATCGTCACATGAAAGACCAGGTCCGAAAGTTCAGATCATGTTAAAAGTGGCGTCAGATCCAAAAATCGAATTTGAAAGTTGGCCTACGACAATTGACGACTGATGATTGTTTATCAGCAACATGGAATCAAACATTTTACGACAGCTCCATTTGATAAATCTACAAATGGAGAGGCCGAAAGTTTTGTTTGTTTATTTAAAACGCCTATTGTTATGAATGGACACTTACCCTTTTTCGCGAGGTAGAGGTGGTAAATCACCAGTGGAATGGTTGCATCGTAGACATTCAAAGATATATTGTCTCTGATGCACAAAAAAGATAAATAACGTTCGAAAAATGTCGGGATAAAGTTCAATGTTGATGATCCGGTGTTTGTGTAAAATTGCATGCAAATGTGTGATTTAGAAGAGGAGAAAAGTGGAACAGAACCGAAGTTTTGTGTACTGAAGGGAAAATGATGTATCGCATCAAGCAGTGACGGAATGCAGAAACATTAGAATCAGATTCGCCCGAGATTGTCTCAGATGAGTAATATAAGTAGCGAAGAAACGCTTAGAAAAGGAGTCCGACGAACCATAGGCGATCTTTAGGAGGCTGAAATGTAGCATTGTTATAATCTCCTTTTAGCGATCATTATTAGAATCACAACCACATCGAATTGAAATGTGACGACTCTATTAAGACTAAACGCTATATGATATATTTTTGTCTCCCAGAATCAGTCGATTCATTCTTGTCGATTTTACGAATCTCCTCACTAGTAAAATCTTATGAAATAAAGTATTCATTAAGTTTATTGAAGTTTAAATATTTAGACTAAATTTTGGTGAAATAACAATTTTTATTTTAGATCATTTAGATCATTTCTCATTTATTTTTTAAACATTTATGTGGTTCCATATGCTCGCAAATTTAATCTAGAGTCGCTTCTGTCAACAGAATTTGTGTTAAAAATCATTGAGACCTTTAGTCATACAGACATTTGATCTACACTGCACCACAAAAACAGACACAGAGAAATAGCGAAATAATTCAGCAAAATTTTCGTGGTGGTTGTTGAAAAATGAAAAAATTAAAATTGAAAATTGTTTCAATTTTGATTGGTTCTTCCTGAAAAACTAAATCAAGATAAATCAATTCTTGATTCTGAAATTAATTAAATATTAAACAATAAATATGAAATTCTGGCTAACAGTAAGAAGTGACGCTCCATAAGGCCCTACAAGAAAATACACACACAAATTGCGAGGAATTGGAGAAACGGCATACGTAGTAGGGCCGATATTTGGCTTTGCGATCAACGGGCATTTTAAAACAGTAGCTGGAGAGAGCCTGGCTTCGTATGAGTCAAAATCATCGGTATTTATATGTGCAGTTGCAACACTCATCCGTCCGCGTTATTGGAGGAATTTAAAAGTTTCTTAGAATAATTAGTGAGAGGCGCTGGAGATAGACATCCTGCGATTATCGATGGTAAACTCCCGATGGTACTGAATGAGGCAGCACAGTATCAAACAATCGAGGAAATTCTCTATTGAAATATTTTGCCAAACTGCAAAACCAGTTAATTTGGCCAATGCATCAACATTCCGCTGAGGTAAGGCCATATCAATAATTGATCTTTCTTGGATTAGTAGCATCATTTTTAGTAAAGAAATTTTCTGGAAAGTGAATGAGCGATACACACAGAATGTTTCTTCTTATAGAAGGTAAATGATTTATATCAGAAATGCCGGTTGAAGTATCGAACCTTTCGACAAGAGTTTATTCTGGCACATGCTACAAAACGAAAACGCTTCGAAATGGCAGAAAATAAGATTTCTTGAATTATGAAAATCATTGCGTACTGATGGACTAGTATCTTAGAAAAGTAGTAGACAGTCGTTATAATGCTAACGTATTGGTGGAATGAGAGATTTTATGTCAGGAAGGCCTCAAAGCAAGATGTGTCAGTGTTCAAGAGGTAGAAATATCGAAAATTTTCGGCAAGTTGGTAGAAATGAGGCAAAATAGCAAACCGAACGATTCCCAAGCTGTACGTATTCTTATACGCGAATATGTATTTCACGAAAAGAGGAAAAAGCATAGATTAGTGGTGTTACCGAAAGATAAAAGACACCCTGAAGATCTATCGTCGTACATATCTTTATTAATTCCTCAACATTATGGGAAAACTATTGGTGCAAGGGATTTCTAGTCGGTTAAAGGAGGCACAATTGTAAGGTTCAGTGGCTTAGCTAAACTCCAGTATGGCTTAAGGACGGGCCGCTCAACATTTATGCCAGTGGATTCGTTAAAGCTATTGCGCAAAATGCGATCGCAGGAAGCAGATGAAATGACGAAATCAGAAATATCGTGTAATTGTTAACTTAAACGTAAGGAATGCTTTTAACATGTCAAGATGGAGAGTGTATTCTTGGTGAACTATGAAAAATCCATAGATATCTGTTAAACATTATCGAGCATTACGTCCGTAACAGGATCCTCGTGTATAAAACAGACGATGGCTCGATGAACGATAGATTGGTTACGGATGGTTTTCCGTACGGCCCCGCTATTGTGGCACATTATGTATGATGTCGTGTTAAGACTTCGGATTGCCGAAGAAGCCAAAGTTATCGCTCTAATTTTGGTCGAAATAAAGACGTAAGTTACACACCGTCTAACGACTAAGCACTTTAAAGATGATCTGCGCATTTAGGACAGTTTCAGAACCACCGTTAGACATCTTAGCTAAAGAACGCAAACAAAATTACGTTCTTGCCCGAAAAGACTATACGACCAAGTGGCAAATCAGATAAGGACAATCAAACAAAGATCCATGGACTCATTGCTTAACTCCTTGAATTAAAGTTTTAATGTAGGGGATACATGGGGAAACCAACTAGCATCTTTTTCAATTCTTGATGAGCAAAGACTGCGTCTTTAACAAACAAGACGGTCATCCTTATCGTCCAACATGCACTGAAGTAGTGGAGTATATCGAACTTATATTTTTCGGGAACATGTTAAACTCTGGGGCAACGTGGATTGCTGTCATTGGTAGTATCTGTAAAGTGGTGAAACTGCTTAGAATGGAGCTACATTTGTAGCTTTTACTGGGGCCCTGCTCCGCGACTTAATATCTAGCGTAGGCTTTAGGTGGTAAAAATTCAACAGTCTTACAAGTCAGTTAACATGCTCCAGTCACCAAATTAAAAAAACACACAAAATTTTTATTTCGTGTGGTGCTACTCGTAGGTGCTATATAAACAAAGCGCTCCTAAAATGTTGTAGTTTTGGAGAATTTTAGAACTATTTGTCAAGTGGTAAGGTTTTTAACTATTCGCGTCTAAGTATTTGTTAACTAATTCGCATCATAACTTCCTGCAAAAGTTTAGAATATAGTATACATATACCGAAGTTGTAATCAAATCACTATAAATTACGCCTGACTAATACGAACTAAATAAATAAGCAGCTCGTCAAACAATATTAGATTTTCTTCTTAAATCACACTGTTGATGTGTCTAAACGTAGTAATTTTATTGGACACATTGAGATCAAGTCGGTAATAATTTTCGGTTCATTCGTGATTAATGTGTAATTATACTCGTATATAACAAAACGTTTTAGTATTTTTAAATTAAAGTATAATTAATTCAAAATGTTCAATCAATCTCATTCTGCGGTAATGATTTTCGTACAACAACCTGTTCTAGCTTTTAATTAAAATCGCTAGTATTTATTGGCAATTTTCACCTTAATTATTTTCATTCAAATATAGGTTACGCTATTTTATGTAAACATACATACAGATATGTAAATTACGTTCACATATTTATATCTAGCTTTAAGTACTATGCATGTCAGTATATCTAACCATTTCAATTTAATTGGCAAATTTCCATACGTTTCCCGAACTATTCATTAAGTTAACAATGTATAGTTTTAATTTTATGAACTTGTTTTCGCCGAACCGTTCAATATAGCATTATAGAATTCCACTAATTTGCTAGTAAAAGTATGTATGCTTACTACGTCACGCATTGCTTGAGCTATTCGCATCTGCTTTAATTTTCTAAAATAGTGAAAAATGTTTTTTATTTATATAGAGAGAATAGCAAACGAGAACGACGTGCGTGTTTCGGTTAAATAAAAATCGTCATTAACATATTTTGATTATGCAACTTACTTAGTAGTTGAACATCTAGTACATAATTGGATTGAAGCACACTATGGTTCGAAATAAATTACCCGTGTAATCGGTACAATGACTTTTTATAATCTGTCGTGCAGTGCTGCTGATCAAAGGCCACATTTGTTTTTCTCGATCAAATATTAATAGAATTAATAATACCACACAAACCAGCGGCCGTGTACACGAATACACTGTATAAAAAATATTATGTGAACTTTCAACGACTTTCCCTGTAAAAAAAATCATGAAAATTGTTATCAACGTTTTCAGAGTTGATTTTTAATTTTTTGAATGATGTTACCATCTGCACTGATAAACAACTAGACATCTATTTTGATAATTTACTCGTGGCTTTCATTATACAATTAAAACTGTGCACACTTCAAACGAAACTACAAATTATTTTGTTTTGTTAGTAAAGAGGTTCCTTGAGATTCAGTTAGGTATTGAAAAACTGAATTCGCACCTAGGTTACTTAAACACCTATTTCAAAGGTAAAATGAGTTTAATATCTTTGTTTACTATTTAATTTGGAATACTGTCAATTATATCAATGGAATGTTAACATATAAAAAGTACTTATTACAAAAACCAATTAAAATTTGTTGGCAACATTTCTGTCGTACTAATCTGCAATGCCAAGGTTAATAAGCAGATAGCAATAAATAAAATGCAAACCGCACTTTAAAGGAACTCGGCCAGTTTTAAATGCTCCTCGACTATATTCGTGAATACCTCCTGAAATTTGATTATCGAATTCAGGGGAATAAAATTTATTCGAGAGGACAGATTACTTCGCCTTCGAGTGTTAATAAAGTATAAAATAGTACCAATTATGTTTTTTGTGCAGCTCTACAAAAGTCGGCGTTTAATTTTATTTCGAAAATAATAAATTTTTAAAAAAAACTGATAACCCACTGAATTCAAAAATAACTTGAAATGCCCACGGCTTTTCTAATTTGATACATATTTCGAATGAGTGGGTCCTTATTGAAATATATATTATGTTGAGTTGAATATAGCAGAATGTGTCTGTTATATTGCTTCTGATACCAAACCACTACAACTGCTCAAAAACATTATACGGATAAGTTACGATGGATCGAAAGCTTTTTTATGGGACTTTGGCGTAACTATGTAAGCATGGGCTAGTAAAGCCGAATGGAAAAGTTTAAAATAAATTTTTATTAAGTGCTCCACTAAATTTTAAAAATAACACAACCTTAAAAAATAGATTTAAAAAATTTAATACTTCACAGATTTGGTTTCCAATTCGTTCGCAATTTCCTTACCCGATCAAATAATGAAAACATAAATTTCACAAAAATCGACCTCATACTGAGATAAACAAAACCAGCTGACTTAAAGATCACGTACAAAGTGTTTATTAGACAAACGAAAAATGAAATTTAAACGAGAACGGAGATGACGAATGAAAATGTTCTAAATTTGCTGAAACATTAAGATTATTTATAGCCATTTTGCATCGTAATTTTATGACACACCGTGGGCCATTAGTAATATACATTTCTCTTACCTGTTTATTTATTGTTTAAAAGAATTTATGTATTTTATGGGTGTTAACATTTTTATTTGTACGAATGCCAGTCATTGGATAATGTGTTGAATTATTTTAATACAAGATGAGTGTAATCGATTAGCATATGATTTACCTACTACACGTATGAAAATGAATTCTTTACATCGCTAAAATCTAACTAATTTTATGTTTTGAGTTTTGACACATAACAGGTTCAATAGCATAATTTGCATGGCATATTTTTTTCCTTTATATCCAATTTAGAAGCATAGGGCATTCACTAGGCTGAACCGTCTAACTCTATTGGGTGCTATTGCTTTGATTTCCACCAATTTCTTTCTGTGTTGTTTCGCTTCGGTTAGCATCATTCGTTTCTATGTTACAGCTGATCGGTCGACTTTCCCCTTGTAGGTTCCATTCCAACGATCTTCTTATTATGTCATTCTGCGACTTCCTCAGTATGTGACCAATCCATCTCCACTTGCACGGAGAGAAATCGAAGAATACATTATCCCTACCAGGAATCTATTATTCCAAAATGAAGTTCACAATTTAACTAAATAATAATAAAACATATTTAGGAACAATACATTCTTAGCAACAAAAGCTAATATCATTCCGAATACTGACAAAAAATATTATTAAATTCCTTTAGTTTTGTTCTTAAAAAGAATAATTAAATATTTTTTTTTTGATAAATTTATTCGGAAATCGGAATAATCTAAATTTATTTTAGGAATAAATTGTTTACTACAAGGAATAGTTAAATCAAATATTATGATCATATAAGAAATAGTTAAGTTTAAAAAATAAGAATAAACTATTCAATTATAAGGGATAAGTTAATCTTTATAAGGACATATAAATCAAAAAATTAGGAATCAATTTACAATGAAAAGGATTAAATTGATCAATGCCAGGAATGAATTTGGATATTGGATAAATAAATAAAATCAAACATAATTTTATTTTAAAGAATATGTATTTAATTGTTTTTTAAATGAGCTTAAACAATCGTTTTCCATGCAAATTAACTTTTGACTATTTTTAACGAAATGATACAATTTAAAATGATTAATAAGAACTTCAATATTGGCAAAAATGTTTTCACATAAAAACATTTAGTCCTCGTTTAAATTATTTAAAATCAGAGTGTTTTCCAATTTCCGTGGCCCTTCGTGTATGTGAATCGAATGTGCTTTTCCACTTATATTCTACTGTGACCCATGGAGATGTGTGGTAATATAGCCAGTCAATATCGTCCTTAAATAGTTCGATGTTTTTCTCTGACGATGTTTCAGTTTCATCCAAGTGTTCACCTACATCTAAACAAACGTAAATGTTATAAATTATATGTAGATTAATGACAAAATCTTTTAATTTTCGTTACTTGGCGGTTTTGACTTATTCCTTATTGTATCAGTAAACATACCGCTTTTTTATAGGCCTTCGATAAAGCTCTGTATTTGGTATAGAGTTTGCCGCGCATATATGGTTGCTTCTCAAAATAATATTTCTGAAATACGAAACAAAGTTTAAAAAGAAATCAAATATGAATTACTTTGGATTCTCCTTTAAAAGTTGCAGAAATTTCTCTTTCTTCGGCAGTAAATTTTTTGTAGTTTTCTATAATTTTGTTTCCAATATTAGAGGCTAAAAACACTTTCATATTGTATAAGTTCCAATTTATAAAATTATTAATCAATTATTTAAATTAGCGTTTAATATTGTACTTATACGAAAATACAACTTCCGTGAGTAAAGTAAGTAACTCACCAAGTTTAAAATTATATATAGTTTTTATCTTTTATGAATTATGACACTGATTAATGTTTACGATTCCACTATACGTATGTGTATACAATTGAAAATCTAAATGTCGACTGCGATCAACAATTTAATTTATAATTATTATTGGCTATAACTTACTGTTGAACATATTCCCAATAGGAATAACTTTATACGTTTATTCTTAATCGGAATACTATCATCCTAAGCACTGTTTAATTTATTCGTAATAGGAAAGATGCAATTTGTTGTTTATCCTTAATCAGAATAACATGTTCTATGCTCTGTTTCATCTATTCTTAGTAGGAATAATATTTGTCATTTGTCATTTTATAGTATATGTATTTGGAATGATTTTGCCTAAAGGTGATTGTAAGTTATACAAATGCAATGAGAATAATATCTTCCTAACCACTGCTTAGTTTATTCATCATAAGAATAAATTTGATTTTGCTGCAATGCTTTTCAATATCTTGAGGATTCCACTATTAACTTTATATTTTATGTTGTATTCTTTTAATTAATAATTTCAAATTATAAACTTTCTGAAGTTGTATTTATTCATAAAAGGAATAATATTAAAAAGTGAAATATTAATTTATCATAAAATGGAATTAATTAAACCGATCTGCTAAACTACATTTTATTCTTAAGTATGGAATAATTTATACAAACAAATTTCTCTCCGTGTGTGCTTTCTTATTTCGATGTTATTGTTATTTTGTTGGCCAAAAGCACCTCAGTACTAAACCATTTAGTTACAAACACCTGTTCGTAACTGTAGAGCAACCGGACAAGTGGTGCAGTGGTTAAAGCTTCGGCACTTGGACCGGGAGGTGCTGGGTTCGAATCCCATCAGAGGCTAGATGCAAATCGAATTTTCATCATCGATTACGATCGGTGATGCTAATAAATACAACTAAGACCCTCTGATGGAATGCAGAATTCCGTGTCACGCGCCGACCCACCTTCCATGTCAATGTACAGGTTGACTTGGAGCTTGCAATGTGCAGGTGGTATACTGTAGTTGTGTGAGTAGGTGAAGTAGGTGGGTTAATGATGTGGAGTGAATGAGTGGTATCACAATGAGCCTAAAAATTGGCCTAAGTGTGCAGTAAGCAACCACTGAAACCAACCAAGTGTATTTGTGTGGAAATTTACTGCCTCGCTGGTATAGAATGAAATGAATAGCTGGTTTATGGCGCAGAAGTCGATGAGCCGTTCCCCATTAGTATTACACACAGAGTCTACTGCTTGTTTGTCCATGAAGGTTGTCAGGCCGGTGTTGTCTGTTCCAATTTTTGCATTGAAATCTCCTTGTGTTATCTAGACATCATTTATGTGTGTCTTGCTATTGTGCCTTGTAGTTGTTCATAGAGCCCATCCTTGCTTTATCTGAATCTCTTTTAGGGCATAGCACCATTATGTGCTTCGAATTTTTTAATGGAATCTTGCTGCGATTATTCTGCTATTAACTGGTTTTATTTCATTAGTGTCTTCTTAGCTTTAGCTGTTGCTAATATGTCCACGTCTTATTTGTGTGTGTCATCGCGTCCAGAAAATATCAAGTAATTTCTTGCGCTTGTTTACTTCATCATTGTTTTTCCATCTCCCTTCACTGAGGCCGGGAATTTCGATTTTGTAATGTTTCATTTATTTCGCTAATTGTATTACCTATTGATGCTTCTAATAGAGTTCTGATGTTCCAATTTCCAATTCTTGCCCGCGTTGTATTTGACGGTTTGTATTATTTCTTCTAGTATCCGTTTCTGTGATGATTTTGATTTCGGGTTAATGAATGATTGGTTCATTGAATTCTAGCCAGCTTCTAGGGGTGCTAAGTAAGGCATACTGGCATGCCAAGGGGTTTCGTTCTATCCCACTATTCACTTTCTTCTAAGATATTCCCAAGTTGTCATCCAAATCTGCATGTCATATTGCATCTTGTAAATTATAATACAAGTGTGAAACTTGATTATTTAAATTTAAAAGTTAGGGACTTAATTTTGGATAAACTTGGATTTTTCTTTTCTAGTGTTACTTACTAAAGAAAGAGTCATTTCCGAATCGACCTAAAATATGATCGGGCAAGAATTATAAATGTTAATAATAATGTTTGTTATATAAAATACCAACACATGGAATTATTTAATTCAATTTTTCGATTAACCCTGTTTTTAATATATATTGTTGTATTTTAGCCCTGGAGCGGACATTCATAACAGTGTTTTATTAGAAACAGGCTAGAAACTTGTGAGCAGATTAATTTTGCCTTAGGGAATGAAAGAAATATTTCTGTTCGCTATCATAGTCGGAACTGTCGCCGTTGCTCTTTTTGGGAAAACTATATCACCAGATTTGGCTCTTAAAATGCTGGGGTGAATTTACTTAGCACTGGTATTATCTGTCATAAGCTTCTGTTGTTTTGTGGCTTGTGGTTGAATAAAAACTCCGCTTCAGTAGCCTGCGGAGTTCAGCTTGAAGGTTACTGGTGTTATTCCTAAACCCAAATAGTTAAAATCAAGCTACTCCTGCGATCTTGTATTCTGGAAATGGCAGCTTGATTGCAGAATATAGACAATTTTTTTATTTTTGTCAGTTCTTCTAAACCCAAAAATCAATACGATTACAGATTTTGATTGCATCAATGTTGTAAGATAACAGTGACTTGGGGTCTAATCTGCTAATATTCTCGCTGATTTAATTTGTCTGTGTATAGGTTATTAAAGTTGGCTGGAACCCAAAGAGCTTCCGCCCGTAATCATTGGGGCTATTTTGCAAACGTGGGTGTAGAAAATAAAGCTGTACCCAATCCATCGTACACTTTTCTTATTTCCAAACTAATCAAAAAAGAACTAAAAGAATTAACAAAACTCGCGTTATATTTCAAGATGAACCAGCTAATGCGATTATGAGACTAAGTAGCTGAAAGACTTCTAATCTGAGATTACGGCAGCCATGAATAAAGTTCGTATGGTTTCGCAGCAGGAAAGTAATTGCCAACAATCTAATAACTCATCAACGATAGTTGAGAATGAATGACATTTATATAGCGACGAATTGAGAATGAATGACATTTACGAGCAAATCAAACTAATTTTCGTTTGTGAGAAGTCTGAGCTGAATCATTTATGACAAGTCTGAAATGAGTTTTATCTGAAAAGTCATAGACGAATCAAATGTGTTGTCTGACATGACATGAACTGCATAGGATAAGGGCGCTAAAAATTGAATTAATAATTGGAATTAATTGCCACCCTATTCTGTTTCAATTTTGCGGTCATATTTTATGATCCCACCCATCGATATGTACTAGAATTTGCGAGTTTAAAACGTTGCAAGGTTCGAAGTACATACATACAATTAATTGGTTGTATTTATTTATTTATTTATTTACTTTTAAAATTTTTTAATAACTATACACGTCATCTTGAGCACGAAAGCTCATTTATAATAAAATGCAGTCAAAATTAGGTCCAAATTTACTTATTGCTAATTCCTTTGTGTGGCACGTGTTGCAAATCACACGACTCGCGCAAACTTGAACTAACTGTGAATGGCGGTAATTTTAGAACGGCTCATCCATTCTCATCTCTAACATGTTATCTGAACTTCTTTGTAGAACTCATAAATAAAATAGCTTCAATGGTCGTATCATGGTTTAACTGCCCAACATACTTAATGATCGACTATCACTAGTTATTGTTGGACTTTTTACAACCTAAATTTTACTCAAACCAAATATTTAAAAGTTTATTGAAAAAATATTAATTATTTTAGAGAAGAAGAAAAATACACGTCATTGACACACAAAAGTCAAAGGCAACTCCAATTAGTAGTAGTTATGTATTATGTAGTTCTTACGACTATTTTGATAATTGTGTGGTGTTAGTGTATTGGTGCGTAGTTTAAGTTGCATAAAATGTCGTTAATAAGTGAAATATGGTTATTTGAAACACAAATTTTATGAGAGAATTTTTTTGAGTATAATTTTTCCGGACAATTTTGACGCAGGTTAATATAAATCCAGCTTTACGCACAAAGGGAATAACAAATTCGTAGTGAAATATAATAATTCGCTAAGGTATTATGTGTATACTTTGAATATGTTCGTTCAAAGTATTTACAATACTTTTGTAGTTTGACCACCAGTCTAATCAGACGATCGAGCGAAATGACTTTATGTTAACCTGAGTCAAATTTTTCCGGATAAATTTAAGTGATTTGAAGGAGTAAAACTAACCAACCAAAATATTTTATTTTACTATTTTCATTTCCCTCCTGGGGATGTAGCCCAGTGGAAAAAAAGTTTTATAATTTATTGAATTGACTATTTTACAACTAAAAATTTCTGTGATTTTTCTGTTTAATGCCGAATACACATGAACGGAATTCTAAACGAACTAAAATTAGAATATACACATTTATATGAATTGAAATATGAAGTAGTATTAGTCTTTTAGAATTTAATGCCACGTCTTTGTTTCTAATTTCACGGCGATATCATATAAAAAAAGTTCAAATAGGTTTATACTTTATCTGTCTTTTTTCGCTGTCGGCAGTGTTGTGCACATAAATTCTGGCCATCAATTATCACTATCAGTATAAGTCTCATTCAAAAATATGTTTCGCATTTAATAAATAAATGTTTCACACCACTTTTCCATATAAAAACTGCGTGACAATATCTTTTCGTTAAAATTTGAAAACACAGTTTAAAGTAAAAACCAACAGATGGCATACTTACTAAACGTTTTTAACGAACTTACTTACTAAACGTTTTTAACAAAACTAGCCGCCATTTTTGTGTTGTTTTTTAAACGACTTCTCTTTCTGTGTTTTGTGTCAATTGAGTCATAGCGACAGTGTCTTTTTAATTGTTTTATTTTTGTTCGGGAACAACTTTGAATTTACTAAAATTGACTTTTAATTTGCCCTCGAAGCGTTTTCTGGATATAGGATGGCTCGTGAGTTGACAGAATTTCGACAACACTAATTTATTCAATAATAAGACTATGGTGTATCGTTACGTAAATTAAATTTAACGTTACAAACAGCATAAACTGGAACTGAACCATGTGTAGAGGAATAGTACTGGTACTGATCTGAATCACAAGGTGAAGGGTTTGCTATTATTGTTTCATCTTATACATCAAACATTTAAATTTATTTATATTCCATCTTGAACATCCTTTGCTAGCCATGCACTTTGATTAAATCGTTTGCAAAATAACTCGAATCATAAATGTCGAACCGATCATTTATCCAAAATGAAATATGTTTCATAGTAACAATAAATAGCAGTTTAACGTGTGTACCTTTTTAATAATTTCTCACATTTCTACCATTTTCCTTTTTACATAATCCCAAAGCCCCACCCCTGCTATTGCGGCTGACAATGTGTTTCAAAATAAGTGTTTAGCATCCTTTAACCTTCTGGCATCACAACCAACATTTTCTGGAATAAATCATTAAGTGGTTGCTTGATGACTATTGCTGAATGAATTTTGATTGATTGATTGATTGAGACCAAGCTTATTGGGCAAGATTTTGTTGAAGGTCGGGCTCCACTGTGCACTCCCTTTTTACATTTAACAAGAGAGAAGGCTACGAAAGGAAAGTTAGTTAAGACAGACTTGACCCGATTACTGACACCTAATGAAGCAAATAGTTAGTTGTTATTTTTTACACAAGACAACCCAATTTAATTTCAGATTAACCATAAATACAAATAAAACAGTTTCGGTAGTTCCAAGTAATAAATTAACCTATTCTTCAAAGCATTCGGATTTTTTCAAGTATCATAGGCTGAGACAATGAAATTTTACGATATTACAACCTATCTTACTTAACTTAAACAACTTAACTTAAGCATGAAGAATTTTCCCACATACCTATTATACCTATTCGGAAAATGGCTTAATACGGGGGCTTAATATTTTCCTTTTAAGGCTAGTACGCAGCTGACGTGAAATGAAATTTTCGCTGGTCTCCAAAATTATCCGTTTGTCGGTTTTAACGTAAATAGCTTCAATTTAACAACAAATAAAAATAATTGATGAAATATCAAACATTTAGATTACTTTTATAGTACCTACAGATAAAAATTCATTGAAAAATGTATAGAGTTAAACAGAGTCATCTATATTCTAATATGAAAAATGTAAATTTCACTAGCTAGACTGCATAGCGAAAAATCAAATTCAGCGGTGACATTTTTGTTTTCGTTTTCGTTTGTGCCCAATTTCATTCAGTTGCGTACTAGGTATTAGTATGGAGTTCAAAGTTTAATTTTGTTGGTTTTAATCGTGTACCAAGTAGATCAATCATTCAAATAAAATCCAATAGAAGATATTGCAAAAAATCTGGGCTGCAATGTTATCAACATACGCCAGCATGCATAATGATGTAGTGAGGCATAGTGTTGGTGAATATTCAGGCATGTCTATTTAACGCCGTGCAAAACAAGCTATGTACATTACACATTAAAATTTAAAAAATATGTCCGATTTTTTTTTAAACAAACTAATTCCAGCTTTGGTCAAACTTATCTCACTAGAGTACATGTGAAAGTGCGTCCGTCTGCTTCAATTGCTAAGGCTTTCGTTTCTTCCCTAAGCGCGAAATTTACGATCGGACTCTTCGATCTCTTTCTTAACGAAGTTTCATATTACCCCACCTTAGATTGATCCTGATTTCGCCTATCTAAGACAGGTTGGTTCTCTTTGTTTTCTTTGTGTAATTAGTATAGGGCAATAATGTATTTATAAAAAAATATCAATTAGTATAAAACAAGACTCATCATAATAAAATAATGATGCTTTACTCCAGTTAATTCAATTCTGTCAATTATAACCTCACTTTACCTTAATCAGCTCTCTAAAACTCGCCACTCGATTCTTTTAAGCTATTTACAACTCTGTAAAGTGCTAAATGAATAGTTTACATTTAGATAAAGTTTTTTAAATATAACTTAAAGGCAGAATCTGTTTGCTAGAATTCCCAAAAGTAATTAAGTTCCAAGTTTCCAAGATCTCGTTTTCCCAATATTATATGAAGTTCAATATAATAGGCTATGTAGAATAATAAAAAAATAGACTCTTCTATGAACACTACAGTCAAACCTCATAAAGCTTATTCCAGAGTACGTAGGCACTCGTCATGACGTAAAGAAGGAGTCACACAAGTGATTTTTTTACTTTTATAAAAATATCGTTGGGAAAAAATTCGAAGGAAGTGATAAATAATATATTTAAAAAATGTATTATTTATTTATAGATTAATAAAAATAATTAACGCGTTAAGTGAAATACAGTAACAACCGGAAAATGCTATTTACATGTGAAAACAATTTCGTATATTCAGCATCGTAAACGCATTATCCACTGTAAAAAAAATTAAATATGTAGTAAATTTTTTATTTTATTTTATATTTTTAATTTTTTTTTTCGAATAGCAAAAATATTTTAATTTTAGAATACAGATTTCGGATTTTTCATATTAAAAGATTAACAAAAATTTAGTCGTTGCTAAATTTTCACTGTGAAAAGTCCGCGCGCAAGTGTAGAGTACAAGAAAAAAATTATACAGTTCGAGAATTTGGAGTAAAGATAAATCGATTTATTAACCATAATTTTAAGATTTCAAAATTTAAATCAAAAATTTATCTAACGTAATAAGTTTCGAGTTAAAAAAATATAATTATATCTATTTTTGGACTTAGTGTGCTAGTGAATTAAAAGAAGTTTTGAAAAAATAAAATAAAAATTTATAGTGGGTGGATATTAGTGTTACATATTTATTAAGATCAACACTGATCATTCATCTTAAAAAGGATATAAAACACTTTTTTTGGATTACTTATACGAACCAACGTAGGCATTATATAGTTTTGAAACGTGAGTAATTCAACAAATTTACCAGAAATTTGATCCAAATTTAATTAAGCAAATTTTTTATTTTTTGTGAAAATATAAGATACTTTTTATCTTTTTTTTTTGCTTTTCAACAATTTCGTAATGTCCCAAAAATAATTTTATTTTTTTTCTAATTTTTCATTTCAAAAATAAAAATTCAATTTTTTCTTAATTTTTCTCACACAACCGTTATGATTTTCGAGAACAACACAAATAATATCATCGGCGAGTCTTGAACACCCCATTAAGAAATTATGTAAAATTATTTTTAGTAATGTATAGGTGTGCGTTTGTATGTGTATATATACATTTTGTACGAGATCTGGAATTTTTTCCAATTTTTTTTTGTTTGTGTGACGCCCGAAAGTAGGCCAAGAAATGCGAGAGAACTTAAAGTACAAAATAAAACTAACCTTCACGACCTTTACATTGATCTAGATTACAACGTTTCGGAATGTGTTGTATATGTTTATGCACTCAGACAGGTGTTTCTCATGTGTTATGTTTCATTTTCATGCCACATATACAGTTTACATGTGTCTCTAAATATTTCAATTTAGATAGTTTTGATTAATATAAATCACAGTTAAATGAACAAACAAACTTTATTTTTTATTTCTAGGACCTTTCACAAAAATTAGGTGACGATAAAAGTTTATCAGAACATCTTCAACTGCCAATTCAACGATTAAACGACTATCAACTGTTACTCAGGGTAAATAGAGTGTTCCGATTCCAATATTTCAATAAAATGAATATTTATGTAAAAAATAAAACAAAAACTGATCGCGATCGTAACATTAAGATTTTTCTTATCGCTAAATATAGATTTTCGTTACCAAAAATAATCGGATTATATAAATAAAATTCCAAATTGACATTGAAATTAACAAAAAAAAAAACAAAATGGAGAAATATTTCTCAATTCAGTTTTTGAATTAAAACAAAAATTTATCAATCAGCTGCATGATAATTCGCCACTTTTTCGGTGACGCCATCATTATTTTCAGTGATATATCCTGTTAAACAATAACTATTTATTTTAATATATCGCGACTGTTATAAAGCAAGAATTTCGAATAATCATAATATTTTTTTTATTGAAACATTTGAATTTTTGCCAAATATACTAAATTCAAGACACATCAAGTCAAAATGGCAGCTTGGTAAAATTATAATTTATCGATTCATTTTTCTTTCCAATACAATATAGGAATTGGTACAGTATACCAGTGACCTAGGTGAGAAAGTAACCGACTTACAGCGCGCCCTAGAGTTGATGAGATATGTCCCTCATCGGGCAATAGACAATAAATTTATAGCTAGTATCGAAGGATATCGAGGTAAGTAACGTTTTGTTTTACCGGTGTTCGATTCTAGTACTAAAATATGTTCATAACGTAACACAGGGAATATCCATAAACTAGGACGATTACTAAGGCATGAATGGTGGTCAGTAATAGATCCAACAGAACCGAAACCAAAGGAACGTTATTTATTTTTATTTAAATCAAGAATCTTAATTTGTAAAGTACGTCGAATATCAGACGATCGATCAGTTTTTGTGTTGAAAGATATTTTAAAATTACCAAATCTAAAACTAATCGATTATCCAACAACCAATAAATTAGAATTTGCATCTCTACAACCGGAGCATATTTTTCAAATTTTGTTGGTTGGTAATTCCATCGAATTAAAAGATAACTGGGTCAAATTAATCGAATTTTATCGAAACGATCCAATCACACTTCAAGAACATAACGCAGACGATTTACGTATCGATCCTGCACAGGTTAATCCAGAAGACGATAATCCCTTGTTAAAATTACATCGTGCTGAATCGTACGAGGGTAGCAGTATAAGACCATCCGACGTAGCTAAAGATTATTTGATAACAAAAAGTAAAAGTCAGGTCGAACAAGAACAGCGGGAACATATACCATTTCAAAAATCAAAATTACAACGACATCTCGCATTCGAGGCAACTCAAGAGGATACACAAAACCAACGTGTCGAAACGGTTTCATCACATACTGTTTCGTCCATAAAAGTGACCGAAACTAAAGTTGAATCTAAAGCAGTGGTTAAGCAAGAAGATAGTTCTCTAAAAGACGTTCATAGTGAACAAGTCAAGCAAGTTGAAATCAAACTACCCGAACCAAAAGTTGAAATTAAAGCAAAGTCCCCAGAACTCGTTAAACAAATTGAGGATAAAACACCAGAACCAATCAAACCTGAGCCCGAAAAATTAACTAAACTCCAAGAAATCGAAAAACGTCAAGAGGAACTCCGAAAACGTTTCGTCGAGGAAAAAAATCGTGAGAATTTAGAAAAAAGTCAAATAAAACAAGAAACCGATTTAGTGATAAAGAGTGAACAACCACTTGCTGAACCCCTACACCTAATCGAAGACAGTGATCATTATCGTGAACAAAAAAGTTTAACGCCATTTAGTAATACAACCTCGTTACACGAACTATCACAATCATCGCAACAAATCACTCAATACACTGAGCGTACCCACCAAATAAATTCTCATTTTGGTATTGTTGATTTACGTGACAATCAGCCACGTTCACCATACCAGTTTCCGGATATTTTTGATCCGCCACCGTTTATTACATACGAAACCTCAATCGGTATCCACTTACACAAGGAAAGATTTCCATCACCACCGCCACCGCCACCACCACCTCCGCTTCCCCGAATTTCACAAAAACTTTTTGTGAATACCGCGGAGCTCGAACGCAAAAGCAAATTATTCTTGGACACCCGATATGATTATGACCCAGTCGATTTCTCATTGCATTCGGCTAGACAAAAAATAAGAAGTATACGATCGACTGTTGTTAAATCAGACGATACATCATTACACGCAGAGGATACTATAACTAAAGCAAAAGTAGGTGATTTTGAGCATATATTTAATCCATCGTTACCGCATCGTGAACCATTGTATGATATTGTTCATATTGTTGAACCACCTGATACATGCACAGATATTAGTGATAAAGAATTAGAACTTTATCGCGAACACAGATATTCAAGAATGGATGAGTCATCGTATTCGTCACGCTACTCATCGAGGGCGTCGAGTCGGCGACTTGAAGGTAAGATAATTTTAGTTAATATTTTTTTACTAATACAAGAAAATGGAGCTTTCAAGTACCCTACACAATAATTGTTTAATAAAAACATTGAACACAATTCAGAACTAGATTATTGTTAGAGGAATTCGTTATTCAAAAATATTGTTTTATATCTTAACATTAAAACAACATAAAGCGCATAAAACCCAAAGGAAAACAAAAACGAATTTTAAATTTAAAACTTCTTATCCTATTAGCATCCGTATATTTACCTACCTCGTCTACATTCATCCTTAAGCCCGTCTTTCTATGAAACAATTACACCCAACTTTTTTGATCCTCCCTCCTACCTTCTGTAACAAACCGCATTATATTTTTAAAAAAAATCGCCAATAGACGCACTTTGCATGCTCCATGACTAGCAAGAAAGCAATTTCCTAATCAAATCAGTTTAAACTTCAAAACATAAAATATTTTTCATACATTTTAACTTTTTTCTCAATCTCAAAAATATGCTCGCTATCTTAGAAGCCTGCAGTTTTTTATTAATTTGCAAGCATAGAAATAAACAAAAGCTTCAGAGAATTATATTTTGAAATATAAATTTACTAAGGAAGTAGTAGCCACATTTTCAAAAAATTGTACAAACATTATCAACAAAATCTAAGTAGCCAATCTTTCAAATACAACTACCCTTGCCTCTCTCTTGAGTACAATAATTTTCATATAAAATTGGTGAAACGGATAGGAAAAACAAAAAGTAAAGTTGTAATAACGTAATAAGTAGGTTGTGCTTCAAACAATCTAAAATCCCCAATATTTGTTGCGAAGTACCGGTTCATTAAAAATCCCACAACCGGGTTTTTTTTCATTTTTTAACTCTTTCGAATGAAAATGGGCGTGTATTTCGAATTATTTGTATCATTGGTTAAATGATTGGATGAAAAATCTGTAATTTTATCAATAAGCAAGAACCGGGCTACACGCTATTATTTTTTGACAAAATCAAAACTTCGATACTAAACGATTAATTATTAGGTGTGCTAGTATAGAAACTCGGTTTACTTGGTAAAATTCAACTTTCTTGAAAATATAATTGTTACAAAGATTCATTATCGAAATATTCGCCATTACTATATATGGTCTTTTACCATTTATCAGATAGATGACGAATGTCATCGCGATAGAAACTTGGTGGTTTGGAAGCAAAATAGTCATCGATCTATTTTACCATTTTTCAACTTTCGTGAACCGCTGGTTTTTCAAATATGATGACATCGATCTGAATACGTGATAATCAGAGGGATCAAAGTCTGGAGAATATGCCGCATGCTGTAAAACATCCCAGTCCAAGAAGGACATGAGTTTTTGGGTTAATTTTGCTGTTTGTGGACGAGCGTTGTCATGCAGCAATATCACTTTTCGCCTTCCTTGGCCCGTAAATGGTATTTTTCTTCTTCTTCTTCTTCTTTCCAATTTGATCAATTGATCAATTGACTCCTTTCCAATCCCACCAGACACACAGTAACACTTTATTGGCATGAATATGGCTTCGGTCAACCCATGGTTTTCTGAGTTTAGGATTATCGTACAAAATCCACTTTACATCACCCGTAATGATTTTGTGCAAAAAATTCTTTCTTGTGTACCGAGAAAGCAAATTCATCCAGATATCAACTCTTCAGTTTTTGTTTTCTTCGGAAAGTTTATGAAGAACCCATTCCTTCCTTCTGTATTTTCCCCATTGCATGGAATCGAAGTGGGTAACTTGGTGAGTAACTCCTAACTATACTGCATGCTTTTTTTGAGTTTGACACAAATTTTCATCCAGTAAAACTTTAAGTACTTCGTCTTCAAATTGTTTTACTACACCTGGATATTTTTTTAAATGGATATTAATTTTAAAACAGAATATAATGCAATGACGTAAATGTAGTTTATCGACATACATCCCTTAAAATTGATGCACACGAAACGACAGCTTGTAAATGACTAAAACTTATGTCATAAAAACAGCAATTACTAAGATACATATATCCAAAATTGCGGGCAATTTGGATGCCTCCAAGTATATTTTAATGCAACCAACTTCGGAGCCGAGTTTCTTTACACACCTAATACAAAAACCCTGTTTACCAAACTAATTTTACAGAGAGGAAATTGCAATTAAACAAATTCTTGTCATTCCCGCACTAATTGCCGGTGTGAGCTGCCATTTGCACAAGTTATTTGCACACCAAATAAGATGTAAATAAATACATATCAAGTAGAACGTATCACAGAACCGGCATTTGTGGTATCGTGTGTATGAAGTTTCTTCACTAATGAGCCAATGTTCACAAATAACGAATAAGAGCAATGTTAACCAACACTGGTAAAAATCGATCGATTTGGTAAGCGGGGATCGATTTGTAAAGCGAAAAATTAAACTTACCGGACTTCTGGTAAAATCAAAAAACATAATCCCTGCTTAAATTTAAATTTAAAGCAACAAGGTGACCAAGGTGTTGGTCGAAAATTTAATCTTTAAATCTTTTAATTCTTTGTCGATTTTTTGTAAATACTAAACTTTTCAACATCATTGCAAAAATTGAAAAGCTCCCATTGAAGCTGACACTTCTGATATGCAGAGTTCCACCAAATTTTGCAAGGATTTCACAATTAATGGAAATTGTTTGAAAGTATGGAGTTTTATTCCAAATAGTCAATTCGCCTGGACTGTAGAAATGCCGGATTTGGGTAAACTAAAGTTTCTTTTATCAAAACTCGTCATTTCCGGTAAAATGATAAGAAAAAATGATAAGACTTATTTTGTTTGAAATTTTATATACTTCTCACAATATTTGCAAGAAACGAAAAAGTTCCTATATGGAAGCTGCCACTTCCGGTGAACCGATGTCGGCCAAAATTCACTGAGATCTCCCAATTTATAGAAAACGCTTTCGATCAATCAATCCGTATGAGAGAGACCAAATTTTTTGTCGGAAAACAGTTTTTTGTTAAAAATCGTCATTTCCGCTTAAATTTTGGGAAACTTATCTAGACTTGTTGAAAATTTAATTTAAAATCTTTAAGTTCTTAGTCGTTTTTCTCGTAAATGATATGTTTTTCAAAATATTAGTAAAAAACGGAAAGCTTGTCTGTAATCTGCCACTTTCGGTGGACCGATTTCGGCCAAAGGCCAAACTGCACTGGGATCTCCCAATTTATGAGAAGAGCGTAAGTATGAAGTTCCACCCCGATCAGTCAACTCGAATGGGCTGTAGAGAACCAACAGACATTTAGTCTGCACAACGCTGCACACTTTTCTTTTTTGACTTTGGCGATTTAGCCAATGGTAATTAGTAATTTTATACTACTTAAAAGAAAGTAAAAATAGTTGAAATATGCACATCGTCGTATCAAGCATGTTTTATGAAATAAAGGTAAACGGCGAGTGATTTTCAATCGCAGAAAAACATATTTCAGGAACCAAAGTATTTTGTATTGTAAAAGTCGTTTATCAGAAACAGACAGGGAACTGAAATCCTCAATAATTTTTGCCAATAGATTTCTAAGATGTCCTTAACGGTTATAGCTAGTTCTAAGGCTAGCATTTTACAGCATAGAAATGTTTCAATCTTTTTCAACAAATTCGTTTTAATGTTGCTATGCAAAGAACGAAGAATATACTTTATTTTCAAGATCGTTTGATTTATTTGTAGTTTTTGAGTAGCAACATAAAGTTTAATTTGCCTGCCTACACTTTTATTTGCATTAATTTCGTGTTGGTACTCAAAAACGATAAATAAACAACACGATATCTTAAAATATTGTACGAGTACATTATTCTTTCTTTGTATTATTATTACGAGAATGGCAAGAATAACAAGTTTATCCATCGCAAAATTAGTTTATACGTAAAGATGAATAAAATCAGAGAAAAAAATTTCAATAATTTGTCAAAAAATTAAAGCAAGCAGTTAAAAAGCATTAGCAAAAGTAATACGTAAATTAAAGAAATGTTCATTCAAAATATACACTTGTTTCCATTGAGCACAAAGTCCTTAACTGGGGATATAGATTAGTATTTCTGTACTTATACATATAATTAAGTCTTACCATTTAATATTTATTAGTCGGACTCAAACTTACTCGCAAAATTCAATGTTTTCATTACGTTTAAAGCATTTCTTCCAAGTTTTCAGGAAAACGCTTGAAAATTCTTCTTCGGGGTTCTTAAAGTATTGGAAATACCATAAAATAATTTCAATTTAATTAAACAAAAATATGAGAGCTGAAATTCACGGGCCGATTAAACGAGATCATCATTGCATATATGCGATATATTTCTTATACAGTTTTATTTTCTAATTGGAAATCTTGGGATCTTAGTCGCGAGAGACATTCAAAAACAATGCATAAATATTAAGTATTAAAATAATGTTTGAAATTCACAAGTCCAAGTAGTCCAAATTTTCCCAATAGGACTCTTCATATTGTGACTCTTCACCAACAAACAAAATTTTATCGTTCCATTGGATGGACATAGCGACTATGAAATGTTTACGTATTTGGTATTTTTCGATCAAGCCGTATTATTAGTTTATGAATACTTTTTCTAACTGTCGTTTTGTTATCGGAAATCGAACAAATTTTACAATACGCGGGGCGTCAAATTTATTCTTGTCTAAACGAATAATTATAGCGGTCACTTCGGAATCGGTGTTCCGTGTAGTTTAATATTTTAACTGTTTATGTCGAGTATACTCGTCAGAACGAAACGAAAATTATTCGCATAATGTCGAGTATACTGGTCATAAAGATAAAAGAAATTACATTCGTATTATTATTCAACGAATCTTTATCTATTTTAATTTAACTTTATTTTAATTCACAATAGCTTGTATTATCGTCCTCGCTGGGATCATCAGGCCCCGTTTATTGTTTCAAGTGACTCATTTTTATATGACACGGTAGTCGACTGCCTTGCCAAAAAATATAAAATTATTATTATCGAAGTCACTTCAAAACGCCGTATTTTGTTTTTCTAATCACCCCAAAATTTCACACAACTTAAATGACACATTTTAATTGTTTTCGCTTCAAGTCACTTATTGGCATAGCAACTGGCCAATTTTATATACAAATGCAAATTTAGTCAGTTGCTACCACAAACGACTCGGCTATCGGAGGCGTCGTTACAAATTGCACGCACTACGAACATCGACTGAGTCCGATTGGATAAATATTTTTAGCGCATACATTTGATCGTAACGTAAACAATTTTCATCAATTCGCTGCCCGAATACTGTGAAAATTTTTTGACAAAATTTTCCTCCACTCAGTTTTAATTTTAATAACACTTAGCTTAATTTTGAAATTAATTAATTTTGGGCAATTAATTTTGAAAAGTAAAATACATTTTAATATTATTCCATCCAATTCCCACATTAAATAACTTTTAAATATATTTATTCACTAAACAATTACATGGTGTAATTTTAAATTAAATTTGTCAAGAATTGTTATTCTAGATACTGTCATAATTCGGTATTTTTACAGAATTAGTACTAAAATATATTTATCACATTCAGACTCAGTTTAGAGAGAATGAACGAAAGCAATAGCAAAAACCAATTAGTCTTTTCTAGATAATCGTTTTCTTTTCATTTTACATTTAGCGTTATGCTGTTCTCATACCCAAATTTGTACTAACCCAAGCAACGATGGCTTGACGGTGATCGCTTTTCATGACGTCTGTCGTGCCAATTTTTTAATTGCGTGGATGACTTAGTGCGTGTTTCAACTGGTTTAAATACTGCATAAAAAGTTAAAAAATTAAAAATTTATTCGTGGTAAATATTTTTTAACTTTTTATCTGTTTCAATTGAGTAAAATTTTGACAATAATTATGGTTGTTTATTTTATGTGTAATTTTGAACGTATATAGCAAATTTAAATATGAAAATATGTAAAATAAATACTACTTGAATATATATTAGTCAATTATGGGCACTTTACATCTATATCAGTGCGATTTTTCTCAAAATGTGTACATGGCAAATTTCTGTTTACAAACAAATATTTTTGTCAGCTAAATGGTTCCCATATAAAAATTGTATCAACTCTTGAAGCAGATAGAAAGTTTGACATTTTTATTCACCTCAATTTTTAACGTTTTAATTTTTTATAAGGTATTTAAACCAATTGACACTCTAAGACTGGAGACTACCTTATTTGAAACTTTAAAATCAGTATCCTCTCGAATAGGCTTATAGTTGATTTGTTTTACTTATTTGGATGAGTTAGCAATTTGAGTATGAAGCCTCTCATAATAGTCAAACTAGAAAACAAAAAGTATTCAACAGAAACTTTATTCTAAACTTTCAAATAAGTCAGCCTCCACAAAATAAGAAATAAATGGGAGCACAATCTAAGTCTCCGTTTTTAGTATAAAAAACATAAAGAGAAAAAAAGTGCCACCACAAATGTACGGTTCTATAAAATGAGCAGAGACGTTTAAAGGAGAGGCAAATATGAAAATCGCATACATTTTTATACTTCCCTCTTTAATGCACCTAAAATCAAAATGTATTCAATTTTCTCCTACACATTTCCTGTTCATACAAAATAACTCTTTAAAAGTCTTATTCTCTTCGGTTTTATATTAAATAATTTTTATAACTACGAAACCAAAAATCAGCACTAACAATTGGCCTTTCTATACACTGTGTTTTGCAACAAAACTCAAGCAGCAATTGCCTTTCCACGCAAAACTGAAGTGCGGCTCGTGCCTATATATGTATGTGTAAAATTATTTTCATTTTATATTGGATGCTTGAGCGAAACGGATATAAAATCTTTAAAAAATTTAGTAGGTATTGAAACAAAATGTAAAATTTTTCACATTTACTCCATTTATCAAAATCCATTTTGTTACTAATCGCGTAAAAAAAATCTGACTTAAATTTGCAAATGTGCTGTAAAAATCCTCACTTTAAAATTAAGTTTATAGGCGAAGAGGTAAGAGACGAGGAAAAACGCATCGTGTTGCCGTACTGTGTGAAGCGGCACAATGTCACTGAAATTAAATTCGGTGACATTTTTATTAATAAAAATATCAATAATTCAAAATATTATTTGATGAGAATCGGATTTTAGAACTCACGAGTATTTTGTCATTTTACACCAGTGGCGCTATTCTAGCTTTAGGAAAAGGAATTAGGAATAATATTTACATAGCGTTTTTGTCAAAATTATCATTTTCTGGCCTACTGAAAAATCAAGTTTGATCTAAATTTTTTTAGTTTGGAAATATTTTTTCCGAACCGAAATTGGAAAAAAAAATTATTCCCAATTTAATTTTATCTTTGAAAAAATTTACACCAATTATTTACTACTTTTTTCTTATTATTCTTCACTTACTGGTTTAAAGCTCTATTTATAAAATTGTTCGAGCTATTTTGAGAGTCACTCCATTGGAATCTCTTTTAGAACTCAATACTCAATTGATACTTTACTATAGTTAAAATTGTTACACAGTCACCAAAAATGTCATTTGGTGTATTTCACATGATCAAAAGCTATTCCCAGAATAAAGCATCGCCAATTTAATTTTGATGACCTTGAAATAATTTTCCGTTAATAGTTGATCAATTTTATCAAAAAAATTTAATATATGTTCAAAATAACTTTAAATTTCCAAACACTTTGTTTTTGTTTTTTGTATCGATGAATTTGAGTGGGTTTAAATTATGTGGGTCACCGTGTATAAACCTACCACAATTTTATTGTTATTTATTTGTATCATTTATATTGCGGACGGCGCCACACTATTCAATATATGGGATGTCTTTTATAGTTGTATATAGTGTGGTTTTACCATAATGGCAAGAGAACCGGACTGTGGTCGATACTATTTAAAATCTTTAAATACACATCATATAGAAAATAAAGGATCTACTTTTTTCATGCATTGTTATTCGGTATCTTTAAGGGTTCATCATAGACATCTGGCGATGATTTGAAGATTAATTATATTCGCTCTGGTATTCTAATTAATTTTTTTTTTCAAAACTAGAAGAAACTTATTTAAAGCTATGTTAAGAAGTTCAAAGGTGTCGTCAAGGCATTATTGACATTTTGGTGTGACCCAGCCTTCTGGGATTCGTGTATTTTATAAGTTAGATTAGTTGATTTCATGATTTATTCGAATGCAATATTGATTCTCAACAAATTTACAAGGTATCACTGTTTTATTTCCATCATTCGTTTTCAGAAAGGTTTCATTGGTTGAATTTGTGCGTTATATCGCGAGAATCACATAAAATTAATTATTTAATTAATTTGCAGTAGCGTAAATGCGAAACGTATTACAAAACATACACGCATGATAAATGCAGTCTATCGCTGAATTCTAGTGTTAAAGCTAGATTTACTATCATAGAGCCTTGAGCCCTTGTTATGGAAGTAACCGACCTATAATGACCGAGTAATTCTTCATTTCTCTTAAAGGTATAAACAGAACCAGATATCCGGTGACAACATAAAATGCCTGCCAAATTAAAATACACATAAACCATATGATGTTAATGCAACCAATGTCGCTGGCGGCGACGACATTGTCGCTGAATTGTTTTTATAATCTATTCTAATTTTGTCGTCGGCGCTGCAGTACTACCAATATAAGTTTCAGATTATTATGTTGGCAAACATTTTTAGAACTGTTTTAAGTGAATTTCAACTAAATCTGAATGTTGTACACAATGTTTTAATTATAAAAATTTAAATAGGTTCGATAAAAATATAAATGAACTATTTTAGGGTTGATTTGTTATTATTTTTCTTGTTTCGTCTCTTCAACGCTGACGCGCTGTTTGTGTTTACCAAAGCGACATCGCCAGCAGGATGATGTATTTTGTCGATGTATCTTGTCGCTGTATATCTCTGGTTCTATTTATACCTTAAACGTAAAATGTATTTTTTTGGCTTCAATTTTCTAAAAATTAAATCATAACTGGCTTTGTACTAAAACAATATCGTAAATTGTAAATGACAAAGAAAATTGGAATTTCACTAAATGGCAATTTCGATATCTATAATTTGTTTACCTTAGGGAGACATTTTCGAATTCGAATTGCTAAGCCAGATTTCAGTTGATTATAGTTTATTACAGTTAGTCAACTTTTAGTTGATCATGTTCATTTTCTCCTGAACTTACCTGCTAGCAACATTACTACTGCGAATCCTCTGTTGTAGTTAAATATTATCAAAGTTTTACAAATGACCGTTTCAAATTCAACAAATATTTGATAACCTTTAGCATCAACTGCTAAATGCTACCGACAAAATTGTTACTCGTATTACTTTTAAATCCAAATACGCAAGAAAGAAAAGTTTCGAAAATATCTGCGTGATGTTGCGTTATTTAGAATCGTTTCGTTTAAAGGCATTAAAACGTTTTATATATCATAGAGGTAATATTTAGAAATTATTTGAATTATTCTCTCTGCTTGTTTTCCAGTGGGTTTAACGCTCAAACATATAATTGTCTAATTAAAACATAATTTATGATTAAAGTTCTGCGATAGACACACTTTAGAAAGGTTTTACCATTGGGCAAATCTTTTGGCCTATTCCTCGATAATAAAAGTTAATTATTAATTCCAAAGATCTTGAAAGCTCCATAACATCCAACCGTAAAAATACCTGTATCATGCACGTTTTAAACAAATGTATGTTGTATTGTCATTGTGACAAACTAAACCAGTATATCTTGCGCATGAGCCATAATTCTTGTCTTAGTTATATGCAATATAAATTATATTTTTTAAAATCAAAATTACAAAACCTCTACATCAACATTTCTAACTAATCACACCACTATAATTTCTATCCTTTCTAACCAATAAAATCTTTTAATTATTATAAAAATATAATCTAACTTAAAAAAAACATTAGTTAAAAGTGATTATGAGGGTACATCATCCCGAATGAAGTCACGAAATGAATCATCACGACTTGAATCATCACGGCTTGAATCGTCAAAACGTGAATCATCGCGCTATAGCGCAAGCTCAGAACGTGGAGGTTCAGAACGACGCTCAGAAAGTCGTTTGCTTGACTCAACCGCGACATCTACACGAAGTGGATATGCAGCTGCAGCTGCTATTACAACATCAGTAAAACCTGTATTTGTTAAAACTATTAAAGGGTCTCATGTTGAACGTAAGTTAGTTTGGTACTGCGAACCATAGATTAGTGAAATATAAATATATATCCAATAAAAAATTAAACTTATTTCTTAATTATTTCAACTAACCCGATTTTGTGTGCCTGTGTGAATTTAATTCAATTAGAGAAGCTTCTAGACGCTTCAGTATTAATTATATCTACAACTGAATTTTTAACATCTACTAAACACAAAACAATATCCTAAATGGAAACTAATCTGGTATAACCGATAAATACAGCTGGTGAAGGTGCTTCATTCGAATTACAATTGGGAGACAAAGCCGATGTTACGTGGTACAAGGATAATAAAGCTCTAGACGATAAATTAGCTGATCGTATCCGTACATCAGAAAAAGGCAACACATATCGATTAGATATTAAAAATTGCTTGGAGTCTGACACTGGCGTTTATATTGCAAAAGCAACCAATGGCGGCGAAACAGCAACATCTACTGCCCAATTAATTGTACATGAATGTAAGTTTCACACTTTATTCATAATGATAAATTTATTAATTCTTTAATATTTTATAGTATCAGCCGAAAAACGCAAAGAATTGGCTGAAACAAATTCACCAAGTTTTGCAGTTCGACTAAAAGACACTGAAGTTCTAGAATTTACTTTTATTCGGTTTATGATCAAAGTTAAAGGCGACCCAAATCCAAAAGTTTCATTGTACGTCAAGAGATTGGTATTTTATATTGATGCTAATTCGCTTTTATTTTTATTTTCTGTAGCTTTAAAGATGGACGAGAGATTTTTGAGTCTGAAAGAATTCAAATTAGCCGAGCGGGAAGTGATATTGGGTTTTACGAACTTATAATTACCGAAGTTCTGTCCACCGATGCGGGCACATACCTATGTGTTGCTAAAAATAAATTCGGTGAAACCAGAAGTGAAGCCCAAGTAAAAGTTGTCGCGGAAAAAGATATTTTTGGTGAATTGGATGGAACTATTCTACAGCCGGGTGAAAAATCTGTATTTGCATGGAAACGTAATGGTGAACCATTTGATCCCGAAGATCGTTTTAAAGTACTTCTTGGCGATGATGAAGATTCACTAGCATTGGTATTCCAACATGTCAAACCTGAAGATGCCGGTCTCTATACTTGCGTGGCACAAACATCGACCGGCAATATTTCATGTAGTGCGGAACTTACGGTACAGGGTTCAATTCAAACATTACCTCGGGAACCTGAAAAGCCTAGCTTAGTCATAGACGTGCGCGAACCACACGCACACATTGGTGGTACCGCAATGTTAGAATTAACTTGTAAAGGTTATCCGAAGCCGGAAGTTATGTGGAAACACGAGGGCAAAGTTATTGAACCAGGCACAAAATACAAGTAAGAAACTCAATTATTATATTTCAACACCGATTTAATTTTTTTTTTGTATAATTTAAGATTCCTCTACGAAGATGCGGAAAGCATGTCTCTACTTATCAAAGATGTTGAACCACAAGATGCCGGTATTTATGAAATTTGCGCTAGTAATGAACTCGGTATTGATTCAAATCAAATGAATTTGATTGTAAAATCACCACCCAAGATTAAAAAACCGAAAGACTATACATGCATGGCCGATGAAATTCTAAAAATGGAAGTAGAAATAACAGGCAACCCGGTACCAACTGTTAAATTCTATAAAGATGGCAAAGAAGTTCATCAAGATTCGCGTATTAAATTCACCGTCGTTGGAGAAACTCACTTTATCGAATTCCACAGTGCACAATTGGACGACACTGGCGCATATTCGATAATGGCCACCAACGAATTAAGTCAACAATCTGAATTTTGGAATTTGCGGGTACTTTCGAAACCAAAGGTATCAAAGCATTTGGGCACCGAACATATTTTCGCAGAAAAAGAAGAAATTGCCCTCGAAGTGCAAGTTGATGGTTATCCCCAACCCAAAGTAAAGTGGTACAAAGACGGAAAAGAAATTAAGCCTAATGATGCCCGTGTTAAAATTACAAATATCGGGAATGTCTATCAACTTTCGGTTGCGAACGCAAATCGCGATGACACCGGTAATTACACCGTTGAATTCGAAAATGAACATGGTGTACAACGTGATGAGACACGTGTTAATGTAAAATGCGGTCCAAAATTCAAAAAAGATTTACGCGATATAATTTGTACAGAGGGCGATAAAGATGTCGAGTTATCAGTACAGGCTGAAGGATTTCCACGGCCATCAATTCAATGGTATTACCAGGAAACAGAAATTACAGAAAAAAGTTCTGGATACTTCAAAGTCGAAGATGGCGAAAATTATAAATTAATTATACGTGAAGTAAAACACGAAATGATGGGAAAATATTCGTGCAAAATTAAAAATCAACATGGTTCTGCCGATAGTGAGGGTAAACTAACAGTAAACTGTAAACCATATGTACGTCAAACACTTAAAGAAGTCACTGAAGTAAAGGAAGGTGAAAGTTTAACATTGGAGGTAGAAATTTACGGTGTACCCGAACCCAAAATTCAATGGTTTAAAGATGGACAAGAAGTGCGGGCCGATGCTCGAATCAAAATTTCACGTGATACAAAGCGGTTAGAAAACTATAATTTAACCGTGACTATTACAAAGGAAGCGGATTCGGGTGAATACGAAGTTCGAGCCAGTAATACTCATGGTTCGGCATCATCCAAAGGAAAAGTTATTGTTACAAGTGAGTACCCAAATAATAGGAGATCAATAGGGATCCGTTACATACATTTAAATATATTTTCAAATTTTATCTAATATAAGAAAATAAAGTAAGTGGAGATACATTTTATATCCTTTTTTCTGCTGAGCTTAGTTTCTTAAGAAAAAGGATCCAGGCCAGAAAGAGAGTGCATAATGTAATTAATAGTTAAGCAGCAAAACGTTTTGTAAAATGTTTTTCTTGTGAACGTTTTTATTTTATGTTATTTTTGTTCACGAATTGATGTAGTTCGGCTACTGATTGGCAAAATGGAATTATGACTCCCATTCTTTCGATTAGTAGTTATTAGAAATTATTTTTACTTTTTATATCCTTTTTTGTTAACCGTTAAACCATGATTTTTTGTTAAATTGAGCAGCAAAGGATATAGCATCGGAGAAAACGATTGAAATCACCAAAGACGAAATTAAAATTGTCGAACGCTACGAAGAAGAAGAAATTAAATTGGTCGAAGAAGACGTGCCAGCAGTCCAAAAAGGAAATCTAGAGGGTAAAACGTTATTTATATATATTTTTTTTACAAATCACCATTTTACATTTCATCCTTCATATGTATATGATTAAACTGTATTATAAAATATGTAGATCGCAGCTTATCATCCTCCTTATACCATTAAATTTAATTTAGATTATCATTTTTATCATTAAATTATTTATAAAATTTTAAAGGGGCCCAAAAGACTAGCCCTCTTGCTGATAGAAAACAAGTAGTGACGCAATGTACTAAAATTGGTGACAATGGGGAGAATATTAGTGTTTCAATAATCAGTGAAGAATCGCACTTGGGACTAATTTCAGGTAAAACAAAATGTAATCATTGGTATCTTAGGGAGAGAGGTTGTGGTTAATTCGAAAACAGTATTTAAAATTTAAAAAACTAGTCTTAACACGAATCACAGCCTCCACACTAAACCACGATTGCAAGTCACATAACACATTTCATACCCAACCTAGCCATTTTTCACAACAAAACACTTTTGCCATTTTCATACACGATCATTTAGGGCCAGATGAATCACATTCCATACACAAATTACGTACAACAACAGTGGTATTCGAAGAACAGCCAAGCGAAGAACCCGAAACTATTAAAATTATTCTACCAAATCGACCACATTCGACTACATTACGCATAGAAGAAGTTGAAAGTGTTTCCTACCAAAGTAACGAAGAGAGTTTCACTGTTCACGATGGTAGTGAAGGGAAAACAAAATATAGAGCCATGATTGTGGACGAAATGGTGTCCGATGATGATTTATTGTTGGGGCGAACAAAACCGTCTCGGGCCATTTCAATTCAATCGGTAACCGATTCAGAATCAGCTGAAATATTTACGCGTGAATCAATAGTCGAACACTCAAAAAATAATGACGAATCGCTTGAATTTAGCATGGAGGATTTAGGGAAAGAAAATATTCCAAAAAAACCGATATGGAAAATTACATCTATGGTGGATGGCGAGGAACCACAAAATATCGAAGAGATTAAAAATAAAATTAATTTAGAACAGGGACAATCAGTGCAGAAAGGTAAATTGCTGGAAACTCAAATTTCAGAAAATATCCCAATAGAATCACCAAACTGCGTCGAGGAAGTAGTAATCAAAAGAAAAACAAAACAGGGTTTATTATTTGGAAAACAGAAAACCGTTTCGGTTTCAATTGATAGCGAGAAACCTGTTGAAGTAAATGACTCAGACAATAATTCTCAAAAAGCAATACTTTTAGAAAAACAACGGATAGAATCCGAGGAAAGTGCAGTGCAACAATCTCTAGACGTAGAAGACTCGAACAAAAAGCCATTAAATGCTAGATCGCTTAAGAAAGAAGACATTCAAGAACTACCATCGAATGAAAATTTGATTGAAACGAATACACCAAAATCAAAGCAAAACGCCGAACTTCTTTCAAAACAAAATTCCGAACAAATGACAAACGAATTCCAAAGCTCGGAAATAAACGAAAATTCAAATATTGAACCACAAAAATCGAAACAATTCGAAAGACAAGAAATCGAAACGAAAACTTCACCAAATGATAATAAAACCGTTGGAAAATCTCGTAAATTGGGTCATAAGTCGGATTTGAGTTCAGATACGTTACAAACTACCGAGGACTATGACAATGAAGATGTACTTATGCGCATGCGTTCAATGACTTTAGAACAAACGAGTGACGGCAGCGATGAGGTGGACGAATTAATGCGACGAATTCAAAAACAACGAAGCGTGCTCGATGAAATTCTAGAAAACAAGCAACAGGGCGAACTTGAAGGTACAACACATACACTTACATAAATTATAAAATAAACAAAAAATTCTCTAAAACAACTGAAGTGATTGAAACAAACACAAAATACTATTAATTTCGTTTTTTTATAAATTTTGTTTTTTGTTTTAATTTTTTTTTTTCACTGTGTAATGCGTGTGTGTGTCAGTTTGCATTTATATAAGTTTCTGAAGTTTGCATTATTTTTGTATGCGCATCTTATCTCTATTTTTTCTTACCTAATCGGGCATGAATTTTACACAATCTCACATAATCGGGAATGTAAGTACTTAAAATTAATATTTAGACGAATTGTAATGGCGCAAATTGTGATGCTGGTGGCCATTCTGCTCAAATTTACGCCATTTTGATTCTTAGTTTTTTTTTAAACAAAATTGTAAATACAAATTATGTATAAATATTATTAAAATATATTCATTTGTAAATATTTTCGATTCTAAAGTTTTAATTTTAATTATTAGATCATGGAATTATTCGTTATTAAAGAAATTTTATCATTATTTAGCGGTTCCCGAAATTACTTCAAGTGACCTGGCTGAGAAAACGATACACGAATCATTACCGATAACATTTGAGGTAAAAGCGACGGGTACACCAAAGCCGGAAGCTGTTTGGTATCGTAACGGGAAACCCCTTAAAGGCGATGACCGAATTAAAATTACCGAAGAGGGTGATAAATATAAATTGGAAATTACTGATGTCAAGGGAGAAGATAAAGGAGAATACAAGGTTGTTATAAAGAACAAATTGGGTGAACAAGCATTAACAGGAAAATTAAACGTCTTACGTAAGTAAAACTAATTTATAAATAACTTATCAGGTAAAAAACTTCAACAGAATGTTGTTTAATTTTTGCGTTGAACTATGGAAGGTATGACCCTCAACAAATTTTTCAAATTTGTTTACTTAATTACTTAACCTTAATGTTGATAATTACCAATATATAAGATATCCCGAATACTTATGTAACGCCTCTTTTAAAGCAGCCTCTTGTATTTTTCGATGAAGGTTCAAAAAATCGCACCAACATGTATCAAATCTTAAAATTAAATAAAAATTTTGTCTTGTTCATTCATCTTCTTATTCCCTTCGCTGGCGCTATATCCCATGAAGAGATTAGACCGCCCCGTCAGACACGATAACCAAGAGTTTGAAGATCCTGTTCTACGTTGTTCATCCACCGATTAGGGAGCCTCGCACGAGGCCCTGTCTTCACTGGTGCCGACTCCAGGGCTTGTTTTGTGATACGACTTTGGAAACGTAGGACGTGTCCGAGCCATCTCAGCCTTGATAATTTAATTCTTCCAATTATATCAGATTTGCTCAGATCATTTCTGATCTCGAGGCTCAGACGCATCCTGTACATTTCGCCAACCGTAATAGGGCCTAGAATTATATGCTCTAATCTGCACTCAAGAAAGGCAAGCTTTCGGCTGTCCCGTTTTGTAAGCGTCCAAGACTCGCTACCAAAAGAGACTAGTGGTCTTATCAGTACTTTTGGCGTTATGCAATAAATTCCGAAACTTGAAAATTTTAATGTTAGCGTAGAATGATCGGTAACCTGTTGCGAAATGTTATACCTGTAGAGACTGAGTTTTGCGTATTGTGTGTCGCCTGTTAAAAATTATTCACGTGTTAGCCTTCTCGCGATAGCCATGTATTTGACTTTTCGCTTCGTTAATATTGAGGCCGATTTGTTTGGTGTTGTTTCCAACAGGAGCAGAACTTCTTTGAGAGTCACGATGTTCCGAACCAAGATGTGTATGTCGTCCGCGTAAGCTAATATTTGGCATAATTTATAATATAAATGCCGTATTATGTGGAGCTGACGAATGACATATTCTAACGAAAGGTTGCACATAATTTGGGCCGTTGGGTCTCTTTCCATACTCCTGATGTTATTTCGAAAATCTCCGAGAGTTTGCCTTCGACTAGCACGCACCTATTTTTTAGAGAAATCCCTTAATATTTTGCACAAGGTTATCAATTTTTAAGGAATGCTCAAATGTGGCAGGACACTCCACAAAGTGTTTCTCTGGATGCTATCATGCACAAATGCACACAGATGTCCTTCTAGTAACAATCTTCTAATACAATCCTCAAAGAAAAAGTTTGATGGGTTGTTGACCAGCCTGGCCGAAAACCGCATTGGCAGTTGCCCAAAATCCACTCGTTGTAAATCGATAATTTGTCAGCAACTACGATGGCAAAACCATGTAGCCGGTGTTAAGCAATGTAGTAGCTTTTTATGTAGTGGACAAATAAGTGGTATTTTCCACTCGCTTGGGATTCTCTTTGTGCACCAAATTAATCAAACCAGCTCAAACATGGGGTAGAACAGGTAATCGCCGCCGTTCTTGAGCATTTCGTTACAGATGCCATTCTCATCAGATGCCTTACTATTTTGCATATTGAATATGACTCTTCACACTTCATCGTTAAATGGAGCGAGTGGAGGTGTCATTCCTACATTCACATCAAATTGATGCAATGATATTTTCTGTTCGCTGTAGGATAACGTCTGTCTATTTAAGGGTGACGAAAAATAATTTCGCCACACTGTCAGGACGGTGTTTGTGTCCATTTGATACTCTCCAGATTCGTTGCGAATCGCGCTGCTATGTAGAAGAAAGCCGATAGCGGTTTCTTTTATAGAACGGTATTTGTCTCTTAAACTGGTAGTTTCGATTTTAAGTACTTGTTGTTTGTACCATTCACGTTTCGTCTTTCTACCCAGTCGGTTTGGGTGTTTTCTCACGACCATGTAATCGATGAAGCAAAGTAATTCTCATTCACCCAAGTATTTTTAGGTTTTGATGTATTCTTACCTAGATTCGCCGTTGAAACAGTTTTTAACGCCAATTTTATTATGTTCCATTCTTCTTCCACAGAATGAGGTAGTGATTGGCTGTCCAGGGTTGGCTGTAGTTGATTAGATTGACCATAGCTCCATCGTTTAATTTTCACGTGCCTTTGTGGGTTCGCTTAATGTGGGGACCTATGGCACCATAATGAATACTATTTGCATTGCTGAGTTGAAGAAGCGCGCTGTTGAAGTCACCCAAACCCATCTTTACTCGTGTTAGAGAGAGATATTTGTTTAAAACATTTTCGAAGTAGTCGAATAAGGGATCTTTATCATGTTTTGATTTTATCTCCATTGAGGCGTGTAGGTTCACAAATGAGATGTTGAAGTGACGCGTGTGCAGTCTGAGTATGAGATTCCGGTTGTTTATGGATCTTAAATCTGTTACGAATTGGCGTAAATGATTGCTGATCATTGCTGATCATACTGAAGTTGTTGCTTTGACAGATAGTAAATCCGTGGCCACTGTGATCATTAATGTTGTTAACCTAGTTTCTTGTAGTGCAATTAGATCGAGATTGCAATGAGATGCCTGATCGAAAAACTGGGGAGGCTCTTCGAGCCATTTAAACTGCATACATTCCATGTTTCAAATTTTAAATCGTTGTCCTTATTTCGTGCCCGAGGTCATTGTTTAAATTCGTCCATTCATCGCGTATAATTAGTAAAAGTTTTATTTTTATATGAAAATTCGAATTTTGTACTGTAAACCATTAAAATAACACAATTATACCCTGAGAAACCCAAAAAAATATAAAATATTTTGAAATTAATTTCCGTTAAAACCCGATAAAATAATTAGAGCGACTTCCCAGCATGAAAATCGTGTAAGACAGACTAATGAATCGTCAATGACAGTCAAGCATTGACACGTATATATAATTTTATCAAAGAATAGCACAAATTTTCATGTGTAATAGTACGATAGCGATAAGATTATTTTTGGCTCGTCATCATTTACAATAACGTGATATGGTATGGTCCTTATTTGAGGACTTATCCAATTTCTGTCTTTTTACTGCATCCAGTGCCTATGTATGTGTATACGGCCGTCTCGCAATATATGAACTTTGTATGTATGCAGGCCCAAAAACGTAAATACGAAAAAAAAACTTTCATCAAAATAAATTTTAATTTTCCTGAGTATGAAGTTTGTCTATTTATCTTTAAGTTTGGTTAAAACTAACTTGAAAATGAAAACAATTTATCAAAATTAAAGGTAAGTAAAGTTTTGTTTCCGCCACATGTACGAGATATGAAAGAAATAATGTAAAAAAAACTTTTCAAACAAAATTTCCAAAGCATTTGTATGAAAGTGTTTTTTCGTGTTTAAATAATTTGGGCCTACATACTACAAAGTCCATATATTGAAAGACGGCCCGTATACACATACATACCTACATAGGCACTGGTTTTAATCAATAAAAGTTATTAAACCACTGTATAATGATGGCTGTTATTCTCGAGGATGAAGTTTAGTTTAAATCATCTATTTTTGATATCCTGAAATTCTGAACGACGCTGAAGTTTCAATTCAATTATTGACAATTATTCTTGCGAGCAACTACGATTGTTTTATTTTCATATTTAAAATTGTATATAGTAGCCTTTAGCAGTTTCTCGACTGCTTATCGGCACAGATAAAAAGACACTAACCCCAGTGTAAAACGTTCACGAAATTACCATAAAAGAAACGATAGTAAAATTACGAATTGACTAGACAAGAATCCGACGGCAGAATATTGAGAGAATATTAATTTTTGTTGTTTTTATGGTTTTTTGATAAAAATATTATGCTTGGGTTTCTCAATATTCCGACTAAAAACTATTTTTAATTAGCCTTTCCACACTCAAGCTGCTCTTGTCTTTCCACGCAATACTCAAGTACGGCTCGTGTCTATTTATGTGTAAAATTATCTTCAGTTTATATTGAATGCTTGAGCGAACTCGGTACCTTTCTCTGCAAGGTAGTTGTTTACGAAGGCAATGGCCTCCTCCTTCGATGAAAATCTCTGTTCTCCGAGCGTAACTTTTAGTTTAGGGAATAAAAAAGTCGCTGGGCTAGATCTTGTGAGAAAAAAGAATAGTTAAGCAGTTCATACCGTAATTCGTGAATTTTCGCCATGGCAACCGCTGAGATGTGAGACGGTGCATTGTCTTGGAGCAAGATTTTCTTTCTGCAAATGTGACCGTTTTTCCGCAATTTCTGCCTTCAATTTCTCAAGTAATGATGCTTAGTGTGCTCTTGTAATAGTTTTCCTTCCATAACTGTCCCAGAAAACAGTCACCATCACGTTCCCAGCCGAAGGAACAGCCTTTGCCTTTTTTGAAGCCTTTGCACAGTTTTGACTGTGTTTTTGATTCTGAGTGTAATGGTGTATCTAATTTTCTTCAACAGTCGGTGCCAAAACTCTAATTTATTGCACCTAAATTGCGCCAACAGAGAGTTGAAAACGTTCATTCGAACATGTTTTTGGTCCAAAGTGAGCAAACGAGTCACCCAACGTGCTGACAGCTTTTACATGCGATGCCTAAAACTTGATTTAGTATGTGACAAATACGTTCTTTGGACATATTCATAGCCTCTTCTATATCTCTAATTCGACGAATGCCTAGCAGCATTTGGTGCACTTGGGCCTTTATGATATCGTCAGTGGTTGCAGTTTGGGACGTCCCAAACTTCACCCAAGCTGTTATGACTACGTTTAAATTCAGCTGCCCAAAATTTTACGGTGGTAAATGATGGTGCAGAGTCTCCGTATACAGCGTCCAGCTCGTTTTTGATTTGCGTAGGCGTATTGCCTTTCAAAAATAAATATTTAATGACAGCTCGATACTCGATTTTTTCCATTTTCACACTCACATCAACTCACTCAAACGATTGTTAAACAACAATTGCGTGTTCAAAATGGATGATAGGTCGGTGAGTACGTTTCAACGCATGCGGAAACACACTCTCGCCATTTTTGTTGATGAGTGCTGCCACCTTCATGTTGCGGTCGGAAACTTTTCAGAAAACCCAAAGATATAATCCTGTGAAGACCGGCATTTCTTAAAAAATTTTATTCAAGAATTTTCATATTTCAACATTTTCACCGATCGACATTCTTGACAAATGCCGTTCTTCATTAGAATGTCATTTTAGATATGCGAGCTCCATTAGAATTTTTATCAGGTTGGTAGCAGTAGAATTGACATAAGAGTCTACAAAAATATTATTGTCGCAAGTTTACCGATCGGTGAACATTTTGAGATATTTTTTTTCTGAGAATGAAAATTGCTAAGAAATTCCGTACTTCACAAGAATGTAGTTTTTGGTATGCGTGCTCTGTGAATAATACTATAATATAATTTCTCTACAATTTTGCGACAATTATTTGATTCAAATTGGACAACTAACAATGTTTTAAAACCGCCTAAATGTTCGCAAATTACTAATCATATTTACATTTTGTTTTACTTGAATTATAGTATAAACTTCCTATTTCTCAGTAGAAGTTTGAAGTCTTAGTTTAGGAGTGATTTAGGATAAAATTTATTAGCATAATCGGTGTCGGATTTGCGTTCGTCTTCATCACTACTCCAATCTTGAAGTTGTTAATTTAGAAATCTTTAACTTTGTGCTAGCAGTTCTCTTTAAATTATGTTCTCTGCCAACCAATGTGCTCTTCCGGGATCGTTATTGAATCTGCTGACATTGCTGACTGCATATAGTTAAGGGTTATGGTCAAGACCGTGTAATCTGTATTCCAACGCAATACCTTGTTTTTCCAATATCTTTCATCTTAAAATTTTCCAGTAATTTAGTTTTGACCGATGACTTGTCTTGTTGGTCATTTAAAATAATAAGAAATCATCGACATACTTGTATGCTGACAAAAACAGCATCTTGTCCCTTTCTATTGTGTATGTAAATGCGAGGATCATCTTTAGATTGCCACAGTCAAAGTTGTTTTAATACGTTAACAAATTGTCGATTCAAACCACGATTAGGCTGATTTAGTTCATAAAATGGCTTCTTATATACATGACTTCTGCATACTTTAACACTATTGTTGAACTTCTCGGGTTGAAGCATGTAAATTGCATCTTTAAGTTCATCATGAAGAGAAGCACTTATAGCGTCCATCTGTCTAAGTTATATTTTTACTGAAAGTGATATTAAATATCTTAAGGAGGTAAACAACTGAACATCCTTTTACAACTAATCTCGCTTTGTATCTATACATTTCCCCTTCATTTGCTCTTGTCATTTTAAATAAGATTTTCACATTCTTCTTGCATTGTATTTTCTCACATTAATGCATCAGCTTTTGGCAAAACTTTTTCGATGGTTGCTGTTTCCACAAGTATTTCTTCTGTCCAAAATAACGTGTCTATTCGGGTCACTCTGTGTAATTTGATCTAAATGTCGGTCTTCAAGGAAGATAACATTACGACTTATAAATACGTTATTTGATTGCGGTTGGTGTAAGCGATATCCTTTTGAGTTTTCGCAATAACCAACAAATATACATCTCTCTGATTTTGGACTCTCGTTTCTTTCTATTTGCAGCACATGAACCATCGCTGTTCATCCAAAAACGCGTGAATGTTTATAGTTTGGTTTTCGTCCCGTTCAGATTTCTTCGGGTGTTACGTTACCTTTAATGCTTCGTGTAGAATATTGGTTATTTTGTCATTTGATACTGCTGCCGCCCAGAACTCGTTACCTAATCCAACAAAAATAAGCAAACATCACACTTTATAAACAGTTGTACGATTCATTCTTTCCGCGATTCCATTTTGTTCCGGCGTATATTGAACTGTGGTCTGATAACATATCCTCGATTTGCAAACATTTTATAGTTTCCTTTTTCGATTCGCAAACATTTAAAGTTTTCCAGGTTTTGTTCACCAAACATTTTGGAATTCCTCGAACTTTGCTGCCGCTTCGGGTATTGATTTTAGAAAAATAGCGAATAATTTATGAGAAAAATCGTCAATAAATGTTAGAAAATAACGATTTCCTGGAGTCAATCAGCATAATTTCAGAACAGAATTAACTTCAGTACATCCAACCGAAACTACTTTCAATTTTGAGTTATTTGCAATCACAACATCACTATACAATGTATCAGTGACCTCTGTGTGCCAATCTTTTCTGATGATCCTATACATTGAAGGCCTGGAAATCACGTGTCAATGTTTGTGGTTGATTGTTTGTGGCAATTCTTGAAAATATCGTGTATAGTAAACTTTGTGTATTCGGTCCTTCTTGGCTAACATTTTTATTTTTTGTTTGGCAATTTTCTGCAATATGCCCGTAGTTGGTACAATTAACGCAACCTGGACCCGCAAATTGATTCTGTTTATTTTTATGTTATCATTGTTACGCTGCTTATTGGTGACTAGGGCAATTTTGTAATTATTAATTTTGAACTCAATTTTGTATCTCCACTATCTGATTCCCAAATTCTCAATTTCCATAGTCATAGGCTTATATGACTCTAGTAAGCCTGGCAAAAGTATTATACCGATCCATTTCTATTCCATTGAATGGAATTTAATTTATGAGCTAGTTGATTATGGTTGTCACGTACTCACCACATTTTTACAACTTTTTAATTTAGTTGAAATTAATGAGCCAACTCTTCTCGTTAAACATGGACTCTTTAGCCCAAGCCGCCGTTTTTATCAAACCGCTCAACGATCCTTGTTGAATGAATCCAATGAAAAAGGACCAAGAATAAAAATATATTATAGGTATTTGCTTCAATATAAATAATTACATATTCGGTTTTACTATTTCAACAGTAATTACTCCAACAGAACAATCCACGCTATAACTTAGAAGCTACAAGAGCAAAATAAACCATATGAAGTAAATCAAGGGGACAAATTAATTTAAAATTATTTCCTTGACTACCAACCTGAAGTATACTTTGACGCATTTGTCATGCTCTTTCCAGTTTAATCTAGAATCTAAGGTAATTGGCAAATATTTAAAAATGGCGACTTGATGAAATTAAAAACTAAAGGTTGAAGACCTGGTCGCAGCAAGTGGCTGTGTGAAATTTAAAAATGACAGTCATATCGTGCTGTTCCGTTAAATTAAACGTTATAATTTTAGTTTTGTTACTTCAAATCAAATAATGACCATGAGTCTCTTCAAGATCTAGTGATTATTGATACTATTTAATATTGAAACTATTAGACGGAAACTAACCAGGAACTAAAAAATTTCGTGATTGAAATTGGCTGGTGATTATTCAATTATGATTTAGGTCCATTTCTAAACACTAATATTCTGGTACAAATAAGTTATTAGGTTTTTTATAACTTCGAATCTTTATTGCATTGTTCATCATTAGCTACGACTCATCCACATTTTTCAGGTAGCATACGGATTCCGCGTCGAAACGCCTCGTGTTTTGAGGCGATCCAAGAATCGACACAACTTATGGTTTTTTCGTAAGCAGTGAAGTGCTGCTCGTCCAGGATGTCTGCTGAATACGGCGAGTGGGGTAGGTCATCCCATTAAAGCGCCTCCAAAGTTTCCATGACGACTATTACAATATGTGGTCGTGCGTTGTCGTGCTGAAAGATTAATTTGTCATGTCTTTTGGCATATTATGGGCATTTGAGCTTCAATGCTCGGCTTAATTGCATCAATTGTTATTGATAACGAATATTCGGTTTGACGGTTGAAGTTGATGCATGACCGGATTACTTGGCGGTTTTCTGCGCATTGGGTTATCATAGTGGATCCAATTCTCGTCCCCCGTCACGATTAGATACATAAAAAACCTTCCGATTTTGTCTTTGGAGCGGATGTTTACAAGTGAAAAAACAGCGTTCGACGTCTCTTGGCTTGAGTTCATACGGAACCCAATTTCCCTGTTTTTGCACCATACACATAGTCTTGATTCGGTTTTGAATCGCCTAAAGTTTCAGCCAGTTCCTCTTGAGTTTGGAATGAATCTTAATCTTAAGTTCAATAACGACCCCAACTCAGAGGCTTCAAACTTTACGGGTCTTCCTTCGCGTTCTTTGTCACTGGTGTTAAAATCGCCAATTTTAAAACGGCGGAACCAATACTCACGTGTTTTTATTGATGGAGCATGTTTCCCAAATGCATCACACAGCAATCGATATCCATCAGCAATTTTCTTCAAATTAAAACAAAAAAACAGCGCTTCCCGCAAATTGGGTTTTTTGTTGGCACAACGGTTGACAAGGTTAGAGCACAAAAAATATATTGTTTACCTTGAGCAGAATGACACATACGAGTACTGATTTTTCGAGGAAAATGATGACACTTTGGTATGAATATAGTTACAAGATGGTCCGATGCGATTTAATACTAGTTACGCCATCTCTTGTAAATCCGTCAAAACTTATCTGTAATGATATTCAATCCTCGTCTGAATCGGTTTTATATTGTTTCTCTCTTTTTTTCACACAGGCTTTGGAAATACGAGCAAAAACTGAACTAAATGAAATTTTCCCGGTGTCATTTGACCAGTAGAGTAAGACTACCTAAATTTTTTTCACATCAGTAAACTTTATTGGACCTTTTTGTAGAACTTTTTATTGTGCCTTTTTTATTGAACCTTGGTGTGGAACCTTTGTTTTATTATTTTTATTAGTAACCTATGTCAGTGCTTAATCCGAAATTTAATAATTTTACTCTGCTACTGTGGTCAATCCAAGATGGTAAACAATCGAAAACTTTGGTAGACTCATTAATAACCGATTCTAGTCTAGGAAACAAAGAAACGTAGTCATCAACGGTTACATCAGCAAATCCACCTTACTAACGCCTAAAATATTAAATTTGTTGCTGTAATTAAAACTGATTTGGCATTGTACGAGCAGTAGACTCGTACATAATTTTATTGAGTGTACAAATTAAATTAGCAAGTTGAATTTTTAATTATTATTTTTTCACATATTTGAACAAAACTAATAAAATATGCAAATTCAAAATTAAAACTGGAGTTGTGAACCAATAAAAACGATAGATACTAACCAAAGTAAACAAAATCTAGTTTTAGTGCATTCGTTCTTGTAAAACTGAGGCTATAACACTATTACACCACCATAGCGATATGATTATCCTTGATGTTACCGAAACATTTATAATTCGGAATGCATTAAGAAGTTCAATTCGTCATCAATGGAGTGCAATTTAGTGTGGAAAATGGCAACATCAAATTTCTTTATTACGCTACGAATGTCTTGCTGCAGCACTTTCCGGGATCGAATTTATCTAAAACCGGCTAAAGCAGAGTCGCCGTCAACTAAAAGTAAAATAATAATAATTTGGTATAGTTAACATTTTTCAAATAATAAAATATATTAAACAGCAGCTCGCAGATCGTCAGCTGATTTTATAAGCAGTGATTTGTCCGTTTCCTTGACACGGATGTACATATGTCAAAGAGTTATTTTTCCATACGCATAATATAGAACCCCATCACTCTTTTCTGTTTTCGCCGAGTTAAATATTATCCGATTGTGTGATGACCAAACATCACGGGGTTGTTTTCATTGAAACTAACGGTTGCCGTATTAAATTGTTTGGAATTAATTTTGGCACGTCCAGGTCACGTCACATAATGTTTTTGGGTCCGGATATAAAAGGTACACAGACAATTTTAAATTTGTTGTAGTTTTTCTCTATATGAAAACGCACCCTCAGTCAGTTTCTGGTACACCGGACATATTAAATAGTTTCACATAGATATCAGTTCAAAATTGTTTAGTTTTGTCTTAATTAAGTCAAAGATAATCTACAAGTTGGCATTTTTCTTTTCTAAACGTTTAGTTTTTCTACTGTCGCCTAGGCCGCTAGTTAATTGTCTGTTTCTGGACATTTTTCCATACAATTTTAAACTTATCATTTAATGAATTTTCCATGTGTACCAAGTTTAAAGATCGCGTAGAATGATTTTGTGATTGGTGTCCAAGTAATTGCCAATGTAATCCTACCACCCAAGTAACACGAATACGTAGTGTGAAAATATCTCTAAACCCACTAATTTTCAGAAATTGTCATATTTGCAAATACTAAATTTTATTATAACAAGTAAACCTTTTTAGAGTAATGCATCTCCAGTTTCACCTTTTGGTCCTCTAATGTTGCGATGAGTAGACACCTTTGGGAAAATTCATTTCTCTCACTTCTCACACTTTACTAGATTTGATAATTCTCTTTTGTGAAAATTGAATAAATGTCGTCCCACAGGAATATTAAATTGACTTCATTTTATTTATGACTAATGAACGATTTAATGAGTATGTACTGTAACTTCGACAACTTTTCTCGATGTTTTCTTATCTGGTAAAACTTGTGTATCAGATTACAAAATTCAGAATAATCTCATTTATATCTCAATTTTACAGCCGTTGCCGATTACAGAAAACCAATTTCATTAACCCCGTTGAAAGATACACAATCTCCAAAAGGAAAGCCAGTCGTGCTACAGGCTGTGGTTACCGCAGATCCATTACCCGAAGTTACATGGCTTAAAGACGGTATCGAAATTCGGTCCACCGAAGAAGCTAAGATTACGCAAGAGGTAAAAGAATTGCAATATGGATTAAAGGAAGTGACGTACTCTATCAAATTCCCTGCTGGTCAACATGCCAATACAGGATTGTATCTTTTGAAAATCAAAAATAAATATGGGTATGCCGAATCTAGTGCACGATTGGATATTTTCTTGAAACCCGAAATTGAAGGACTTAAAGATAAATCCACCGAACCCGGACATACCGTTCAATTTGATGCTGTGATCCATGCCAATCCAAAACCAAAAGTTACATGGACTCGAGGCACTGAAGATTTAAGCACGAACGATAATTGTGAAATAATTATTGATTTAGAAAAGGAAAAATATTCTTTGGTGGTATCGAATATTGCTGTTTCGGATGCCGGTGCTTATACACTTACTGCGTCAAACAATCAAGGCGAAACTGTTGCAAAAGCCTCAATTCATCTCCATGTTGAAAAACCAGAATTTATCCAACTACCCGAAGATCAAACTATTCACGATAATAATGGAACTGAAAACCGAGTACGTTGCAAAGGTATTCCAAGGCCTACAATTAAATGGTACAAGGATGGAAAAGAAATCAGTGAAAATGAATTAGATGAAACGACCCAAAAACCTAAAATCAAGACTGAAATTACCAGTGAGACTCATATTGTTAGCGATTTTAATTTAAGTCACTTCAGAACTAATGATGCAGGTCATGTAAGTAGTCCTGTTAGGTATTGTAAAACCTTAAAACTAATTTTTAAATATTTATTTAGTACAAAGCTGTTGCGTCAAATGTTGTTGGAGAAACTGAAGCTCCATTCCATTTGAATATGCTTCAGAAGCCACCAGCATTCCAACAGGCGTTACCTAAAACACTAGAGGTTGATGAAGGAGAGCACATGGTACTTAAATGTAAAGTCGATGCCAGTCCACTTGCCGCAGTCCAATGGTACAAGGACAGCGAACCTATTAAACCAAACGACGAACATATTAAAACAACCGCACAGCCAGATGGATCTATTAAACTGGAGATTGATCATATTGAACCACTCGATTGTGGTGCATATAAACTAGTTGTTGAGAATCCCATTGGAACGAATGTAGCCCTATGCGCTGTTGCCGTCAAACGTAAGCTCATTGAATTATTCCTTTATAAACGTAAAATAAATGTTTAATATATTTTTAATTAGCGGAGCCAAAAGCACCTGTATTTCTTAAGCCCATGAAAGATCTAAAGGTGGTTATTGGTCAACCAATCAGTCTGGAGGCACAAGTCGACGGTTTTCCTTCACCCGAAGTCAAATGGTTCAAAGATGGTACTCAATTGCGCCCAAGCAGTAAAATCAATTTTATCAATTTGCCAAATGGTGTCGTTGGCCTGGAAATTGAATCAGCCGTACCAGAAGATGCAGGCGTTTATACCTGTGAAGTTTCAAATCGCTTAGGTGAGGCCACTGGAACAGCTCGAGTAGAAGTTGAACCACAAGAAAAGAAACCAGAGTTTGTTACCGAACTACAAGATTTGGTAGCCGTTGAAGGATTCCCAGTAAAACTAGAAGTTAAAGTCGATGGACATCCACCTGCAGTTTGTAAGTGGACTCATAACGGTGAAGAAGTTCGTCCGGATGGTCAACATATTAAAGAAATTGAATTACCAAATGGTGTGCGTGGTCTATTGATTGATCGCTGCAAGCCCGAGGACGCAGGACACTATCAAGTGGTAGCGTCAAATGATAAGGGTCAATCTGGCACTCAAGCTAATTTATCGGTTGCTCCCAAATTGGATGAATCGGAACCAGAAGCACCACCTAAATTTGTCATCGATTTCAAAAATCAAAGCATTGACGAAGGAAAAGATTTGGTTATTTCCGCTCCATTTACATCCAATCCATTGCCTGAAGTAATTTGGACCAAAGATGATCAACCATTGACTCCTAGTGAACGGGTGATGATGACATGCGATGGACGCAATGTAGGTCTTGTTATTAGTCCTGCTGAGACATCTGACGCTGGCGTTTATCAATGTTTACTAGCTAACGAATTAGGCGAAGATGCCTCAAAGAGTAACGCAGCTGTTAGAAAAGTTTACGAAAAACCAGTTTTTACACACAAGTAATAGTTTACAACACCAACTTCTTCAAGTTATTTGATTTAAATTTTCTTTTAGATTGAGCGATCTTCAACAATTACCCAAATTAGATGCCAAATTAGCTGTTAAGGTAACCGGATTACCAGGCCCCGATTTAACATGGTACAAGAACAATGAACCACTTGCCAACTCTGATCGTGTTAAAATTAAACGAGATGGTGAAACAGCACAACTAATTATTAAAAATTGTCAACCTGATGACACAGGAGATTATAAATGTGTTGCACGTAATCGCGAAGGTGAAGATACTACACAGGCCCGACTTGATGTTGTTGATAAAATGTAAGTTACATATCTTGATATTTAGTATAATTTAAACGTTTTTCATTGTTTTTGAAACAGCGAGAAGCGTCCACGTTTTGAGGCTCCAACTTTCTTGAAAAAAGCTGGCGACATTGAAGCTTATCCAGGCATGAAAGTTAAATTTACTGCATGTGCTACTGGCGTTCCTGAACCTACAATCGAATGGTACAAAGATGGCGATAAATTGTTTCCAAGTGATAGAATTCGTATGGATGCCGAATCTAGTGGACTATTACGACTTACGGTCAATGATTGTAATGAAAAAGATGTTGGACGATATTCGTGTCGCATCTTCAATCCACATGGTGAAGACACGTGTCATGCTCAATTAACATACGACGATTTAGAATCAAGGCCAAAACATCAAAGTGATTTGTATACTGACTATGATCGTCATAAGCGTAGCGGTGCACCTGTACCAATTACAGATCGTCCAATAATTACTCGCATGACTGATCGACATTTGACCCTTGCTTGGAAGCCTTCGGTTCCAAGTGGACCACGTTATCCTGTCACTTACCAAGTGGAACAACTTGAACTACCTGATGGTGATTGGTTTACCGTACACTCTGGTAACCGTAACACAACTTGTGAAATCCGTAATCTCGAACCATTCAAAGATTATAAATTCAGAGTACGTGTCGAAAACAAATTTGGATTAAGTGAACCAAGTCCTTATGTACAGACCTATCGTCAAAAACTAGAGCCATCGCCACCTAAGTTCTATCCTTACCTACGGCCAGGTTGTGATTTCCGTCCTGATATTTCACCATACTTCCCGAAAGATTTCGATATCGAGAAACCACCGTTAGACGGTATTGCACAAGCACCACAATTCCTTAGGCAAGAACATGACACTCAATATGGTGTTAAAGGTCACAACGTTGATCTCTTCTGGTTCGTATATGGTTATCCTAAACCAAAAATGACATATTACTTCAATGATGAATTGGTTCAATCTGGAGGTCGATTTGACACTAGCTACACAAGAAATGGCCAGGCTACGTTATTCATTAATCGAATGTTGGATCGTGATGCTGGTTGGTATGAAGCTGTTGCAACAAATGAACACGGCGAAGCCCGTCAACGAGTACGTTTGGAAATAGCCGAGTATCCCAAATTCATTAAACGACCAGAAGAAAGCTACGTATTTACAAGACGACAAGCTAAGATTGAGGCTCGTGTTACCGGTGTTCCATATCCAGAAATTCGCTGGTTTAAAAACTGGCAACCATTGGCCGATTCAGCTCGTATTAAAACTGAATTTTATGAACCAGACATTTGTGTTTTGTATATAAATGATGCAATTTATAAGGATGAAGGTTTATACTCGTTGAGCGCTCGGAATGTGGCCGGATCAATCAGTACATCTGCAATGCTTCACGTAAACGACGACGAAGATGAATATATCTATAATACTCATCAACGGGCACCTTACGTTCGATCCAAACAACGGCCCTATGGTGATCTTTATGACATCGGTGATGAATTGGGACGTGGTACACAAGGTGTTACCTATCATGCTGTAGAGAGGTCATCGGGACGTAATTTTGCTGCTAAAATTATGCATGGCCGCCAAGATCTTCGTCCATTCATGTTTAATGAGTTGGATATAATGAATTCCTTACATCATAAGAAATTGATAAGGTTACATGAGGCTTTTGATACACCAAGGTCATTAACCTTGATTATGGAACTCGCTGGTGGTGGTGAATTGATTAAAGATAATTTATTGAGACGCGATTGGTATTCAGAGCGTGAAATAGCTGGATATATGTATCAAGTATTGCAAGGTTTGGATCACATGCACGGCGCTGGTATCGCACATATGGGATTAACCGTAAGTTTCATCGGTATTATACAAAAACTAAATTATCATAGCGTTTATTATTTTTCAGCTCAAAGATCTTTTAATCTCCCATCGAGGTAGCGACTTTATTAAAATTTGCGATTTTGGTTTATCACGACGCATTAATTTAACCAATTTACTTTCGCTTGACTATGGTATGCCTGAATTTGTAGCACCAGAAGTTGTAAAAGGCGAAGGAGTTGGTTACTGGCAAGATATGTGGTCTATTGGCATTATTACGTATATATTGTTGGGCGGATATAATCCATTCCGCGGTGATAATGACCGTGAAACTTTAACAAACATTCGAGAAGGGGCATGGGATTTCAAGAGCTCAATATGGGAACACATTTCAGGTGAAGGCCGTGATTTTATTTCAAAATTACTTGTTTATACTGCAGACCGCCGTATGGACATAAAAACTGCCTTGAGACATCCTTGGTTCGACATCATCAGCCGCCGTCGCGATGATGAATACAGAATTCTCACCGATCGTTTACGTACATATCACAACCATTTGCGCGACTGGTATGCTAATGCATCTTGTCGCAACTATTTCCGTAGACGGCCACTTGCTGGGGCCTTTGATCATCCATCCAAAATGGTTTATCCACCCGGTGAAGTATATACACCTGAAGATACACCTGAACCAGCAGAAAAGGATATTAAACCAACATTGTGGAGAGATTTTGGATTAACTGAACACGATGACGTTGCCCTTGGATTTAAATCGGAAAGTCATTACCAATACGGTCCAGACACGTATCTTCTACAACTTCGTGACGTCGATTTCCCAGTTCGTTTACGTGAATATATCAAAGTCGCAGCACATCGCTCGCCCGGTTTCGTTTACAATATGCAAGAAACAAACTATGATTGGACACTTCCAATTATTCGTGAGCGTCGTCGTTTCACCGATATTATGGATGAAGAAATTGATGATGAGCGTAGAGCAAGAATTAGCAAGTACGGAGTTGGCGAAAGCTTTATGTTTAGAAGATTGCGAACCGAATTAGGAACACGCTTGGACGAATATGTTGAAGCAGAAGCCATGATGCAAACGAAACATCAAGGCCATCTTCCATTCTTCCGAGAGAAACCACAACATCTTGCTATCACAGACAATGAATCAGCTCGCTTGACATGTTTTGTTGTTGGTGATCCTCAACCTCTTGTACAGTGGTTTAAAAATGATATGATAATTTCAGATAGTCGGCGTGTAAAAATTTTAATGGATAATCATGGCCGTTCAATATTGCAATTTGAACCAGCATCACACATCGATTGTGGCATTTACAAAGTGGTCGCAAGAAATCGTGTTGGACAAGCAGTTGCTCGTTGTCGTATTGTAAGTGCCACTCTACCAGACCCACCAGATTCGCCTGAAGCAGCATGTGTTAGTGACACTGAAATATTGCTACGCTGGAAACTTCCACGAGATGATGGAAACTCTCCTGTTTTATGTTACAGCTTACAATATAAATTGGCAAGTCAAGATGAATGGCAGACGCTTGCAGCTAATATCGATCACGAATTTTATGTAGTGCGCGGACTAACACCTAAAATAAACTATCAATTCAGATTGGCATCGAGAAATCGTATTGGATGGAGTGAAATGGGTATTCCAACTAAAGTAATCACCACTGCAGAAACAGGGGCCCCTAAAGTTCAAATAACTAAAGCCATGCGTCATTTACAAGAAATAACCGATTCTGGACAAGAAATATTATTGGATGAACAAAAGCCTAAAATCGACTATAAACTAGAAAGAGAACCAATAGATTGGGATACTGATATAGGCGATCAATATAGTTTTATCTCGGAAATTGCTCACGGACGTTTTTCAATTGTTGTTAAAGGTGTTCAAAAGAGTAATAATCATGTTGTAGTTGGTAAAATATTTGAAATCACATCAGAAACTGAGGAAGCGGTTCAAAGAGAATTCGAAGTGTTCCGTACATTGCGACATGAAAGAATACCGGCGTTGTTAGCGGCCTTTAAGCCAAGCCCAAATGTTGGAATTTTAATTCAAGAAAAACTACAAGGTGCCGATGTTCTTACATACTTGAGCAGTCGACATGAATACAATGAGCAAATTGTAGCAACCCTAATCACACAATTATTAGACGCGTTACAATATCTCCACTGGCGCGGATTTGCTCATTTAGACATTCAACCCGATAACATTGTAATTGCTTCAGTGCGATCGGTTCAAATAAAATTAGTCGATTTTGGAGCGACACAACGCGTTTCAAAATTAGGTACAAACGTACCCATAAATGGTTGGTTAGATTTTACTGCACCAGAAATATTGAATGATGAGCCAGCTTTCCCACAATCCGATATCTGGTCTGTCGGTGTACTGGCCTATTTATTATTGTCAGGTGTAAGTCCATTCCGTGGCGCTGATCCCAATGAAACAAAACAAAATATTCAATTCGTGCGGTTCCGATTTGAGAACTTATACCGGGAAGTAACACAGGAAGCAACAAGATTTATTATGTTTTTGTTCAAGAGAGCACCAAAGTAAGTTCGAATGGGTAAAATAAAACAATTGGTTTTTTATTGAACTGCAATCTCTTTTCAGTAAACGGCCTTATGCTGAAGAAGCTCTAGAACATAGATGGTTAATGTCATCAGACTATATGATTAAGAAACGAGAACGTGCAGTATTTTTAGGAAACAGATTAAAAGTAAATGCTTGATGATTACCGCAATGTTAGAATCAATAATTTATTTTGTTTATTCCAGGATTTTTCTGAGGAGTACCATGGAATGAAACAAAACGAAGCAACCCAATCCGCATCAATCACAAATTCATTTATGAACGGCCCATCACCAAGACAGCTACTAAGGTCAAACAGTATTGCAGAAGAATTGCATACAAGTTCATTTTAAAATTTATCTTAATAATATATTTTTACAAAGTAAAATTTATATTTAATTTATATGTAAAACAACTATCTTTTTTCTTAAAATTTTTAATTGTGATATTAATATGAACAATTGTTTAGAATGTTGAAAACCATGAATAATTATGAAATCGTCTATCGAGATGGCCGAGAATAAATGACAAGCTAGAACGAAAATCTGAAGTGTACTGAAATATTATTTTTAGTACAACAAATTTATTATTTTATTTGAAAAGGAAGTTATATTTTATTTTTGCTTTAAATTAATTTATTTAATTTATTGTTAATAATTATAATTTGTGTATTTAAAATATATTTTAAAAAATTATTCAAAAAGCAGTTTTAATAGAAAAAACAAGAAATTCAAAAATCACTGCATTTAGTCAGCCATGTACGCCTATGTCACTAGCTCATTATACATTAGGCCTTAGCCCTCAGCAAAAGGCCGTTATAGTTGCTTCTCGTGCACCCGTGCTGTTGGTGTATTTAACCATGTCAGCCGAAAGAAATGAACACACGTTTATAAATAACAATACAAGATTGCCACACTGCAAATGAAAGAACAAAATTTGAAATAATAAATCAGCTATAAAAAACGAATGGCGATACCTGATTGAATGATGAACTCCAGTGATTTTGATTTCTTTAGGTGAGAAGAACAGGTTTTTTGGAAATAAATAAATCTTCCCTTCTCGAAAGATAACGAATTTCTGTAAAAAAAATGTTGTTCCATAAAGCCACTAATACTAAATTTTGCTTGAGAACCGACAGTCTAACGCGCACCAGAGCGACGTAGGACCAAATTGGATGCATACAGTTGATAATCTAAATCGCGATAGAGTGTAAATGTTTGGGCTGAATTATTTGGTTCCCGCCTAATCGGACCATTTATCTTTTATGGAAGACTTATTCGACCGAAAAATTTGTGGAACGTTTAATGGAATATTTCCAGCATTCCGTTGCGAGAAAGACAAGAAGTGTGGCTTCAGTTAGATGCGCACCTCCTCATTTTGGGAATGGGTGTAGTGGCCCTATTTCTTTTCCCGGGCGATCACCAGATTTAACTTGTTTGGATTTTTATTTATGGGGGAAAATGAAGAGTTAGCAGCATATTTTGATTGGCCTCCACAACAGAAAATACAGAAAATATGAAACAAAGAATTAAAGAAATTTCAGAAACTGAATTGTGGGCAGTTCACATTTATTTTTGAATGACAATTAGAAAATTGTTTAGAATTAAATGACAGACATTTTGAACAATTACTAAACTAGCAAATATTTTTTATGAAATCACTTTTGTTTCCTCCTTTTTAATATTATTTGGTGTTACAATGAAACAGTGTTAGAACTTAGTGGAAACTATTTTGCTGTAACGCAGATACATTTTTGTTCATACCTCTCTGAAACCATATATTTTAGGAAAGATTTTGTATGAGCAATAAATATTTATTTATTTATTTTTAACTCCGTAATCAAAACAACTAAATTTGAATCTCATTCTCCGTTTGTCGATTGTGGCAGAGATATCTAGAAACTGGCGGCTACAAACGGCGACAAGGATCTGGCCGATCTCGTATTACAACACAGTGTGATTACCACTTTCTTGTGACGAGTTCGTTGCGAAATTGTCGTTTGAATGCGGTTCAACCGGGACAGCGACTCCAAGAAGCTCGTGAAGAGGAAGTCAGTCAGTTGACAGTAAGAAGACGATTTCAAGAAGGTGATCTGACTGCATACATACCAGCAAGCCAGCATTAGTCAAATGCAGCATTAAGCGACATTTGGTTGAAGTGTAAACAACTAGTATTTTTAACTCTTTGAAAATGTCGAATTATGTTCCAAATAAACATCATTTGCGGGAAATTTTATTATATTATTTTGACAAAGAGTGGTTTCATTGGAAACGTTATTGGGTGAAAATTCTTCTCAAGCACAATCTGAATTGCCTGTAGCATTAAACGTCGATCGATCACCTGTTGCAAAACGTTTACAAATAATTGAAATGGTTCAAAAAGCTAGCAACTGGGTTCCACATGAATTAAAAGAGAGAAATCGAACGCCTATAAACCATTTGGGAAATACTGCTTCAAAGACAACAAACAAAAGGTTTTTTGCATCGAATAGTTACTGGAGATGAAAAATGTATTTATTATGAGAGTTCCAAACGCAAAAAATCTTGGATGAAGCCTGGTAAAGCTGGTCCATCGCAACCAAAGCGTGATATCCATTGTAATAAGGTTCTCTGTATCTGGTGGGATATGAAACTATCAATGGTGATGTCTATCGACGACAACTAATACGTTTGAACCGAGCTAAAGGAAAAAACCAGAATGGGTGAATAGTCACAACAAATTAATTTTTCAGCACGACAGAGTGGGAAGTTATAGAGAAGATATAGACTTTCCAGAACTGGGAAGTTATACCTCACCCGCCGTATTCACCAGACACATCTCGTTCAGGTTACTACTTATTTCGGTCGATACTACTTTCAGTCGTCTGTTTCTGAACAGCGATTCAGTTCTCACGCAAAGGCCAGGATTTTGCAGAGAGTGAATCCGTAAATTGCCTCAAAGATGTGGGAAAGTTGTAGCTACAGGTGAAGCATACTTTCAATAAATAATTCTTTCATTTTCCAAACAAGCAAATGTATTTTAATAAAAAATGGCGGAGTCATATTCACACACTCCTTATATAAAAAAAATTGTTATTTTTTAACCCGAAAGATTGTGAAAAAGTGATTTACATCAAAAAATGTAAGCGAAGATTGCACTTCACACAATAGTTCGTTCCTATCACAAGATAATTAAAATTTTTAGCGAAGAATTCTTTCGCATAATGTTCGCTTATAACTTTGCATTAGCATATCGATTTTGATGAAAAGTTTACGAATCGTATTTAGTGATACGCAAACGTAACACTTTTGCATTGCATTAACGCAACACTTTTGTGTATGATTTCCAATAATTTTATCGAATTTTAAAAGAATGTTGTAATTAGAAACGGAATATTAAATTTATAATTTATATTATTCTATTTCCAGTTGTATTTTACAAACCTTCAATCTATAAAACCAAAAGTAGTAAAATTTTATAATAAAAATAAAATTGCACAAACAACAAATCTTGTAATATTTCGATATTCCCTTGTTGACTAAAATTTATATTTATTTTATAATTTGAAAGCTTTTCACCTTCAACGATAGAAATATAAATTAAATACCATAAAATACAAAATACGTACACACATTAACTAAAAAGTTAAAAACATAAATACAAAATATGGCGTCTTCGCTCGAGTCACGAACTTAATTGTATTTTTTTATGGAATCTTTATTTGATCCTATATAAATGGGACAAAAAAATGATTCGTTGATAATTCGTATATATACCGTATTTTGCGAATTCGATTTTTTATTTAGAAGGAGAAGGAAAAGTAATAAATATAAATAATTAAATTTCAAATGCTCTTGGTGCTCTATGTAAACATTTATAAATTAAATTTAATATGACTGTATATGCAAACTAACAAATACGATTCTTAAATTTTAAAAAATATGAAAACAAAATATAAATACCAAGAAATTCTGAAACTGTCCAGCAACACCAAGAAACGATTGCCGTTGGCTTTCAGGTCCAACAAGTATTAGACTTGTTTTTTCATAAATTATTTAAATATAATTTTAAGAATGATTTTCGTGTACGGTATTCAGTTCTTTAGCTGGTTAAACCGATATGTTAACTTGTTAATTGAGGAGGTACCGAAAAAATAGAAGAGGTGTTAGAATGCTGTCAAATGATAATCTCATGTTGAAGGGACAGAATTACACAAAACTTTACGAACAATTATAATGGTAAGGTAAGATATATTTGGTTTCGAGAAATATCGTACGTCCTTGTAAATGAGCTTCTATGCTCAAAAGAGGTGCGTGGTTCACAAAATTTGTGTTTAAGTATGAATAAATAAATAAATAATAATTATCGAGATAAAAATCGAAATACTAAAATTTATTGATCAGCTTAACGGAGGTCTATATTTGAGAGGGCATTAACAAAAAACAAAACTGTTTTAGCTCATGGCATTTTTTTGTATTTCTCTTTTAATTTTTATGTTCTAAATTATAATTATAATATACAGGTTTTCTTTAACGATTTATTTTACTATATTTTATTTTTGTATATAATAGCGAAAAAGTGTTTAATTTATTTTAAAAATTACAAAACAAAAATATAACGTAAGATTATTTTATATAGCTAATGTATAAAAATATACAATGTATATTTTTATAGTTATATATTTATGTTATGTGTGTGTGTGTGTATATATAAGTTTTTACTGTATATTGTTAGTAAAAATATAATATTTAATATAAAATTAGGTTTGATTTGTACTAAAATTAAACTATGTTAATATATGATTTGTTTGTAGATTTAAAAAAAATAAAAAGGCAAACAAATAAAAATTAAAATTAGGAGACTTCAGGTTATTAATTTTAATATTAGTCCTAATTTTAAGGTAGAATCTCTCTCTTTCATTCTATAATATGTTTGCATATTATGAGTTGGTGAATCCAGTCTTTTCTCTTCGATTTTTTATTTTATTTCGCTATTCACTAGTATTCTACTCTTACGATTTTGCAAAGCCTCGGTCATAAAATTTTATACTTTTATTATTGGCATTATCATAATATTTGACCCCGCGAATCAATTCCAACCTCCAACAATGAAATTAGATTAACAAAAACAAAAAATAATGCTGTAAGAATGTATAATTTTTGGGAAGACTGTATGCATGAACAAAAGTTATATAGGTTTTAATAAAAGAATTCCCTGAGCTATTTTTTTTTCTCTTTTGTAAAACACATATTTTTATTTAATTATTTTTTTAAGTTTTATCTTTTAAGACACTTTCGGGTAGTGTGTTTTTAACATACTTGTGCGCAACAACACAAAATTCAAAAAAAAAACAGAAAGAAATATCAAACTTGACTAGGGTAATAACAGTAATATTATAATAAAACTGCATTTTAAATTTTACTTGCGATAAGCGAAACGTTTAAGCCTATATTCAATTAAATGTTTACTTTTAAACAACCGCACAAAATGGAGGGATATCGTATGTGCAAAAAACTTAAACAACTCTTAAAATTTAAAAAAAATTCTGTTTCCATCACCCAAAAACAAATTAACAATACAAACAAAAATTAAACATTTATTTTTAAAATCTATATATTTATGTAAATTTTAAACTCTTTGAGTATATATTTTATATTTATGTGTTTGTAAATTTCTTAATTAAGATTAATTTCATTTTTATAAATTGGTTTCATTATAATTTTGCCGCCATTTAGAACGTCTAGTAAAAATAAACTTTCATCTTTTACATTCGATAATACCTCATCGTTGACCAACACGTGAATTCCTGATGGGCCATTCATGAAAAGTTGCAATTTGGTTGCGTCGTATATGTTTGTACCACTTCCGGAATATTTTGATTGGAGTTCACCACCTAAAAATAAAATAAGCAATTTTAAAATTTTATAGTATTTATAGTATTAATAGTTCTGAATATATATCTGAAACGGTGAACTCAAAAGGGGAGCTCAAGGACGATAATGCACGTAACGAACGGGTCGTTTTTTACAAATGTCGCCTAACATTAGCATTTTGTAATTGGTGACGTGTGAACATTTGTATAACATCTATCCACATAATATGAATGTAATATGAATGTAAATATTTCATTCATGAATATTATAAGGAGCGAGATTAACAAGTTCAACATCAATGTATAAGCAATCGGAACTGTTTGTAATGGCTTGTTTCTGCCACTACAAGAAACACCGCACAATGCAAGTAATTATAAACGAACAATTCCCGGTAGAAATAATTATTTATCAATGGACAATTCACCATATAAATAAATATTTTAAAATAATGTACACCAACAACAATCTTCTACATACAAAATTGATTTAAGTTAAACCAAAGCGTATTTAATGTTATAAAGAGTAACGAAACAAAGGAAACAGTTTCATAAAAAATGCATGGGTTATGCAATTTAAATAGGCTGAACAATACACTTACACATTTTTATTTGCCGGAATTGTTATCGTTTTCTGTCAATAGTCACGAATTTGACAATATTCGATACAAATAAAGTAAAAACTAGATGTGTAAGTGTATTGCATAACGCATTTAAATTGCATAACCAACGCATTTTTTGATGAAATTTTTCCTCTCTTTCGTTATTTTTATAACATTACTTACTCTATGGTTCTCTATGATACATGACCTAATCGATACAAATAAAACTCAACAAAAACAATACACTAAGTATGCAATTATAAAACATATTCAGATCGTTACCAATTGCAAAATTGTTTCAACGATATTCATTCCAATTGCGTATTGGGTTCAATGATACTGTGTGCAAAAAATAGTAAGATTTTGTTCATAATTTTAAAATTCTTTAAAAATCCCCCTCAATAAATTCGTCCCCCTCAAAGTAATCCCCCCCGGCCTCAATACACTTGTGCCAACGTTTTTTCCAATCCACGAAACAGTTGTCAAAGTCAATTTCCAGAATAGCCTCCAATGCGCGTAGCGATTCACGTTTAATGTCTTCATCAATTGACTCAAAACGGTTTGCCCGGAGCGGTCGTTTGAGTTTGCTGAACAGCCAGAAGCCACACGGAGCTAAATCAGGCGCATACGGTGATTGCGGAACGATATGGGTGGAATTTTTGGCGAAAAAATCGGGAACCAATCGTGCTTTCACTTTTCTTATGCCCAAATGATCTTTCAAAATGGTTTTCACTGATCCTTCCAATATTTCAACGATGCCAGTAAGGTCTCTGACTGTTAATCGTAGATTCTCGAGCACCAAATCCTTGATTTTATTAACGTGTTGATCATCAGGTGATGTTGATGGCCGTCCTAGACGTGGTTCGTCGTCAACACGTTCTCGACCCTCTTTGAACAATTTGTACTAATCAAAAACACTTGCTCGCGACATACAATTATCATCGAAGGCCTTTTGCAGCATTCTGAACGTTTCAGCACCACAAAATTGATTCCGCAAACAAAATTTAATGGAACTTCTTTGTTGAATAATTTCACTCATTGTAAAAATCGCCGAATGCACTTTCTGTACTTCAGAAAGACAAACGTATACTAAACACTAATGATTATTTTGATGTGGCATCTGGCACAGATGTCACTGACAGTCATACCAACATAGAAAAAAACAAATATTTCGACGAATGGTTTTCCGTGCGAAATTTTTAAAATCTTACTACTTTTAGCCCACAGTAGTACAATAGATGTATCCACGGCTAACCTAATGTCACAACCAGATAAAAGCAGTAAAAACTAGATGTAATTTTTTTCGTTTAAATAAAAATAAATGATTGCAACCAAAACTGTTACACAAATTTTGACCTGTCACAAAATTTTATCAGTACATATGAAGAGTACAGATAAAAAAATGCGTTATTTTGAAATAAAAAAATGTTTATCTAAAAGATATAACACGTTTTTATTGATTTATTTTTTTATTCTTTCCGCCAAAACAAAAAACCGTCTTAGGAAATAATATGCATTGCATAAACATATACTACAGAATCGACACCACAGCATTCACTTTGTTAAATAACTTATATATAAATATTTATATAATAGTTGTCCAAAACCAAAATATATTAAATATATTATTGATATGTGTTGCGATCTCGTAGCAAACGTGTTAGTAAAAATCATTCCTGTATAGGAACCATGCGTAAATTTTGGCAAAAAAAAATCGATATAATTTCTTGTAGTTGCTAGAAAAACGCACGTACAATTTTTATAATTTTATGTATTGAAGCAAAAGTGTGTGCAACTTTTGTTTATGTTTACATAATTCAATTTGACATTTCGCATTGGCGGTTGTAAATACATAATTTTCTTAAAAATCAAACATTTTTATATTAAAAATTATTTATACATGAACTTTACACGAGTATGTATATATGTATTATAAAAAATATATTTTTATTTTAATCAACAAAATGAGTGTTGTTCGTTTAGTGTCCGACTGTTATTGCCATGAATAATATTGAAATACATCACATCATATATTGTGATTTTACGGGAAAGGATGTGATTAAACTCTTTCGATATGTGTACCTGATAAAACGTAAGATGACTTTAGTTTTAATTTCAATAAATTTGTATGAATATAATTTCCTGTTTTTATTAGGTTTGAAGAGATGTACCATTCCAATCAAATGTAAATGAAATTATCATGTACATATACATCATCCATAAGGTCATTGTGTTTTTTGAAAAAACAAATAAAATTAAATATAAAAAAATTGTGTATTTTTAAATAAAATTTATTTTACTTAACATATCGAGCTTTTATTTTTTTATATGTACCCTCCATATGTACAGATAAAATTTTGTCTAAATTTATTGAAGTTTTATTTGGGTTGCATGCACAAAATTTGTATAGTAGTTTCGGTTGCAAACAATTATTTATATTTAAACGAAAAAAAAAAATATGTTTTTCTCGCTAAAATCTGCGCATGGTTTCTATACTGAGCTCATCAGAATCTATTTATAGTCAAAAACTATATCCGATTTTTTATTAGGTGTATTTATGCCTCCAATAATAATTGTATCAGTCTTGTTTATATTTAAACCGTCCAAAAATGCTAAAAATCAAAAATTGCATGCACAAACATTGTATAGCAGTTTTGGTTGCAATCATTTATTTTTATTTAAACGAAAAAGAATTATATCTAGGTTTAATTTCAATAAAATCTGCGCATGGTTCTTGTACTGGATTTTGTTTATGAACATTTCCAGATTTTGCTTACAAAATAAAGTTGAGTTTTGTTTACTAGCAATTTGGATTTTCGAACGATTAACTTCGTAGCCGCAGATAAATCAGCCATCAAAAATTAATTTCTTTTAAATAAAAGTTTTTAGATTTTAAAAATAAATAATATAAAAATGTATCATTAATATTTTTTAAAATACGCGAACGTTTTTTACCGTACAGGTTAGTGTTTTTCTTTTGCTTATAAGTGTTAAATGAAATAAAGAAATAGTTTTCCTGAATTAAAAATATTTTGCGCAAATATGTCCGCACATGATACGTTACATACTATTTCGGCATCAACTCGAATATCTCGAAAACGAAGTACATGGTCTTGTCAGTCCAAGCATAAGAGACCGACGATAATGCAAATATAATATTTAACAACGAAAATATCGAACGAGTAAAACAATACAAACTAATATCTCGGTGTTATTATAGACAGAATCTTAAATTGTAATGATCATTTGGATTACATCGCTAAAATCATGAACAAAAACACAAGAGGGTTTTTCACAAGACATAAAGATAAGTGGCCTGCATATTGATTATTGCTCATCCATTTTGTATATCATGAACGAAAAAATTCAGAATCAATTGATGCGAAGGATTTTGAACGCGGTCTACTTTCCGCGTTCCACAAACATAAAAGACATAATGGAAATAATAAACTGGAATTCAATCAACTAGAGAATATAATTTAATGTGCTAAAATTGCTATTTAGACTAGAAAAAGGTAATCTGCCAAAAAGTTAGATACTTTGCTTTCTTCTAATGGAGATGTTATTATAAGTAATACTCGGAATATACACTTCAGTCTATCAATGTACATTCATCTAAGATGTTGGATTTGCAAATTTACAGCGATCTATCGAGGAAAGAACATAGACAGTGCTGGGAAAAAAATTGGGCAAACATATTTTATTGCAAATTGGAGTTTTTTTTTTGCTAAAATTACAAAACTTTTGAAAGCAATTGCCTTATTGTTTCATTTTAAATACATGTATGACGTAATTTTTTGAAAGACTCCAATTTGCAATAAAATTTCTTTGCCCAATTTTTTTCCCAGCACTGTATATACAATCTCCAAAAGGGCAAGTCAATGTTTGGGGTTTATTAGGTGATGCAAATTCTAATTCACTCCATCGGCGGGTCTTAAGGCTTTATAACCCGGTAAACCAGTAAGCCAAAAATTTTCAAAAGTTATTAATATGACTTCTGTGCCTTTTCATTGTATAATCTATAAGGAACGCAAATTGAATTCATTTTATTTTATAATTTTTATTTTTATTGTTTTTGAAATTTTATATGTTATTTACTATATATAATTTTTAATATGAATTTATTTGTTAATAAATAACAAAAAGGATTATTTTGATATAACGTTATCGTCTATTTTATAAGTGACATTTAAGCATACAATTTCATACTTTTTCACGTAAGTAGTTTGTACAGGGCGGGCCATCTAACTTTTTTTTTGAACTAGCGGTTATTTTGAGTATGGTAAGGATTATGTCACTTCTGATTTGACAGAAAGTTAGTTATATCCTTTCGCTGAACGAAAATGGTTGTGTATTCGATTGAACAACGCTGGGAAATATTGAAACATTACTTCGAAAATCATGGTAATGTTGCAGAATGTGTGCGAAAATTGCGTGTGGTTTTCAGAAGAAACGAAGCGCCGGGAGCTCCATATGTGCGTTATTTTGTGAATAAAGTTAAAGAAACAGGCTTGCTAATTAATAAACCAACACGAACCAAGCAGCCAACCAAGCGTACACTCGAAAATGTTGATGCTGTAACCGAGAATGTGCGTGAGTCGCCGGGAAGGTCAACTCGTCATCGTGCTCAAGAATTGAACATTTCACGCACAACAATGTGACGAATTCTGCATAAAGACCTTGGTATGACACCGTATAAAGTTCAATTGGTTCAGGAATTGAAGCAGAGACCACCCATTGCGTTTTTGGTTCGCTGAGAGGGTTTGCGATCGACTTGAAAAGATGCCAATTTTGACAAAAAAAAATCATCTTTTCGGATGAGGCGCATTTCCATCTTGGCGGCAATGTAAACAAGTAGAATTATCGCATTTGGGGCACGGAGAACCCGCACGTGATCGTAGAGAAGCCGATTCATCCTCAACGAGTGACTGTTTGGTGCGGATTTTGGTCCGGTGGCATCATTGGGCCATTTTTCTTTGAAAATGAGCAAGGAGCCGCCGTTACTGTCAATGGTGAGCGCTACCGCGGCTTGATAAACGATTTTTTGTTCCCGGCACTTGAAGAGGAGAACATAGGCAACATTTGGTTTCAACAAGACGGCGCTCCGTGCCACACAGCACACGTTTCAATTGATCTTTTGCGCACTGTCTTCGAAGATCGAATTATCAGCCGAAATGCTGATGTGATTTGGCCGCCTCGGAGCTGTGATTTGACGCGGTTGGACTATTATATTTGGGGTGCCGTCAAAGATAAGTGTTACGCCGATAAACCAGCAATGATTGACGCTCGCTCTCAAGAACAATATTACGCATTGATTCGCACATTGAAGACATAATGCCGCATACCATCGAAAATGTGCTCAAAAATTGGACCGACCGTATGGGGTACGTCAACGCCAGCCGTGGCAGTCATATGAATGAAATAGTATTCCATAATTAATCGGAAGGATTGTTCTTTACAATGAAAAAATAAATTTGAAAAAAATATGGAGAACTTTTTGTTTTATTGCATTTTAAAAAAAATTTATTTGGCCCACCCTATATATTGCATAGTGAGAAGAAAGCGACAAGATTTTTAAGTTATAAAGGGTGTTTTTTTAAGAGGTTGCCGATTTTTTTTTTGAATAAAACACATAAAATTATGAAATGACCAAAATTTTTTTTTATTTGGTAGATAATTTTTTGGCATTTAACATTTAAACACAATTTCTGGCATATGGCTACCACGACTATTTTTCACAAATGTCATTCTGGAGGTCCAATTTTCCAGCACTTTTTCAAGCATTTGAGGGCGTATGTCAGCAATGACACGTTGAATATTGGTTTCCAAAGCGTCAATCGATTGAGGTTTATCCACATAAACCAATGACTTCACGTATCCCCACAAAAAGTAATCGAGTGGCGTCAAATCGCACGAACGCGGAGGCCAATTCACCGGACCATTTCTCGAAATAATGTTGTCGTTGAAAGTTTCTTTCAATAAGTCGATTGTTTCACGTGCTGTATGGCAAGTGGCACCATCTTGTTGAAACCACATTTCATCCATATCCATATCTTCAAGATTTGACAACAAAAACTCATTTATCATGGTTCTGTATCGATTTCCATTCACGGTAACGCGTCGTCCTTCCTCATTTTTAAAGAAATATGGACCGATGATCCCACCAGCCCATAGACCGCACCAAACAGTACATTTATCAGGATGCATTGGTAATTCTTGAACGGCGTGTGGATTATCTTTGCTCCAAATGCGACAATTTTGTTTGTTGACGTATCCATTTAACCAAAAATGCGCCTCACCACTGAAGAGAATTTTACGGTAAAAAAATGGATCTTCGTTCAATTGATTTAACGACCAATCACTGAATTCACGGCGCAAACGATGGTCGTGTGGCTTTAATTCTTGCACCAATTGAATTTTGTATGGCACCAAACCCAAATCTTTACGTAAAATTTTCCATAAAGTCGATGGACAAAGTCCAATTTGCTGAGCACGACGACGAATCGATAAATTGTCGTTTTCTTCGACACTGGCCTCAACGACAGCAATATTTTCTTCTGTACGAACTCTTCTCATTCTTGTCGGTGGCTTGGCATCCAAAAGAGTGAATGTAGACCGAAATTTGGTAATTACGTTCTTTATGGTGGTCTCTGACGGACGATTATGTGCACCATAAAATTCACGAAGTGCTCTATAAACATTTTTAATTGAACACTGATTTTGAAAATAAATTTCCACGATTTGAAAACGTTGTTCTGGAGTTAACCTATTCATAATGATTTGCCAAACAATACTGAGTAGAAATGCCACTTTGAGCTGTCAAAACAACTGTCATAAAATAAAACGACATCTATCGGAAAAACAAACCTCCTAAAAAAACACCCTTTATTTTCATACTCGTATCGTACTAAACGTCAAAAAGTAAAGTATAAAGTTTCTTTGAATTGGATGTCGGTAACATAATACATACTGCCAATATATATTTTTATTTATTTTTTATTTTGTCATTTTTATATTTTTCAGTATTTACATACATATTCTCGTCATGGAACGAATAACAAAGAGACAAAAAACCATGTTGATACATTTAATTGAACAGAAATTAGAATTTAATAAAATAAAATATCCCTCAATACTATTAATTAAATTAATTATTAAACCTTTCGGAAGTCGATATAGTTCCTAGAATCTTTAGATTAAATATTATGTTAATTAAATATATACATAAAGTTTATAAGACTAATTATTAACTACCTTGTATCATCGATGTCAAAAGGGTTTAAATCGTCGTTAAGGCGAGACCGGATAATTGTCATATTGTTTTTGTTTATCAAAAACAATAGCAATGGGCAAATTGTCCTTTGTTCACTAGTATAATTATTTTAATTTATTAAAATATTAGTAAAATCTAAAAAAAATTTGCTAAACCGCAAAATGACACAAATAATTTTAAACACAAAATTACATTTTAACAGCTAAATCCGTAGTTGCTCAATTTTCTCGCCTTTTACTTTTGTCGTTTTGTGCATAATCGCTAAAAAACTGTCGGACAAAACTAAAAGGCGAGAAATCAAACGTAAACTCGCTTCTCGCCTTTTGTACAAAATCCTAGTCTAGGCTGAAGGAATAGGCGCGGCGTTATCCTGAACAATTGTCCGGTACTTGGTTATACAGTCCAATCAATCAATTTCGTGGATACCCTTTGTCTGAATATTAATATTACTAAATTGTGCGTTACCTCGGAATCGTTTTTAAATTTTGACCTATCTTTCATGTGGTTTCAAAACATTGGCTATCCACAACCGTGTAAGTTATATTTAAAATATCAATAATGCAGACTAGATTTGTGGTATTATAAAAAAATAAAAATTTTAACTTACCCCAAAACATGTTATCATTTCCATTCATACTACTACTATTCCCGTTGCTGTTACTAACATTATTGGAATTCATATCAAATATGCCAGGAATTTTGTACAATTTTTCAGATAATTCCTTTGTTGTGTTGTTGTGCATATACAAAGCGTGATATGAAATTGAATCCATGGTCACATAAATAGTTAATTTTGGCGTAATGGATCTAAAATAATTAAAATGAATAAATATCTAGTTAGTACCAGGAACTTCTACAGATTGAAAACAAATTTTGAGGCCTACTTTGCATGTAGTATGTTAAATAACCGTATCCCATCGGCTAATCCACAAATTTGTATTAAATCATCTTTTGACATACGCAATAAATCAGAACCAGTAAAATTTGTAAATGATCCAATATGGGTGGTCATTCTATGGTAATTCATCCAATTGGCGATTTGCGTAGGTGTTGATTCTTTTGTTATTAAAGGAAGCTATATTGAATAAATAAAATCATATCTACTACATTAAAATATTATACGCATATCACATTTTAACTTACATAATCGTCCATTTCAGCGTGCGGTGGTGATAACATAGTTTGATCAATAATTTTGCATAAGTTTGGATTTGACGTGGTCAAATTACCCAGAGCTTGTGCCGTAGCATTTTGGTACGGAATTATTGCATCAAATTTGGTTATGTTCGCCGGTGATGCTGGAAGCATTGGCGATACAGTTGGGCGTACCCTGAAAGTAAAACAACAAATTTAAATTACATCTATATTCATTTCTATCGTGCGCGCTTACAATTCGGGACTGTAACAATGTTGGTTTACAAGGTTCTCGCACGGAACATCCGTCAAGATAGTACACTCGCAACTAGGTTGATATTGTTCCTGTTCAGTAGGTGGACGTTTCTGAATTTTTTCACGATCTTGTTTGTGTTTGCGATCGGCACCCTTCAATTTAAATACTTTTATTTGACATGCAGCTGCATGGATCGGCTTCAAAATTCCTTCAAAAGTTTGATTAGTTTCGAAATAAGTTTCAATTTGTATACGAAACGGAACACCTTTTTCACCACCATGTTTCTTTGGTGTAAATTCAGTAGAAATGCAATTAACTTTAATATAAACACCGACCTCTTTCATAGGATCCCAATGGACTTCAACTGTGTTGACTAAATTTATGTTCATCGATTGTGAAACATGACATAGTCCGTATGATAATGGCACATCAACTTCAATAATACGTTCGCCAGGACGTGATGCTAACCACTGTTGAATTTGTTCCTTTTCCATGTATTGAAGGCGACGCTCATGGAAGCAAATTTTTATGACCGATTTTAAAATTTTCCCGCGGAATGACGATAAATCGCCAATTTTTTTTAATTTTATTTCGTAGCTTTGTCCCTGATTCAAATACGTAAGCGACTCTTCATTTGATTTGGTGGCAATTGAAGTTGGTGCTGCCAAAACGCATTGGAATCTAAAAAAAGAAGGGAGACTTCTAAAACAAAAAAACGAATTTTCCCAAAATTGTAAAAATTTGATTAGAGTTTAATTTAAGAATTTTGGTAAATAACAAATTAGATGATTTTTCTCGCATGTCATGAAACGTTCGAAATCCAAAAATGTTACAGATGATCAGATGAAGTTACAATGATGTTATAATATTATGAAAGTTTTATTAAAAAATTTTAAAATTTTGCGCGGCATCCAAAACATGTTTAAGAAATATTTGAACGTATTTTGAAAAGAACCTAACAACTTTTAAAATATAGTAGAATATTCGAAACAACAAAAAACCAAATTTTAAAAATGTCAGCGCTGAAAAAATCAAATAATTATCAAAACAAAGGGATTTTTTTATTGATGAAGAAAATAAATCCTTTGCTAGAAACAATAAAAGACTGATAGTACCTGTTGTATTCATCCGTATCCTTTTTATAAACTACAGTCTCGTGCTGGGTTGGGCTTGACTGTTGTGCTGTAATTAAAAATCAGTATTATTTTTAAATTGTTCCTAATTTATTGTTATATTAATTATTGTAATTACGATCGAAACTATTTTGATGTTGTAGCATCTGATGTAGACTATTAATATTTTGCACATTCCCGCTGTTATCAGTTACCCCACCTCCATTAGTAGTATTGTTGTTACCCGATTGTACAGTACCAGTATTTTCATTATTCCCGCCACTTGGCGAATTCTGGTTATTATTATTATTACTACTATTATTGTTGCTAGCGGTGTTATTATTGTTATTATTAGTATTGTTATTAGTACTATTACTATTATTGTTTCCACTTGGATTACTTCCAGTTTTCTCAATAATATTTTGAACTTCTCGATTTTCCGTTATTACTTGACGCTGTTGGGGTTGACCCTGTTGCCGCTGTGAATTTTTATGTTGATTTTCATGTGTCGGCGATGGAATCTCTTGTTTAAAAACTGTCAAATGTGAATTAAGTGCTAATAGTGCCTCGCTGGTGATGATAAAATGAGAAAAAAATAAATAATTATCACAAATATGTTAATTGTAAAATAATTATTAATTTAATAAAATAGAATGAAGTCGCGTTTATTTGCAATACAATGTTAATTAAATATAAATGTTACCTGATATATCCATTATTTGATAGTTCACTGCTTAAATCTAAGTCTATGTCATCGGCCCAGCCTAGTCGACCTGTGAATATCATTAAAAGTAAACAAACAAATTTAATCATATGTTAACAAAATCATTAGGTATTTTATGATTTAAAATTTAAACCAATTTTACCATTACTTGATTGAAAACGACATTGCTTTTTGGAGATATTTGCTTCCATTTGCATTTTGAATTTTTGTTTTCTTGTCCTGATCAGGCTAGATAATAACGGCCTTCGACAGTAAAACGGTTTTTTAACTACATATAATTATTTTATTTATTTTTTTGTTAGATACAAAATTAAAAAAAAGTTATATTGTTCTATCCATCACTTAACATCTAATTTAATATTGACTTAAGCCAACACATACACAGTTGGTTTGGTGTTTCATAGCAATATTTACGAATATTTTTTAGTTTAATTTATTTTGAGTATTGAATAAATAAAAAATAATGATGACGTAAATTTCTTAACACTATTTATTAAAACAATTTTTTTTAATAAATTAATAAATTCACAAACTTTATATAAGTTAGATGAAATAATGAATCCGCCATTTTTACTTTTTCCATAATTTGAGCAGAGTAAAATCGTTCTATGTACATAGTAAAGAGATCGCTAGAAAATTATCACAACCGCCATATTGCCCGTGCCTGACCTTAAAGAATTCTGACCTCACAATAATAATAACAACAACTTACATTTTAATAGATAAGACAAATTTCATTATAAATAATATATGTATGCTGTTTTTTAATTAATTTAACTACATTTCTAAGCTTCGCAATTCTCGTGTTCGAAAATAACAATCGATTGCACATTTAATATAACAGGTACGTCTGACAGTATTACTTCTGTATTGAAACGATTCATCTTATGAAATATAAAGTATGGCAAACAATCGTTGAGTACATTTAAAAGCTGTCGGGGTTATCGCAAATTAGTCTGGCCGTGAGCAATTGTTATCAAAAATATGAGTTTAAGGAAAGATTAAACCGTGTAATATACACATACAACATATATCGCCTCCGGATGTACTATAATTTTTTGTTTGACTTATTGGGTCTCCTAATCTTAGGCTATTCTATATGTTAATTGTCCACCGTATGTTAACTGTACGTATATAAATTATGTTTGACTAACATCATTATGCTCATTATTGATTTCGTTCACCTTCGGAACATATCTTAAAATAACCTGAGCTTGAAATTTTAATAATCTAAAACTTCTAATTTGTTTAAACTGATATAGCACAATAGTAATTTCTTATCGGTCTCTTGACACCATTGTTTGCTTTTATCAAGTTTTTTCTACTTTGAACTTGTTTTTAAAAACAAATTCATAAAATTCGGTTTCAATTTTCATATAATCAGTGCGCATCGCAGGCTAAGATCCACGCAAACTAAATTTCTGGAATTACGCCAGATATGTGTTTTGACGACCGAAAGAATACCGAGTGAAATAGATGATTTTCAAACAAGAGACATAAGCATACTCAGACACGTGAAGTGTCTACTGCATAGACAGTGGTGAACTTATATATATAGAAACGATTTCTTTCGAAAATTATTTGCCAGCCAGTAAAGAATTTTATTCTTAAGTATAATATGCGTTTATGTCACACACGTTTTCGATAAACTCCGCAGTGCAAACATCGCATTGTTGTATCAAATGATCGCCACTGTAAATACAAAGAAGACGGAGTAAATGAAGAAAAAAGATGGTATTTGTATAAATTGATTCATAATTAAAACTCAATATTTGCCGTATTTTTTATTAGCGCCCGATAGATGTATGTAACGGGTTATCCAATTCGAGGTTGATAAAGTAGAAATCTGTATACCGACATCTGTCAAAGATAAACGTCAAGTACGCTGTCATTTATTTAGTTGACATTCTGCCATTTAAGAATATGAAGCATTTAACAATCGACCAACGCGTTAAAATTATTAAATCTTATTATAAAAATAATGATTCTGCCGTATCCACATTTCGCGCTTCAGTGATGAAGCTCATTTTTCGCTTGGTGGATACGTTAATAAGCAAAACTGTAGAATTTGGGGGTCAGAAAATCCACAATTGATTGTAGAGAAGCCATTACACCCGGAAAAAGTCACTGTTTGGTGCGCATTGTGGTCTGGTGGTGTGATTGGGCCGTATTTTTTTGAGAACAACCATGGACGAACCGTTACCGTCAATTCTGAGCGCTACGGCCGCACGTTAACCGATTATTTTTTTACGAAAATCGAAGATTATGATCTTGACGATATGTGGTTCCAGCAGGATGGAGCAACCAGTCACGTAACACGAGCAAATCGAACTCCAAACTAATATTAATCGTTAAAAATCGATATAAAAATATTTTGCTCTACCTATTTATCGGGAGCCGCTATCCAGTTCAATGGGAAATTTGAAAAGGCCTTTCTTTTGTACAACCCTTAAACGATAACAAACTTAATCTTACAATAATAATTGAAAACGCAGCAAGATTAATTCTGGTTTATAACGTCATGTCAAAATAAATATCAATTGCCATATTTTAGGTCGTTAAAAGTTTGTTTTATGGATGAATTTTCTTTTAATTTGAATGGTACAGCGACAATACGGGTAGTAGCAGAATTTCGGATAGATAATTTCCCTTTCAGCCTTCAATAGCCCGCCCCGGATAGCGAATTAAAAAACACGGCATTATTATTATACGTAATCATTTTGGACTGAAATGAGAATGAAAATGTTTTAAATTGTAATCGATAATAAGATACCCAGATAATTATGCCATAGTGTGACAATGATAAAACATGACCCCATAATTACTTGTAGTATTAATAGTCAGAGACCTGCAGATTACAAATTTTAAAAGAAAATGTTATTAGTTCAAGTTCTATCTGCGAAAAAAATCATATTACAAAATACTTATGAATTCTAAAAAAACATAATTTCTTTATAATTCTCAACTATAAAAATTATTTTGTAAGTGTTGCTAAAGATCCTATTAAACTTATCGTAAAAAGTTCATCAATAATTAATCGAATATGGCATTTTACCGAATAATACAACTATGTATGTATAACATGTCGAAGCTAACAATACCTGTTAACGTATCCAACAATACATACGAGAGCTGTATGATGCGTATAGATAGAGAAAATTCTTTCATTCTCTCATAAATGCAACAATAAATATTCCTTTTAAATACTAGAGACGATAGGAATTTACTGCGAAATATTATCAGGTACAGTTCCGGTGTTTCACGACTGATAATAACGCCATCTTTCGAACGACCGCGAAAAACGGGAAGACAAATCAAGGTGAAATTACAATACGTTTAAAGGACCAAGCACCTTGATGACTGCCGTCAGATATTGACCCAATGAATTTAACCTTGATCGAAGAACATCCCGTTTTGATGGAGAAGCCGATACCACTCTCAAAATTTATGACATCGTATTAGTAGATCGCCAGATAAAGATCAGAAAGATTGCTTACACTGGAAATATCTGAATATAACTCGTACAAAATAGTTTTTAACTATAAACTAACGTTTGCTCACAGTGGAACAAAGGAATCGCATGAGAACTTCGTAACACTTTTTGGACATTTTTTATGACTGTTGACGAAAACAAAACAAATTACAAGCAAAATCAAGTGCAGTTAAAACAATGGTATACGCCTGACAAATATGTTCCAAAGAAGACGAAGATGGTTCCATCGGCGGGAAGGGTAATAGCCACGGTTTTTGGAATTGGTTTGGTATCTCCATCACGTACTATTTGGAAAAGAGAAGAGCAATCACGGTGCGAATTGCAATACGAATTATTGCGTCATTAACCGTACTAACACGGGTACTTATCATACAATATTCGTACTTGGAGAACGATCAATTTAAATTTGAGGTTCAATGATCTACGAATAAGCTTTTGTCTACCCCTTCTATTCTTAAATTTTATAGTTCAGTTTGGTATAAAATAAGACAAAATAATTAGAAATTTTAAGATGTCTGAAATCTTCAATAAGAAATTAGTGCCTAAAAATAGAGATTGAAATCATTCAATCTACCCTCAAATCGTATCGTATAAATACTGTGGTCTGATGGAAAGAGTAGTAGCTTTAGAAAATCAGAAATATTTTATCCGTTCAATACTAAGTTTCCTTCATGCAAGTTTTACGTTCATCCACTTAGAGTTACATTCTATGATATAGTCGTATCAAGATGAATAAAGAATACCAGATATTTTACGAATCATATTGTTCTGTGGTTTCATTTTCATTATTACGGTCTCAATGTTTGTTTTAACCCTTGTGTCTATAGCTGAAAAATTAAATACTAGTCTATACCCGATCCACCAGAGTAGGGTGGCCACATATATTTAATCCTTTTAATCCGAATATTTTGTAATTGCCTTTATTTATTTGAATATAAAGTATTTGTAACGCATGAAAAGAAAAATGAAATATTATGGTGATTCCCCGCTAACGTAACTAGTAAAACAAAGAGTAGAAAAAAACATATTTGAGAAAATTGAAGTGTTTAGTTGGCATTCTAATGCGGAGGGTGGAAATAATTTTTGAAAATAAAAATAAATATGTGTATGTAAGAAAAGTGCGGATTTTAGAGAAATTTATAATGCAGCATTTAGACGGTAAAATTTAACATTTAGAAGTGCATTTCGGTTTTTAGATATTTTATACATTTCCTTACAGTTAGTTTATCGTATGAAGATCAACAAGCTTCGTATCTCATGCAGGAGATTCGGATATTGAGGACGTATATAAGGATCAAGAAGTTCGAATTGAAGTGTCTGACGAAGAGATTTCAAGCGATAGTGATCTTGAAGAGGGGACTGAAAGTAATTCGCCTTGTCTAAAACGGAAGGATGGAACGATATAGAGACAAAAATAGTCATGAGGCAAACTTTAAGACACAACATCCTCAGAAGTCAGCGAAGTGGATCTTTGCGATTGACGGAATTGTTATCGGTAAAGAATACATTCAAGTGTATTTTTCAAACATCATGTGTGAAATAATCATCAGACAAACAAATAGGAAGGCTGAGGAGGTTTAAGAAGAAAACAACTTTAGAAATCCAGATAAATCATCGAAAAAGTTGAAATGTTTAATAGAAAAGGAGTTCGAAGCTTTCCTAGCAATTCTTATAAATGTTGGTGTTCATCAATCCAATAGTGAACATATGAAGGTTTTATGGGCGACTGCATCGGACCATTTGTACCGCGCGAGCATGAGATTGAACCGTTTTTGGGAGATTAGCCGATTTCTATGCTTTGATAATAATACGCGGCGATTCCGACTAGAGTATGATAAATCTGCTGCGATAAAAGAAATATTTCAATTGTTAAACGAGAATTTGCACAAATATTAAACATCGTCTGAATGCATTGTAATAGATGAACAATTGTTTCTTTTCCGAGGTATTTATCAAGACATTTTATAATAAAAAAAATTATTTGATTTTGAGCAGGGCGAACAAGATTTACCCAATATATGCCGTCCAAAAAGGCAAAGTATGGGATTAAAGTTTCTACAGATTTACACTGTAGATTTACACTGATGGTTGTTTACATCAGGTAGAGGAGAAGGATAGTAAAAGACCTCTATGCGCACGGTTCAACGGGTGAGGAAGAATTGTAGTAACTGACAATTTTTGTACAACATTGCCTCTTGCCCGCTTATTGATCTCTTGGGACTTATCCATAGTTGGGACCCTAACCAAAACAAACCGTATGTTCCAACAGAAATGTTACCATTAAGATCCCGTGAGATATATTCATCAATATTTGGATTCAGCGATGATAATGTTACACTCTGTTCTTACGTCCCAAGGAAAAATAAAAGTGTTTTATTGTTATCTACCCAACATTATACAGGCACAGTAATTGGAGAAAAAATAAAACCGGAAAGTATTCATTATAATGGTAAAAAAGGTGGAGTAGATAATATGGAAGGACGCAAAGATGGCCTGTAGCATTTTTTATAATATTACTGACGTTGCTTGCGTCGCGACTTACAAAATGTATATAGAGAACAATCCAGCCAGATCAAACAAAACACATAATGGTCGGGAATTTTTGAAAGATTTAGCACTCCAGTTAGCTCTTCCGCATGTTTTAGATCGATCACTATACAAAATGTATGTAGAAATTTTATTTCACGTTCTGGGATAGAATGTATACTTGGCAGACCGCTTCATGAAACAATACCAAACCAGGAACCAGCAACGTCTGACACATATAATGTCAGCGGTCTCCCGACAGCAGCGGTCGAATTCCTCAAGTTGAAAAATGCTAGATTTGTTTGTCTGCGGATCCGAAAAAACGACGCAATTCACGGAATGCTTGTAGTATTTGTAAAAGACCAGTGTGTGTTGAACACACCAACACACTACGATTATGAACAATTATGAAATTTTAAATAATTTTTTACAGATTGATTTTTTTATTTTATTTATGTTATTATACTAGACTGAATTAATTTTACATAATTTTAGTTTTTCTCCGTGATGAAATGTGATTTGTTACCAATTCTTGACAAATTTATGAAATTAATTCTACATAGGATATCAAGAAGTACGAACTGTGTAACTTTCAAATTGTCAAAGTTATGAGAATTTTAAATCTAATTGGCCACCCGGGTGGACGAGTATTGAACCCGGTATTGTTTCAAACAATATGGTCACAGGGTTATATTACAAGAGCTGTGATAGCGAATAGTGAAGTTAAAGTTTTATGTTTAAGTGTTTAGATGCGATGATTGTTGTACTAATTACGAACAAAACTATCAAACTCAGAGAAGTTGGTTTTACTTTCTTTTACGTTGTAAAATAAAGTATAGTAATCATGAAAAATATTCACCTCGAGAATTTTGCAAATTTACCACTCGCTAAAATTTTGATCTCGAGATTTTTGCAAGTTTACCATTTGCTATATAGCCGGTCAAAAAAATATTTTTTTAAAATCTCTGCGTGTGGGTGTGGTTCCGTACAGACTAAATGTCTCGCGCTCTACAGCCCAGGCGGATAGGCTGATCGGTATGAAACTTCATAGTTAAGGTTTCTCTATAAATTGGGAGCGGGTTAACTGATGGAGTGAAAATTCATACATAAGCTTTTCTCATAATTCGCAATATCGCAGTTTCAAAGAAAAATGGCCCAATGATGCCACCGGACCAAAATCCGCACCAAATAGTCACTCGTTGAGGATGCATCGGCTTCTCTACGATCACGTGCGGGTTCTCCGTGTCCCAAATGCGACAATTCTGCAACAATTTTAAGAGATGGATGTCGATAAGCAATATTTATGTCATTGCATTCTATTGTTTTCAAATGAAAAAAATACTGAGCAATGGAATTGATTAATTCGACTTTGAGTGAACATTCTGTGAGTCATTCAAAAGTAGAAAAGTGGTTTGCAAGATTCCGTGATGGCAATTTTAGTCTTGGGGACGAACCACGTCTTAGTGCAAGTAAAACAATTTGGAGACGAAGAAATTAAAGTTTTATTGGGTGAAAAAGAGCTTGCAGAACAGTTAGGAGATACTCACCAAGCAATATCACATCGATTGCCTGCAATGGGAAAAGTACATAACGATGGAAAATGGGCACCTCATAAAGTGGATTTTGTACGATAATCCTAAACGCAGAAAACCATGGGTTGATCCAGGCCAGCCATCAACATCAGTTGTAAAAATGAATATACTTTCTTGGCTTGAATATTCATTTTTGCAACTGATGTTGTTGCTGTTGATGCTGTTTGTATCTGGTTGAATTGGAAAGGAGTCATTTATTACGAGCTCCTGGAACCTGGTCAAACTATTACAGCTGAACGGTCTGGTAACGTAATTGATCAAATTAAGTGATGCTCTGGAGGGAAAAATGGCATTTTCGATAATTAATCTTTGTAACAATTATATTTTCAATAAAGTTGAATTTGGCCAAAAAAACAGTTTCTACTTGCACACCTAATACATAATAAGTACGTCGATGACATGATCAAACATTTGAATCAATCAATTTCTTCGGTTTATTATGAAAATCTTTTTCACCACAGTTTATTATACAAATCTGTCTGCCCACTAAATGTCACTGTTTTAATCGGTAGCCATTTCTAATGAAACATGTATTTAACATAAACATAATAAAAATTCAGTGTTTCAAGGAAATAGGATGAAATTGGAAAAAATAATATGGAAATATGCTATTGAATGTTCCGTTTTAAAAAGGCCGACGCCGTCCCCACCTGCTGCACGAGTGTAAATTTTACAATAGCTTTTTAGAGCTATGTGGCTGAAAATTTCAAATTTTTCGTACATAGTTATAGTCTTCTGGAAAACATTTTGACAAGCGAATATTTTCGACGGTTTGTTGAGTTGTCTTTTGCATTTTTCTTGTGATATTTCTGTCAATAAATCTCTAAATAACTGTGCATTTGATGCTTAATAACATTTAAAAAAATAAAAAATTAATGCAAATTTTAAAGGATTATTGATTATTCAGTCAAGAAGCAATAATCCAGATTTGTCGTTTTATACCAGATGCCCGCAGCAGTATTCGACTTCCCTAGAAAATGATGCAAATTAAATTTTCACAGCTATTCCGTTCTAAAAAATTTACTTTTAATGTGTTTTTACAAATAAAACAAAATGAGATTCCACAAAACAGAAAAAGTTAATTTGAAATAGTTAGTACTTGTTCCTCAAACAACAAATCCGTTCAGGTATCCATTTTATTTTGTTTGGGCTGTACAGTTTTCTATAAAGGTCTCTGATATACACACATTTCTTCCTATCGAGGTACGTAGTATCTAATACAGATAATAAATAATCAAATAAAGAACATCTAAACCCCTTTTATCCTCTAGATTGTATTAATTTTTTTACACCACAAAATAAAATTTTATTAGAAAAAAATTGGTATCCTTTTTAATAGCTATTAGCTCTATTATTGCGTTTATTGAAATTCGTAGAATACTGAATATATTCAGAATACCCGTCATGTATAAAAATATCTATAATGTCTGTATGTGAATTGAATTATGCGTCGGTCATAATGATGTAATGCTGAAAGTGTATTATAGCATAGCCACCAATAAATTTTAACTAAATTGCGATACTAGTATAAACTGTCCACGAATAAAGTAAAACAGCATAACTAAAAATAGTAATTTAAGGTGTGTTTTTCATCGGACAGTTGTACCGCGATAACAATTAATTGAACTTAGTTAAATTAATTTTAAATAATATGTTTTCAAGTTTTTGAATTATGATGTATTATAAAACAAAACATTATTCTATAGATTCTTACTTATTACCAAGCACATTTTACACACCACACAACATCGAAGTGCCGTTTCATTTTTACGAATATTGTTTCGAATCGACGCCTAAATGATGATAATCAGTTTTGTGCCCGTTATCTGAGACCGCCTAATACACATTCAATTTCTAGAACCTAATGTAACACATCTCGCTACCAAACGATACAATTCAATCGGCGCACATCTATATTTAAAATATTATAAAGTTCAGCAGCTGATGATATTGATGAAACCCAGCACGTACAAAATTGATAACAAAAATTTCAACACATTTTCTAATTTTCACAATCTAAAATAATTTTTGTTTCATATACAAAAAAAAATTACCATACAGCAACAAAAAAGTGACACAGTAACAACGAATATTTTTATAACACAAATATGTATGTGTAATCAACCACACACAGAAAAAATACTTACGAATAAGCACCAAACCCAAAATCTTATAGACTGCACTTTTTATATTTAACTTTTATACACATACCACCGAAAATAATAGTATCATTAATGTCAGACCAGTCTTACACATACACAGGGAATGGAAATTTCCGAACAAATCAAATTATGAATGGGTTTAAAAACCACCGTGTCGTATTAGCTAGCTGGTATGTGTATTGTGTGGAAAACTACCAGTAGTATAGTTTAGAATATCGTGAATATGTAAATATTCGACATTTCGAAATTAGATAAGTTCGACCGCGATGAATAAAAAAACTCATTTTTATGAGCTGGTTTATAATCGGTCGGCAGTTTTCAATATGCAAATCATTTTACTGTAAATATTTTTGTTAATACCGAGGCTATTTTATAGAAAAAATATTACCGCGAAGAAATATCACGGTTTCAAGTTTAAAACGTTGAAATAAAAGCGCACATTTTTTCGCTTGTCGTCTTATATAAGATAAAGAAATCTGACAAAAAGATTTTTTACTATTTGTCTAATTTTTTATTTTCTAATGTGGGTGTTATCACAGCGTTATAAATTACATATTATGAATAGATGTTACAATAAATAATAAAATGTTTGTTTTGGGAATACAATTTGCATTTTGATAAGCTATTCGCAAATTCATGGAATTAAAAAATTTAGTTATTTGAAATATTTTATAAAAAGTGGATTATATAAACAAATTTTAAAGCAGCACTGCCGAGTTTTTTGATGTCGACTGATGTAGGTACACAATCATTTTTAGAAGCAACAAGCCATACATTATTATTTTTATGAATCATTTAAGTATTATGCCAATTAAAAAGTACATAAACACAAAATCATACAATAATTCGGAAACTGCGAACTAAAAGTAATTTAGAAATTTAGTGAAAAGAAGTCAATCAGCGAAAACGATGTAATGTGCATGATGAAGCATTAGAGTGCTACAAATAAACCACGTATAAATATATAAATAGAGTGAAGTGAATTTTCCAATTTAGGGCTGTATGTACAGGCCACTTAGGGTAATGCTGAAAACGGATGTGCAGATTTTCCGCATGCAGTGTCGCATACAGATCTGCACGTAAAACACATGAGCATAATTTTTTGAAACTTCTGTGTGCATTTTTTTTAAGTTCGAGCAAGCTATCAATCGGAGTGTCGTGATTTTTTCTGTTAGTTAATAAGTCTGTCAAACAAAAATGCAATTTACAAAATTTACAGCGCATCCCCAATAAAAAACTTATGGCTTTTGCCTTACAGAAAAGTATGAAAAAAATGTTGAGAAAAAAATTTCTTGTTCGTTAGGGTGGTGGTTTCCTTATGAAAAAGTTATTAAACTTTTAACTTTGCCTTATGAGAAATACAATGAAGTTAACCGCGTTTTGAATTTAATGTCAAATTGTCCATTGTTTATTATAATGATGTATACAGAAATAATATGATTTTAACTGTAAATACTAATTTAAACTGTAAATTTAAGAAAACCGCGAATATTTTTACAACACCTATACATAGTCAAATATTTTGATGTTTTTAGAGTGTACACGGTTTATAGTGATTCAATAATACAGATAAACACATTACAAATAAAATGGAGCTCAGTCCTTGGTTTCTTGAGCGTCGTGAAAATCGAGATTTACCAACTTCAATTTGGTGAAACATTACTTGGAAGAATGGATACAACTCAAAGAGCGATATCGCCTACGTTTGCGCCATGGAAGCATTGTATGATTACTACTGTGTCTAGGGATGCATCTTTATGATTCAAACGGAACGACATCCAAATCAATACCACTTCATACATATCAAAATATAAAATTCTGAATAACAACACCTTTTTTAACTATATTTGAATATATGTGACTTGGTCTATGAAAAGGGGGCTTACGTGCGAAAACAAGTTATCGAGAACACAGCTGTTAAACGTAGAAAACTCGTTGCGTCAGTTTCGCGTTAGTTGTTCCCTTTTATCTGCGTTGCCTGGTGTCTAACTATATTAAAGGACATTAAGTGTTGTTTCTGCTTCGGAATATTACGACGAAGAAAAATACAAAAACTACTTAGTAATGTTTTTCTGGAATATAATAATGTTTTTTGTATCTTTAAAATGTTTTTTTTATCTTTTATCTTTAAAATCAGCTTTTTTCGTATTTGTACTCTGCTTTCTCTTCATTTTTAGTAAACTTTTCCACAAATTATGACTTTCCGGTTTTCATCATGTGAAAGACCGTCTTATACTCTATCCGAATCGGCAAAAAAGTGAAAAATGATATTTTAAACACCTAAGCCCCTTTTCATAGAGCAGGTCACATATGTATTTGAGTTTTAATGAATTTGGTGTTTTAATAATTAATTTTCGGAAAAATTTGGAGGTTAAAAATTAATATTTCAACATTTTGTAAACAAATAAATAATAATGAAGTATGGTTCAGTTCGAATTTTATTATTTCTATAAGTTTCTATTGGGTATGCTCTTCATAAAGTAACATAAAAAGCAAAAGTCATAAGGACAAATTTTTTGCATTGGGGATGCGATGTTAAAGTGAAGAACAATACACAATGTAGCATGAAGTTAGCGAAGACTTTTATTTTTTTTTTTTTCATGCTGTCAACAACGACGAGTGCACAGTCAAATTAGAAATAAAGACGTGTGTAATTCTGCACGACATGCGTCGTACTTGTATTTTAATCCATATACACTAGTTAGTCTAATTTTGATGTTTTGATGCATGCGGAATTCTGCACATGTGTTTCCAGCAAAAACGGAAAAATGTTAAATATGTATGAGCATTATTCACTATTATGAAACATTTTTAAATAAAAAATGTTCAAAATGTCACGGTGCAAAACAACTCATAAATAAAATTTTAATGTGATTAGTTGCATTTAAGCTTAAAAGTTATAATTAAAACGTCATCTGATGTTAGTAGCAATTAAGCTTAAACGCAATAAATAAAACCTAACCTGATGTTTCGAGGTTAGTTATTAAGAAATGTACCACACACATGTTAGATTATGCAATAAACTTGTTAGTTGAAATTGAAAGGTGTGCGCATTATTCAGAACATGATTCAAATTTCTGGATTTATTCTGCAATATGTCAGCCATAGCACAATAATATAAATTAAAATCCATGTAGTAAATAAAGTCTGATAGCTGCATGATTCAATGACGAATGCAAACTAAGGACTTTACCATGCATGATAGTTCAACACCTCCTCGAAACAAACAGCTCAGTTGGGATCAATATTAATTAGCATAATAATCACTATATGAGTAGATATATAGTGATTATTAAATAGACAAACATCAATTTAGTTTGCAATTTATACAGTGTGTATTAACTAAGCTAAATAAAGTTCCTCCTTTTTAAGGAGAAATAGTTTTTTATATAAGAGGGTTAGATAAGCAAAATTGCCTCTCAAATATTTCAGTGAGCTGAGAAACTATTTTTTGGGACAAAGGTTTCTTTCTGCCAGAGGCGAACCTAAACTTGTGTTAGAAATTTAACATCGACAACTTTCTTGTAGCTTTATGATTTTTAGTAGAAATATTTTGGGTTGAAAGCCTCCTCCACAGGATGTTCCAGAAAACATTGGCGAGATATGTACTATGTTATAAATCAATCAATTGTAACCCTGACTTTAATTCTACAATAGGTGCCCAGCCCATTTATAGCATATATACAAAAATGTTGTAGTGTATGTTGCTAAATGTTCTCTTAGAAGCAAATTATATTCGAATGTGATTAATTAAAGATGAAAAGTTGTTAGTTAAATAGACGTATCTTATGTTTCTAATATTATTATTTAAAAAATGCTGGTAAATTTATCGTTAATTTAATATGAAACAATTTATCAAGAAAACATTTATTGTAGAATAAATATTAAATAAAGTGAAAGGCATGTTTGTAGAGGATAATAAAGTTTTACTTTTAAATGTTGCTAGACTTGTTGTTTAATCATCATATATTTATGTTTTTTATTTTATTTTTGATGAAAAATCAATTTTTTTAAAGGGAATCTAAAATAAAGAATACATGTTTTCCTTGTTTTGCGATATTGTTTTTCGTATTTTTTCGGCTTACTAAATTTCATTTTTACCTTTTGGATATGTTGCCGTTTGATTAGTTTTAGGTTAACAGTTTGTATTTTCCGAAATTTATTTTATTAATTTGGGCAAACGAATTGAATTTTCGAAAAAAATTTAGGAAAAATTGTAATACAATAAATTGACCACAATAGTTCTACTGTAATTTAACCAGTGCTGCTTGTCCTCAACGTCACATTGATAGTTATTATAAATCTCGTATGAACTGCTCTAGCCATAAGTAGTTTATGCCAAATCTCTATATTGCGCCAGATTTGAACTACGGAGACAACAACGATAACAGCATGTTCACAACTATCTGTACCCCTCCACTTTGACAAAAGGTTATAAATATGGAATAATACCGATCTGATCGATCAAGAAATATCTATTGCTTTAACCTGGGCCACTGCTCTGGCTCTATATCATAATAGTTTTAAATTCATTGTTAAGAAGAAAATGTCAAAATATTAAATAATATAAATATAATAATTCCAACAAAATCAATTATCACATTTGGTTGCAATCACATTCTTGAGCAATCTTATTAGTATGTGTAACTCGGTATAACCGAGTGTAAATTCAGATGTTTTTTTTTAAATAAACCTGGAAATACAGTGAAAATCCACTTATTGCATATTCATATAACGCAATAAATCGCATAATGCAACTACACACAAAACGCATTTTTTTAGGCACCCCTAATCCACATAACGCAATAATTTTTTTTATCCTTTGTTTCTCTTCTCTACGAATTAGATATAATAACCAAAAATATAAAAATATGTATATGTATTTGTGAAGTGAGAATCATTTTACCACAGAAAAATTAATCACAATTGTGATTTATTTCTCTGTGATTTTACTATGCATACATGCATACCATTTGTCCAAAATTTAAGTTAAAACAAAATATTTAAATTGACATACCAAACTCACAAAATGCATAATTATTCAGTTCACCGGATAATTTTTGAGAAAATTGATTCGAAAAAATACGTGAATATTTACTGTACTTAGATGTTTTCCGGTGTTTTTTATTGTTTGTAAAAATATGGCTGTTAACAATTATATGTGAAAAATGACATCATTTAAATGTCCACCACGGGCACGTCCACAGGCTTCTATACGAAAATCAAAAATTTTAAGAACTTGCTCACACATTACCGCATTAAGTTCATCAATTTCGGTTCGAATGTGGTTTTTCAGCTGTGTAATTGTTGTTAGTTTATTCACATAAACTTACTTTTCAAGGAACCCCACAGAAAGTAATCTAATGACGTTAAATCCCATGATCTAGGTGGCCAGTTTATTTCACCAGTTTATGTTCTACGTTGATAATGATCTGTTTGTTTTAATTTTTGTGTTAATTGAATTTTCTAAGGATGCAAATGCAAATCCTTCTGTAAAATTCGCCAAACAGTCGATAGATGAATGCCTAATTCCTGAGAACTTTCGGCCACAGCAGCAATTTTCCCATTAGAACGTCCACTTTCTGGTCTGCAGGACCTTTTTCGATCCTCGATAGAACAAATCTATATCAATAAAATACATTTTAAAGTTCAAAGTTTTTAGTAAACTACATGAGAAAGAACAATAGTGGATTATATATCAAGACAGTAAACAAATAGGACATTATTACCGAGTAGAGAAATTACCAGGCCAAGGGTGGTAATTGAACAAAATCAATAATCGAAGTTTATTCCCGAGTTATATGTATACGATATTTTTTTACGACTTAATTTTTAATAAAATACTATACATTTATCAAGTTTGTAGTAAATACATTTTTCTTAAGCTAGGTATGCTGCTCGAGAGATAAATTTTTATTGTCGTCTCCACAAGTCGAACGGTAAATCTGCTAGTTAAAAGTTTTCTGTAGAAATACGAGTATGTTCGTTTTGTTTTATAGTTTTTAGAATTGTTTTTTACAGTAGAATTTTAGAAACGGGATTTGTTAATACAAAATTATAATTTATTTTTTTACAGCGTATTTTACATAAACGAGTACATGCAATAGGCAATATTTGAATATATACAACACAATTATTGAAAAATCCCACAACAAATCCCCGCCATATTTACCTGATTTGTCTATTCCTTTAGCTTCTTGGCTCCAAGGACCAGTTAAAGCATTAACGTTTCTGTGTTACTTGTTACTTAAGCCCCAAATGCACGGATATTTCTTCACCACTACCAATAATTTTTTCCCATCAGACGAAAATTAATTTATTCTCGTCTTTTTAATGAAGATATTGTTTTCCTTTTGATTTTCGCTTTATGTTTTGTATTGGAAGACCTCCTTTCTCAATATCGAAATACTCCATAATTATTTAATGATTCTTTCATCAAAAGCAAACTTTCAAATAAATAAATGTCAAAATGTATCTGCAATTTAATATAACGCATAAATTGTCGCGAAAAACTTTGGGGAATTTGTTATATTTTTCGCAATGAAGCGCCGTGCAGTGAAATCGTAAATGTATGTAATGTATGTAATGTGTATGTAACACAAGAATAAAGCCTATTTTATCTAGCCTATTTTACTCCCTTGATCTTATTCTTATATTCATGTCCAGTGCATTTAATATATTTCGCTTCAGCATAATTATTTTTGAATTCAGGAAGTGAATTTTTTTGATCATTGAGGCGTAATAGGTCCTTAATCATGATCGGTAGGTATGAATCAAAAAATGTATGCAAATCATTTAAAACTGATTTGTTACGTCAGTTCTGCTAAATAGTACAATGTTTGAGTATTAATTATTTAAGCAACTGTTAATATTTTCATTTTTTTTTTGTTGCCGTCAAACATAAACAAACATGTTTTATCGGTGCTGCCGTGCTGCTTAAAAATGTAATTTATTACTGTGCGATTTTTCAAAGTTGGAAAACGTAGTTCTTTTACAGTGATTCGATTCTTATTTAAAACAAACACAAATACAAACTAAATGTGTTAGTACAAAATTTATAATTTATTCTCGTGCCACAAGACAGAATATTGATTAGGTTTTTATTTTAGTTCTTGAATATTTTTTTTCAACCAAAACAGGCGACAAGGCGTCATCTTAGCGGATTTGAATTTCATCATCTAACTCATGCCTTCATTTTTTCTACTGTTTATTTCTTTCAAATATTTTGATGATGAGATGTAAAAGTCCCATCTCCGCCAAGTTGGCGTCGTTATAAATACAGATTTTTATTTAGGACATAATAGACAAAATTAGGAAATCTAATCGAATTTTCACAGGCAAACTCATTCAAGAAACTTCGTCAAAATGACATTTTAAGAAGTCTCGATTTCTATTAGCTGGAAATGTTCGGTTATCAAAATGATTAATTTTATGATTATTTATTCAACTTTATTTTTTATACATTAAATAAAATGCAAAAAGTAACAACTAAAGTAAAGATAATTTGGTAAACCGAATAAATCTGGGCCATAATTATGTGAAACAAGTAGAAATTTTAGAACCTGAACTTAATTGGTGTTTTTTGGAACAAGATTTTCCAAAACGCAATTACCCTTGAACTGTCCGAATAAAAGAGGTTTGTATAGTATTTAGAATTATTCTATACAATATATCACGTATATTCAATTTTCAAAAAATCAGTTTAAAAGGACTAGTGGTACATGTGTCACCTAACCAATTTCTATAAATCTAAATGCTATTTCATACGATTAGTGTGCTTTGGTTTTACTCAAACGTAATGTTTAGGTGACCTAAAACGTAACAAATGAAATCAATCTTTGAGTAGTTTTTTCACAAATTTCAATTTTAAACTACACTTTTTAGGTTAAAATTTCTAATTATTGCTTAATTTTAAAGTGCACAAATGTTAAATGCTTTGCAGAAGGACGGATATTGTTTCATTTCTCCATAAAATAGCATTTTGAGAGTGATGAGAATCATGATAGTATACTACATACAATTCAAATTTCAGAAATTTATCAAAACGGCTGCTATTAATATGATTAACATGCGTACCACAGCCAGTTATTTGAGGTTAATTGCCGTGAAAATCGTATTGGTATTTTCCAGTCTATTTGAAACTGAAAAAAATTATTTTTAAAACTTCCGAAATTGATCTCATAAAAGAAAAAGTGAAAAATATATAGCTCTCACGAGCTATGCAAACTGAGGAAATAAAAAGCTAATTTAGTAAAAAATAAATACTGACTCCTAAAACTGCAGTAGATTGAAATCTGGAAATAGTTCTTGCAATGGAGGGAACGCGTTTGAAAGACGACATAAATAATAATATATATATTCAAAAACATGTACCCTAATTACACAATGAATAATCATTGTTTATTAGAAACAAGATACTACTGTGGGCAAAAAGTAGTAAGACTTTTTAATTTAAATATCGCGCGGAAAACCATTCGTCGAAATATTTGTTTTTTTCTATGTTGGTATGACTGTCAGTGACATCTGTGCCAAATGTCACATCAAAATAATCATTAGTGTTTAGTATACGCTTGTCTTTCTGAAGTACAAAAAGTGCATTCGGCGATTTTTACAATGAGTGAAATTATTCAACAAAGAAGTTCCATTAAATTTTGTGTGCAGAATCAATTTTGTGGTGCCGAAACGTTCAAAATGTTGCAAAAGGCCTTCGGTGATAATTGTATGTCGCGAGCAAGTGTTTTTGACTGGTACAAATTGTTCAAAGAGGGCCGAGAACGTGTTGACGACGAACCACGTCTAGGACGGCCATCAACATCAACTGATGATCAACATGTTAATAAAATCAAGGAATTGGTGCTCGAGGATCGACGATTAACAGTCAGAGACCTTACTGGCATCGTTGAAATATCGGAAGAAAAGTGAAAGCACGATTGGTCCCAAAATCACTCAATTTTTTGGAAAAACAGCGTCGCGTTACGTCTGTGAAACAATGCCTTCCGACATCGCGATGAGTCTTGGATCTATGCTTACGACCCAGAAACAGACGATCAATTGGCCGAATATCGTGCCAAAGGTGAGCCGAAGCCGAAAAAACCACGTCAAAGCATATCAAAAATCAAGGTGATGTTGACAGTTTTCTTCGATTATCGAGGTGTGGTGCACTCCGAATTCCTTCCGACCGGCCAAACTGTCAACAAGGAATACTATTTGAGTGTTATGCGTCGTTTGCGCGAAGCTATTCGTAAAAAGAGGCCGGAATTATGGGTCGACAACTCTTGGTTTTTGCACCACCATAATGCACCTTTTCATACTGTATTGGTTTTACGTGATTTTTTCGCCAAAAATTCCACCCATATCGTTCCGCAACCACCGCATTCGCCTGATTTAGCTCCGTGTGACTTCTGGCTATTCAGCAAACTCAAACGACCGCTCCGGGGAAACCGTTTTGAGTCAATTGAAGATACTAAACGTGAATCGCTACGCCTATTGGAGGCTATTCCGGAAATTTAATTTAACAACTGTTTCGAGGATTGGAAAAAACGTTGGCACAAGTGTATTGAGGCCGGGGGGGGGGGGGGGATTATGGGGGGCGAAATAAATTTGGAGAAATAAATAAAGAATTTTAAAATTATGAACAAAGTCTTACTATTTTTTTCCCACAGTATTATTTTTTCCACAATTCATCAGTAGGATTGCATAGTATCTTTATCGCATTATCGCAGTTGAATCAATAACTTGTGTAATTTGTTTGTTATCTAATGGACAGACATATTTCAAAGTGTGATTCAAAATATTTGATACTAAAAGGAGATTTCACAGCAAACACTTTTATTTTTATTTATTTTATGTTACAAATTATTAATTAACCAATGAATTTAATGAATCAGTCCATTGAATCCTAACAAGCTTCCAAATCTGCTGGAAGGTGCATTCGGGCATGCCGAGAGTAAGTGTTTTTCCATTTCATTCCGGTTTTGCATATTCCTTTTTGCGTTCCCATGCGATGCCCAAATTTGTATTAACTGTAGCAATGGTTGCTTGGTGCGGTGATGATTTTGTTTACGTATTTTCTCTTTGTGCTACTCGCCCCTCGGATAAATTGATGTTCTGTTTTTATTAACTCACTCGTCAGCTCTAACGGGAGAAATGCGCCGGCACCGCACTTAGAATTCGATGTTCAATTAACATAACTGTTAAATGTATGTGTTTTATAGTAACCCCTTGTTTTTCCAAGAATTTTTCATTATCCGTTCATAGCTTTAGCAGAAGTAGTTTATTTGTTATTGGAAAAGGTTCGGGGCCCTGTGCAAGCGACGGGCCCTGCTTGCACATGCATTTTCATTTAATTTGTTTTACGACAATACAAATTCTCCTCTGCGTTGATTATCACTGTTAACTAAGAGTCTATTGAGCAGAAATTAAAAAATACATTTTTAGACGGTTGTGAAATGTTGTCCTATTATGAATTTCTAACTCTTTTAAATATATAAAATGCGTCTACAGAGAGTATACGTTTATTTTAATAATATATTCAAATATAGCAAAGCCTCGCTCACCGGCGGTCACGGTAATATTATATAGAGTTGTCCAATTGAGACGCAGGAAAATAAACGCAAACTAAAACTACAAATATTTATTTTTGAATCAAATTGGGTACTTTATTTTGAGGGTTTATCGATACCATTTATGAATGAAAAATGATATCACTCAAATGTTCACCACGGTTGTGTAAATCCAGCAGTTGTGAACATTTGACGCCGATCGCTGGTCAACATTTCTGTTAACTAACAACATACTTTGCTTTTCAAAAATCCCCATAAAAAGTAATCTAATGGCATTAAATCGCATGATCTTGCAGGCCAATTCACATTTCCACGACGCGAAATTAAGCGATTTTCGAAGCACCTTTGGGTTTTGGTCGGCCAGGCTTTGGTGCATCCCCCACAGAACCCGTAGCCTCGAATTTACGCACCAACCGACCGATGGTTGTTTCATTTGCGCGGTTATGGCGACCAAAATACTTACGAATTGCACGAAACGTGTTTTTTATTTTTCCACCGTTTTTGTAGTGCTCTGGAACAACTTTAACACGGTCTTCAATCGAATACGATTCCATAGCGATAAATGGCAAACATTCATCTAAAAAAAAATGACACAAACAAACATGGCGTCTTTGCAAAATTAGTTTTATTTTCCTGCGTCTCATTTGGACAACCCTTTAGTAACTATCTTGCGTAATTCTATCACTCTTCCTCTCTTCTTGTATAAACATCGAACAAAACACAAATATCGAATCAAAATACGATGTGCGATTATGAAAAATTGAATTATTATATTATAATAACCACTTATCAAAGTGATAATTTTATGATTTATTACAGTTTGAAGAAAATTTATTTATTCACCAGTGACGCAATGCGCGAACCTTTGATAAATTATCATAAATAAATTATTTTTAATAACAACGCGATTTCACATTTTTGTCGTGGCATGTTGATTAACTCCTTCTCCATCGTACTATATGTTTCAGTAGATTTTATTTTTAATTCGTGGTGTATGGCCACAATTAATCACTTGGCCTACTTTTTCGGATAGTATTACAGATACAACTGGCTTTTAAATACTTTATTTTTCTTATATAAAAATGTCTAAACTCTTACACAATTTTACTAAGAATTTACAATTACAAGCATTATAGCATCATCATTGTAAGTAATCTAGTACTGTTAAACGAAAAATTTCCACAAACAATGACTACATAATTCCACCGATTAAAATTGCATCATCATGTGTACATATATCCTTAATAGACAAAATTTTAGCAACTTAAATTGCAAAAGGCTATTTTGTGTAGAGGTTTAAATTTTAAGTCTCACCATTATAATATTTACTTACACTACTATGAGAACCACAATCTTATCTGTTCCAAACGTGATGCTTAATTGCATGTGTAAACTGTTAATGATCGCTTTAAATCAATTTAAAAAAACGATATAACCGAGATGGATGCGATCTCAGCAACAGCGACTAATAATCTTTAGATTTTTTATGTACGAGTGTGGTATTTTTTTACATATTATGAAAAGATGATATCAGAATAATTCTCTTTGTTCATCCATTATCATAGATAATAATGTTTCGCGTCTGTCGTTTTGTCTAGTTAATTTATATTTCTTATTTTTAAATGTCACGTGAATAAAAAATGACCATTGAAGTTATTTAAATATATTGCAATGGTACAAATATAACTTCTGTTTACGAATTATAATCGTTTGATTACTTAGATCGGATCGTATGTGGCGTAGTATATTATTAGAATTTATAAACCGATTTGATATTTGATTATTATTGTTTTTATTATAACACATATTAAAACTTGTTTCGGTATTTGTTATTTTGTTGTGAGATGTTGGGGGAAAACCCCAGAATACCAAGTACTAAACCGTCCATTTTGTTTTTATCTGTCCATATAATTTTTGAAAATATCTGAATAAATTTATAATGATCAATAATTACATATTATCTTATTTTTTGGTAGACACGTATGATATTGGTTGGTTTCTTAAAATTTATTTAAAAATTTAAATCAAAAATGCATTTGTGTCCAAACAATAATATTAAACGTGATATGATTAAAACAGGTTTTTTATTTAATGATAAGTCTTCAGATATGCTGATGTATATCGTAATATTGCTTTGGCTTTAATTGATCCTGAACTAACAGTGTAGTTAGTTTGGATGTAAACAAAGAAATTCCAAGAAATATAATATGCGTATCATTCTTGACCTCCAATAAAATTAAATAAATTAATTAATAAATAAATAAACCATAAACAAAATTGTAAAACTTTCACCATATAGATACCGAGAGTTGATATGACGATTTTTTTATGTATAGGAAAATTTAGAAAATTAAATTGTTTTTGTTGTGATTGTTGCTAGGGGGAAGGTTATTTTTAAATCGCAAGAATTAAAAAATTGCCAGTATGTTTATGAAATTGTGTATACACTTCATTTGTACTCGTATAATGAGTATAATGAGTAAAATGAGTAAAATGAGTACGTTGGCTTCGGCTACGTTAGAAAAATTAAGAAATTTTTGATGTATGTATACAATTTTTTAAAACTAATTCTAACTTAAATGAAGGAAATTTTTTCGTGTACAAAAATTATTTTTATCGCAATAATGTAGGGTAGGTCAAATATTATATCGATTGCGTAGGGCAGTAATTCGTTTAACCGGTATTATTGACGCACATTTTTAAATCTACTTATAATCTCATTTTATACTATATTGATAAGATTAGGTCTGTTGCGCGGTTACTATGAATCACTTATTTTGTTATTTACGTTTATTGCGGTTTTTTAAAATCAGGTTTGCTGATTCCGCAGATTCAGTATTTGTATTTCTTTATAGGTGAATTATTAAACTTATTATGTAGTTTAAAATAATTATATATAATCAATCGTTCTACTTTTTGCAAACAATTCTTTGATAATTTGTTATCATTTTACGTTTTATCAATGTGGAGATTCCATTTGGTTGAATTATATACAGGTCATCTAAAAATTTAAATTCAATTTAACAAAAATGTTGCTGTTATGAAAATATATTTTTTCCAAAAATCAAAATATCATTTATACCTACTCGAATATATCCAAAGTATTTCACTGGTAATAACTAGTTTGAACTAGCTCGTATTTATATAAATTTTATTTTGTGGTTTCTATATTAAAGATTAGAATATGATATAAACTATTCTTTCCACTACTAGTTCTATAGCACATTATTTTTATTAGGTGTGCAAGTAGGAACTCTGCGTTTTTGGTCAAATTCAACTTTATTGAAAATATAATTGTTACAAAAATTAATTATCGAAATATTTGCCATTACTATCTATGGTCTTTTGTCATTTATCAGGTAGATGATGAATGCCTTCGCGATATAAACTTGGTGGTTTCGAAGCAAACTAGTCATCGAGCCATTTTTGCACATCTTCAACTTCCGTGAACCGCTGGTCTTTCAAATATGATGACATCGATCTGAATAAGTGGTAATCAAAGAGAGCCAAAGCTGGAGAATACGCCGCATGCTGTAAAACCTCCAAGCCTAAGGAGAAGATGAGTTCCTGGGTTGATTTTGCTGTATGTGGACGAACGTGTCATGCAGCAATATCACCTTCCGCCTTCCTGGAACCGTAAATGGTATTTTGCCTTCAAAGCATCACTTAATCAATTGGGTCTGGTAAAGTTAACAGTTTGACTAGGTTTCAGAAGCATGTAATAAATGACTCCTTTCCAAACCCACCTCATTTCCAGACACACAGTGACACTTTCTTGGCATGCATATTCATTTTTACAACTGATGTTGATGGCTGGCCTGGATCAACCCATGGTTTTCTGTGTTAAGGATTATCGTACAAAATCCACTTTTCATCACCCGTAATGATTTTCTGCAAAAAATTCTTTCTTTTGTACCGAGAGAAAGCAAATCCATGCAGATGTCAACTCTTCAGTTTTTGTTTTCTTCGGTCAGTTTATGAGGTACCCAATTTTCTTCCTTCTGTATTTTTCCCATTGCATGCAAACAATGAGGTTTGGTGAGTAACTCGTAACTGTTATGCAAGCTCTTTTTGAGTTTGACACAGATTTTCATCCAATAACACTTTAAGTTCTTCGTCTTCAAATTATTTTATTACACCTGGACGTGAATCGACCTCCAGACTAAAATTGCCATCTCGAAATCTTGGAAACCACTTTTTTACTTTTGAATGACTCACAGAATATTCATTCAAAGTCGAATTAATCAATTACATAGCTTGAGTAGCATATTTTTTTCATTTGAAACCGGAATAGAATGCAATGACGTAAATGTTGCTTATCGACATCCATCTATTAAAATTGATGCACACAGAAACGACAGCTTGTAAATGACTGAAACGTATGTCATAAAATGGCAGGCGATTGTGATGCTTTGAAGTACTATATATTTTAATACAACCAACTTCAGAGCCAAGTTTCTACTGGCGCACCTAATATATGCCTTAACGCTGAGAAGTTTTCTTTCTCGACTAGAGATTAATAATAGCTGTGTTTCTTGACGCTTGATCTGACCCGGTTCAGTCCATGTTTTGTGAAACAACACAAAGACGCTTACTAGATTTCAAATCAAAATTTATGAGCTGAAACAAAATTTGGATCGTTTTTCATATAAAATTTGAACTGATTCGGATCAATGGGTGTCATGAAACACGGCTAATATTTTATTTTCTACTCCTGCGACCAAAAGCAACACCTTATTTGTTTAAAATAAGAAATTTAGATGGATTACTAGATATCTAATTATAAAAAATAAATAATTTCCATTCAAAAATTTTTTAAAAACTAATTTTCAAAGAAAACTTGATAGAAATATAAAAAAAAATCCTCGTGTATATTTTATGTACGAAAAATATATTTACTACAAACTTCTTGATAAAAACAAAATATTAATTTTTACTAAAAATGGTCGTAGAAAAAATATCTCATGTAACTCGGGAGCAAACGTCGATTATTGCTCTTGTTCAATTACCACACTTGGTCTTCAGTCTCGGATAGTAATTTCTTCAATCGAGCAATAATCTGTTCTTGTACCTCTTTTACTCCCTTGATACATAATAAACTATTATTGGTCACTGGTTAATAATGATACTCAAACATTAAATTTGTTTCCAAAGCGAGCAAATTTTCGTCATAATATGTCACCAACATAATACACAACACTTGTGTTTGAAATTCGAGCTAGTTTGATTTCGTTAATATTACTAAAGAACAAGTATTTTGATTATCAAATTTCATTCATTATCAACATAAAACTTCTATGGTGGTACTTCTAGTAGTGAAAAAATAGTATATACATCACTCTTGAGAACTACTATTAGAGCCCTCGCTTGCTATAAACTTATCACTCGGGCTGTAATAGTATACATACTTCTTAACCTTGGTATAAAATACACTATTACGACCGAAGGTACATTATCGTAAGTTTATCAGAAAACGTGATGATAGTCTGTTATAGTTATTTTCAACGTTACTAATATACATTTTTAAATCGATAAACCGACTCATTATTGTTCGTATACTAAATACGGAAGGAGACCTGAAATGTACAAGTTTAAACACGGCGATACACAAATTTATAAACATTTTCCACTCGCAACCTTATTTTGAATGAACTTGAAATTATATTTCAAATTGATTATGGTTAAATATGTAATGCCCTACCTACATTTCCCTTGGGAAGCAACAAATGTTGTGAAAATTATAATTCTTATTAAATTATTCTATAACAAACCCTCAATAGTATTATAATAAAAATTTCTCTTATTTATTACATTGTAAAATTTAATTAATTTACAGCAATTGTCATTTTCATAGGAAAAAGCTTATTTTCATTATGTACCAATTTAGGAATGTTCATCATGACAATCAAAGGAAAAATAATACACCGTAGCAATTTTATGAAGCTCGTATTATTGAGTATATAAAATTTGAGTTGCCATTACATCAAGTGTTGCGTGATCAGTTAAAATAAATACCCAATGTCTAGTGATAATGTTTATGAAAATTTATAGCATGCTCTCTTTACACATTATTTATTTAAAGGGTGTTTCAACAGGTGCGCTTCAACTTTTTTCCGATAGGGACGGCGAACGACGCCATATTTTTTATTAATCTTTTGTCATTTGGAAACTTCATTAGTATACATTTCATCATGGAACGCTACACACGTGAACAGCGATTGCAAATCGTGCAAATTTTTTATCAAAATAATCGTTCTGTTGCTGCTACTTTAAGAGCATTACGGCCATTTTACGGTCCATTTAACAAGCCAGCCCTTTCGACAATCGACCGTATAGTGGCAACATTTGAGTCTACGTTTTCGCTACATAATGTTCCGGTGCCCTCGAGAGCTAGAAGTGCTCGAAGTGTTGAAAACATCGCAGCCGCCAGGGCTTCAGTTCAAGAAGACGCGAATGTGTCGCTCACACGACGTTCGCAACAATTGGGCCTTTCTGTGACATTGTGGCGAATTTTACGTAAAGATCTTGGCCTACTTCCGTATAAGATCAAGCTGACACAACCACTAAAGCCGTTTGATCATTTGAAGCCACGCCGATTCGTGAATTGGGCTCAAGAGCAAATCGAAAATGATGCAGATTTTCACCGAAAAATCATCTTCAGCGATGAGGCTCACTTTTGGCTAAATGGATTTGTCAACAAGCAAAATATGCGTTACTGGCCAGGAAGCAACCCACACGTGATTCATGAGGCACCGTTGCATCCCGAAAAAGTCACTGTTTGGTGCGGATTACATGCCGGCGGCGTCATTGGGCCATATTTTTTCATCGACGATAACGATCGCCACGTTACTGTTAATGGAAATCGATACCGCGATATGATAAACGATTTTTTTTGGCCGCAATTGAATGGAATGGACTTGGACGACATGTGGTTTCAACAGGACGAGGCCACATGCCACACAGCACACGATACAATCGTTATTGAAGACTAAGTTCGATGAGCGAGTTATTTCGCGAAATGGGCCCGTCCAGTGGCCGTCGCGCTCGTGTGATTTGACACCTCTAGATTATTTTCTTTGGGGTTATGTGAAGTCATTGGTCTATGCCAATAAGCCGGCGACGTTGCAAGAGCTCAGAGCCAATATAGATCGTGAAATTGCTGGAATTTCGGCCGATTTATGCGAAAGAGTGGTTGAAAATTGGGTTCAAATATTGGACTTGCACGCGCATACTTTTTGATATTAGAATTTTATTCGATTTTCCTTAAACACCATTATTGATAAAGTGCTTATGCACTAAGCGAATACCCTTGCAAGTATGTGTCAGAAAACAGCCGTCATTATCGCAAACAAATATTTCGCAAAACATTCTATACTGAAAAGGTTTTCCGCTGAAAGCCGATACCTTTCTAATCTACGATAGATAGAATTATAGAATTCTGCTGGAATTCGCCTACTAAATATTCCTTGCTTTTTGCTGGGCTAAGGTTTCAACAAGTGTCAAGAGCTTTAAAAATAGGTAAGAAATTACTGCCAGGAATATCAATTGGGAAAAGCAAATTGTTTGTTTCATAAAGAACAAATACGTAAATTATAGTCTAAAACGAGTATCTTCTGTATACGCCGCGGTTTCGTAACCAAAAGCGTCGACAGTCGACAATAATCAACCAAATTTTAATTTAATAAAATAAAACCTATTGGATTCAATTCAAGAACAGCTAATAATAAATAATTAACAATTGTTTCGTGAACAGTTTTAGAAATCAATTTGATATTTCTGTGTATTCCTTTATTGTAATTTTGAAAAACTAGTATCTCTACTATTGCAAGGTTTTCTTCAACCCAATAAAAATCGGTCAATTTAAAGAAGTTAGCCCTCATCGAGTAGTTGTCTCTAGTATTATGATACTAGCTAGTAGCAGAACAACATATATTGGATTATAAATTATGCAAGGCCAACGTGTATTAATATGGTTCCTACACGTATAATATTATTAAACCAAATGCTATAATATGTTTATTATTACAGTTTGACAATGTATTTATGTACTTTTATCTCATACGAATCAATAAGCTCTACACAAGAAACTAATTCTATATTTATTGTTGAAACTTGGAACGCGGTTGGTTGGGATCTTTTAACGACCCTTCCAAAACAAAAATTTTATCTGAAATCATGGTTGCGTTCGACCCATTTTTTTATTTTTGAATTAAATATAATTTGTTGGAACTAAAATTGGTTTGGAAATTGCGAATTTGAAACCGTCTTTGATCTTTACAAATATAAACTATAATATTGAGAAATATAATTTATTTGCTTAAATACAATTATTTCCAAATAAATTATCTAATGTCTGTACGGGGGTATTCAATTAAATTTTGATCACAGATTATGAGTGTTCGGTTCTAAAATTATAGACAATTTTTGATTTATTTATCTTCTCTTGCATTTAAAAAATTAAAATAGGTTGACACATAATGGGATGCTACGCTTTGCGTGGGTACTTTAAAAACAAATATAACCTGTTTTGTGATCTCACACTCAAAAGTATTAGTAGATCTAATTTACTAATTAAGCTAAAATCACAAGAGTGTGAATTAAACGTCAAGAAACGATATAAACTAAAACATGAACTTCCCGCATTCATTCTGCGAGATGTATCAAGCAACAGGACTGTATTGCGTCCCAAGACAAATTAAATGAATCATTATTGATATTCTTTCTGCGTCATCTTAATTCATTTATAATTTTTTGTTATGATGCCACCAAAAATTTAAATTAATAAGTAGTTATGTTCTGTTGCTTAATTAACATGTGAACTTAATTTCAGATTAGATAAAGTTGTTCTAACCAGGAATATATGTACAATTACGATTTTATTATAAAGAATACATAAACACGTTTGCTGCTATAAATTGTTTTAAATCTTCTTTCAAACATAAACATTATTCTCCAATATAAATAAATCAAGCAATATGAAAATGGAATAAAAACAATCTTACTTAGATAATGTTATTTTTTCTATTAGAACGAATTTTACTTTCCTTAGTAACAGTTTTCAAAGATAATGCTTTAGTTATATTTTGTATTTCAAAGCATAAAGACGATAAGTTTTAATTGGCATGAATAACTCAGTCTACCAAAAAATGTAGATAATATGAGGGAATGAGACTGAGAGCGAAATAAATTGCCAGCGGCATAAAAGAAATAATATTTATGGTTCAAGGTTTAATCGCTGTCGTCTTGTATCTTGCTATGTTTCACCTTCCGGCTTAATTGTATTTGTTTATTTCCTTAACATTTAAAAAAAGTTGTAAAACATACATCTCGTAAAACAAGATTCTTACCTTTCTTAGTTGAAATGAGATCTCTTGTAATCCTCGGTGAGAAAAGAGCCATAATACCATCATAATTAACAAACTTTATAGAAAAAAATTTCATCTAAAATTTTTTACTGAAAAAACACTCCCTTTTTCATGAGAAAGTTTTTATAAATAGATCTACTATTAAAAATCTATTAAAAATCAATAATATTGAAGTGATAATAATAAAATAAAAACTAACCGAACTGAACCGAAACCGGAGACTTGTACAACTAGATTGCCAATCAGAAATATTTGGTTAAACATATAATATTGTCATATAATTGGAAATGTCCATTATTACAAAACTAAATAATGTCAAAAACCCGTTCAGCTAAGAGGTAAATAATTAAATATTAATACTTAAAATATTTTAGTCATTACTAGAGGGACAACTTATTTATTATTTATTGGGTCGAGTGAATAAAAATGATCAAATGCTTTAAGTTCAAATATAATGTGTGTTAAAACTTAACTAAGCGTAATTGCTTGAAATTGTCAATGACAGATTGTAGGGCAAGCTTTGTAAGATAAAACAACTCAACCACCGATTTGAAATACGTCTACAAGTAATATTCTTTTTAAAAAATTAACAAATAAAATTAAAGCATTTATTTATGTTGATTCACTTGATCTATTGGTTGCCAATAATCATACCACAAAGGCTCAAACAAAGTTAATGGTGCCGAAGTTTTGCAATGTTTTTTAGAGATGAAACTTAGCCTAAAATAGCCTTGAAATTTGATTCATTATAAAATAATTAAACGTGCGTGTGTCTCTAAATCCCGGTATTACATTACTTTCTCCTTAATGAATATATTTTCAAATCACAAAGAGACTTAGCCTCTTAATAAATTTTCGCGTTTTGAGTCGCCTGAGATATAATATTACAATATGAGTTTTTGTTTAAGAAGTTACAGATTCAGACCTGGCTTATCAGGACGGTATCGGTAAAGAAATATAACAGTGTGTGCATTGTTTTAAAAGATCGTGTAAAACTCTATGTATTCAATAACAATTATAAAAGAATTTTGTAAATCTAAGAACCCTCGATCTCAATCTCAATTTTCCTTTCTAAGTGTGCCGCATACTTGAATGAAAACTAAGTTGGTTTGCTCTGCGGAAATTAAACCATGCGTCCTCCCATAAGGAATGCTGTCCGCTTTATAATCGGCGCTTCTATTCTTCTAAAAAGAAAACGTACTTCAATCAGTACTCATTTAGGAACATAACTGGCAAAAATCCTAAGAGATACATATTTTATTTTACAAATAATTATAAAAAGTTCAACTTGAAAATCACAATTTAGAAATTAATCAACAATTTTTTCTCAATTTGAAATACATCAAAATGATAATTCTCGAAAGAATCTTCAAAATTTCAAAAACTTCTCACAATTGGAATTTTTATAAATGGCAAAGGTTAAGACAGAGATCTACTTTCATCTTTTTAAAGTTGCTAAAGTATTTTCTTTTGCCGGCATGGCTCGTTGTGCAGTGAAATAAAACGCGGACGGACACACCACACCCAAACGAAAATGGTTGTGTATTCGCTTGAACAACGCTGGGAAATATTGAAACATTATCGACTTGAAGAAGATGCCGATTTTGGCAAAAAAAAATCATCGGATGAGGCGCATTTCTATCTTTGGGCTATGTAAACAAGCAGAATTGTCGCATTTGGGGCACGGAGATCCCGCACGTGATCGTAGAGAAGCCGATGCATCCTCAACGAGTTACTGTTTGATGCGTATTTTGGTCCGGTGGCATCATTGGGCCATTTTTCTTTGAAAATGAACAAGGAGCCGCCGTTACTGTTATTGGTGAGCGCCATGAAAAACGATTTTTTGTTCCCGGCACTTAAAAAGGAGGACATAGGCAACATTTGGTTTCAACAAGACGGCGCTCCGCGCCACACAGCACACGTTTCAATTGATCTTTTGCGCACTGTCTTCGAAGATCGAATTATCAGCCGAAATGCTAATGTGATTTGGCCACCTCCGAGCTATGATTTGACGCCGTTGGACTATTATCTTTGGAGTGCCGTCGAATATAAGTGTTACGCCGATAAACCAGCAACGATTGACGCTCTCAAGAACAATATTCGCATATGACCGTATGAGGAACGTCAAGGCCAGCCGAGGCACTCATATGAATGAAATAGTATTCCATAATTAATCGGAAGGATTGTTCTTTACAATGAAAAAATAAATTTGAAAAAATATTGGGATTTTTTTGTTTTATTGCATTTAAAAAAAAAATATTTGGCCCATCCTATACATTGGATCGATTATAATAAAGCGTACGCTACGAGCCTATACTACACATTTAGAGTTACGACAGTCATTTGTCGCCAAAAGGCATTTTATTGAAGGGATTTTATGTTGCGTTAATTGTTACGACTTCGAATCGACATACAACTTGTATTATTTAATTTCTTTTGTTTTCATAGAAGTTCGTCGTAATTAATTGGTTTAGAATTTCGAACTTGCAATGCCTACGAGTACATAATGGATTTATCTATTTTTACGGATCGCACAAATAGAGCAAATCATGAATTATATATTAAGCTACCATGTACCATTAGTTAGTCTAGAATAATTTTCTAACATGTTTCATTCTTTTGGGCAAATAATACTAATTGATAATTATGTCCTAAACATTATTGTGTATAAATCTTACAGCCTGGACAGACTTCGGGTTAGTCAATCTGGTTTAGAAAATTCGATCAAGTACTCCAGGAAATAAAATTCAATTAAAACTATCAATTCTACTAGCAAATTCGAGTTTTTTCATAGAGTGCTTAATAGAATTTTGCTAACCAGGGCCCGGATTTTGCACAAAATCGTGTTTTATTAATTATTTAATTAATTAATTTGTTTAATTAATTTTAGATTTTACACAAATAGAGAAAAGTAGAAGCCGAGAAAATTTAGCAACTATCAACTGCCAAAATACTAAATATCGGATAGAAAAAGTATGTATATAAAAAATGCTAAATCAGTTTAATCTTGACTATTAAAACATATTTCCGTTGATTAAAATTAATATAATACAAAAAAAAATGCATAAATACAAAATTCTATGTTTCATTCCTTAAACACATCAAAATATTAAATTGGTGTTGATCATGGATGATGAGTCGTACATAAATTCGTCATATAGGGTGAGTCATCTATTGGTTTGTTCTTAAAGCATTTTGAGCTCGTCACTCTGATATTCTGCGTCACGAAACAATCATGTTTTCGCTTGAGGAGCGTTTCAAAATATTGAAAACTTATTTTCAAAGTCAATATTGTGTAGCCGAAACCGTGCGAATTTTGAAAATAAATATGGGTAGTGAGAGCACCAAGCGGAACAGCTGTGGTGAAATTGGTGAAGAAGAGTGAGAAAGGCTTGCTATTAGATGATAGAAGTGGTCCCCGAGCTCGGAAAGTGTGCACGCCCGAGAATATTCCGGCTGTGGTTCATAGTGTAGGACAGAATCCATCGAACTAATCGCGACGCCGATCGCAGCAACTGGCCATTACTAGCACCAGCATGAGGAGAATACTACACAAAGACCTCAGATTATTTGCCTAATTATTTGCCTACAAGGTCCAGATAACTGAGCAGTTGAAAGGAAATGACCGTCCGCCTCCATATCAGTTCTCTTTCTGGGTCTTAGACCACCTTCATAATGACGTTGATTTTGGGCGAAAAATCAACTTTTCAGACAAAGCACATTTCCACCTCGGAAGCTATATAAAAAAGCAGGATTGTCGGATTTGGGGTTCGGAACAGCCACACGTAATCGTAGAGGAGCCAATGCATCCACCAAGAGTGACTGTTTGGTGTGGATTTTGGAATTGTGGCATAATTGGTCAATTTTCTTCAAAAACGCTTCTGGAAACGAGATTACCGTAAATGATGACCGTTACAGAGCCATGCTACCCAAGTTTTTGGGGAGCTGCGATTTGGTGCCGGTGGAATTTTTTCTATGGGATTTCGTTAAGGATATATGCTAGCGGACAACCCGGAAACAATTCCCGTTTTAAACATAACATTGAAATAGCCACCGAAATCATCGAAAAAGTTCTTAAAAACTGGACTCACTGTAAGGCCAGCAGAGGGAGCCACATAAACGAAATTGTTTTCATTATCAAATCGGAGATTCCAACCTACTGGTGTATACTCATTTTATAGCGTTTTTTGAAACAAACTTTTCAATGACCCACCCTTTATATATTTTGTTAAGGCGAAAACCGATTTTATAATAATATATTTATATTGTACATACATTTGTTTTGTTTATAATAGAAATTTAAAACAGTAAAATTTAAATTTTATAATCTAAAATAAATATTTTATTTATTTATATATACCATAAAAAATTCCCGCCCTACTCTCGCCGACCTATTCTCGCCCATATAGTATACATGGTCGAAATCAAAAGTACGAACGAGTAAGTCCCATAGTGCAAAATCACTTTCCTCGCTTTTAGCGCTCAAAAACAGCAACTCGCGTTGTGTAAAATCGCAGTCCAGTTTAACTTAACCGCGGTCTGTTCAGTCTATTACGTTTAATCCAGGATAAAAACTGTAATATGTATGTAGTTTTTGCAATGTGCAAAAGTATTGACCTTTAAAATTATTTAAAGTAAGTTCCTTCTTTCATTGCTTACTCCTAATTAAGGCATTCTTCGGTCGTTGCCTACTTCTTTCTTAATTACTATCTTTCTTTTCTTAATTCTATTAAATGTCATTCAATCAAATATGTAAAAATGAGTTTAAAATGGAATACAAATTGTTCACATCTTACCTTGTGATACCTTTTTACGGTCCTTCTCTTTTATTCCAAAATTTCCATTATTTTTTGATTCATTATTTGCCTGCGTTTTCTGTGAAACATCAATTGCATCCCAATCCATTCGCCGTTTGCGATTCGAATTAACACTATTATTGTTAGTCGGATTTTCAAGTATAATTGGTCCGTGCATTACAGCTTTATTTATATACATATAAGAAAGAACGAAATAGAAAAACATACAGAATATAAAATAAACATATAAAATACATTCACCCGAGAGTTTAAAATTACAAAATAAAATATTTACATTTTTGATATTCCGATGGCCAGGATTCTTTGGAATCTGGCGGAGAATCAACAAAATCAATTACTTGATCAAATGATTGATAATTTGTGGTGCTGTTGTTATTATTGTTGTTGTTATTGGTGTTATTTTCACTTGAAATTTGTATAGTTCCACCGTAATTTAATCGTGTCGGCTCTTCGGCCAAAACAACAGATTCCATTTCAAAATTATACGCAAATGATTGAAATTTGACGGGTTCTTGTAGACTTGATGCATCGATATATGGATATGCCAACGAAATTGCCATTCGTTTTTATGATGGATAAACTCGTGGTCGGGGGTGGATAAGAAGAGAGGTATAATCAAATCTGCTATACTAAGGCTTATTTATATGCTGCTATAAGTTTTATTTTTAATGTAGTTCCTAAAAGACGACGATGATGTTACAATTACATCAGGAACGGTGAGCGTATTCGGATCTAAATAATTTAACTATATATAATATAATACTTTTTGCTTTGTTTGATTATTTTAACACAATTATTATGAAATATTTTATCACAAATTTATAGAATTAGCTAATATATTTTTATTATTTAAATTAGTTTGGAATATAAAAATTGTCTAGGAAAATAGTTTTTTGTTGAGTGCATTAAATTTTTATTAATTTAGAAAAGTTTGTGTCTTAGCTAATGGTTTTTGTAAGCCATACTTCAGCTTTTGATATTTTTAAAACATCACAAAAAAAGAGTTGTACAGTTTTTTAATTCCAGTTGTTTCACGTTGTCGATGACTTCTTAATAAAGTATTTTCAATTTTCAACAGCATTTTGTTCACTATGAGACATTCAAATTTTAAAACACTTTTTTGCACTTTATCCATTGAGTATAGTTTTGTTATCTATACTTTTCACAAAAAAAAATTAAAGATCAAATTTTCGTTTTAAATTATAACGTTAATAAATCACAACTATAATTAGCACTATGCCGTATTATTGGTTTTTGCGAAGCACTTACAATAAATAATATTTTGTATATTCAAATTATTTTAAATAAAAATCAATATAAGCTTTTTAGTAATTTTCACAAATGTTATCATAAACTAGATTTACAACAGATGACAAGCTTTGTCTTGTTTAAATTTAAATTTAACAATAACCAATTTCTTCGAATCTGAATTAAAAACTTTATTTAAAAACGAAATCATTCAAATAATTTGATAAATAAACGCGGCGAAAGAATGGAGTAATACAAATATAATAAACTTCAGAAAGATATTTTCGTTTGAAATATCTATAATACGAATCAAATTCAACAACTTGAAATTATTATCAAATAAAACGTTTTTATTTTCGTTCTGTGTGATAACAGAATATTATTTGATTTTTTAAACTGATAACAGAAATTAACGAAGAAATTCACTTTTATTTAAATTTTAGGTACGGGTTTTAATAAACACTTGTTTTGTTCGGTCTGTTCAGATCACCATCAACAATCCAACTGTAGTATTATAATCGCGGCCACTATTTATTTTTAATTTTATATGTTTTCTTTCAAATTACATATACAACTCTATATAAAATGTGTGTGGATGTAAACACTTGACTTGTAGCGCAGCGCAATCTAAAAAAGAGAAAATATTATGTTATATTTCATTTTACATTCGTATTGTTTTATACAAGAATTAGATTAGTACATTTTAGAATTTGAGAATCGAGACAAAAAAAATATTATTAGAGGTCAATCTGAATTACGTTACTAGGCACAATTTTTATAATTTCCACTAATTTCTTTACACAGTTTTGAAAAGGAAATTACTAAAATGTCAATAGCGAATTATATACTTTCGATATGAAAATAAAATGTTTATTATTTAGTGCCAAATTTTATTGATTGTTGACAATAATATAAAAGCTAATGATAGAAACACAATATATGGAATTCTCGCTAATCAACAATCAACATTATCAATTAAACGTGCTTTCGCATCAATGATCAAATCAATATAACCTTGCATATCGTGATTAAATCAATCATCACATTTTATTGATATCCAGATCGAGATTAATTTAAGTTCTTTGGCTAGAAGTGCTAATCACAAAACAACTTATTACATCACATTTTTGATATTTAAAATATGCATGTTCTTTCGGTTCAATTTAAGAATTTTTACTAAACAAATTCTTGTGTGATATTATTATTTTGTTTGGTGTAAGAATTAAAAAATAACAATATGTATCTTTCATTGCTAAATATCTTTAATTGAGTTCAAATAAAAAGGTTAAATGAAATATCATTTTATGTATTTTTCTATTAAAATTAATTGTAATTTACAGTCGCGAACCAGTTAAACCAATCATAAAACGCTACGTCATTCTCATATTCATATATTATATATGTGTGTATTTTGCTGATGATAAAAATAAAGTATTATGGAGCAGAGACGAATTTTTGTGTTCAATCTAAATCTTAACGAGTTTGTATTATTCCTCTTCAATCGATATACATATTTTGTATATGACTTGTTTCTATCCCAATAAAAGTACGTTTAATCGTAGATTAATTATACCAGCACCAAAGATTTGTAAAAATCATCTTAGACACTTACAATGTTTTCACTGATATTGACAAATAAAAATATAATACATAATATGTTTGTATGCAAAGTATGAACATCTCCAGATAGTACGATACTAACTTTAAAATTATTCTCAAACATCGCTGCTTTCTCGATCTGGATCTGTACGTAATATCGATTTTTTTAATACTTTAGTTTTCTGCACGCAAACTTGTAAAAAGCATATTTTAATCGTATGAAATATTATGTTCAAATAGTAAGATAAGTCATCCACTAGTTGTACTTCTCTTGTTAATTGCTGTATTACTATTAATACATACGAGTACATCCTTATTGTTAAACATAATGGAATCGTTATTTTCTTTTAGGCCGGAAGAAATTAATAATGTGCCTTACAATTACGAGTGTGGCTTTTTATTATTACGTTTAAATTTGAGGACAAATTCACACATTTTACTAAGATAAAATAATAAAATATAGTAGTTGATTGTACTTACATACTCGTTTAATCACATTTCCAAAACTTGAGATTTCGAATAAGTGGAGAGCCTGCAATAAAAAATATACATGAATCCATTGAATAGGGCAAAATAATCGTTTGTAACTTCACTTATGCGAAATTCGGTATATCAATTAATGTAGATGAAAGAATAAATGTGACAAATTAATGATAAAGTTTATTATAATAAACAATTATTATTCCCATGCCAAAACTTATCTAATTAACTTTAATTTTTACTTCCCAAAAAGTTAGAAGAATAATGATATTAGACTCTTTTTGTTTTCTTCTTATACAAAACGATGTGGTTTTATGGATATTTTTTGTTTTTACGAACATTTTTTTGGAAAGCGTTTAGTGAAATTTTTGATGGAACACTCTAATACTTGAATGTATTTTTCTGGCATGTTATTAAATAAAATAAAAATAAAATAATTCAACTTTAAAATATACTGTTTCTGAATATTGGATTAATTAATGAAATTGAAAATTGACACGGACCATAATATCCAAATTTATTGAAAATAATATTAATTATTACAAATTTTTATGAAACAAAAAACATAACTACCCCTCTATGAAAAATTTGCGAAAAAAATCGTACATTTAGGTGGCTTTAATAATATTTATCTGTAATTTATGTCAGCTTCAGGAATTAAGTTTTATTACTAGTTACTAAAAAGCATGGCTTAGTTGATAGTTTTAAAGCAAATATAACAGCAAACATTAAAAAAGTGTAAATAATAATATTATATGTCTAACTAAACTATAACAAATAACATGTAAATACTAATATTGCTTTAATAGTTAAAACTATGTATGTTACACCATATGGTCAACCCCAAACATTTTAGAGATATTATCAAGAGTCGACATATGTTTTCCAAAACTGGGTGGATTGGGCTATAGGAAATGACTAACAATAATAAAATAAAATGGGATTGTTCAATAATTCTGAAGTTGCAAAATTTAAAAATCTTTATTCTTTTTGCTCGGCGGCCATTTCCACGAATATCAGAGATGTTACCCAAGTGTTGCCATATCTTCTAAACTTAGATGGATTGGTATCAAAATTGTTTGTTCTATCAACATTAAACGGTAATCCAATCCGACGACTAAAATTCATAGTTGTGAAAATATACAAGAACCCTTAAAAGGGTTTGCTACACTTCGAAATATTTTCAAAAACATCGATTGTGAGGGACGGGTTTAGAATCTGTTAACGCTGTTAAAATAAGATTTCGTCCAACCGAGCATAAATGTAAAATTGTAAAATTAACCCAAAATATTAAAACATAATACGAAGCAGGATGTTATGAATTGGGCTCGCAATAATTTTATAATGGTAATTATCTACATTTTATTTATCCTCTATCTCGCTAAAGTTAAATTAATTGGAATATGCAGAAGCTGTCTGGAGCCCTTGCTACTCTGTCGACATCAAGAGTACCGAAAGTTGTGAAACAAGTATCACTTGTTTTTATTAAACGAAACCAATATAACAATAATATACCTTTCTCTGAGAATGTGAAGCGAAAACCATAAAATTAAATAAAACGTATCCAACGTATCAACAAATGTGATTAAATGAATTATCATTTTAATTCAAACCAGAGTATCAGAAGATGAGAGCTAGGTTGCCCACGACCTAAAGTAAATGCTCCCAACAGAAAAAAATTAATTTAACAGAATTGCAACGTGGCTAAACATAAAATAAAAGCCTTTACAAAATAGACCAATTTAATATTTTGTAAACTATAGAACGCAGCCAAAAAATCTACAAATGAATTTAACCCTTAATAAAACACATTAAATTAACACTTCGTTATTATTTCGCAAAAAACTTTTTTAACAAATTTGTTCAAAATGTTTAAAAAATTACTCGATCGATTTCGACTTGTTAGGTCATCATCAGGAGTATCTACTCCGATGATGACTTTTTAAAAAAGGTTTTTGCGAAATAATAAACAAGTGTTATAATGTGTTTATTAACACCATATTCGTTCGAACTGTCAGATCAAAAAAATTTGATCGGATTGAGCTGTCAGATCAATATTTTTGACATTACAAATTTTTTTAACACAAAAATGTTGATCGAACAATCCAGGCAAATTGTCAATTTTAAAAAATCTCGATATTTTGTCAGATTTTTACGCATACATATATACAAAAGTAAACGTCAAAACATAAACATCAAAACAAAGACAACGCGCCATTTGTACAATTCAGTTTTAAATTTATTTTTGCTTTTAATAAATTTATTAAAATTGTAAGGATAATTTGTAATTTTGTTTGTGCGACGTATTTTCGAAATATCTTGTGTACTAAAATGTTGTGTTTATGTGCGAAATTATATAATTTCTTTTGTTTTTAATTGAAAATGATTGATATTGAGTGGTAAATAAATTAATAAAATTGAGAAATGGGAGACACTATATTGAACATTTTAATTCTTTGCTTTATAATTTTTTATTATACCGATGCTAACAAGCTGAAATGATAAACCCGCCATTTATAAACAATTTTTTGTCTTTCTTTCACAAATACTACTACAAAAGTCGGTCAAATTTCTTTCATATTCGTTTACATAAAATCCGGGCAAATTGTTGTTGTAAAAGTAAACGAATATGCTATAAGTGTTAATGTGTTTCGCCAAGTACCTACGGCGCATAGTGTTAAAAGTATGAATATAACCGTCGGATTATGAATAGAGGTTAATACCCGCTGTATTAGTTTCGATCCGAAATGGTATTTTATGCCGTTTTGATAAAAAAAGTGTTGCCTTTGTTTAAATTGACATTTAAAAAAACGAGACAGATGGAAAGAATATAAACTGTTTCTATTATTATTATTCCTATTGTTATTATTATAAAAGCAATTATAAAGTGGCATCTCATTCGATCGACACTTCCTTATAAGAAATTGATTTTTGTTTGTATATAGGGTTCCCTGTGATCTGGCACTACTGTCATAGTCGAGGTCGCAAAAATTGAATACAATGTTTGAAATTTATATAAGACAAACTCGATTAAATTCATTTCTTTGCATATTATTATTTTATGGTGACCAGTTATTAAGGGTAGTTGAGAACATTAAGCGACGCACAAATCCAAATAACAGAATTTCTGGATTTACCATTTTTTCATGAACCAGGTTGAAGTTAGGTTGTGTTGATGATAGCCGTGTGTTTTTATTAGTGCCCGATAGATGTATCCGGAGCACCCAATTTTCTATGTAAAAACTTATATTTAGCGCGCTATTTTGGCATATAATTAATTTATAATTAATTTATTTAACTCAAACTAAGATTTTTCATTCAACTTAGTTAATAATCGATAAAAAATATCTTGCTCCACCTATTTATCGGGAGCGCTATCCATTTCAAAGGGAAATTTTAATTTCCCTTTATTTTGTACAAGCCTTAAACCAAAACAAACCATTCTCGTTTACAAATTTTGACGTAATGCCAATTTTTTATTGTTTTATGATTTCGAGACAAAACATACGAAATTGTTTTTTAGTTAAAAGTGTATATAATATACGAGTATAATATACTTTTCGTAATTTGTCTTTTTATTAATCTTATGATGAATCAAGCTAGCTTTTTATAAACTAATTTATAATTTTATTTCAAATATTTTAACCTATTGGTTATCATCAGTGGAAAACATGTGTATAAAAGCGACACCAGTGAATAATAGCTGCAGTTTCAGTAGAAATTTCCCTTCGGCGCCGGATAGTGCCCGAATAATAAAACACGGCTGATGTTAATGTTATCGTCGAATTCTATCCCCGAAACTTACAAAAAATTAATCAGGCAACACTTACATAATTATATCCCTCTAAACCTTGGGTGAAGTTAGCCCCGCCCCGGTTTATATTATAATTTATTCCAAACACACTTCATATGTGAATTACATAGCCCTAAATTTTATTATATAAAAAAGAAAATTTTTTATTAAAACTTTTTTGATTCACAAAACACAATAATTAATCACTAACATATGATATGAAAGAAATATAATAAATATAATAATTTAATAAAATGAAGTAAAATAATTTTTCTAATTTTTCTAAATGTTATAAAAAAATCATAAATTTGTCATATTATTGGGTGTGAATATGACTCTGCTCTTTTTTTATTAAAATAAAACACATTTGCTTGTTTAGAAAATGAAAAGAAAGTATGCTCCATCTACAGCTACAATTTTCCCCCATCTTTCAGGCAATTTACGGATTCCCTTTCTGAAGAAATCCTGGTCTTTAGAGGCGATCCATCAATAAGCCAATTTTCGATCTTTGTATCGGCCGGAATAAGGAGTAATCTGAAGGAGCTATGTCTGGTGAATACGGCGAGTGGGGTAGATCTTCCCAATCCTGACCTTTTAAATAATTTTTCACGACGTTTGCAACATGTTGTTTTGCATTATCGTGCTGAAGAATTAATTGTGTCTATTCACTCATTCAGTTGTGTCAATTCACTCATTCAGTTCGTTTTTCCGTTTTATAGTTCGCTTGAAACGTATTAGTTGTCGTCGATAGACGTCGCCATTGATAGTTTCACCTGATTATAGCATTTTATAATTTACCACACCTTTCTCATCCCACCAGATACAGAGCATAACCTTATTGCAATGAATATCTCGCTTTGGTTGCGACGGACCAGCTTCACCATGCTCCATCCAAGATTTTTTGCGTTTGAGATTCTCATAATAAATCCATTTTTCATCTCCAGTAACTATTCGATGCAAAAACTCCTTTTCTTTGTTGTCTTTGAAGAGTATTTCACAAATAGTTTTTCGACGTTCGAGGTCTCTTTCTTTTAATTTATGTGGCATCCAGTTGCTAGCTTTTTGAACCATTCCGATTGTTTATAAACGTTTTGCAAGAGTTGTCTTCACATTTGTTGGGCGATTTTCCATGCTCTTTATCCTCAATGCCAAAATCATGAGTTTTAAATCGTCGAAACCATTATTTGCACGTTATATTCGATGATGCTCACCGTAAATTTCCACAAGCAAACGATAAGTTTCCGCTGCACTTTTCTTTGCAATAAAATAATGTAATAAAACTCCCGCAAATGATGTTTATTTGGAATCGACATTTTCAAGGAGTTTAAAATACTAGTTGTTTTCACTTCAACCAAATGTCGCATACTGCAGTACTAGTAAATACACCTATTGGGAAAGGGCGGAGTCATATTCACACACCCAATAATATAATTTGGCTATAAGACGAACAGACTCATACCTCACTTTTAGCGAAACATGAAAAAATCATACCGTTGCAACCTATCGAAATTAGAATCCGGGCAAAATATTTACATATAATTAGGTTTCGACCAGTAATAACATTTTAATTTGTCATGGAAAATGTAATCATTTGTCGGATTTGAGCTATATGGTTTTAAGATGGTCAAACCAATGCCTCACTTTTGGCAAACTATGGACATAATCTTACCGTTGCTATCTAGCAAAATTAGGTTCCGGGCAAAATATTTACATGTAATTCATTTTTAACCAAAAATTATATTTCTCTTTCTCCTTACTTTTTGTATTAAATTATCGGATCAGAGCTATATAGTTTTAAGATGGCCAGACCTGACTTTTGACATAGATTTGGTCACCTTAAAACCATATAGCCCAAATCCAACATATAAACATATTATTGTTGGTCATAAATGAGTTACATGTAAATAACTGTACGACATTTTTCATATTTTGCCAAAATTATGGTATGGGTTGTATCATCTTAAAACCATATAGCTCTGATCCGACAAATGATTACTTTTTACATGACAAATTAAAATGTTATTATTGGTCGAAACTTTATTGCATGTAAATATTTTGCTCGGAGCCAAATTTCGCTAGGTTGCAACGATACGATTTTATTCATATTTTGTTAAAAGTGAGGTATGTATGGGTCTTAAAACCATAGCTCTGATCTGACAAATTAATGCATTTTACATGAAAAACTAAAATGATATTTTTGGGTAAAAATTAATTACCTGTAAATATTTTGCTCGGAGCCTGATTTTTATAAGTTGGAACGGTACAATTTTTTGATATTTTGCTAAATTTGGGATATGAACGTGTCCGTCATCTTAGAACCATATTATCATAATCTGAAAAATGTATGATTTTTATGGCCAATTTGAAAATTATTTTACTTCATTTTATTAAATTATTAAATTTATTTTCTTTCTTTCATATCGTCGTTAGTAATTAATTATTGTTTGTTTTTTGGAATCAAAATTTTTTTCAATAAATATGTTTATTTTTAATATAATAAAATGCAGGGCTAACTTCACATATGAAGTGTATTTGGAATAAAATATAATATAAAACGGGGCGGGGCTAACTTCACACAAGAGTTGGATGGATATAATTATGTTAGTGCTCCCTGATTGGTGGATACCTTTCCATTGCTTGATGTCAGTTTTGTCAAGGAGTAGAATTAGGTTGAGTTGAAATTTTGAGAACCACACAATAAATTATATTTTATTCACACTTAATATTCTCATATTTCAGTTTATATGTCCCTCAATTTAAAATACTTTTTTTGTATAATTTTTCGTCATGTTATTTTCAACTCTAATAGTTTGTTTATTAAGTATAAACAAACTATTAGAGTTGAAAATAACATGACGAAAATGCAACTCTATTATTTGGTTGCCATAAACTCGAACTCAAGCTGATTGCAACACCACTACTCAAAGAAACAACATGCTCAAATTAAAATTATATTTTTTGATTTACTTTTTGTTTATTTCTATGATAAACTTTGAGAATTACAAATATCTAGCACATAATTGTGTTGCTTTACTGGGTAATGGCTAGAATTGTCAAAAAAATGCATGTAACAAAATAATTTTTTATATACATTTGCTCGATAAAACTGGTTTATTGATAGAGTTTACAGTTAACAAAATGATAGCTTGCTAGATGATCGGACATCTGACCTATATCTACCTTTAAATCTTTACATATCAAACACCTTGGTTTTGAGAGTACAAATTTATTATTGAACTTTTAATACATTCAATTTGATTTGAATTTGTTAAACAAGATCACATTTCCCAAATAAATTGACATACATTTTAATTTATAAATTTGGTGACAGAATTTATAGCAATGAACTTGTCTATGAGCCGGTGCTACACGTCACAATCGATTGCAATAGTATAAATAATCATCACGCCACGGTAAAAAAAAAAACACGGTTGAAATCTGATATGTCATTTTCATATAAAAGGCAACGCCTGGTGCGCAATGCAAGCTATGATAACTGTATTAGACCGCTTCCGAAACCAATAATTATTATGAACAGGGACCGTAAACCCTGCAGTCAATCAATTATCAACCAATTTTTAGGAACTTGAAAATATTTTTGGTTGTGTAATCTTTGATTTTAATTGCAATTGCACAGCTTGACTTGAATAGTCAGAAATTTGAATGTTAAATACATTGAACTTTCAACAATATCATTAGTTAAGTGATAGTGGTCCTAAACTTCGAAATTAAACGAAACTATGAAGGTGCTGAAAGAATTGTTCAGCACTACATAACCGGAGATCAATCGATTTCATGTTTTGCCAAATGGTCAATAACTTTATCAAATCGGTATTCTCTGGATTATTATTATTAACAGATTAAGGCTAACTAAATCCTCGCGAGAAATGGTACTTTAAAAACTATGAATGCAGACAATTCTGGGCGACACATAGAATAAATTATTCGGTTTATTGAAAAAAGAATGACGTAGTAGGTACAGGAAAGTATACATTTAATATAAAATTGCTTTTGATCGGAAATGAGTCGATTTGTACCACCGCAATGCATTGACTGCTCCCATCAATACTAATAAAGGGGTCGCTTATCTAAGCATTTCGATTTCCGACGACAAATGAATCACACCTTTTCATAGTTGCCACTAATTGTTGTTGTTTTACTCCTACACATTTATAGTTTCGAGGTACAACTCATATTTATGTCATTTCATTTTGTTTTCATAGAATTACGAGTTACTAATCGTACATCATCAACCTGATTGCTTTGAGCTTGGACATCATGATAAAGTCATTTATAGGTCGGGCCCCCTTGCTACAATTATTATACTTTCAAAAAAGGAAAATAAAACACATTCTTAAGCACATTTTATATGGTCATATTTAACTATTCTGTAAAATGGACCGCATTTTATATGTAGTTATAGCACAGAATAACTACAGAAACGAGATAATGCTGTTTTGTACGGGAAAATTTCAAATCATTTTTTTGACCTTGACTCACTTAAGGTAGGAAAAAATTCGTTATTTTTAAATATTTTTATTTCCAATAAACAATTATGCACTCATAATGATGCAGTATATGACAGTATATTTAAACAAAAATAGTTAGTTAACACATAATTATCACTGAAATTAGAAATATTCATGTTGACTTTTAATGTTTGACATGACTTTTAATGTTTCGTATAAAAAATCGAAAGTAGGAAAGAAATTTCTAGGTCTACACAATGCCTGTTCTGGTTTTATTTGTATTTTGTGGTTATAGGTTGTTTAAAGCATTTATAATTCAATAAAATTATAAAATTCCAATTTATTAAGGCGCAAATAACTCATCCTCAATTTAGATGGTGACTCATATGAAACTCAATTTAATCAAAACTAACGGTTAAGGACTAGACACACCAAGCATAGAGAAAAATAATATAAACAGAGGTAAAGCTGCATACAAAATTTTGAAACAACTTTTTTTTATTGTGACCCGAAAATACAAACTCGTTTTACGACTTAAATAATAAGCTTAGAATGCCCAACTCTTCGAATATACATTCAGTCTTTCTTTGCCATATTGTTTTTGACTAAAAATTTTTTCGTTCAGATTATAACAGTAATTTTAAATTTGGTCAACAAAAAATCGAATCGTGACTCCATATTTTACTATGAAAATAAGCGGAAACATTTTATATGCAGCTTTACTTGTTTATATTTATTTTTTCTGTGCATCAAGCGTCGACGGCGAGCGGCGAATTTAAATATGCATTAACTTATTTATTTATTCTATATAGAGACGATATAAACAATTATATACTAATTATTTATTAAAAAACATTAGAAACTATCGATTTTTAATAGAAAAATTTTAATTTTAAGAAATTGTATCGAATCAAGTTGCATCCACCGCCACGAAATTATGTCCCACACCGAGCGGCCAAAAAAATTCGTCTATCGCTGCCAAACATAACCTGCAATTAATGATACTTTAGTTGTGGTCCATACATTTCTCATTCGACATTCACGTATGTATTCATATTATTAGCCAATATTAAAGATTAATAAAACAAGTCTAAAATTTTCAAAATTATCTAAAACAAAAACATCGCCGCGTCGCTCTTGGTGTGAACGGATATGCGCGTCGAGTAGTATGGAACATTTGGAATTTGACGCGCCGCGCTTGGTTTATGTCCTTTAGACAAAAATAACTCAGTAGCGAGGAAATGTTCAATCGATCTTAGAATAACCGTCCAGTGACAAAAGTTTAAGCTCGCAACTATTATCGTGAATTTAAAGATTTGTTTAAATATTTTCTCGTGTATTATTAAAAAAGAAGCTACAATAAATTGTTACAATTGTAATTGTAAGACGTAATGGTCATGATTTAAGAAAGTTTCCAAGTTTCCTGCTATTAAAACACATGTATAGAACAAACCTACATTCATTCAATTAACATTATGTTATTATACTCTATTATTATAAATAAAGGCCTAACGAATTACTTAAACTATGTAGCACTCGTTACTAACCATAAGTAAAGTATGGTAGTTGCCTCTTCACAAAATACTAAAATAATTTTACGAATGTTGTTGGTCGGTCGCAAGAAACAATTTTAAAATGATCACATTCTAAAAAATTGGAATTATTCCAATGCACGAGTGACCTTTATTTAATGATTGGACCAACCAAGCATTATTTAGTTATTATAACTATAATACGATTTGCGCTAAATAGAATATGTACACATGACTCAAAATATTAAGGAAAATTCTACAGATAGTGCGCATAAATAAATATGGCGGAAAATCGTAATGAGTTTATACTTGTGCCATATGCCGCATGCCTATGATTTAAAAACAAACCAATGGTCAACAATCTTTTGGTTTGTTTTTAAATCATAGGCTATGGAAACACTTTTTGAAAATTTGAAAGCTCGTTTTGAAAGCTCGTCAGTCACATATCTCGCGTCACGAAACAATCATGTTTTCGCTTGAGGGGCGTTTCGAAATATTGAAAACTTATTTTCAAAGTCAGGTAGCCTGTGCGAATTTTGAAAGGAAATGTGGATCGTGAAAGAGCGCCAAACGGAACAGCTGTAGTGAAATTAGTGAAGAAAGTTCGTGAGAAAGGCTTGCTATTGGATGACAGAAGTGGTCCCCGAGCTCGGACAGAGCGCACACCCGAGAATATTGCGACTGTGGTCCAGTGTTGGACAGAATTCATCGACCTCATCGACGTCAATCCCAATAAGTACTACACAAAGACCTCGGATTATTCGTCGACAAGGTCCAGATGACTCAGCAATTGAAGTAACTGCCCATTCGCTTCGATATCAGTTCTCTGTGTGGGCCATAGACCAGCTTCAAAAATCGTCTTTTCAGACCAATGCACGAACCCACCTAGAATGACTGTTTGGTGTGGATTTTGGAGTGGTAGTATATTGGCCCATTTTTATTCGAAAACGCTGCTGGAAACGGTTTACCGTCAATGGCGACCGTTAAAGAGCCATGCTGACCAACTTTTTATGGCCTCAAATGGACGCTGTGAATGTGGACAACCTTTGCTTTCAACAAGATGGCGCCGCATGCCATAATCGACCGACAATCGATCTCTTACGCGCCAAATCTGAGAACGGATAATGCAGAGAGAACTCCAGAACATAACATGGCGACAGTTACTCGCGAAATAGGCGCCAAAATCATCGAAAATTCTTAAGAACTAGAACTGGACTTACAGGATGGCCTTACAGGATGGCCTTACAGTAAAGGCCGGCAAAAGAAGCCATATGAACGAAATTGTTTTCCTTCTTAAATCGGAGACTCCAGCAATAAACAAAAAAGTATCCACAAAATAAAGATTTATAGCGTTTTTAAAAACAAACTTTTAATTGGCCCACCCTATATTTTTGAGGTTAGAATTGCAACTTTTATAAATAAACAATAATTTTAATTTTAACAACTCACTAGCCCTCCTTGCACAATGGATTAATCGATCCTAAATAGTTGTATTCCAGTGGCATCTAGATTTATTTTTTACTTTTTCCATTATTACGATTTTTTTACAAAAAATTTGTAGAATCGTAAATATTTTCGTTATCCAAGTTATTAAAAATGAGAATTAATATAAATTGAAGTCTATTTATTTTTTTAGTGTTGTAGGAATCAGTAACCTTTCTTTTTATCAACCCTTCAATTTTTCTATCCTTTTATTTACTACTTCACTGAATATATGCGCACAATAAACCAAAATAATTTTCATTAACATTTTGAAACATCTGTACTTTTACTTTTTACAATTATACGTGAACATTGTACACATTTCTACAATTCTTTTACTGTGCGTACATGACCTTTACTGTGCGTACTCCCGCACTCAAAACAAATCAAATTTCGTGAAATGCTTTTTCCTCGTCTACTAGTTCCGCACTCGAGTTCAAACATTTCTAACTTTGTTTTTGTTTTAATACATTCTGTGCGATACCATGTTATTTTTTCCTAAGTGACTCCCGATGTTATGTACACAGTCTTACATTATTTCCGAATATTTAATTAAATGATCATTTGCTTGCCACAGTTGCAGTCAAATCAAAAACAAGATTAGTTTTTTTGAGTTAATTGTCATTAGGTTGCAAGAATCTACGAACAATATATTAATCGTAATTTTTGGGTTATGATAAAATCAAAATTCAAGTTCAAAATTTGATTCTCAGCTATTAATTATTAGTATGTATATTATTTTCTTCTGAGCTATGGAATTTTGGCGACTCACCTATTTTATAATGTAAATTTCCAATAATTTAATTCTAATTCTTTTTAGTAAAAAAAGCTTAACAAATCATTTGGTAATGTTTACAGTAAGTAGCATCGCAACTTAATTTAGATTAATATTACAATTGACCAAGCAGCGAGTTGAATTTAAGTTTTGAGTAGCGAGCGGGTAGACTATGATGTTCAAATATCTACTAAAGGATTTTTGGTAAATCAGTTTATTTTTCCAAATTTCTATTTTTGTTTCTTGGTGGCAGTAAATGATTTACCCGTCAATACTCGCCCACAATTTAGTTAAAACATCTCCCCTTTCTATATTATTTTGTTCAAGTTAGTAACTAAAACAGAGCATATTTATAAACATAATTTGGAATAATCTGATTCATTGCGGCATTCATATTTGAGTGTGATTAGTACCTTTATAAGTATAACATACCCGTTTAACTAGCCAATTAATTTTATGTTGTTCTAAATGATGATTTAAACCGTTTAGATATTACTGAGATTAAAACAGAAAATAAAAAAATGTTTGTCGACGAAATAAATACAATTATGCTCTATGCCCTGTGTTAGTGTGGTTAGGGATCAGTTCTGAGCATAATGACAAAATAATAATTAAATTATTTTGGGGCAGATTAGTATCCTTCTTCTTCTGAATTTAAAACAAGTAACCGGCAAACGCTGATTTATTACAGTTTTTCAACAAACGTCATCCATCACTATAGAATATTACTCTACGCGATTTAATTTATATCAATTAACGATTGACGTAAATACATACTTATTTATAATCGTAGTCTTATCGATGTGTAAAAATGTTCCCCTTGTTTACTGGTTAGAGAACAAATATTTATAATTAGCATTATTTTGGGTTTTAGATATCGCAGACAACAATTTTACTTACTCCTTATCTTTGTAAAAAACTAGATACTTGGATTTTAATAAAAACACAAATTTTAGAAATATTGTTAGTTTTATTTGACAAAATATTTAAAAACGTTAAAATGATGATTCAATTCTTTTACAGTGTGTAATTTAATTAGGCTTTCGAGACCTCCATTTTTCGAATTTTCTATAAAGAAAACTCGTCTTGTGCGGCTGTGTATTAAAGCCATAGCGCACATTAGACACGGCTCTTTATTTAAATACACATCATACCCCGTGCATAAGTAGGGTCCATATTTTTCTAAATTGTCAACACCCTTAGGCTTTAACATTGCCGGTTCCGCACCAAATTTTACATTGTCAAAATTTTCGTTTAACAATTCTTTAACGCCTTCGTCCATATCAGAAGAAATATTGCGTTCAAATTGGGTTTTTGCTACATTATCCACCAACACCATGGTACAATGATGTACAGGGTTATTTTGTGTTTCGGTTTTTGCAATCGCAATGATATGTTCATTTTTCGGATTGACAACAATTCCACAACAATTATTTTCATAAAATTCCAGTAACAATTTTAAAGTTTGATACATTTTTTTATGGAACTTGATTTGATTTTCGTTAAAAATTTGATTATTGTACAAATTTTCTAATATTTCATTCGGATGAAACTTGGACGGCCAGATATCTTTGATCACATCATAATGACATCGCAATAATGGTGGCGATATAGGAATTTTCACGAACTTTAAATTATCTATTAACAAATTTACAAAATCGTCTGATATTTTACAATATTTTAAATATAATTTTAATAAAATTTTATCTGTCTCAGTGATTGGTGGATTCAATTGTGTATGGCAAACACGAAACTTTAAAAAAATGTCTACTAAATGTTGGTGTTCTATAAAAATATTATTATTTTGCCCAACTATAGTTCGAAATTCTGCCAAAGGCAAAATAACAACTTCAAATTGTTTAACCCGTTTTAAATGTGACACGTTAACTAACGGTAAGTTAATTGTGAGTTCTTTTATTAAATTTGATAATATTTTTAACTCGTTAACGACGCCAATGTACATAAAATCGTATTTTATAGAATTTTTGTCCAAATCATCCGACAAAATTGATTTTATCTGCAAATTTTCTAAATTTAAATCCAACTGTGAATTGATAACATCCATTTTTTGTCGTTTCGGTTTAAATGACATTTCTTCTTTGTGTATTTTTTCGCGGTTATCATTTAAAAATAAAAAAAAGAGTTAGCTACGTAGACCGAAAAATGATAATACCGATTTGCTTTTATGAAAACCTAAAATAGAAAAATAGAGAAAAGGTATATCGTAAATTTGGTGTTCTTGCTTTAAACGAAATTAATATGTTTCTAATCTAAAATTTATCTACTGCGGCAAGTTTATAAATAAAAATAACTTAGTGAAAAACTGGTTGACGAGTAAAATAAAACAATCGAAACTATAAACTGTATTTAACTAGTATTACATTTGATAGAAATGCTATCAGTATTCATACGTCATACTGAGCTAATTATCAACAAACAATTTCGATAGGTTTCAAAGTCGATTTAAGAACTGGTATAACATAATATTGAGGCAGGTATGCACATAACGTTTTTTGGTTAATTTTACTTCTAATACGATGTACTAAAATATAATCACGTGGATTTGTAAATAAATTTAACAAAAATATTACTAGTCACTAAATGATTTTGCTATAAACCGTTTGCTATAAAGCGTAAACAATTAAACTGTTTCTAAAATAGACTGTGGCCAAATTTAGTATAAAAACCGGAAGATCATTTAAAAAATTGATTTCGTCCAATGTAGTGAGCCATATATAGAAAAGAGTTCCAGTAATAAAAATTATGTATACAATAACAGTTAAGACTGAAATGCGTTTGCTGTATTTGGGGCTTGACATATACTTCGTTTAAGTTAGCATATTTCAGTTATAAATTTTTTTAACGCCTTTTTTGTGATTTAATTCTTTGGCTAAAGTAAAACTCCTTAAGTTAAATTAAGCTCTTGGAAAAAGTGTTTGGGGCGAACATCATATCTTTCATAATTGAACTCTTGCTAGGATATTTAGCTGCACTCATGTGGTGAGCTTCTGTGTGAAGCTCAAATGAATGTGAATGGCACTAAATCTTCTTGAAATATTATTTACGTAAGTTAGTAAACGAACGAATACAATGTATTAATACATTAAGGAACTCTAATCGTATTCTAGTTCGTTAGTTCTAATTAGATACTAATTAGATTCTATTGAGAAAATGAAAATAACACTGAAGTAATGCGTACGAGCTTGGATTTTTAAATACCAGGTACATCAAATCATAATTTTTATTTAAAGTCGAAACAATACGAACAGTATTTTCAAGATGTTAGTTTGCAATTTTCGATATTAATTTACCTTTCGCAAGTTCCATAAGTGAAAAAACATACTCGCTAATGTGCTTCCGAAACGTGATATCACGAAGAAAGCATTGTCCAAAAGAACCAAGTGTTTACACATATAATTTGTAAAAATACATATAATAAAAATTTGCAACTCTACTCGTTTAATTTACAAGCTTTGATGGTAAAATATTGACATGAAAATGGCGTCGTAATTGGAATAAATTTTTGTTCGTATGTATGACATCTTGAATTGAGATGGATGTAAACTTAGTAAATTAATAAAGAAAAGTCTCCAGCAGCTAGAATTTGTTGTTCGAACGTGATAATAACACCAAAAATAGGAATTACTTATATTTAAAAGCATTTGTGGAAAAAATGTCAAATCACAAAAATATAACCATTTGTAGAAGGATCAAAACACAGGCGGTAAAAACTCGTAAACATTTAACCGTATTATCACATCATCATACAAACAATTTTATAGTCAGTTAATCCTTTAACTGTTTAATTTTGTTTCGAAAATCTTTTTCTCCCTGCTTAATTATGATATGAATATTTTAAAATACGTATTTTTAAATGATCTTTATTTGACCTTCTTCAGGAAAAAATTACAGTTGATTCGTTGAATAATACTACGAATTTAATTTTCTTTTATCTTTATGACGAGTATACTCAAAATTATGCGAACAATTTTCGTTTCGTTCTAACGAGCATCGTCGACACAAACAGTTAACGGGTTAATCGTGACCAGTTACTGTGTGTTTATACTTCCGGAAATTAGTGCGGCACTAATATATCGCACTCGCTCTCGCAGGTACATATTTATACCTAGCAAGTATAAACGTACAGTTAATCACTTGGAAAGTTAATCGTAAACCACACCACCGTATGGAAACATATTACGTCACTCAATACGTCCGGAGGCTGACATATAGATCGCGCATCTAATGAGTAGTTCTTATGATTTTTATAAAGTTCTATCCTTAAACGATATGTGTCAACATTTTATGATAAGCTGTTTACAAGCTACGAGTATAGTTGTTTCAGTAACGCTATACTTTTATTTTCAAAAAAATGAAAAACAACTAATTTCGTGATGATTATTACGGTTTTTTGATGGGAAAAATACCGTTGAAGCAAAGACTTGATTAGTTTTATAGGGACTCTACTCCATCGAAAGCAACTATCGAGCGTTAGTAAGCTAAGTTTCAAAGGTTTTGACCTCCGTATTGAGCAGTTCTGAAAAATGGCCAAATATATGGGTAGAGTAGAATATGGGCCAATTTCCGTTGAACATACTCGGTTTCATGATGCATGATATAATAGCTTAGGTATGTTCCAGCTTAACATATTCCAGAATTTCCTCTAAACTCATTTTACAACCCTCCAATTCTGATGTTCATATCGTTTGTCGTTTCAAAAAATTCATTTTACTATGAAGTTGTAGACGTTTGCCTTGCCAAAATATGAAAAAATATATTATAGGGGACATTTCAAACGAAAAACTGCGTATTTTTTGGCTTTTCTAGACATCTCAAAATTTTTCGTGTCTCGAAATGGCACTTAAAATGGTTTAATTTACCTAAAATAGCTTGTTGGCATAGCAACTGGATATACAAATAACAGATTTTTTTTTAGAAATTTGGATTGAAAAACGACACGACTATGGGAATTGGGCCTAAATGTCTATAGTATTAAATAGGCATACGATCATGTTGTTGAATTACGAATATGCGATTATATGTAAATGTTCATACGATTAACTGGTCTTACGATTAAATCTTTCTGATGATGTGGTCGAATACCGTTTTCACGGGTGTGGACGAATACACAAATCAAGCTTCTTTAGTGGCGATATTATAATTCCATTCTTATTTTTCGTTCAAATATTTTAGATTTTTGGAAAGTCTGGAGAATGAAGAAAATGTATATTACTCGTGTAATAAAGTCTGTGTATCTGATAGCTGTAATAAATTCTAGAGGTTTTTATTACAATCTAACTCTATTTCCACTTTTAGCAAAAATTTTGATTTAGTTCATTTCTATTTGTTCAACTTATCCGTCTTTTCCAAAGAAATTTCACTAAAAAATGATGTACTAGTTAAAAATTTGCAGCAAATGCCTTATTTTGATTATTTTATTATTAATAGCAACATTTTTAAAAAAAACTTTTCTACAAATATGTTTTATTTTTCAAAAATTGCTTCTGTTAACTGGGTAGCAAATAATACAAAAAATAAGTTAGTTTAACAATTTTGAAATTACTTAGTAGATTAAAAATCACATCGAATATATTGAGTAAAATACCGGGTGAAAACTATGGATTATGATCTAGTTAAACTGATCGTTCCTAGTCGTTGGTCAGTATATTCATCACGCAGACTAGGGATTTATTTATTTTCTAGATTATTTCAACAATTTGTTTATGGGTAAAGTACAAATTTTTTGCAACCTAAAAGTTTACTACAAATTATATACATTTTGAACTAATTTCACATGTTGAAATAATCTTAAAGAGATTTGCTTTGATGTAGATTAACAAAAAAAAATCAAGATCAATAAACATCACATGCGCACACCACAAAATAAAATAGTATTAGTGTGCTAATCTAGTCATAATCCGTAGTCTGCACACGGTATAACTAAATATGTTGATGTAAGAATAAGTGTAAAAATCGAGCTACTAAATTATCTGACTGCATATTGAGTTGATTACGTTGTTTAGGCATTTTCCATTCCCTGCCCCTCTAAGCGAATCTAAAAATTGAGACAATTATGATACTTTTACACATGCATTCTACATGCAATAAAATAATCTTCAATACAAGTTACCCATTAATAAAGAAAACGTGTCTAAATAATGTTAAAATTGTGCTTATCAAACATACTGTAATTGGTAAAAACATAAATGATTATGCCTAGGAATATTTATGAATCTAAACATTTAAACATAAATTTTCAAATTAATTTGTTTACAGGTCAAAAATACATAGTTTATTAACAATTTGATTAAAATAGGAAATACATTTTTCTTATAAATATTAATAAAGTTATAAGTAAAAATTTTGATAAGATTATATTAAACAAATAAGATACTCTTTTAATTTTAAAAATTAATACAAAATATTATATATCTATCTATCGTTTAATCATATAACAAAGTCAATTCGTAAACAAATCGTAAAATCGATATAAAAGCGATGTGAAAATTTTGATTCTCAAATATATCGTAAAACTCGTACTCTTTACGATACATTTCATCATGTTTCACAGGAGTGCGTAATATAGTTTTCAGCGAGATTTTCAATTATGTAATTGCATCCACTTTAAACATGTATTTAATATCACCCTAAGTGGCGCTTCTTCAGCATAAACCAGATTAAAAATTATCCATTTTTTACATTTATCTGAAGTGAAAAATTCATTCAGCCGAATATTCACTTCAGTAGCTCTATTACCCAATAATAACCCAATACCGATTAAGCAAATTCAGGTGAATCAAAGAGGCCTTTTTGCTCAATCGACCAACGAAATCAATTGCTTGCTACAACGTAATAGAAATTATATAGATATGTTTACTTTCCTTTAGAAGTGCCGCCGCAATAATATTTATGGTCATTTATTACGATTTTACATATTGTAAGTTCACTTTACAACAAAATTATTGAATGACAAGTCTATCTATCACAAATCCATTATGCCCAAATAATAATAATACCAATTTTAGTAGTATTACTATTAAAATTACTTCTACACATAGTAATTAAAACTTATAAATTTCTTGTTTACATTTTAATGACGTGTAGAATGGAGTTTAGTACCAAAGTTTAAAAGCGATTAACACTAAACCTACCAATCCGATCAAATTGACCGTTTTCACACTTTTGTATAATTTACACATTTTTTAACGGTATAATACCGCCATTTAAGTTTGGTCTTTTATGTGGGAAAATTAAGTTTTAGTTTTTTATGTACATTCAGCAATAACTCTACCATAGTCTGCGCTGACGAAATATAATCAATAGCATTTTTATTTGCCGGTCAATTTGACCAAGCGCAATAGGAATAGGTATGCAAGAACTGCCAGTAGGTTTAGTTTAACACTTTCTAATAAGAGGGAATTTAATTTACAGAGATTGTATCAATAAATGATGCGTTACTGTTCAATTAAAATTATAATAATATTTCGTTTACAAGTCAAGGTACAGGGTGGGCCAAATAAATTTATTTTTGAAAACTAGCGGTTTTTTTGAGTATGGTAAGGATTATCTCACTGCTGATTTGGCAGAAAGTTAGTTTTATCCTTCCGCTGAACGAAAATGGTTGTGTATTCGCTTCAACAACGCTGTGAAATATTGAAACAGTAATTCGAAAATTTTGACAAAAAAATCATCTTTTCGGATGAGGCGCATTTCCATCTTGGCGGCTATGTAAACAAACAGAATTGTCGCATTTGGGGCACGGAGAACCCGCACGTGATCGTAAAGAAGCGCTTGCATCCTCAACGAGTGAATGTTTGGTGCGGATTTTGGTCCGGTGGCATCATTGGGCCCTTTTTCTTTGAAAATGAAATGAGCAAGGAGCCGCCGTTGTCAATGGTGAGCGCTACTGCGCCATGATACATTTGTTGTTCCCGGCACTTGAAGAGGAAGACATAGGCAACATTTGGTTTCAACAAGAAGGCGCTCCGTGCCACACAGCACACGTTTCAATTGATCTTTTGCGCACTGTCTTCGAAGATCGAATTATCAGCCGAAACGCTAATGTGATTTGGCCGCCTTGGAACTGTGATTTGACGCCGTTAGACTATTATCTTTGGGGTGCCGTCAAAGATAAGTGTTACGCCGATAAACCAGCAACGATTGACGCTCTCAAGAACAATATTCGTATTGCCATTGAAGACATAATGCCACATACCATCGAAAATGTGCTCAAAAATTGGACCGACCGTATGGGGTACCTCAAGGCCAGCCGAGACAGTCATATGAATGAAATAGTATTCCATAATTAATCGGGAGGATTGTTCATAACTTTGAAAAAATATTGAGAACTTTTTGTTTTATTGCATTTTAAAAAAAAAATTATTTAGCCCACCCTATATGTATATTTACTTACTATTTAAGTTGTAATAAATTTTTTAAGTAAATAAAAATGTACAAGAGCGCGAAAAAACAATCACAAAACAGATTTGCAATTTATTTTTCTACAAAAGTAAATACATTTTATTTTCAAATTAGCTTTCTTATCAATTTTTATGAGAGAGATAGAGTAAACCTGCACAACCAAATGCTTAAAAAATAATGAGGATTACGGGGACATTAATGGTAACCGAACAATACTAAATGATTAAATGTCGGTCAAATATTTTATAAAATCTCGAAATCTGATCAAGTAAATGAGGCATTAAAAAATGATCACGACAGACTATTCAAACAACACGTGCACGAGAATGAATTAAACAGTAAATATAGAAATATATGTATGTAATAGACTGTAAAAAATGTCTATACAAATACATGGAACGAGAAAATTTTGATAACATTGCAAAATAGCAAGAGATTCAGTCAGTGACGCAAAAATAAAAATAGATACAGACAAAGTCAAAAAAATAATATACATAGGTATTTTATCATAATTTACTCAATGACGAATTCGAAAGGTTAACCCAAGATATATCGGAATTTATTTGTAAACTAATAAAGAGAACCATTTTGATGAAACAACGAAATCATTATTAATTAAAGTGAACCGATTTGGCCACTGAATGAAACAGACTACAGAATGAAATAATTTGTTAGGCTATCAAAATATTTTAAATTTAATTTCCGTATTTATTAGTTAAGACCAAAGGCGTAATACTAAGATTATTATACAAAGTAACAATACGAAAAACAACAAATTAAGATGGAATAATACAAAGAGGCAAATTAAAGAACTAAAAAATTGAAAAGTATACGTATAGTAAAAAATACATACAAAAATTACATAAATATCAATTAAATAAAACATGTGATGTAAATATAAAACACTCATGTCTGGCCAGAGTAGGCGAACAATTTGTTGGTAAGCAACGTTGGTTTTTAATTCTAAATGTGTATGACCGATATCGGAAATATTATGAGTAACTAATTGTAGATATGCGTACTTACAATGCTAAACTTTAGCAAATTATATTTAATTTGAACAGTTTATGGACTAGCAATTTATGAAGGGTTAAATAGTATGAATATTATTAATCAAATGACAAAGAATGACATTTTAATTTATGAAGATCATAGTTGTTAAATATATCTACATTTTATTTTTATCTTTCATTGCATTGTAAGATATAGATATTGGAGATACTATTTAGAGCTTTCAGAATTCTGATTAAATATTTAAAGTTAGCATACGAATTGGCCCACGAAGTTCAATTCATATTCCTTATGTGTAGGTATGTCAAAAAAAAATTTACAATAGAACCAGAACGTCTAGAGACAAACTAAATTTAACTATTCTTCTGGATGCCTGACATATTTTTTTTTAATATTCATGAACCAAAATATGCTTGATATTTAGATTTAAACTACCAACTTTGTTCAATTTTATCAATTACTAATTATAAATACTGATAAATTTTAATTTATTTAGCAAATTTTGATTAAACATCAGATGCAATTGATTTTGTGCTATCTATAGGATGGGCCAAATAAATTTTTTTTTAAATTATGGAATACTATTTCATTCATATGACTGCCTCGGCTGGCCTTGACGTACCCCATACGGTCGGTCCAATTTTTGAGCACATTTTCGATGATATGCGGCATTATGTCTTCAATGGCAATGCGAATATTGTTCTTGAGAGCGTCAATCGTTGCTGGTTTATCGGCGTAACACTTATCTTTGACGGCACCCCAAAGATAATAGTTCAACCACGGTGTCAAATCGCAGCTCAGAGGCGGCCAAATCACATCACCATTTCGGTTGATAATTCGATCTTCGGAGACAATGCGCAAAAGATCAATTGAAACGTGTGCTGTGTGGCACGGAGCGCCGCCTTGTTGAAACCAAATGTTGCCTATGTCTTCCTCTTCAAGTGCCGGGAACAAAAAATCGTTTACATGGCGCGGTAGCGCTCACCATTAACAGTAACGGCGGCTCCTTGTTCATTTTCAAAGAAAAATGGCCCAATGATGTCACCGGACCAAAATCCGCACCAAACAGTCACTCGTTGAGGATGCATCGGCTTCTCTACGATCACGTGCGGGTTCTTCGTGCCCCAAATGCGACAATTCTGCTTGTTTACATAGCCGCCAAGATGGAAATGCGCCTCATCCGAAAAAATGATTTCTTTGCCAAAATCGGCATCTCCTTCAAGTCGATCGCAAACCCACTAAGCGAACCGAAAACATAATGGGTGGTCTCTTTGCTTCAATTCCTGAACCAATTGAACTTTATACGGTGTCATACCAAGGTCTTTATGCAGAATTCGTCACAATGTTGTGCGTGAAATGTTCAATTCTTGAGCACGATGACGAGTTGATGTTCCCGGCGACTCACGCACATTCTCGGTTACAGCATCTACATTTTCGGATGAACGGTTGGTTGGCTGCTTGGTTCGTGTTGGTTTATTAATTAGCAAGCCTGTTTCTTTAACTTTATTCACAAAATAACGCACATAAGGAGCTTTCGGCGCTTCGTTTCTTCCGAAAACCGCACGCAATTTTCGCACACATTCTGCAACATTACCATGATTTTCGAAGTAATGTTTCAATACTTCCCAGCGTTGTTCAATCGAATACACAACCATTTTCGTTCAGCGAAAGGATAAAACTAACTTTCTGTCAAATCAGAAGTGACATAACCCTTACCATACTCAAAACAACCGCTAGTTCAAAAAAAAAGTTAAGATGGCCAACCCTGTATGAATGACTGGTATCACCCATCAGTTTTACTTAGTCGGAAATTCAGACAAAAACAAATCGGCATGAGACACACAGTATTAGTTTCTATATAAATAAATACATACATAAAATTAAATTTTTCAAAATTTTATTTTACACTTTACAGAATAAACAAAATAAATAATTTTTACAGTGTAGGCTTTTTGGTTATATCATTGAGGAGCACACCTCCACCGTATCCTCCTCAATGGTTATATCTTAGAATACTACTATTAATATGTTTCATTCTTTCCCAACATTTAATATCAATGTATTACTTAAAAATTTAATTTCATGGGAGATTGCTGTTATGAATGTGATACTCACGACAGATCCACCAATTTGATAACGCAATGATGGACGTGGGGTGCCTATTACATGAACAAATATTAATTAATTATTCTACTCACGAATAAGTCATTAACTGCATCCACCCAAACGATTTACAATATCGCAAAACTGTAAATTTTCCTGTTTGCTTGGTCGTTCATTTTTATACACAGTAAAAACCAGAGTACACATAACATACATAACATTTACCTATTTGAAACAGTAAACTAAGTTTAATAACATTAACAACAATGAATTTTAACATGACCGGTGAACTGTAAACAAATACATAGTTATTATGTTATGCTTCATAAATGTCATTTGCAGTGATGCATTTTCTTTTTCTTTTATTTGTTTCTTTCTTTTGTTTTCATGAGCATTCCATAATAGATTTTTTTGATAAAAGATGGCGTAATATTTTCTTTATACAATTTAAATTTTATTAACTGATTATAATATACAAGCTGTACTAATATTATTAGTTGAGTTTACATTTAAAAATTAAACTGCTGTTTCAGACTATTCTACTTGTACGGCCATTGCAGTCAGGGCCTAAATTTTGGCTCCAGCTGCAGTAAATTCTTAGCTTCAGCTCCATACTCGAGTATTTTGACGATTCGAAAAAATCGAAATCGAAAAACTTTGTAATATGCTCCTAGAGAAAACATTCTTTGTATTTTTCAACATAAGCCGCATTCCTCCACATTCAAAAAATATAAATATCAAACCATATAAAAATCAAACAAAGTTAACTCGAACAACGTTTATTCTACAGCTAAATTAGCAATGCCTCAATGGTCTTTTTAAGAAATTAAAATTTAAAGGCATACACTTAGAGAACGATTGAAAATTTATTCGACAAACCAAAAATAAATTTGTAATAACTTATGGTGATTCTTTTGAGATATCGGCATTCTCAATTAAGCATTTACGAAAGGACTGCGCCTAGTCTTCTTTTAGTGAGACACTTAATAAAACTTTCTTCAATTTTTAAATAACTTCAAAATAATATCCAACCTAATGACTTAATAGATCATGTCGGCGCTCTTAGTAAATTAACAAATTTTAAATGAAAGCCTATTTTATTTTTTGCTTTTCTGATTGATTCCAATAAAGTTTTAAATAGGATTAAAATATAAATTAAAACAATAGGTCAACCTATTACCAATGTCACAATAATCTAATGATTAGATTTACATTATCACATTGTTCAGTTAAGGGCGGAACCAAACCGAAAGTGTTGTTCAAATTTCAAAAAAAAACTTAAACAATAACTTCAAATTATTCATTTTGATGTTTATGGGTATCGTTTTTAACTCAGTGTGTCTACAAATAATTGATTGAATTTAAACAATATTGTGAGAATTAAAAAAATTCGATCTGCCAAATAACAAAAAAATAACTAAAAACGAAACGAAAACTCCGTGCGTAAGAATTTATAAAAACTTATTGAAAACGAAACGAATCGGAACGAAACGAAAACTATGTGCCTAGAGCTTAAGGCACTTTCATGGTTACGTTTTTTCGTACTGTCGTATTGGTCTAGAAAATATTCACAACGAACGAACGAACGAACGAACAAACGAATGCAACGATAAAAGCTGCCTAATTTTTATTGTATGTACACAGCCATTACCGCACTATGTTAATATTTGTTTGTAAGTTTTTGTTACATCTACTTTCTGATTAATCTAGAAAAATTATAAACTTTGTAAATATAAACGTTGGACAAAAAAATCTTTGCCATCTTTCAAAAAACATTTATAAATTCTTCATGTTTTATCAATCGACGAATGTCGAAGTTGAGTTTAAGAATTTACTGGGAAATTACATCATTAGCTATAAATTTATGTTATCTATGTTTTTCAAAATAGAAAATTCTAGTTAAATTAATTAAAATGAATTCTTAATTTTATCTAGAATTCCTTGCCAAATTTAAAGTTCCAATAAATCATGGTTTTCAAAATATAGGGGCAGAATGCAAAAGGGATTTTTCATCAGCTGATTACGAACGGTAGTGAAATTGAACACAACTATGACCCCCTGTCGGAGTGGAGAATTCATGGGCCGACCCATCTCGAAAGAGTTAGGAGTGCCTCGGCCCCAGAACAGATTGCAAAGATTAAAAACAAGCAAACAAACAATTTTTTGATTGCGCTATAAGTTTTGAAATTTTTAATTTAAATTTCTTTAACATGCTATAATATCAATAATTATAAATTTTATGAATTTGTTTGTAGTGTTCTTAATATTTTCAAAAAATGGGATTCATTTTAAAATATAAATTAAAAATTTCAAGACTAATAGTGTTATTAAAAAAAATACTGAAAACTAATTTTTCCATGAAATGTGATTTATCAACAGAAAATACTTATTTTATTGAAAATTACATAAAAATATCTAGTTATTAAGACATTCTAAACAAAATAAAATGTTTTAATAAAGTTTACTAGAATCTTCTACTTTGAACTAAATCAAAATAAATTTAGTGTTTAGCTAATTATAATATTTCCCGGTAGATGTCTCAAACTCAACTTTGGCACTCGTTAATTGTGTATCAAATATAATTATCGAAAATTAAGTGAAACACGTGAAAATGCGGTGTTATTCGATTGTATTACGAAATACAACAAATGTTTATTCGTATTCGAAGGAAAAAAACTATATAATTGCCGTCAAATTTAAGATAATAGGACACCCTGTAAATACATATTACGGTGCTCATTTTTCAATTTAAACCCATTACAATTACTCATATATAGGCCTTCATCATGGTTTAATGATATCGAAACAACAACTAACACTCCGTTGATTGCTTGGACCCGCGTCATCTAATCTACATATAATTATTGATTTCTTTTTTACTAGTGTGTATTTTTTGGATATATATTTTATGTTATTTCATAAAAATCCACTTTGAACTGGAAAAAACTAGTTCATAATTGAATACTGTTATAGCCAAAAAATAAATAAACGAACATAACAGGACGATTAAATCTTGTATATAGTAGTGGTGTTTCTATTCAGCACTGGCAAAGAATGTTATAAAGAAAGACACGGAGAAATTTACGAAACTCAAAGGAGATACATGTAATATATAATCGTCTAGTTTGTGTCAAGCTCGTAGAAGAATTTGAATAATTAATGCTGATTAGGCTACTAAATTATTCTGTTTTTATCATAAATCAATAAAATTAGACAAATTTATTGTCAGCAACAATAGCAATAAAAATTGTAATATCATTCACTCTTATATTTTTCTGTATTATGAATTCAAATTGTTGCGATGTCTATGGCCGACCATACAAATTGTCATACATTCGATAAAGTTTTAAATATCTCTATATCATTTAATATTTAACATTTATTAGCAATGTTTTCTTCGTTTTATTATACGGGCTTGAGGGGTACATGGACGACACTAGCTATACCCAAACTGAGAATAGTTTTAGTTTGAAGCAAGCCAGAATTAAGACAAACCCAAATGAATTAAAACATGAAATAGTTTATGTCTTAAAGCTGTATGGTACTGAGAAAAACAAATTTCTGTTTTTGGTATCGATAAAATGCCCCTAAATGTACTGGGTCGTTCTTTAATAAGTTTGAGTACCCTAATTTGGTATAATTTGCTTACTAAACTTTACTTATATTGTTTATATGTGTAAAATTAATTAATAAATTTATTTCTTTTCATTATTGCTGATCTAACCATTGAATATTATAATAAATTAAGAACCACTTATCTTGGACACACTTTTTATTTCGCAATTTGCCATCTAGTGACAGTAAATTTAACAAAAATAATCGTCATTGCGGCGTAAAAACAAATAATTTTATCGTTTAACGTAATTCGACAATTACGAATTTTTAATTTTAAAACTTAATTTTACATTTTCAACGTCATTCCAAGCCTAATTCTCATAATCATGTATTAATCCCTCGATTTTATGTTTGTTACCACCTTAATGCAAACATTTTTCGCTGTTTAGAAGGATAATTTTGAAAAATTTGATTTGTGCGTAAAAAAACGATAAACTTTGAAACCTAACCATAGACAAACTAAACATTTTGATTAGATAATCATATATTAATCCCTCAATTATACAGCTAAGTTCATGCTAAAGAAAGAATTAGATCAATTGATAATATTTTATAGTCAAAAACTGATTTTTACTAAACATCGTTTTTGATTATTTGAGTACCATTTAAGGCTGAATGGTGATTTAAAAACAATTATTTGGTAAATGAAACAAAGAAGGAAACGTAAAGAATCTTTTGAAGAATAAAACTGTAAACAATACAATTTGTTTGTACTTAGGTATTATATCCTACCACTTTTCGTATCGTCCTATTTATTGATTGAGGACTATAATAAAAAAGCAGGCGCTGTTTTGACCAACACATACGAGTAACTTTCGTTTACTGTAATTTTAAGATAGCCACAAAAAGTTAATACGAAATGCGTTGAGTTATAAGATTGAGAAATAAATAGGAAACAAATTATTTAAAATTTATCAAGAAATTAAGTTAAAAAATATATAAATTTTAATTTATATTCTCCAATAATATTATAAAATCACATTTTAACCGTATACGTGGAAAGAAGAGACCAGTCTAACTAAGGTATTGGAGATATTTCATTCATTTTCGAAAGATCTTAAGCAAAATAGAACATGTGACACAATTAAGTTTAGTAATTTATAAAATTAGTACAACAATCATCCACACAATTGTTTTTCCGATGCAGATAATTTCTCTATATTAACCATGTAACTACAATAACTATAAAGCAAATGGGTATAAAAATCGCACCAACAGGGGCAAATCTTAAGAGTGAAGCACAAGTAAATTAAATGAAATTTTGTTCATTGATTTTGTTTATGCAACGCGTATTATTAAAAAAAAAAGATTATTTTTACATGAATATCGTAATTTGTATGTGCAATACAATAACACATTTATACGAGGGCGTAGTGAGAAGTCTGGTAAAATTGCAACAGGGAGCGACACATGACATCTGGGATCGCAAATCCCAGATTTCATGTGTCAATACCATCTGTCACTAGACCAAATTAAAGTTTTCAGACAGATTTGTCATTTAGTTCAGTTTCGTGTGTTAAACATTATTTTTTGCTTTTAACACTAAGCGCCGTAGGTACTTGGCGAAACACATTAACACTTAATAAACACATTACATCACTTGTTTAATTATTTCGCAAAAAAAAAAAACAATTTTTTTTTTAAATTTGTTCAAAAAGTTTAAAAATTACTCGATCGATTTCGACTTGTTAAGTCATCATCAGGAGTAGATACAGTGAAAAATGATTCACAAGTGGTTTACTGATTTTCGTTGTGGTCCTACAAGCACAACTGATGCCGAACGTTCAGGACACACAAATGAAGTCACTACACCAAAAATGGTTGATAAAACCCATGATACGGTATTGCAAGACCGCAGAATGAAAGTGCGCGAATAGCTGAGATAGTAGGCATCTCAGATGAACGTTTGGACAATATATTACACGAACGAGTGACAACTTTAGAGGCAGGTTCGGCGATGTTCAAGCGAATTTCGTTTTTGCATTGTTTCATAACTGTGGATGAAACATGGGTCCATCACTATACACCGCAGTCCAAAGAACAGTCTAAACAATGGATTTCTACTGGCGAATCTGCGCCGAAGGCTAAGGCGGTTTTATCGACTAACAAGGTCATGGCCACAGTTTTTAGAGATGCACGCGGCATAATCCACATCGATTACCTTTAAAAAGGGAGAACAGTCAACGACGAATTTACTGCAACTTATAGGACCGTTTCAACGACGTTTTGAAAGAAAAACGACCGCATTTGGCGAAGAAAAAAATTCTCTCCCATCAAGACAATGCACGGGTGCACACGTGTGTAGTTGCCATGCCCAAAACCCATGAATTATGCTTCGAATTGCTTCCACATCCGCCATACTCTCCAGACATAGCCCCCTGCGACTATTTCCTGTTTCCGAACTTGAAGAAATGGCTCGGTGGAAAGAGATTCGGCTCTGATGAGGAGATCAGCGATGTAACAAACGCCTATTTTGAAAGGTTGGAGAAATCGTATTATTCGGAAGGGATCGACGGAAGGGAAAAACGTTGGACTAAGTGTATCGAGCAAAAAGGCGACTACGTTGAAAAATATTTTTGTTTTGGCAGAAAATATTATTCCTTGTTTCATTTTTACCAGACTTCTCACTCCGCCCTCGTATTCTAAGAAAGGCAAAAAAATACAAAATATGTTGAGATCATGTTCCGCTAAACCCGATAAGTAATTAGAGCGACATCTTCAGATTTTCCGAGATGTAACGAGTTGCGAGTTTTTACTGCGACATTTTTCTATGGCAAATATGTACAATCCCCCTTACAGTTATACTTTTTAACTAAATAGTCATAATTATTATACCTTATTTAAAAGAAAATGTTATCAGCTTTTTAATGAAATTAGTACTTGAAAATAAAAATGATTATTTCTTAAGATATTGAATTTTCTTTAATACAAGGTGCTGTGTTGGAAAGCTCCTCTTTAAACGTCTATAACTTGATAAGGGGGGCTTTAACGGGCGAAGTGGTAGAAGTAGCCTCACCTTCGTTCTGATCAAGGAATCCACCGGTACCATTCGTGTCAGCTATTGTAGACACCGTATATAACGTTTCGCTTTTGAAGATAGAGCGAAAGAAATGCAACACGCTGCATTTCGCGCTCATTTTAATTTTCATATGCCAAACGTATCAAAACTGATTCGTTGTCGATTCGCCCAGGTGTTACGTTTGCAGTCTTTCATATAAACAAGTCTTCGCGATTTGTTTACGTTTTACCAAATCTAGAGGGTATCTAATTTCCTAAGCCTGTTATGTTAACCAGTAACTTCGACAGTGAGAGAAACAAGTCACAAAAAATAATGAATCATGAAAGTTTTCAGTCTTGAGATTTTTACGGCTCAGATGTAACGACCGATCGGACACTTGAGATCCTAGTGGGTTTTGGTTGAAATCGACACACCGGAAGTGGCGCTTCCATAGATCTGTTTCGTTTTATGTAAATATTTTAAAAGTAAAGCATTTATGAGAAATACGACTATATTTAAATTATATTTTAACAAAACAACAAATAGTTTAACAATTTAATTTAAAATCGCCTTTTCCGCTTAAATTTTGGAAAACGGGTTCCAAAATTTAATCGGAAATGACGATTTCTGATTTAAAAAACTGTTTTTTGCCAAAATTTAACCTCTCTAAAGACCAGGCGGTTTGATTGATCGAGTAGAAACTTGAAAGCTTTCTACATAAATTATAACCGAGCTTTCTCGGTTTATGTAGATATTTTGAAGAGAAAGCCTCTTCTTAAAAAGAGAAAATAATTTAAGATAAAAGCGAATAAGAAGCAATAGATTCTAAATTATATTTGCAATAGTATTGGTCAGGCCAACTTTAGTTGTCCACGATGGATAAAGAAAAATTGGTTTCTCTAAAAAATTGATGAAATAACGAGTTTAGATAAAATTCTAAAGACTCTGAGATGAAACTTCATAAGCATTCTCTATAAAGTGAAAGATCCTTGGAAGAACAAAATCGGTTTAAAATATTTTCCAACATTTATGCCGAAATGTTTTTTAAAACAAACATTTTTTCGCCAAAATTGAGTTCCTCTACAGTTTAAGATTAAAGGATTGACTGATCGAGATCACCACACACACGGAACTTTCTTTCTTATAAATTGGAAAATCTTAGTGAATTTGGCAGGAATCAATGTATGGTAAGTAGCAGCTTCAATAGGAGCTTGTTTAATTTTTTGCAATTGAGGAGTGATTTTTCAAACGGACTTATTTTCATTTTTGGTCAAAAGTGATATTATTTCAGATTTCAGTTCAGCAAGTAATTGAGTCTTTTGTAGAGATGACATTTATGTATTACGTTAATGTCACCTTTGGAAGACGTTATAACATCCACAATAATTTTAACCTACTGAGCTGAAATCAGAAATAATATCACTTTTAACCAACAATGGAAATGAGTTCTTTTGAAAAATCACTCCTCAAATATGATTCTAACAAAATTAAAGTTTTACAAAATTAAATTTTCAACGAGAGTTATCTTTGTTTTTTTTATCTAAAGAGGAAATGTTGGTTTGTAATTTGAAAAACTGTTTTACCAAAGTCTGCCAAGTTTTACTTTTTACTTTCAATCAAGTGTGGTGTATTCGAGGTAAAACAAAGTCGGACCTCTCCACTGTTTTCCGATTTTGGCTATTTTAACTTATATAATAAAACTGGGAAACCTGAATTTTGCATTGATGTGGAATATGGCCATGCCCAACGAAACAAAAAATTTCATTATCATTCATTATTTATTGTATATTGTCTGGTAGAATTAGGCTTCAAGCCATTGCTAACAAGTTTATTAATTTATGAACGTTGATGTTTTAAACACATCGATTACTATTTTGAAATGTTTAAATCCGTGCCTGGAAGAACAATAATACGCCTTACTAATTTGGACCATACCAACTGGGACACTCTATAGTAACAAATCTAAAGCAAAATAAACAAATAAAACATATGATGAAGGCACAATTACGACGAGCAAAAAACAGTCTTCATAATCACTACCTAGTTGCAAATTTTTTATAACAAATCACGTTTCGGAAAGTGGTGATATAAACTCTATTAGCTCTATTGATTTTAATTTAGTAGTTGACGTATCGGCAGAATAAATTTAAACCCGAAAATTTTGTGAAATAGTAATAAAAATTAAGAAATAATAATATTGTATCATTCGCAAGAATGGAGTGTTGTGGAAATTTTTTTTTTCTATTTATAAAAATAATTATCTCGTCCACATCGTTTAACTATGCAAATTCTTGGTAAATAGTTTTTTAAATATTAATCATTAAGTGATAGAACGGTCACAACTTTGCAATTAACGGCATTGTATAGTAATTGATTAATAATAATACTTAAATCTATATGCACAGACAAGCATAGTAATGGTATAGTTCGGTCAAAATGTCTAAAAATTGTAGATTTTCCGCTTGTTCTTATTTTATATATTATTATTCTACGTAGATATTTACTGAGAGGAAAATACCAAATGTGCATATCCACACTAGGGTAAAGCCTCAACCAGCGATTAAGTTGTGCTCCACTTAGGGGAGTGATACGACCACCAACTTTTAGAGGTTATTTGTTTATTTGTAACGAGAAGCCTATAAAATAATTGCACACACTGCAATTGATGCAGTACTAATCAAAATGGTACAAACAGCGTCCAACTTAAGCTCTTAAGTGTTCGGTGGTTGAGGCATAACTTGTATCCGGAAACTTCCTCGTTTTATACCCCTTTACCAAACAAAATCGGTGTTATTGTGGAGCAAAAAAAAACCCGGTTTTATAGGTAACGGAGAAAGAAATGAAGAAGTTACCGGATTTAAGTTACCCTAGTGTGGGTATGCACAATGAGACTCAATTATTTCAACTATATTTTGACCGATGTAATAATATAACACTTATGAAACTGACGTCAAGCTAATACATAATGTATTGGCGAGTTTGCATATTGAATACGGGTAAATGCTAGTGTAAACAAAGTTGAACGGAAATTGTTTATGAGACTGTAACCAGAACGATCATATAAAGTATTTTATAAAGTAGGTATTTTATTTGTTTGAACATTTCAAAATTTAGTTACCTAATTAGCTGAAGGAAAAACATATTGGAAATTTAGAAATTTTGTAGAAGAAAATTACTCCTACATTTTACCCAAACAGGTTATTGCTAACATCCCCATGGCTTACCTATGGTCTTAAAAATTCCATACAAAAATGTGTGCATGTTTAAATGTAATACCAGAACAAGTGCTAATTAAATAACAGCAAAATAATTTGCAACCTCTGAATATAACCGAAAAATTGCTGAAAGACTGGTTTTATTAGATATGAAGATGCATTTCTTCCCAAAATATTTAGCTAGTTATACAAAATTATAAATTAGATACCTTTTTATTTGTAAATGACAAGTTTTATTAACAATTAAACACCTACCTATCCTAATGAGCAAATTTTCTTTAACCAAAACAAGGTCAAAACATCATCACTAAGTACCAACCGGATAATAATCGCTATTGCTATATTTTGTGTACAGAACTAAACACAAAAGACTATATAAAAGATAAAACTAAAATTGAATTTTTCTTATTTGTATTTTTTTTTTTTTATTAATACCACAACACTAAATAACTTAACTTTTATTTTTTTAGCATACAAAAAACAACACAGAATTACATACATACTAACACATGTTAATGTGACGTCAATCAGATGGCTGTCGCGGTCATATGACGTAATAAAAAATAATTTTATTTTCTATTGTACATTAATTTTGATTTAAAATTTGTTTTTTTAAACTTTATTGTTATTCGAATATAAATAAACAATAATTATGAAAAACAAAACAAACTTTGCAAAAATAAGATAGCTATTTAAAAAATTATAGAATGGAATTTTACAACACATTCCAATATGATTTTGCATTCCAATTAATTTAAATGTTTAAAGAAATACTTACAGTAATATTTAATTGTATTGATTAATTGTATTGTAGCTAACACACCTCGTAATCAAAAAAAAACTATTATAAGCTTTAATTAACACAAATTGTCTTTACAAATATTCTAAAAGCATTTCTCACACGCAAAATCAAGTAGAAAAGTATTGAATAAAAATGAAAGAAGTTCCAAATAATGACGTAAAGAATTTTAGATAAAATGGCGTTGCTGTTTCGTGAAGTGTTCTTTATATGCAATAGTTTTTAGTACATATTAATTTATAACAGTTTTAAGTTTTGATAAAATTATAATCAAAACAACCACTATAGATTAACAAATGAAGCTAATTACTATGTTGATTAATTGTGAATCCCAATCCCACCTCACAAACATTATTTAGAGTGGATTTGCAATACAAGTTAATTCCAAATTGACACATATGGTCGAGCCGATTGAATACGAATTGTGTTAGTATAAGTAGGAGGCAAAAGCAAAACTAACAGTAGTACCAGTGTATGTATACGGCCAAATAAATTATTTATACTTACTGTCATTGCGTATATGTCTACGGCCAAGTTGAAGGCAAATATAAAAAAAAACGGTTTGTATGCATGCAGACGAAAATAACGTAAACACGAAAAAATACTTTCATACAAATACTATGGAAATGTTTTTTTGAATAGTTTTTTTTGACTTTATTTATTTATACCTCATAAATGCGACAGAAAAATAAATTTTCATTCTTCTGAGCATGAACTTTGTTTATTTATCATTAGTTTTGGTAAATTGTTTTTTGTTTTTAAAATAGTTTTCATTTAGAACTATACCATTTTCCGCTATGATGTCTTTAATTTGATGATCGCCGAATAATATATAAACAAAAGTTTCTGCGTATTTTGTTTATTTATGATGATAAGTACAAAGAAAAATTGTTTAGTCGAAAACAAATGTTTTTGCACTTACACATAAATTTATAATTAAATATTTTTATTTATTATACGTATGTATGTGTACATTTTTCCATTTATCAACATATTTTACAAATGATATCACCCCAAAATTTTTTATTGTTTTATCACTACATAGTCCAAACTCGAAAAATGAAATATTTTTAAAAACAAAAATTATTACTACTTTAAAACCTTATTTTATATTTAGACAAAAAACTGTTGCAATAATAAAACAAAACATTATTATTGCTCTCTCGAAAATCAAATTTAAACTAAAATCTACATATCAAAAATGACATTGAAATTTTTTAATTTTATTTTTGTTTGTGTCCTTAATGCCATAGAGAGACTCCTGGTTTCATAACTATAGTTTCGAGTTAACCATGATTTCGTTGTAATGTGTCATGCCTAACCATGATTTACAACTAGGTTTATAGATAGTTTCGGAATGAGATATTTTTTCTCATCCCGAGACATTTTTGTGCTCCTACCGCCGAATACATCAAAAATGGAGGTTCCGGACACTAATAGTTTACCAACCAAATCTAGTTTCCTTTGAATTTGCTATTTATCATTGGATATTTAGTTGGCGGGAACAACTTTTTTTCTGGTCTGTCAATATAAAAGTCATTTCTGACAATTTAGAAGTCAATTAAATGTCAATCTTGACATTTTTGCCAATGCCTACTCCATTACTATGTAAAACTAAACGAGAAGGCAAAAGAAATATTAGTGTGTCTTGAGTTCTCATTTAGGAAATCATGATCTCGAAACTATAGTTATGAAATCAGTAGTGTGTCTATGGCATAAAGCCCGGTACATGTAACAATGTTTTTTTTTTGTCTGACACGATACGTGTAGGAACTAAACGGAACGGGTAATATAAATCGACCGTAAAGGCGTCTTTATGGTTGCGTTCGTTCGTTCATTCAAACAATTTTTCTCGACCAATCATTTCTTGTGAACAAATGCAGAAGAAAAAATCGTCATTTTGGAGCAATGTAATTGGTCGACAGAAATTGTTTGAATGGATGAACGAACGAACGAACGCAACCACAAAGGCACCTTTAAGCCCGGTACATAGGTTGGATGGAGTTTTTGTTTTTGTTTAAAGTGACGTGTTAAATTTTGTGCTCTTAAAAATTCTTGAAAATATTAATTAAAATAATTAAAAAACAATTAAAATATTATTAAAATAGTTAGTGGATTGTGTGTAGTGTATCATTTTAGTAATAAAAATTATAAACATTTAATAAAATGAAGTGTCTTGTAAAAAACTGCAAAAATTACAAGAAGGAATTTCGTACCATCAGTAAGTGTTTATAAAAATAAAATGTAAATTATGTTAAAAATAAAGCGATTTGTGGTAAAATTACCCTTAATTTAAGTTATAAATCAGAAAAAAATAAGAAAACAATTTTGGTTGTTGGCGTGGGTTTTTATCGTTTTGTAAACATATGTTATTACCACTGCCGCATTTTTCTTATTTTATTTCATGTGCTAAGTGCTTTGCTTTTCATAATTTATTTTTATTTTGGAATATGTACTGTAAATACCATTTTTTACAGAAATTATAATGTAAACATTTGTTTTTAGTTTGCCAAAATATGGTGTAACGATTTTAAATGGGCACGCGGTAGTATATCGATAAACGATACTTATAGGGGAAACAAATTCATTTAGAAATATATTTTTTTTGTATACCTTGTAATCTGGTTTCCCTTCCCCTATCGTTTCGCATACACTTTCTGTTTTTTTTGTTTTGGGTCAATGACCGAGAAATTGGATCACAGATGATCAGTTGAAAAATAAAATTAGATTGGACCGGATAAGGCAAGATAAATAGGTCGATCAATAAAAAACAAAGTGTTGTGCACAATAAAAAAAAAAAAAAAATTCTGGAAAGAGGATATAGTATGTTAGTAAATTTAAGTAAAATAAAAAAATAAAATTATCGAAATTTACTAATATAATCTGTGTATAAACTGTGAATAAATGAATCTATTGTTATAATCATTACAAGAAAGTATACCTGTATATGATAGGTACAATACACAAAATAGTACTATAAGCGTGATATAGTGAAAGATTATAATAAATGTTGTTTCATGAATGATCGAAAATCGTTTTAATAAAAACAAACAGAATATTATTCGTCCTTAAATTAACATTAATGTGATTGTCGTAGAACAAATCCAATCATAAGCTTAACAATAGCAACATCAACTATTAGTCAGTGTATACTATTATTCACAACCGAAGTATTGAAATAAGAATACTTTCAAATATATTTACGTGCCAACCAAGCACACCGGAAATCTGGGGTCAGCACGAAGGTGTATCCAGGAGGAGAGTTTCTGCGAATCCGGAACGTTCAAGGATGGTCAGCCGCATCAACAATTATAAAATAGTTTAAGGTAAATAAGTTCGAATTAAAATTGTATATTGTGCATTTTTTATTTTAAAAGAAAATTTGTTTTATATTAACGTGTAAGAAGGTTTCAATTAATTGTTAAAATACTGTAATGGTCGACAAATTTATTCCTTAATATTTTGCCTAATCAATGCCGGTTAAAATATTTTTTTTGTATAAGAAAAGTGTTTGCTAATTTTCCCAATTAAATATTTTTGGTGCGATTGAGAATAATATAAAACATGCCAAAGTAAATCAAAATATTAGTGATGTGAGGGTATAAGGAATTATAAACGAGTCATTCAAGTCGGGAAGTAAATAACATGCAACACTAAATTTTTAATAGTTTTTGACCTACGAACCCACCCAGCGACGAGCAAACCCATATTGCCTGACGGGTCAAAAACAGGTGTTGCTTACAATGAAGAATTGAAAAAGCAATGATTGAAGCCTCATCAGATGATATTTCAATTGGCCAAGAAATTTATAAAGTAGACGAATCTAATATGTATGACAAAGATTTTTTTGGATACCAAATTATACTAAGTGAATTTTCCATTAATGTTATTGAATACATAGGGGGATTTATAGTCCGATATTTATTTAGAAAATTGAATTGTGAGGACTGTTGCAAATTAATACAACAATGTAATTCTTATAAATCGCTAATCAATTTAAAGAAATAGGGGTGATCTTTTAATTCCTTCGCCATTAGTATTAGAAATTTGTAAATATTCCGAAGCAGTATTAAAACGAGAATTGGCTATTGCGGACTACAAAAATTTAACGCAACACAATCTAGTTCAAAATTGTTTAAAAAATTTGTTTTTACGTTCTTCACAACGTAATAAATGTAAATATTTTCAATGATGAAGATCAATATAGTCATTCTCAAGAACACGTTAATTTGTTAGCTCACTCTATCATAGAAAAATATTATGACATCCGGTTGAATTATTTTTGTAACCAAAGGTCATATAAATTAACAAAAAGAAACAAGTTTGTTTCTTTATTACATTTTAAAGGAATGTGAAATAAATAAGCGTAGTGGTTTTATAATTATTATTTTTTATATACATATTATTATGTTTAAATAAAAATAATTAATGTACTTATATTAAAGAAATAAAAATGTAATTAAATTTAAATAATTTTTTAATTTTAACCTCCTAACTTCATTGCATTTGGTCGAAAAAAATCTTAATACGGTCCTGTTAATTTATATGCTTTCTCTTTTACCCTCCGAGTTTGACTGACTTGACAGCTCATTACATTCATTCTATATACTCTATTTCTATGGTAAAAACCGGTTTTATAGGTAAAGGGAGAAAGAAACGAAGATGATGCCGCTTCTTGGAAGCTCCGTGTGGAATGGCTCATAGTGTGTATATTAACACTAGGGTAACATGAATCCGGTAACTTCTTCGTTTTTTCTCCTTTACCTATAGAACCGCTTTTCTTGCGCCGCAATAAAACCGATTTCGGTTGGTAAAGACGAATAAAACGAAGAAGTTACCGGATTCTTCTTATATCCAAGATATAGCCCAACCAGTCAAAAATAAAAACATAAAAGAATTTTAACGATACCAATTGTCTTTTTTTTGACATTCCAGCCATTCACAACTTAAGGAAGAAACACACCAAGCAGCAGCAGCGAGCAGCAAATTTAAATATGACCTGATTCGCTTATGTAATGATACAAAATCATAGTTCGATTATAAATATAGATATTTCTAATAAAAGAAATCAATTTTATTGTAACCTTAATAGAAAAATTTAGATTTAGAAGAAATCATATTGAATGCTGTTGCATCTATCGCCGCGTCAATAGGTTCCACACTCAGCAGCTCCAATTTACTGCTCTTTGCTGCTACTCATAACCTCAATAAAATTGTCATAAGTCGGTTCTACTACTAAAACAAACCAAACTGCTGTACTGCTTGATGTCACATCCATACGCAGCCGTTGGTGTGGATTGCTTGGAATATGCTGCGCTGCTCTTGGTGTGTTTCATCTTTATAATTCTTAAGTAATAACAAAATTAGCGCGATGTGAATTTACTACTTTTATGAATAAAACTTGATTAGATTTTTATGTATTTTAATTAATTTATTATAACAAACATTTAATAATAGGAAAGCCACGACTAATATTTAATTTTAAATTTTTTAAACAACTTGCACAATTCAATCTAATGTTCAGGTTATTTTACATAGATTCAATAGTTTTATCATATATAAGTGAAAGATGCATATAAAATTATTCAAATAAATTTATAGTAATTAATTGTATAATTAAAACAATTTCCGTGATTTTATTTAATAAAAATGTTATTTTCGGTACAATTTTTTATATTTTTCTTATTTTGGGCGAGAAAACGCGCGCAATTTTTTTTAAGTGACAGCTAAAATTTAACGAAATTTCGATGAGTTTCTTAAGTAAAAATTAAGTTTTGCTGGGTAATAACACTGACATGCCATTTACCTAATTCTTATTTTTTTATTAAGTTAAGTTTTTATTCTTGACTGGTTCCCACTGTACCTTAGTTTGGGTATGCCTTTGACTATACCATTAGTATAGTGAAAGCAAAGAGAATCCATATCCAGAGAAACGAAACAGAATCAAAAATTGCATACAAAAATTCTTGGGTTTACAATCGAAATGAGTCATGCAATCTCACAAACGCAATTTAATGTTATGCTGTACTACATAAAAAATATGTTTGTATAGATATGAAATTTCGGTTACACATGTATAATACATACGTACTCGTTTTGTTTTTATTCTTCATTGTTTTTTTTGGTTTTACTTTTAAAAGAGAAGAAGAGTTTATCATTCATTACTCAACATAAACAAAACAAAACCTAAAAATACAAATGGCATGATTTTGTTCTTGACTTCGTATATTCATCGTATTTTATCGGAAGCGATAGTCTTTTATTTTCACATATAAAAAAGAATATAAGGAAATAATACATAAATGTATATGATAAAGAGCTGTGTTGAAAATGTCCATTACCATCGCTAAATGAAAAATTTAATATTTAAATGCAATCGGCACATAACAATATTTTTCATTAGTTTTATTTTTGATTTAGCAACGTTACTTGATTTTTTATTCGATGAATTATATCCAAGCGATACAGTCGTGTTTTGTTCGTATAGAATAACATAAAGTTAATAATACAATAAAAATTAATCGTTTAGTGCAAGTAAATTAATTGATTATTATATATTATATTATATATATTTTGTTCTACTAAAATATATTATATAAACTTTAAAAGTGAAAAACAAACAAAATATGTCATGTGAAAACTATAATGTTACATCCGCCTTAACTAAAAAAACGGAAAGTGTCTGTTACTGAACAACTTGCTGTTTTAAAAATGAGTAAACAAAATAACATGAAAAAAATTGAATGAAAAAAAATTAAACATAAAATAAATCCCGCATAATTGAAACACAAAATAACAATGTTGAAAGCAACAATCGATTTAACGGGATTACTGAAATTGCTGATGAATCAGAACTTGAAAAAAACAAAGATAAACAGCACAATTTTCTCCCATAATTATACAAAACTCATCATTTCACACGTACAGCAACGTGATTTATTAAAAAATTGTGAAATAACCAACTTTACAATTAAAGTAATTAGCATATTGGCCTTAAAATAAAATTCTCGAGTTTAGAAAATAAAAATAAATTTAAAACTGTTCTTGATAGTAACGGAACAGAATACAAATTAATGAAGTAAGGAACAATCAAAAAATTGTGTACTAAAAAATTTCCCTGTTTCATCAGTTCAGCAATTATTAAGTTTTTTGATGTACTCGGTTGTACTCTACATCGATAATATAATGCAAGATATTGACTTAGTATAAGCTCTTTAGGATTCGATTGAGTAAATCCGAAGCAGAAATATTTTAATAATATGTGAATTGTTTAAAAAATCAAAGTATAATTTATCGCGGTCTAGAGCAGCTGTTTCAAAAAAACGCAGCAAATGTAATTTATCGTATTGTGGTGATTTAAACCGCATATAAATAATTTTTATAATTTTAAAAACTTATACTTGTTGATATAAATACGTTTATACTCAAAACTATTGTAGTTTCATTCAAAATTTTAGGAAACATCAAAAAATATATGAATGAACTTAATATTTCAAGTTATCTATGGCAGTAACGTAAAATTGGAATAATAAATTTATAACTTCGTATCTTACGTTATTTTTTTTATTATTTTTATTCTATCTGTAGTTCAGCCTTAAGCAAATAAATTTGAAAAGCATAAACTTGCTGAACCAATTAATTAATAAACAAAGTAAATGTAAATTAAAATAATTATTATTAAAAAGATAGAAACCTTGTACTTTCTGATTATGGCTTGCCACTGTTGACGGCACAGTGCTGGTGTCTTGAATATTTGTTCACTAATTTTTCTGAAATCATATGACACACAAAATTTTTATTAAAATACATATCTTGATTCAATATTTGTAGTTTTAGCTCCACGCATCCCTTTGATTCGCATTTTTCCCCGTGACCATTTCGCCGTATTGAATTCTTAGATCAATTAATTTTTTTTTGTCTGTTCACTCCCTATAAAATAAACGCAAACGTATTTTAACATAATTATAAAATACATAATTTTCATTTTCTTACATTTATTGTATGCAGACATAACCTGGCGTTTCCGTTTAGTTTTATTTTCACTTTGCATTACCATCTTTATTTTTTTGTTGTACTACGTTAAATATTTTGTGGTGAAAAAAACGTCAAAACTTTAACTTTTTAATTTTTCATTCGCTTTTTTTCGTTTCGTACACAGTAAATGTCACTCATCGTCTAAAAAAATATAAATTTTTATATTTTGATGTTGATTGTCGACGCTCTATCTGAGCCCGTATTTTGGTCCAAAAATAATGACAAGAGAGAAGAATTACCGGAAAGAATTATTAGCAAACACGTGTAGCTTGTTCGGACGTAACGCCACACAATTGCACACTCAAAAAAATGCCAAAAACCATTTGCTTTAATGATTTTGCTTTAACGATAACCCCGAAATACTGAAATGTTCAAATTTATACTGAAAAGTTAAATTCCCCATCTCAATACCATGGGAAAATGTCTCAAAATAGGAGTGGAAGCACCAAAAAATTTAACCGATTCCGCCCGGTTCGATAAATTTTGATACTTATGATCACAAAACCAACACACATACTTGTATAAAAAATGACAGCACACATATTCAAAATGGTGTTAGTATACGTATACACAAATTTGTAGTTTCGTCTCTCAATTTCCGCACGAAATAGGGTAGCTGTTCGCTCTTATAGAAATTCATATATTTTAAAATTAGCGCCGATGTTTTCGACGTCAATCTGCTTGAAGTATAAAATCGCGGCCAACGCTATGAAAATGTTTAGCTTATGAGATTCTCAAATCAAATTGGCGATGATTTTACTAATCATGCTAGGGGACCTGAAAGCGCCCATTGTATAGTCAAATGGGGTATGCACGGTAGGCTCATCACCTAATATTCTAGGTGCACTGTTGGAACCGTCGACATAAAATGACGTTATCGGTTATATAACAAATCACTTTTAAAGCAGTGAGGCCTGTAGAAGGTCCTGAGAAACGAAAAAATAACTTCTCCATGCATCCACACAAACCATACTCAATAGTCAATATATTTTATACGATGATCATCAAAGTAAAGACAGCGAAAAATGGTAAAATTCTGAATGAAAACTAACTTAAAAGTAAAAACAATTTATTATGATTAAATATAAATAAACAGTTCACGCTCAGTATTTTAGGTGCGCTAATTTTTCGTAGTTGCTGTAGAAGCGTTCGCTTTCCCGCATTGAAAAATATTTTTTTTATGTAGATTTGGTAATTTTGCATATCGTTCAAATGGGTTAGGATTGGGTCCTTCGAAGCTGACGGAATCAGCAAATGATGTCTAGGATATTGTTTGCACTTGCTATCCTTTCACAAACACCGTTAGTCGTACATTAAAAACTCAAGCCAACGCGCTTGATGGGCGTTCTCGCGCTGTTAGGATATGGAAGAGGGGTTAATGGGACCACATTCTAAATATCAGACTACAATTCGAAGATCGTATTCTCAGAAACTGTTGATTCCATATATTGTGGTTTAATGATAGTAATACAGCATTATTTTATCTTCTTTATTGTTTATTTTTATTTTACATTTTTTTTTTTTTTGTATAATACAAAAGTTTCGTAAGTTAACTTTTAAAATTATTCAGATTCTTCAGTTTCATTCGCAATTTCCTCTTCTTTGGCTCGTTGCTTTAGTTTTGTTATGAGGTCTTTCGCTGGATTAAACATTCCATTGGTTTGAGTACCACAACTAAAACAACGTTTCGATTTTTTATAATTTTCGAGAGCACACTTCTCGCAAAAGTAATGTTTACATTTCGTAACAATCGGGTCCACAAAACTATCTCGGCATATGAAGCATTTAAATGGCAATTCTTCTTCATCTGAGGGTATTTCATATTTTGTGTCATCATCGCCATCATCGTCTGATCCCCTGTGACGTTTATTATCGCTATACTCCATCTCAAGTTGCCAACCTGCTTTGTAATCACTTCGGTCGTGCAAAAACTTACAACTATCACCAAAACCACAAAATCCTGTCTCTTTATAATCCTTACAAATATCGGGTTGATAGTCCCAACGCACAGTTGCTCTCAAGTGTGCCGGTGCACGAATTGGCCCTTGCCGAACAAGTCCTGAGCTAGCGTTACCAAGAGCTGAATCTTTTTTCTTGTAATACTGTGTATAGTTATTCATGCCACGGTATACTTTATCATCTTCTTTGCCTTCTAATTCTTTGTTCACTTCCATCCGTTTCTCGAAAATCGCCTGAGCATCTCGATCGCGCTCTGTATCAATTTCCACAGTAGCAGTAGCACCTTGATCAGAAGGTCCGCTAGGGCCTGCAGTTCGGGATGATCTATATGCAACTGTAACCTCCTCATCATCGTGACTGCTGGCCGAGTCAGATTTATTCTCTTTCAATTGTTTTTTCGCTTTTATCTCCAAAACGGTGGTACGAAACACATTAGGATTTGTTTTCTTTAATTTATTAGCCTTTCGGACTACTGCACTTTCTTGATCATTTTCACTACTCTCGCTAGAAGAAGATTTTTGCCTTTTCCGCGCAAATTTATTTTTGACCGAAAACTTTTTAAACATTTCGTCTGACATTTTGAGGTGACAGTAAACGTAAAAAGAAAAACTATAACTATAACGATACGTCAAAATAAAATTTATTCCTCTTTCTAGCTTCAGCGCTGTTATGGTCAAGTTTCATAAACGGCTTAGTACTATTTCAAACCGCAATTATTATTATTAGTACAAGTTTGACAGCCGTCAAAATGCATGGCCTTATATAAAAATGTCTGTCTATATGAAAGCGTAATATGTTCTTGTTTAGTTTGAATTATGAATATTTCGGTTGAAAATGTAAAATGTGAGTGTTGTTCCTGTGAGATTGACGAAAATATACAATTTCAATATATTTTTTGTGAAGATGAAACTAAATCCGACATCCAAAAGTTGATTTTAAATTGTATTGGTAAAGATGTGACGTTTACTGGTGAATTCCAACAATTAATTTGTGCGCCTTGTCTACAGCAATTAAAACAAATTGAAGAATTTAAACACAAATGTGGCGAAAATAGAGATAATGGTATTGTTAAACACAACACCGCTGCTTTAACATCTGATAATTTACTGTCTACTGGTATCATAATCACATTAGATGCATGTGAAGATTATGAAGTCCTTGAAAATGTAATCGAAGAGGAAGGTAATTTAACTCCGCTCAAGTATTTGGAACAGATTCAGTTCGAATCTATTAAAGATGTGTTTGAGGGTGTTGAGTTTGAAAGCGTCGTCCCGTGTAGTATTTGTGATCATCCGCTTAAATCACACACCAATCTAATTCAGCATATTATTGAATATCACGTCGATTTTGAGAGTGCTGATAGTTGGTATTATCCTTGCAACGTCGACAACGTGTGCAATTGTTTTAAGTCAATAGAAGAGGTAAACAGGCACATTCTCGAAGCTCACTATTCTACGACATTAAATTTAGATGATGTTTTTAATTTAAAGTGCCTCATCTGTAACTTGAAGTTCCTAAACAAGATTGATTTCGCCAGACATGCCTGTGTTGAATCTAATTCGATTGATTTCGCTGGATTGAGCTGTAATGTCTGCAACGCTGAATTTACATCACGACAGAAAATGAATTTTCATTTTCAATTTCATTTAGTAAATGCTCGGCCCAAAATCTGCCTTATTTGTTTGATTCACTTCAATACAGAAATAGATTTTTACAATCACGTTATGTTTTTTCACGAATCTGTTACAAGTTACGTATGTCCGCATTGTGACCAAACATTTTTGTCCAATCAAATGCTGAAGGAGCATGAAACGAACCATGATCTGCCAAATAATCATACTTGTGAAATTTGTAATAGATCGTACAGCAGCGAGGAATTGTTAAACCAACACGCAGTGTGTCATATGCTCAACAAATTTTATAAGTGCCCCGTGTGTGATAAACAATTGAATCGTGCATCCCGATTACGGAAACACATCGCTTCGCATGAGCAACCGAAGTTTGGTACAATTTTTTCATGTGACTTATGTGACCTATCGTATGGTGCTGAAAATCGCTTAATAGAACACATTAAAACCATTCATAATATTATTGATCGCGAAGAAGTAAATCAACTTTGCAGCAAAACATCAATCGATCATGTATTTTGTTGTGAATATTGTTCAAAACTATACCGCACGTCAAAATATTTAAAAGAACATCGTAAACTACACGAGGGTATTGGCCAGCCATATGAGTGTGAATACTGCTCGGCAACATACGACAGTTTTAGTAAAATGAGGACACATCAAATTGCGCATGGAGAACACAAAAACGATGGAAACCAATTTCCTGTACAGAAGTTTTTTTTATGCCGTTACAACTGCGATAAATCGTATCGGCATTGGTCTGATTTGTCGCATCACATGAACATGGTTCATTTATCAAAGCCAGTGACGTGTGAAATTTGCCATAGGACATTTCCATTTAAATGGAATTATTTGTATCATAAGAAAACAAAACATTCGCGTAAGAGAACTTTTCAATGTGACATGAGTGATGATTGCATGGAGGAATTTCAACGGACCAAGGACTACAACATCCATAAAAACCAGAAACATTCGAAAGTAAAAACTACAAAGATTTGTCGAAAGTGTAAACATGTTATAAATCCAAGCGAGTCGCATGAATGCTATATCGAAGAGGTTACTAATTGTGAACTGTGTGGAAAAACGTTCCAAACTGTAAATGCGTTGAAGATCCATATAAAGTAAGTTTAATGGTTCATAACATTTTGAACTGCTTATTATTGAACGGTTGTCTATTTTCAGGGTGGTCCACGATAGGATAATCAACTATCGTTGCGAATACTGCAATCGGGGATTTTATAATAGTTCGGATAAAAATATTCATCTGAGAATTCATACACAGGAGAAACCATTTCATTGTACTAATTGTTCGTATGAATGTCGTTCGCAATCAACACTTTCCGAGCACATGAGAACTCACACGGATCAGCGTCCTTATATCTGTCCATATCCCAAATGTGGTGCAAATTTTCGACGATCGTATGCAATGAAAACTCATTTTAAAATCCATAGTGGTGAACGGAAGTGCGTAATGATCTATATTCAAATGTAAGCGTATTTTTGTTAATTGAATAATTTTTTTTAGTTTTAAATGTACGTACGAGGATTGTACAAAAACATTTCGATCTCAGTCACAATTAAATTACCATTTTAAAAAGAAGCACTTCAGCGCAGATGTCGGGAAAATAGAATCAGTGACTGAGAATTTGTTTGAGGTCACAGACGGGATTGAAACTATTTCAAATGATGGCGATGATCTATCAATCGAATGCCATTTCCTATTAGATCATAGAGAGATTACCAATGAATAAACATTTTATTTGATGAACATTATTGTTTGTATTTTATATATTTAACAATAAAAGATTGTAGTTTTAATAAATATTTAGTTTTTAAAACAAGTGCGAGAGCTTTTAAAGAATCAACCTCCGTGATACTAGAATTTGCACTTTGTAATGAAGCCCAGGGTCTGGTCGATATTTGTTCGAGCCACTTCTTTTATGATTTTAAATGATGTTATTTGCATTAATTCCCGATCACCGGGAGGCAAAGGCCGAAATCATTCCGGAGTCGTTGGCTATTTACAACATATACATCAATACCTGTTCTCGGAACGACTTATCATTTAAACGTCTTGAAAGTAGAACTGGATGACTCAAGTTATTATATTGGGGCTACAAATAAGTATTGAGGTTTTTTATAACTTCGAAACTTTAATCAGAGAAATTGGTACAATGTATTTTATTCAAAGTATTGTCCATCGTTAGCTATAACTTTTTCTTATCTTTCAGGCAGCATACGGATTAGGCGTCGAAAAAATTCCTCGTGTTTTGAGGAGATCCAAGAATCCCAATTTATGGCTTCTTTGTAAGCAATGAAGTGCTGCTCAGCATGAGTCATCGACCGGAACAAGTGGTAGTCGGAAGGAGCAATGTCTGGTGAATACGGCGGATGGAGTAGGACATCCCATTGAAGCGCCTCCAAAGTTTCCTTTACGACTCTTGCAACATGGGGCCGAGCGTTGTCGTGGTGAAAGATCACTTTGTCATGTCTTTATTGTGGGCGTTTGAGCTTCAATGCTCGGCTAATTGCATCAATTATTGTTGATAACGTTCTCCGGTGCTGGTTTCGTTAGGCTGGAGTAGCTCATAGGTGATCACTCTGAACTGATCCCACGAGATGCACAGCATTAGCTTCTTGCCATGAATATTCGGGTTGACGGTTGAAGTTTATGCATGACCGGGCTTACTCGATTTCCTGCGCTTTGGGTTGTCATAGTGGATCCACTTTTCGTTCCCCGATTTTGTCTTTGGAGTAGTTGTTCGCACGTGAAAAAACAGCGTTCGACCTCTTTCGGCTTGAGTTCATACGGAACCCAATTTCCTTGTTTTTGCACCATACCCATGGTCTTAAGACGGGTTTGAATCGCTTGTTGAGTCACCCTCAAAGATTTAGCGAGCTCCTCTTGAGTTTGGCATGAATCTTAGTCTAATAACGCCTCCAACTCAGTGTCTTCAAACTTTACTGGTCTCCTTTCGTGTTCTTTGTCAAAATCGTCACTTTTAAAACGGCGGAACCAGTACTCACATGTTTTTATTCATGGAACATTTCAATTTTTTTAGTGAAGCGTAAATTTGTTGTGACGTGCTTGACGCTAGATGAGGCCAGACCCTCCTCCCAATCTTCGCAGGTACGACAGAAACCACATGAGAAGACAAAAATGCTCTGCCTGATTACGAGATAGAGTCCTGTAATCGAACCTACTACAACGCTGATACGACGCAGTCGCATAGATATCAGTTGTCCGGATCTTGAGACCTGCCAATAATGGCCAGTGGTACCTGGATGAAGCCCATCTGTCATTGAATTAACATCAAATGGACGTTGAACTGATCTCCTATGTTTATTAATAGATGCCCGATCTGTTTATTAATAGATGCGAATCCCCCTTTCAGATAATACATGAAACCGTAACCAGTATACGGCCTCTCTTATATCTCAATTAATTCTCCTTGAAACACGCAGCAATGAAATACGAGAGAGAGATTTAAGTTCAATGTATCATGGAATACTTCATCCAAGCTTACCATCGGTCTTTGAACCATCCGCAAAAGTTAATATCTTCTAAGTTCAGGAAATCTTCTGTTTACCAAGTCCTCTCTGGTGGGAATATCAGTTTTAAACCTCTCGTCAAATAATAATAATGAAACAGTACAGTTGGACGTTTAAGAGATGTAATTCGTAGAAATAAATGGTTTATTGGAAAATGCCAGTTAGCAGTTTAAATAAGAAACTTCTCGTTTAAAACACATCAATTTTCCTTTGGTGAAAATCTTCCTAGTCTTCGAAGAGGTACAAAAAGAGCAAACGCCACAATAAGGGCCAAACTAGAATATAATCGTAAGGTTCGCCGCAACATGAGAGGAATTGACTTTCGTTCGAAATATCCGATCATTTTGATCTTTTGCTGATGTGATTAAAATAAATTTTATTAACAAAACTTGATTTATCCCTTCTTTGCTTTATAATAATATTTATTATATCGAAAAAATTCGTATCGAAAGAACTCGACTCTTTATTCAACTTTTGTTCGATTTCTGCTCGAATATGCTAGCTAGGTATGGTCGCTTTAACATGAGGTTCACATAGAGGATTGAAGCAGTTTAACGTAGATTTCTTCGCTTTGATTTGCGCGAGCTACCGTGGGTGGACATGTTTAACCTGCCTCCATACAAAGATCGTCACAAACTAATTGACTTACAACCACTTAGTAAGCGCCAAGTTGTTGCATGCGTGGATTTCATTCATCAATTACTACCCGACGGTATCGATTCTCCTGCGTTCTATTAGAAAAGATTGATCTTAATGTAAGTTCGCGAGATTTAAGAACGTACCGATTACGGTAATAATGAGCCAGTCTCTAGAATGCTGGGCAAGGCTAATCAACACTGCCATTTCATTAATTTTATCATGACAAAACGCAAGTTAATAAAACTTTTTTCTTTAACTTAACTGGTTTGATATTTTATTTAACTAATTTTTTTGTTTTATTTTATTTTATCTATTTTTATTTATTTATATCTGTTTGTATTAACCCTAATTGAAGGGACGAGGTACCCGGGTACCTTTTGCACTTTTGCATGTCTATTTTTGAATGTTTCAGTCGTAATAAAAACTTGAAATTTTATGAGAACTTCTAAAATTCGTTTACTTTTACAACAACAATTTGACCGGATTTTATGTAAACGAATATGAAAGAAATTTGATCGACTTTTGAAGTAAATTTGTGAAAAGAAAGACAAAAAATTGTTTATTATAAATGGCGGGTTTATCATTTCAGCTTGTTAGCATCGGTATAAAAAAAAAAATATTTTTTAGCAAAGAATTAAAATGTTCAATATAGTGTTTCCCATTTCTCAATTTTATTAATTTATTTACAACTCAATATCAATAATTTTCAATTAAAAGCATAAGGAATTATATAATTTCGCACATAAACACAACATTTTAGTACACAAGATATTTCGAAAATACGTCGCACAAACAAAATTACAAATTATCCTTACAATTTTAATAAATTTATTAAAAGCAAAAATAAATTTAAAACTGAATTGTACAAATGGCGCGGAGTCTTTGTTTTGATGTTTATGTTTTGACGTTTACTTTTGTATATATGTATGCGTAAAAACCTGACAAAATATCGGGATTTTTTAAAATTGATCTAGGCAATTTGTTAGATCAAGACTTTTGTGTGAAAAAAATTTGTAATGTCAAAAATGTTGATCTGACAGCTGAATCCGATCAAATCTTTTTGATCTGACAGTTCGAACGAATTTGGTATAAGTCAATTGGTAGACTACGATCACACTTACCATAAAAAAGAGAAATTTTATAACTTCGACGAATGTGACATTTTGCTGTCAATATCCGAATGAGAGTAACAAAGATACTGGGTACCTTTATATATTTTATACGATATTTGAAAGAAATGTATTCAAATATTTTATAGTTTTGTGTTATATGTCAATGTATTACATTGTTTGTTGTTATTTCATTTAATTTATGTTTATATTTTTATTTATTTTTAAAAACTAACCAACATTTTATTATTACCATCAATAATCTTTTTGACTGTGACACGTTGGTTTATTTACAGAATGTTCTTCTAATTCTAGCAAAATCCGTTATACATTTCATAATTGCAAAAAAAAAAGATAAATAAAAAAAAAATTAGTTTCCAGAAACATGCATGTACCTTACCTGTAACCCAACGCGCGGGTACCTTAATCACTCAAATTAAGATATTTTTTCTTCACTCACATGAGGGCTTACCAGACTCAATTCCGTTTTCCTTCCGCACCTAGTTTACCTTTTTATAATCAGATTTGATTTTTATACTAATACATACTTTTCCGCTTGTTAATTTCCATAATTTCTTAAATTGCACTGGATAAGCAGTTCGATATCCTTGTCAATAATTCACTTGAATAGTACTCAAAAAATAATAATACAGATGGAGACACCCCGCGCGCGGTTGTGAGGGATAATAGGTCGTTGGGAATTATTATTATAAAACTGCCATTCAAAAAACTAATGTTAAACCAAAGTTTTTCAGTTCTCTCTAAAATTGACTCAACTATGCGCAAAATATTTTTCCGTTCCAGGGTGCTGTCCAAAATTATAAATAAACTTAACCTAAATAAAACAATTATACCTTTCGGTATTTCCGCAATTCTACTGAAAAGTTGCTAGGTTGCTTAACATCTTTCCCCTGTCAATGTAATCATGTCCTACAAATTACCAACCGATTGCTTTGTGATCTGTTGGGAGAGAGTATATTGAAAATTTTGGAGAACCTAGCGTTGTGTCTATGGATATTTAAACAACATGTGATGGAGTGAGACATGAATGTTTAACAAGTAATTATTGAATAGATAGCAAATTATTTATATAGCCGAACAATTCCAATTGCTTTTGATGGATTTACTTTAAGTTTGCATGAGGTAAATGTAGTTGTATCGCAACGACTGTCCTTTCCGCTTACGCTGTTCTTGATTGATTGATATATCAATAATCTACTGACCTCAATGACTTGTGACATCTATTGACGACACAACACTGTCGGCTTCCAAGTTACGAGGAGCCATGAACTGAACATGCCTAGATAGTGTCTCGAATAATCACTATGTTGAACCTGTAATTAACTATGAATCTGGCTCCTAATTAACAGATTTTCTCCACTTAAGATGTTGGGTTTTCGAATTTCCAGACATCTATCGTAGAAAGAAGAAATATATAAGAAATATATATGCAATCTCCAAAAGATCAAATCAAAGTTTTAGGTTCATTAGGCGATGTAACTTTTAATTTACTCCATTGGAGGTATTACGACTTTATAAGTCTTACATTAGTCCTATTAAAAAGTTTAACTCTTTTATCTGGGATGGGATTCATAAACTCCATTTAGAATGTCTTGTTATTATTCATAATTCTCTCTCTCTCTCTGTCCCTCTCTCTCTGTCTCTCTCTCTTTGTCTCTCTCTCTCTCTGTCTCTCTATATCTCTGTCTCTCTCTCTCTCTCTCTCGCTTTCACATCTTATGAAGGGATTTTGCCTCTACAGCGGACCTCCATCGCTCACGCCCTCTATTATCGACATCCTATTATACACAGGCCTATGTTGCTGCCTTCGAGAAGTTGCTGTAACTCATGGTTCATACGTATACTATATTAGTTATGACCGCCTTTTCAAAAGTAGATAACATTTTATAGTCGTTAGCGGTCAGGGTCCAGTTCCCGCTTTCGATAGTCAGCAGATGTCTTATATGAGTGCCTTTATAAAGTGCAAGCTTTTACGACTGCGATAGATGTTTAGATCGTAATAATCTTGATTGGGCATAGACAAATCGGTGTCCATCGATTCCAGCTTTTATTTCTTGGTCACCGATTCTGAGGTTTGTCATAGATATGCTCCTGGGTGTTGCTAAGAATTTGGGTTTGCTGTTGTTCATCCCAAAACCAAGTCGTCTTAAGTAGCGATCGAGCAGTATGGAACTGTTCATGATATCGCTAGGACTTCGGCCAAGAAGCTCGATATTATCTGTATATATGTTGTAACGATTTACCGGGACACTCTGTAATCTTAAAAATCGGTGATGACGTGATCAATGGTGATGATGATGATGATGATCGATTAGTAAGAGATGAGTATAAACTGGAATTTTTTTTGATGCAATATACTGTTTAACTTTTCCCCTACAAATTGGTTTGGTTATAAAAGGTGGTGCGAACGGATTGAACGGAGAATTGATTAAGAGTTTTTGTATTGACCTGGTTAAGTAATGGTCAAAACTGGAATATAAAATTGCAAAATTGTGTGGTGTAAAGTTTTTTTTGTGAATTTGGATAAGTGGAAGAAGTTGGTTGATAAATCAGCTGTGAGTTGTGTGGCAAATTCGTGTAGTTATAATTAAAAACTAAATTAAGATTGATAAATAAATCGAATTGAATAAAAAGTTATCTGCATTTATACGCAAATAAACATATAAGCTTTGCGATTAAAAATCCTATTAAGTGAATGTATATTATATGTATATAGCCTATGTATTAATAAAATGGGCGAAATTGTAAAATTACTATGAAATTTGTAATAAAATAACTGAATCGAATGGTTCATTAGTAATAATAATTGTTCAAAATAATAACTTTTTGTTGAAACCCAAATAATACATAGTGCCTAAAATATAATTTCGCAATAAAAATTACACATAAAAGAAAATATCTTGTAAACCACGACTAAAATCACAAGTGTTTCAATTATCAATCACGCACTCAAGCCACAAACTAAAACTTCCACCGTTATAACAATTGTAAAGAAATCGTCGGAATTGCTGAATTTATTATCGAGCGCTGAATATAGTGATTTGGTCATCGAATATAATTCTCTACATTGTGGTATCCAACAACATATTGCGGTCGATTATTATTTTCGTAGAGTATACTTACGAATCAACGGAAATACAGTTTAATACTATTAAGACGGGATTTCAACTTTATTTTGGCGGTATAGATGCAGCAAATGCATCCATGATATGGATAACTCGCATGGCCGGGAAAATTTGAACAGGTATAATTTTTTTAATTTTAACTTTAATATTTGAAATATTACTAACTGGTTATCGTAGTTATGTCTAATAGTTGTTAAAAAAACTACGAAATTATTGCCCACATATTTATTTTGTAGATTTTTTTTTTTGTTTGTACTCGTATCTATTGTAAACATATCACAATTTTGTAATCAGGTGCGCACAAATATCTTAATTCGAGCGCCTGTCTTTTTGTTTCATTTTATGGGTTTAAACACTAAATAATAATGAATTACTAGTTTTGGTCGAGATTTGTGATGGCTGTCTGGGAATTTAGCGTGCATATAATTTTTTTTTAAACCGGTATATAATTTGTAACCGGCTTCTATTAAAGTGTTTCGGAAATGTTAATGAACCCTCCTAAGACGAGCCACACCCGAGAAGCACCTGGTATCCGAAACAAGCAAGCCGTTACAATGTAGTAGCCAATGATGTTTTCCTACTAATAGCTATTTCGCCCACTGTGAGATCTTTGATAAAGACCTCTTAACCTGGTGAAGCAATTGCTCTAATAGGGGGCATTCGATTAGTTATACTGAGAAAACATCAGTCACGTTTATTCTCAGATATAAATTCCGTCTTTGATGGCTGTAATTCTTGGGTGAAAGCTTCCGTAGTTTTCCCACATATTCTGCCACAGTGTTTCTAGTGTTACGAGTCAACCAGTTTTCACGAGGCTTTGTTTATTTTCGACGATTAGGTGCTGATTGTCGAACCAACTGCTCCTTGATGTCAAGAGGTGTATAACACGCAATGGGACTGTATATTTTATTAAATTACGTTCATTCATTAATTGTTGATTTTACAACTTACCTATGTCCTTCTGATTGAATGGCGAAAATTCTACATGGCTTACGAAAAACAATACCATCAAAATAGTACATTCTGACCACAACCGTGTTAATCAAGGTAAACATTTATGAGGTTGTTTTGAAATTTCACACGAATATAACAGATTCGATTTTGTGGGGGTAATATAGGGTTTTCCAATAGGAATGCTATGATTTTTAAGAGATGTTTCGGCCATTTGTAATATGTCATCTGTCATTTTTTATTTCATTGTATTCAGTAATGTTTACAATTTCATAACGATTTTTTTAAGAAAATCCTCTTCTCCGATGAGGCTCACTTTCATCTGAGTGGTGCGGTAAATAAACAAAACTGTCGATTCTGGTGCGAAGAAAATCCACAAATTATTCATGAAAAACCATTACATTCACCTAAATTGACAGTTTGGTGTGGTTTTTGGTCTGGTGGAATTATCGGTCCGTATTTTTTTTCGAAAGGAAGCTGGTAACACCGTTACTGTCAATGGAGATCGGTATAGATCGATGATAACCAACTTTTTATGACCGAAATTGGAAGAAGTTGATCTTGACAACATTTGGTTCCAACAAGACGGGGCTACGTGCCACACAGCAAGCGCAACAATTGAATTATTGCGAGAAAAGTTTGGATCATATCACTCTTATTGGAAAACCCTTTTGATTGATTGATTGATTTTGAATGCACGACCAAGTTCTTAGACAAGATCTCCCGGGAGACGCCGGGCCAACCGTACACTCCTTTTACATATAACAAAACCGAGGGATTAGACAGGTTAATTGGATGGGACTGAATCAGCCCGGTTACAGACACCTAGAAATAGCCGATAAGGTAGGCAATGGTAAGGATAGGAAAGGTTTTTTTTTTTTTTGGGCAGAGCGACCCGGTTACAAGAACCTTGGAACCTTGATCGTACAACACAAGACAATACAAGGGATAAAAGTTTTAATGACCATCAACAATTGCTTCTTGGAAACAGCACCTAAAATAAACCTACATTAAATATTCTGTTATTCATTTGCCTCTAAAGCTGAAATGTAAATTCATCATTAATTAAATAGGATTAATAAATTTTGATTTGATTTGAATGCACAACCAACAGTAGATGTGACAGACCTGGCCCGGTTGCAGACTCTTTCAAATTGTGTCAGCTTCCCTTTGAACCGCATCTGAAATTAATTATTATTTTGAAATACTTTAGTTAAGTATAGCCATCAAAACCGCTTCCAGAATGCTTAACTCCTGGAGTCAATATATTGTTAGAATTTGAATTATTTGCTGATAAGTGCTATCGGATCCGGAATTCTTTCCCTAACATCCAATATTTAATTTAAATTTTATTATTATAAACCAGTTTTAAACACTAACACCCGGAGTATCCGTATCTAACCAGCACCACTCTTAAAATAGATTAACTGCTTTACCAAGAATAAATAAACTGTTTAACTTATAATAACTTATTATAACTAAATACTAAATTTAAATAGTTAATAACTGGGTCGCCTTCCAAAATATTTCCTGTAGATTAACTTAAGATTAATGACTACCACTTCACTTTCCAATATTCGCAAGTTTAACCAACAAAACTGCTTCCCAAACACCAATGTCCAAGAAATTAAATTGGTTATTAAATTGAGATGCATAGATACTATTAATTCCGGAATCCTTTCCTAAATCCAGATTAAATTAATTTTATTATTCCAATCCATTTTTAAAATATTATCACACCCGAATATTAGTCATTAATCAGCACCAATCATAAATTAGATTAACTATTTGCTCCGGAATAAGCAATGAACAAATTTTTCTTTTCCATTTAAATAAGATTAAGAGTACAAAACAATAACCTATCTAAGTGAAACTCATACGATATCCGAAAAAATTAAGAAAATCTATTTAATAATTATCTAATTCCTACTGTTAGGTATTTGAACATTTTGCGATAGTAAATATTCTATCAAAATTGTAGGTGAATTTTAAATTTATTGATTGATTGATTAGGATGTACAGCCAAGACTAAGCAAGGATCCCGGATACGCCGGGCCTACCGTACACCCCTTACACATATAACAATACGGAGAGATCGGAAAGGTTATTAGATATGATAGACGTGACCCGGTTACAGACACCTAAGTAGTCAATAGTTAGTAAAGCACAAGCACAAGACGACACAATAATTTTTGTTTCCTGAATATAAATAATCAGCAATCAAGATCCTAAAAAATTTTAGTTGGTAAATTTTCTGAAATAAAACTTCATTATTATGAGTGATTAAACATTTCCTCCACCCATATAATTGATAACCAGCAATAACTTTTTATCCAACTTAGAACAAGCTAACCAAAACATTTACCAATTTACAGTCTCCCGTTCAACCTAGAAAATAATTCAATTTAAGAAGTGCCATGAACCCCGAAAATACAAAAACTATCTAAATACAGCAATATTTGTCTGCATTTAAATTTTATTCTGTAGTTTCCAAGCCATTTATAATTTCAAAAATTCCAACAACCACTGAAATATCAAATTCATTAGCAAACCCGGTTATAGCGAGTGATGCCTACCTTGACTTCTTCCACAAAAGTTATGAAAATTGCATGCTTCCTAAAAAATATTAATTAGAACTAAAATTTAATATAAACAGGAATCAGGCAACACCGCTGTTATGCAAATCACTCTTATTGGAAAACCCTATAGAAAAACTCTATTTGGATTTTTGTTGGTGGCTTATCATTGGGTTTGCTCGATCATGCAGCTTTTTTTTGTTGATGTTTTTTTTGGAGAAAACAGACGATACGAAAACAGTGAGTTGAGTTGAGGCAATTAGTGCAATACTTATGTATGCCTAATTAATTGAAAATTAATAAAATTAATTAAAAATTACCTAATTGTAAATTGCTAAAATCAAAGTAATACAGTGTTTGCCAGTAAGTTAAAAAAAAAATAGAATCGGAAATTATAAAAAAAAACATAGTGTGAGATAACCACTTTAAGGTCTTATGAAAGTTGTGTGAAGTGGTAAAAACGTGACCATAATAAATGCGACTCAATGCACGAGTAGAATGGCGTATAATTGTTGTTGGGCCACAGAGAATAATCGTGTGGAAATCAAATTTACATAATACGTAAAACATCCGAGAATTGTGAATACCGAGTGGCGTACCGAGTTCAACGGAATTACGTTTGGATATTTTGTGGTTGGAATCGTGCTGATAGTAACAACTGTTAAAAAAATCCTAAAACTACGGAATATGCGAAAATTCAGAGGTTGCGATTGGCTGAAGGTCGACATACGAGTGCGGTTTTGAGTTTGGGTGCGGTTAGGACACTGTTGTTTTGCAGCGCGGCTTGGCGTTGCATCGTTTGGATTCCAAATTACAATTTTATCTTTATAAATGTTTTTTTTGTTTATGATTTAAAATTAATTTGTTTATTTTGAATTAACATCAATTTTTTGTTATTTTTTGAATGCCTAATTAAAAATTAGGCTTGCTAATTAAGAAAAATGGTAGGAAACAAATTTAGAGTTTACCTGCTATTTGGTTCATATATTATTATTAATATTTTATTTGTATGTTCATTATTTAATGAATAAGTTTATTAATATTATTAATTTCATTTTCATTTAGATACAGTTGTTAATTACAAGATTCCGTATTTGCCGTACAACGTAGCCGGTTAAGGAAGCGCTTTCTTCGCCACTTCGTGTATTGGTCAGGTATGAATTTAAGCTAGGTCATGTTTTTTTTGCTGGGCTAAATTTTTCACCCAGAATAATAATAATAATAAACTTTCAATTTAATTTCAAATTCACTTTTGCTTTATTTTCTTTCTTCAATGAATAATTTTAGTTTTATTCTAAAGTAATTTTTTTATAATTATAAATTGTATTTGTTTTTCTTTAAATTAAACATTTAATAATAAATAATATGATGAGAATTCTTTATAAAGCTAAATTAATTGGTCTGGTTTTTACTACTAAAATGTGCTGTTAATTTTTCTTTTCTTTCGGGTAACCATGGAATGATGTGGAGTGGATAAAATGTTGATACTCATTTAAATTTCGTTGTGTGATTATACTAGAGTCAACCAAAATTACCGACCAAAATTACCGATCAAATTTACCTCCACCATGCCTGAGCTATCAAAACGGTGGCAGACTCTAGGGGCGACCCGTTACAGGTGCTTCTTCGTTGTTACTGCGCCGATCTAGATAGTCAGTATTGGTCTGATAGTCTGATTGGTAACTCTGCAGTGATGCCTGATCTTTTAAAGCATTGAAATTTCATCGAACGGTCTTTGGTGCTTGTCTATTGAATGTAGATGACAATTAGCTCTTGTATTTGAAAAAGACAAGCATGTGATTGCTGTCCATGTCGGCACCTCTGTAGGATCTAACGTCGGACATGATGGTGAATGTCTCTTAGAGATCGTGATTGATTTGGTTTTCCGTTCTTCCATAATTCTTTCCTCACATCGATTTGTGGATTCTCTTATGTGGAAAAGGGTACTTGATACGAGTACAACTAAATTGTACATTATCAACCTGGCAATGGTGACTCATGATGATTTTAATGTCGTGGCGCGGTATGCTATTGATGACTTTCTCCAACTAGACAAAGAATAGATCTTTGCCGTCGTCCGATTTATCTTCGATGGGTGCATGTCCATTAAGAATCCTGATGTGAAATTTGTTAGTGCGGATTCTCCCCGTGCATATCCGTTTATTGATAGAACATATGTTGCTGATATGTTGCTTTACGAGCCGACGAATGAGAAACCAAATCCAAATTCTCCTCAATTCTGCTAGCCGCTGTAATGAAGAGTCTAATTCTTCAGAAGGAATCAGAATGGACATGATAAACCATGTGTTCACTATATTCTCCCTCGATACCTTAGGGCTCAAACGTAATGTTACAAATGTATGTTTTCTGAAGAACCAGTAGTTGCCATTTTTTTAAATTAAATATATTCATTGTGATACTTTTGTGGTCATGGTTTTCCTCACGTTGTCCCCATTGCGTCGTTTTATTTTCATGGCAGTTTATGAAATTACTTTGAATTCAGTGAATAACAGGAATCTGAGAAAATAAACTGAAACCGGCTACAACGGTGAAGCATGTAAATATGTAAATATTGTAAATCATGCCTTCAGTCTTTTTAAATAAATGGCTCTTGGCAATATGTTTGTATTAAAAAGCAAAAAGAATGTGTCCGTATTTAGTAAGATACTTCAGTGTCTTCTGTTCATGCAGGTTCAGCTTTGTTTACCTAGCGCTAAAGGTGTGAGAAGAATGTGAATTGCTTATGTGGTGTACTTTTTAGTGTCTCACTGTAGCTATTTGCTGTATTTTCAAAAAAGACTTTTGTAAAGCGCTATGTGGCTTTCTTTACATTTTATAATATATTAGGTTTCTAGCTTACTTTGTTCTCTGAAATAAGATGTGTTATTTACCTCAAGGGATCTAGGTTTCACCGAAGACGACGACAGCAGTATCATCCGTATATGCGACCACCCGGAAACTAGACTTTCAGATTTAATAACGAGTTCTTTGCAACCTAGTTCTAAAGAAGTGGGCTATCACTCCACCGTGCAGCGTTTTTCTACCTAAATCTACGGAGGTTACGACGATTTTGCTAAGCATCTGATCTATCCAGCATATGAGTGACACGTGAACACTTAGGCTTGTTAATACCCTAGTGTTATCCTTGAAATTTGCTATACTCACGGAATCATAACATTATCAATATGGGAATTAATGGGGTTGAGAGCAGGTTCCACACATTAAACGGCTCGAACGAGAATTTAATCTAAGCTTTTATTAGAATTTCCAAAATTTTTAGGATGAGGATAAGCTTATAGGTTTTAAGTCTTTGGGTTTGCAATGAGAACTTCTTCCTGTTTTAAGTATAGTTAAACAACCTTCATTTAAGTCCACTTCTCATAAATGTGAGAAAGTTCCAGGCTGGCTATGAATATAGTCATGAGCGTGGTCAGTAAACACCACAGAATTTTCACAGTATTTTCCTCTTGTTTATTATTTGACTTATTTGACCCCTAGCTGCCTTTCGTTTTTCTGTCGTGTTTTTGGGGTTACCAGGAAAGTGAGTTTCAATTACATCGCTTCTCGGTATGACTCTAACCTTCCTCTTGCGAGCCTCTGGTAATGAGCTTCTGTCTACTCGTCTCTTAGTTATATCAACCCTCTGGCTTAAAATGAAACTTCGTCTTGGTCGAGTGTATTTTCATAGTCATAAGGCCATACTACTCTCTGATAGACTAGTGGCTTCAGTCTGAATCTTTAGCTGGTTAAGTCATTGGTCTTCGACAGTGCAACCAGCGATTGTTTATTTTGCTCCTAATTTTACTATCTTCCATCGTTTCAATTTATCTCTGGGATACAATTCCTTGTCCTGTGTCTCCGAAGAACATCTTTTTTAGCGATAACCATCTCTTTGGTTCAAGGGCAAATCTCACCTAGACCTTCTGTAGCCTTTTAGAAGGACTGCGAGCCTTGGTTTGCACTTCCTGTCAACTTGTCTTTGTTACGAAACCGGCCAGTACTCCGGAAGGATGAAGTTGGACCAGGATTCTTCATCATGATTGGCATAGCAACCACCTGCGTGCACTATACTTTTGACTTTCTTAGACCTGTCAATTATGCATAGCTTCTTGCTCATTGATTTCAAAACGCAGTTCAATGATTTAGAAGCAGTTATCTGCAACCTGGTACTTTTCGAAATCATAGGCGATTGCTCTTGAGATGCCTGCTTCTTACACAAATATCTACCAGGCGGACCACCTTGTATAGGCTCTGAAATTTTTGTAGTATATTCGAGCGATACGTTCCTTTAGCTTTTGGAATCTTGCTGATCGTCTTTAGCGTTTTCCAAGCTGTATTTACAATCCAACATATAAGGGTTCTTGTTCCGAAATGTCTGGATATACCGGTAATTCTGATGATGAGGAAATCTGGTAATTCTGATGATGAGTCGAGATAGTGGTTTGTCGTTGGTAACTTTGTACTGCTTTGCAGATTTATTTGGGACACCGGTTGGACCCTAGTAGAGTAAACGTGATATTGGATTCCAATTTCAACGCAATTACCGTTTCCGCAACCCACATTTCCGATTTGAGATTAATATCAAAGAGAAAATCATAATTTACTTTAATCTTTATGTCAGCTGATGTGCCCAATAATTGAGGAGTCGTTTCGAATATTTATATTTCTATAGAATTAATGCGCCTAACATACCCATTTGATTTCTTCATTCATTTATAAGCTGCCTTTATAACACCGGAAACCCATTAAATATTTACTAAACAACACAATAAAATGTGCGTCCCTACTATAAAACGTTATCTTTATTAATTTCATTGACACTTAATTAATTTCAAAGATTCCATCAATTTTCAATATTTATTTATAGACAAATTAAATCAAAATTTAGATAGCAAGTGTGTTATAAAACCACTATGTATGAGTAAAGTGGAATGTAAACTTACATTTTTCCGGTTAATTTAATTTTTGTAGAAATACCATAATCCGTCAATAAAAATTCTCAACCATTTTATTACGATTGAAGGTAACCAACCTATTATTCTTCATATTACGTGCGATTCCGATAAGATGCCGAATTCCTTACACTATATAATTAGTCACGAATTGAGCAATGCCGCAGTTAAGTGCGATATGCTAAATCCTTCATCAAATACTTTTAATTATAACTTGATTAACCAGGAATCTTCTAGCTACCGAATGCCACTTATAACATTAAATTTTAATATGCATCGAAATTTTGCTGATATTGTGTAGCTGACAGCGTTATCGTATACTATCCCAAACGACATGTACAATTTACAATATCAAGATAGTATTGTTGTAATTGTAGAAAATCGTGGATTGTTATCAACTAAACCTATGAAATTGCACGTAATTGACTAGACTTGAAGACGGCTCAAGACGCGACTAAAATACGATGATAACAGATTTGGTGAACTACATAAACTTTTGTTTCATAATTGCCATGTACGCAACATTGATAACATCTTTCCGAATATAAATTGAAGTCAGAATTCGTTTTTTCGGTTAGTCCAAATTTGCGAGCAACTACAACAATATCGAAATCAGAAAATGACCGTAACCTTGTATTCATTAGCGGATGTTGAATTAAATGATGGCGTTAAAAGTCCACGAGTTTGGTGTGTGATGCGTGATGTAGTCTATGATTTAACAGATTACTTGGATGACGTAAAATAGAAAATTGTAATTAAGTTTAAATTGTTTGAATTAATTGTATTTTTGTTATGTGATCAGCATCCAGGTGGTGGTGAACTTATAACGGAATATGCGGGCAAAGATGCAACTAAAGCGTATGATGATTTCGGGCATTCCAATGATGCGAACCAAATACTAAAAAAATACAAAATTGGAGAATTAGTGGAACAAGATCGTAAAAGTAATCGGAACAAGAAGGTTAAGAATAACTACGAGGAAGCTGAAGAAACGCCAAGAAAAAAACGTGGGCCATGTCTCTTTTTCTGTCGTTAAATTTGGATGTGGTTTGATGTCTTAGGTCTAAATAGCTAAATTTTACTATTATGTTTAAATTATTTATGAAAGTTTAGTGTAAAAAAAGTGTGATAAAATAATTAAAACTGTTTAATAATGAGGTGTTTAAATGTTGAACTATCACGGGCCTCAAGTTTTTAATGAATGTTTAACCACAAACATAACGTGGTATCGTCACAATGTCAGGATTTATTTGGATTTGTCTCGGGAATATTTAAATGTTTTGTAAGCTACGGATACTCTAGACAAGACAGATAGTGCGCCCTATTAGAAAATGAGAGATTGGTCAGTTTTGTAATTAAATTATTCTGCTAAAAATAACCAAATTGTAGAAAATAATCTACAAAAATTTTCTTCGAAACCAACATAATTATATTTTCATTTTCAAAAATTTCGTTCAACCAGCATTTTCTAAGTGATACTAAATAAAGAAGTTTAAGTTTTGTACGCTATCTGCATGTTCAATTGCTTGTAGTATGTAGTGAAGAACAGACCCATATTTGGGAAAAATTGAAAAAATTGTGAAATTGGATTTCTGAATTTGGATTCTACCTGTCCATGATTAGGAATAGTCTTAGTTGATGACATTGTCTACGAATATTTTACGCTGTCTACGAGCAGTCGACAAAAACATAAACGCCCAACTATGCCGTAAATACAACCTAGCTGACCTACGAAGGAGAATGAACAAAGATCTAACCGTAGAAGAAAGCACTAAAGTGAAGTTTCCGATAAACTACCATAAAAATGACAAAATCTTAACATCCCAAAAAGTGTAAATTTACACTTTAAAAAAAAGTTATTGTGCAAAACGAAATAAAGTGTTAAAAAAATAAGTACAAAATGACAATACTTGTGTATAACCAATCTTGATGTTTTCCAGAAGCCAACATATTTATGCAGTGGGGCATAGATTTTTGTTAATATTAATATTTCGCTATAGTAAAAAGTGTAGTGGCGGTTCGATAGTAAATGTGAAGGCATCGTAGAGCATGTCTACTCTTAATGGTGTAATTGTGTAAACATTAAGAATTGTCTAAATAATATGATTTCATACAAAGATGCCTTGTCATTAACTATCAAAGAGCTGCACCAAGAGCTGCTATACCGAGAAAGTTGTTTTGACTTTTGAGGGGCCGCTTATAAAAGTGATTTAATCATTACTATTATAGAACCATAGGTGTGAATGCTGATAAAGGCAAACAAACAGAAAAAAACAATGGCAGATTTCAAAATTCCATTATAAACCGCAAACTTCATTTATAAGAGCTGGTATGCTCAAAACAAGGTGTGCAGTTTACAAAATTATTGTAAACTAATAAATAAACAAATAAATAAATAAATAATAAATAAATCGGAAATGCATCACGGCTAGTGCGGGATATATGCCGATTTTAAACGAGCTGATCTAGTATGGGGTGGTTGGGAAGTTGATTGTGTATAAGTAGGTGTCGATTATCATAGTCGTTTGCCACTAGATTGACGCTAAAATGGAATAATTTCCTATGATTGTGTATTTAATTCGAGAGTGCTGAAGATAGCCCAATGTACGGAACAATCACAATAAAACCCATTACAATAGAAAATAAAAGTAAAAATTATTTAAAATAAATTCGTAAAAAATCACGAAAAGTTAATTGTGAGAATGAAACATAGATGAAAAATATGAAAGAATCGCTTTCGTTAGGCTAGCAGTAATTCGCTAGTACTACAAATACATGGTAATGTCCTATATATAGACAATATTCCAATGTAAGTAATACAACATCAGTTGTCGCGACCTGATGAGAAGACAGATTTTTTTCAAATCAATAATCTCATCCGTTCGAAACTGATTGTTTTGATTCTTACAAATTTTCCATCTATGAGTCAAAAAATTCAAATGATCTAGTCTGTCCGTACAATTTCAGGAACGAGTAGTAAATGTCCATACAAAATTGTCAAAAGGATCAGCGATGATGTGTAGAATAAAAGAAAACCGGGGAGGTGGACGAAAAGTAGTGCAGGTCCATAGACTGAAAGCAATACGACAGATGGTGGTAGTGTTACAAATTCTACTCTACAAATGTTATACCACACTCGGCTGTCGAGTGGCTAAGGTATAAAACCAAAGATTGCGAGTTTGAATCTAGTGAGAACCCATAATTTTATAATTTTTTTTTATTTTGCTTTCTTCTTCTTCTTTATCTTCTTTTTATTTCCTTCTTTCTATCTTTTCTACGACTAATCTCATTGGTATCTAGTAATTGTTTTATTAGTTTAGCGGACTGTTCTTGTGGGATCAAACCTATCGGTTCATCCCAGCTCTGCCAGTCCTTTGATTTCAGCGACTCAGCGAACCTACTAATTGCGTTGTCAGTTCGGAGTTTCTTCCAATAAGCCTTCAGTGGATTTTTCTGAATTTTAAATTCAGTTCTTGCCTTTTCTTTTTAACATGTGATTTCCACCTGAGCTTAGAGTCGGCATGACCAAGGTATTTAGCGTTATCAGAATATGGAATTGGTTGCGAATTTAGTCTAATCGGAATAGATTCTAATTTCCTATTTGTAAAGTTGATATGTGTTGATTTCGATTCGGTTAGTGTTTTTCTACATTTTTGGTCTAGTTATTTACTATATTAATAGCATTTTGTAGTTTCCTTGTGAACTCAACAATACTAGTGGCCGTCATCAGCAAACGTTTCTATTCTAGCTTCTACTATGATTGGTAGATCATTTGCACACAGGAGGTATAATGCAGGACCCAGAACACTGCCTTGTGGAACCCCTGCCAATATTTTCTTTAGTTTTGAGTATTCCCCTTCCTGTCTCACGCGGAAGTAATGGTCGTTAATGTAAGACTGTAGCAATTTAAAATATTGTTTGGCAAATCTCGTTGGAGTTTAAATTCCAGACCACGATGCCAAACTTTATCAAATGCTTGGGCTACATCTATATTGTTGAACATACTATCTTTTTTTCCAGCGCCGTCTAAATTGTATTTGTGATCCTATGTTTATCCTATGTTTAGGTCTATCGTTGAGTGCCTTTCTCGGAATCCAAATTGATGTGCTGGTATAAGATTTCTGCTCTCTATAATTGGCTTTAGTCTCTAGAGCCACAGTCTTTCGAAAATATTTGATGTTGTTGTTTACAAAGAAATATGCCTGTACGATGTTTTGTCGTTTGGCGGTTTACTAGGCTTTGGAATCATTATGATTTCTGCTACTTTCCACAGTCTCGGAACCTAACTGTAGGGCTTTGATTGTGTGTCCCGTTATCAAGTCGTATCCAGGGGCTTTTTTATCTTTGAGGTTTTCTACTTCTTGTTCGATTTCTTTTAACAGTAACTGGTAGCACAGTTACCTCGTCTATTTTGCTTATAGGTGTTAAATATTCATTATCCAGATTGTCCAGGTGGTGGTTTGAAGGTATTTTCTAAGTGTTTGGCAAACAGATCAGCTTTTTGCTTTTCACTGCGGGTCCAGATTCTATCAACTAGTTTTATTGGTATGGCTTCCCATAGGGAATATTCCGTGTCAGGTTTACCTGTCAGGTTACTTAGGAAGCTAGCAGCTGACTCATTCTTAATCTCCCTTATAAGTAGTTTAGGTTTGTTGCACTAGTTGTTTAGGATAGTTTTGTCTTCAGGGGCTCTAGTTCTCTGCCAAGTCATACGAGCTCTTTTTTTCGTTAACCAACTCTCTCACTATATAACTCTCAGTATATAATTTTTTCTAATATTTTTTACTGGTCAGGAGTACTTTCTTAGGCCGCTTTTTGTACACTTTCAATGAGGCTTTCCAGTTATTCTTCTATCTTGTAAGCGTTCGAGATCTGCACCTGTAGATTGGCTCTTTCTTCGACTAGCTGCCAAAATTATTTCCCGCTTGTTTTGTTATTTGTTAGTTTTGGAAGGCTTGCTTTCCTTATTACCGTGTCACTTATTGCCATTAAAACTGGTGAATAGTCTGACGATAGCCCTTCTTTATTTTCGACTGCTAAGTAATTTTCGTAGATACCTCTTGATATATAGAAATCCAGAAGATGAGGAATTTATTTGGATCCGTAGGCCAGTGGGTTGGCTTTCTAGTTGAGTGAAACTCACATTTTAATGTCCTACCTGCTTCAAATAGCTCTCTTCCTTTGGGAGTAGTTCTATTTGATCCCCAGAATATGTTCTTCGTGGTAAAGTCGCCTTTTATAATACAATTATTTCCAAGCGTTTTAAGAAGAAGTTTGATGTAGTCTTCTTTTTTTGGGTTGAATCTGGGTGGATAGTAGATTGCTGATATACTATAGCTCTTGTTATAATCCATTTGATGTCATCCAGATGTGATATGCATTTGTTAAGAATTGCTCAATGTAACTTCGTCTTAAATTTTGAACTAAGTTCCGGAATCTGGACATGCTGAATATAACTAGCCCATTTCTTAACAAATTATGGTCAATTTGGTATGTACAACCGGATTGGGATTTTAACGTGAATTTAACGTGAAGTTCTGAAATCTAACCATTTTACAATGGGCTTGGCCATTTTTTAACCAATAATGGTCAAATTTAGATTGTAGAGCTGGATTGGGATGCTTATACATCAAATTTGGCTGAAGTTTTGGGTTTTCGGCATGTTGGATGAAACTTGATCATTTCTTAACCAATAATGGCCATATTTGACATATCGGTCTAGATTGGGATTCTAAGGAATTCTTAAGGAATTTGGCATTGCTTACTTGAATGAAACTTGACCAGGCCATTTTTTATTTACATATAATGGAATTTCAAAATTTCTTAACCACTTATACAGGATTCAAATCCATACATATTAAATGCCCGCGCCCGCTGGCCGGCCCAAATTATGGTTTAGGAATTCATAAAAAAATAAAATGAAAAGCGGGCTTGATAATCGGGATTTTGATAAGCGGGATTTCGAAAATCGGAATTTTGAAAAGTGCGATGTTGAAAAGCGGGATTTTGCAATTCAGGCTTTTGAAACGACTCCAACCCGAAGAAATCAAAGGTGTTGGGTAATAAAGTTTGTAACTTAAAACACTGAGTGTTTTATTTGCAAAATCGAATACGAATCCGTATCGAATGTCCGAAATTCGTAATAGTATATGTTTAATTAACGTAACTTTCGGGATGGCAATAAACATACCTGATAGGAATTTGCAATCAGAAGTGCCAACTTCATTGGTTTCTAGAACACTTTTTGTCAGAAAATTGTTCATTCAACGGTCGTTGTTGTTCAATGAAATTGGGCCAATTCTGGATTAGCACAAATTCAGTCACTATATTCTTGGGATGGCAATTAACATACCTGACAGGAATATACTTTCAGAATTGCTTATGACTTGGATTTTAGAACATTTTATTTCGATTGTTTTATTTGTTGTTCAACATAAATATTATTGAACGATAGATCTCTGTTTTTTAATATAGTATCTTTTAGGGGCTGGTTTGGTTTTCCTCGATTTATTAATGAAAATTTATGAAAATTAAATTTCTATGATAAGCACAAATTTCATCAGTTTAGCAGCCTTTAGAAAGCTTTAAAATTAGGCTTAAATTATTTCTGGTTTTTTCTAGAACTCGGGTTTTATTTATTTCGTCTTTTAGGCGAAATTTGAAATTTTTTTCCCGTTTTTTCGGCTCCTGGACTAGCACTAATTTTTTCCCGTGAGCACTAATTAGCACTAATTGGGCTTAATCGGTATGCAAAGTTTCATTTTGAAATTCGAAAGTTTCCCTGCTGCAGTTACCCATGTGTTTAATTAGCTACCCTTTCGTATTTACGTAATATTGGATAACGATAAGATAACAATCTAATCCCTCTCAGTGATTTGTAGCAAAATCAAACAAACGCGTCAAAAGAAAACAAATGTTCCTTTACGTTAAATTTGACTAAATAAATAATGCCGCTAAAATGCGCTTTTTAAAGCAGAAATAGAATAGGAAATATTTTGTTTTCTTTTTTCACGTCGCAAGAGTATCTATCATCTTATCATATACAAGATCGTTTCTAATTATAATGTTAATATTGGCTTAATAAGATCAACAAAAGATAAAATATCTAAGAAATGTTAATTGTTGATTATAATCTTTTTAAGTTTTTGAATAAAATGATGTTATGATCAAATTTGTGTCAGAATTAGTCGTCGATTAAAACAAATATGTATCTATTATTTATAATTTATATTAAATACAGAAATAGAACTCTATAATTATTTCTATATTATAATATTTTGTTTGTGTTCTCAGCTTATAAAAGAGAATTTATGTGAATATGTTGAAAACACAAATTATAAGCGATCGTTTTCCTGAATCATCGATCGATGAAGATCAAAAAACAAATTTTATGTGTATGTGTCTCGTCGTATAAGTGGATCATATCTTATGCATATTGATTGTGCCTTAAAGATATATTTTAATTAATTTTATAATAATCATCAAGGAGATGTATAGAAAAAATACGATCATTATTAGATCGGTATATTTCATATAATACTGGTGTGGATATAAATTAAATATATCGAATAACATATTTAATAAAAGCGATCTATAATAATCGATTTCATCAAAGTGCTTTTTCGGATTAAAAATGTTTACTTCTTTCCTAGGATAACAATCGAGAGACCAAAATTAAAATGAACATAAAAAAATTTAAATTATTATTAATAAATTTTTATGAATAAATTATGGTAAATAAATCAATATTTTTTCTGGTAAATTTACTTTAACAAGAAAAAAACATGTTCGGTTAAATTTAAAACAAAAATAATTAAAATATCAAAAAATAAGAAAAAGAGTTAAAATTAAATTATGGTGAAATTGATTCAAAATTTTATGTAAGAAAATTATTTATTTTATTCCTTACTTCTTATTCTTTTGTTGATTATAGGTATAATGATATAAAACCGAAATTATTAAGACAAGAACTAAGTAGTTAAAAACAATACCTATTTGATCCTAATAAATGATCTTTATGATTTTGAAGTTACCTATCAGTAGCGGATTCATAGTTGTGGGCCTCTGCGCGCTACTGAAGTTTGAATCCTATTTGATATGCAGAACATTTGACTTGGATTCCTTTTAAATATTCGGCCAAACCTAAGGTAAATAGTTTAGTACGGTAAATTAAAACTTTAGCACAATTTACGTAAAAAACGTGTCATTCTTTCAATTTTCATAACACGAGATTAATACCGCAATGCAAGAAATGCCAAAGCTTTAGCTTACAAAAGCAAAGATTTATAAGTAAAATGCGGCATTAAAGATTTATAAATAATTCGACTTAAAATACTACGTTACAAGAGAAAGGATTCCAACTACAACCAGAGTGCAGCCACAACCACAGTACATAGAACCAGGAAGGAGATTCTACAGGCAAATAACGCAGCAGTCAACTAACGCTACTAAAGAAAACCCACTTGAAAGGATATTCCGAAGTACAGAAACGATAAATACACGCCTAGCAAAACAAGAACGTAGCCTAGAAGCTAAATATAAGCGACTAGATAGATATACAAGAAGATATTCGCGTGAAGTTTGTCCTAAATCTGTCCTAAGAAAAATTAAGATTCGTTTAGGACAAACTTTACGGTTCTGTACAAATGCGTGAAGTTTATCCTAAATCCTAAAAATTGTATATGTATAAGTGAATATAATATACTTCTTTCGTATAAACGAATAAAACTGAATGGTTTACCATTTAAACTGAATTTTATTAAATACGAAAATGGAGTATCTGCCAACTTTTTAACAAATCTTATAATTCCTATTATACTTCTAATAAACGTTTTAATTGTAAATTATTTGTATTTAAAGCCACGCGGCCGCTTCCCTTCGCTAAATTTCCAGAACTTATATGAGTTATGAGGAAGATTTTCGAAAATGGCTTGTCCTAATCCCCGGCAAGGCTCTTTTTTTCTCAAGAGTTGGCACTGTTTAGATAGCTTGGTTAATGTAGCACCTAACCATATAGGTCGCTATCGTGTCAGATTGTTGGGATATTTAAAAAAAATCAATATGTAATAATCGTCTTTACATGAGTTATGAGGAACATTTTCGAAAATGGCTTGTCCTAACCCCCGGCAAAACTCTTTTATCTCAAGAGTTGGTACTGTTTGGATAGCTTGGTTCAAAGAGCACCTAACCATATAGGTCGCTATCGTGTCAGATTGTTGTGGATATGTTAAAAAATTTAGAATGTAATAATCGTCTTTATACGAGTTATGAGGAAAGTTTTCGAAAATGGCTTGTCCTAACCCCCGGCAAAGCGCTCTTTTTTCTCAAGAGTTGGCACCGTTTGGATAGCTTGGTTAATATAGCACCTAACCATATAGGTCGCTATAGTGTCAGATTGTTGTGGATATTTGAAAGAATTTAAAATGTAATAAACGTCTTTATATGAGGACTAATGAGGAAACTTGTTGTTTTTCACTTTTAATTTGTTTAATTATATTTAATTTATAATTGCCTTTTAAAAATTGAATACTCGAATATATTTATTTAAATTGTAATTTTTTTTATTTTATTTAGTTTTCATTTTTTAAAAACTGATAATTTTTATTTTTTCCTATTACAATATTATACATTTTTTTCTAAACGAAGAAAATTCATAATAACGAGACTTTGCAGTTGTTACACTAATACATGCATGAAAATAGTGTTGTTTTCATTTTAGGACACATTTAGGGCATATTACACCAAGGTAAGAAGACACGAATGAGCTTACATCAATACTATACTAATCAAATGGTTACCACAGCAAGTTCCAGAGCTAGAAATTTTTCTTAACTAAGAATAAATTTTATTTGTAATCGGAAACTCATTTAACAGAAATTTCATTTATTAAAATACTTACATACAGGAGGAAACGTTAGAGGTAGATCTACCGTAATTATTAAAATAACGTTAAACAAAGGTGGACAGGTGAATTTAAAGATATTCAAACCTTATGGTCACTCTATTTCGCTTACGTTAGATCTCAATTGGAATACGCTGTACCGGTCTGGAATCCATACTATGCTGTACACATTAAAAGAATTGAAAGCATTCAAAAGAAGTTTCTGATTTTCTTGTTAAAAAAAGTGACTGGAATTACGACCACAATTTACCATTCCATGAAAATGTGGCTCGGTTACCTCCATACTCAACAAGATGCACGGATTACAAAATATGCACGCTTGAAAATAGACGAATTCTTTTAGGTGCGGCTTTCATTGGTAACGTTTTGCTTGGTCACATTGATTCAGCATACATTTTGGAAAACATATCAATTCATGTGCCTTGCAGAACATTTCGAAACCATGAATTTTTAGCACTAGAACACCATTCCACAAACTATGGAGAAAATAACCCCATTAATAGGTCGTCTAAATCGTTGAACAAAGTCGACGACCTATTTGACTTTAATTTGTCAAAGGGCAAGTTCAAAAATATACTTAAGAATTATTTTTTAAATTTTTAATTGTTAAATTTTTAATTCTGAAATCATACATGTAAATCACAGAATAGATTTCTTTAAATAAATAAATAAATTACGACGGGCCCGGAATTGAAACAGAAATTATGCAAAAGTTGAAACAATCAAAAATAAGGATCTCAGTATCTCCTCTATTTACTGTCCCCCATCGATATCAGTTAAAAAAAGAAGACTACAATCGACTTTTTAAATCACTAGGACCAAATTTTATAATAGGCGATGATTGTTATGCAAATAATACCTATTGGGGATCTAGACCTACAACCACGAAAGGTAAAGGGTTATTTAATGCATCTCGCGAAAACATCTGTGAATTTCACTCTGCATCGACAAGAGTGAAGAACTATCATCTGGCCAGTCACCTGCGATCATGACTCTGAGTACAATGATAATAAAAAATATAACTTGTCTAAATTAGGAAACAATAAAACCAATTGGGATTTATTCAAGAAGTTAGAGTTACAAATCACCGCGAACCAATTAGAACAGAAATGCAGCTGAAAGATGAACTAGAAACACTCATTAATACTATCCAACAAGCACCTTGAGAAAGTTCACCTATTCCTCAAAGCAACTCCATAAGGGAACATAACTATCTTCTTAAGGTTAAGGTTGAGTTCTCCAGAGACTAGTTAGAGAGCATAACGGAAAGCTCGGAAAATCTGGCAGTATACTCTTGCTCCGCAACACAAAATTTCCGCAATTTCTGTGCAGCAAATTAAAATAACTATGAAAGCAAGGAAATAAAATATGAAAGCATAAAAAAGCGACTTCGATGTCTTTCTGAATTAGAGGATGACAATTACTCACTTTGGAAAGCAACGAAGGGGTTTAAAAGAACCAAAACGCATGTGCTACCTGTCAGAAATGATGACGGATCGTTAGCTAAAAGTGACAAGCAGAAAGTCTCTCTATTTGCTATCTACTTAAAAAAGATTTTTCAACCGTAGCTGAGGCGAACAGCAAACGAAAATACAACTTTCGTAAACAATGTACATGATCTCAACGTAAGACCTGTGATGTGACCTTTTTGGAACTAAAAACTGAAATCAATAATAATTTAAGTATCAGAAAAGTTCCAGGTTATGACTTAATTACTGGGCAAATGGTGAAAGCCATTCCTCCCTGAGAAAGGTTTGCGTAAATTAGCTCAAATCAACTAGACTAACAAATAGTACATCTTAGTAAATGAAATCAGTACATGTTACCTTTATAAACCAAAATGTAAATTGGATTCCCGTGGTTCTTAACTCAAACCAAATTCTACATGCAAATACAGGTAAATACCTTAGCATAACTCTCGATGATAAGCTAAGATGGAAAGATCACACCAAGAGGAAAATCGAGGAGTTAAACATCAAATATAGGAAAATGTACTGGCTCATAGGTAGAGAAAATCAGAGCTCTCAATACAGAACTAAGGTATCCAACTTTTTGTTGGTTCGGTAGCTCCGTTCCATATTGAGAGCTCAACAAAAATATGTGTCAACAATATTTTACTGTTTTAACTAAAAAAAAATTTATAAACAATTTGTATTGAAAAATTGATGCCATTCCGGAAAAAATTATGTCAAAATAGTGATAGTTCTCTCGACTCCAAAAAATATCCTAACAAGAAAACAAATTATTCTCAAATGCAAAAAAACGTGTATGATACGAGAAAGAAAATCGTGTAATTATATATAAAGCTGATGAAATGGGAAAATTGTTTGAGTTTGCTGAACAGCCAGAAGTCACACGGAGCTAAATCAGGCGAATACGGTAGTTGCGGAACGATATGGGTGGAATTTTTGGCAAAAAATCACGTAAAACCAATGCAGTATGAGAAGGTGCATTATCGTGGTGCAAAAACCAAGAGTTGTCGACCCTTAATTCCGGCCTCTTTTTACGAATAGCTTCGCGCAAACGACGCATAACACTCAAATAGTATTCCTTGTTGACAGTTTGGCCGGTCGGAAGGAATTCGGAGTGCACCACACCTCGATAATCGAAGAAAATTGTCAACATCACCTTGATTTTTGACTTGCTTTGACGTGGTTTTTTCGGATTCGGCTCACCTTCGGCACGGTATTCGGCCTATTGATCGTCTGTTTGCGGGTCGTAAACATAGATCCAAGACTTATCGCCAGTTATAATACGTTTCATGACATCCTGGTAGTCGGAAAGCATTGTTTCACAGACGTCAACGCGACGCTGTTTTCCAAAAAATTGAGCGATTTTGGAACCAATCGTGCTTTCACTTTTCTTAGGCCCAAATGATCTTTCAAAATGGTTTTCACTGATCCTTCCGATATTTCAACGATGCCAGTAAGGTCTCTGACTGTTAATCGTCGATTCTCGAGCACCAATTCCTTTATTCCTCTTTGAACAATTTGTACCAATCAAAAACATTTGCTCGCGACATACAATTATCATCGAAGGCCTTTTGCAAGATTCTGAACGTTTCGGCACCACAAAATTGATTCCGCACACAAAATTTAATGGAACTTCTTTGTTGAATAATTTCACTCATTGTAAAAATCGCCGAATACACTTTTTATACATCAGAAAGACAAGCGTATACTAAACACTAATGATTATTTTGATGTGACATTTGGCACAGATGTCACTGACAGTCATACCTACGTAGAAAAAAAAATATTTCGATGAATGGTTTTCAGCGCGAAATTTAAATTAAAAAGTCTTACTACTTTTTGCCCACAGTAGTAAATGTAGATAAAACAAAATAATAATTATAGTACCAAAACATATTTTTGTTTTGTAGAGCTCCGATATCGTCGTCTGAATTCGTAGTTGATGTCTATTACCAGAAACTGGACTATAAAGACCAATCCTTGAATTACAAAACCTTTATATAGTCCGGTTTCTGGTAATGGACATCTACTACGAATTCAGACGACTCTATAGCTGAGCTCTAACTCGTACAATTTTTTTGCCACTAGTAATTTAAATAGCCCAATCCCTGAACTACAAAAATTATATAGCCCCGTTACTAATAATAGACATGTACTACGAATTCAAACGATTATAGCGAAGCTCTACATCTCTTTTGTCACCATAGGGTTAGTATGACTACTACACGATAGATGCCATTGCACCACGTACAAATTAATTTTTCCAAAACAGAAACAAAATAAACCGCGTACTAACTTAACAAAGCGTTCATAAAACCAAAAAATTTAAAACTATTACAACCTCAAACCAAATGATTTTCCTCCAGCAACAGAACAAGCAATTGTTAAAAATGCACTAACTTTTGCTTGATCAAACAAAAAATTCGCAAAGAAAAAATGCTGACTGCACAACATTTTTGTTAATTTGCTTAACGAAACGAGTTGGATAACACCGTTATTCCTTCAATACCAACTAAAAAAAAAATTAAACTATGTTAACACTACTACAGAATACAAACATAACTAGAACCAATAAAGACCAATAAATTTTATTCGTACCCTAAATTTTTTATAGGAAACATAACTTTTAAATAAGAATGTTTTTAATTATTGTGGTGATTTTATATTTGAAATATCCTGCAAAATTTTTTATGAGTCCGAAATTGTTTATTTGAAATAAAAATATTCAAAAATAAAGAATTTTTCATACCTTTGAGCCATACAAACACAGCTTTATGATGTTTCTGTAGTTATTCTGTGGCACTACTAAGTAAACTGCGAATTATTAAAACTACTTACGCTAAAATGTCTAACTTATTAACACTTTTAAAATAAAATAAGTTAAATTAAAGAAACAAATATAGATTAAATTAATCTTTTATAAATTATTTCACTTTCATTCTTTATTTGACTGTTCTAGTCCGTTAACACCGGACTAGAACAGTCTACTCCGAATCATATGATAAAAATTATGATGACACTAACTGCGCCAAGAATGTAGAACATTATTCACATTTTCTTTTGGCTTAATCGGCTAGCATTCACAGTAAATTAGGTATGCAGCTCGAGCTAAACGAAATGTTTCACCAAGCTAAAAATATTGTGTGGACAATACACATGTGATACATTTTCCAATTTTGTTTGTCGTTCACATTCGATTGTTCATTAAATTAAATTAATTTGTAAATGAAATTTAAGTTGGCGGCATCTTGAAACTACAAATAACAAAGCTAAAAATCGGTATGTCAAAATGTATCTTACAATTTAATGTACCGTGCAGATAACTTTTCTATGAAAACTGTGGATACTGGAAAATTTAGCTTAGCCAAAGCTACGTATTGACCTTATAACAACAAATCATTAAACCCAACCGAATATTTATCACATATGTATCAGATAGTTCAGTTCTATTAACAAGTGTTGTGATAAACAGCCGATTAGTACGGTAGGGCAATTTATTTCGTTTCTGCAAACGAGGTTGGCTTCTCACATTTCTAGTGTATGCTTGAGTTTTTTTTACCTGGGGCCACCTCCAGACAGCTTAATTTTTGAACCTTCTTATATTTTACCGTATTGGTTCGCATTATGTGATTAAAATTTGTCGCAAAGTAGCAAGACATGGAGAATAGGGCTCCTAATTTCGATAAAAATTACGTCGTTTGAAATCATTATAATAATTAATCAAATTACATTTCCAATCTCGAAAGTACATCTAGATCTGTAGTTTTTAATAAAACAGCCAGTTTTGATTTATTTGTATATTGATTTATTAATCTAAAGTACAATGATTTGTGATTTTTATTCTATATGTCATATTGGCGACTGTGTAAAGAAGAAATCAAATGTCATGTTATGTGTCGCATACGTAACAAAAATAACTATTATTATAGATTTGTTCCAGATAGTCTCGCTATAAATCATTTATGTCGAATTATAATAATATTACATATATCAATATTATACTCGTAGTTGAGTTGCAATTATTTATATTTAAAGGTGGTACAACCTGTCTGCATCATCGATCTTGAGAAAATAGACGAAGTAATTTACAAAGAATTTTGCTCGTAAGAATGAAATTCTCTGGTTTATCAATTTAACTACAGCCATAAGTAAGTACTCGCCCTATCTTTAATTTAAAATCTATTTGTATCAACTCCGAGTTTACGTCGTAATATTTTACTTTGGTGTATATTACGTATACTTCTTGTATATACGATTGAAAAATTGATACTCTTGTCTTCGGCCATAAATCATAAATTGCGTGGTGATTTTATCGATTAGCTAACGATTACGAATTTAAAAAAAATATTAAAACTTTTATACATAATAACACTAAGTAACTAACAACAATAAATGGAAACTTGATTAATATAAGAAGACATGTTACATGCTTTATAGGAAACAATTTTGGTCTGTAAAGCAAGGTTTAAATAAAAAAAATATTTCTTTTATTGTAAATTGTAATAATGTAATTGTTAAACGGTTTGCCATGAATGTGATTGACAATAACATAATATACAGTAAAATATTGATTTATTGATATTTGATATGTAACACGATAAATAATTTTATTTTACGTAAATTTACTTTAATCTGAAATGTATATAATTTGCTTAATACGTTTACCATGCGACATATCGAATATGTGACCTGAAAAGATGCAGTGACCATGAAACTTTAAAGGAAAAGTTGGTGTTTTGAGTATTTTGAAACGGCTCTTTATAAGTTGACCATTATAAATATTCAAAGATGTCATTGAATATAAGTCACTCGTAGAGCAACGATTAAAAATGTTGTCTGTTTGTCTCTATGCGTACTTCACTCCAATCTTGGCGGTTGCTTCTAAGCCCTTTTTCGTTGTTGATACAAATACTACAATCATCAAGAGCAAATGAAAATTTATCTAACTTTATTCTACTCTTACAGGTAAAATATCCATATCGTGAAAAGAGATTTCTAAAAAGTTTTAAGAATGAGTCCTAGTTTTAATTAAAATATTAAGTCAAAAAAATAACCATCACATTTTTAAATTAGATATGTTCAGCAATTATTTATCTATGCGGTTGAATACATTTATTTATTAAAATGTCAAAAAGAGTCAGTAATTTATTGGAAATTTAAATATTTGAATAAATAGTTTGTGGTTGGTTATTTACGTATTCGAAGAGTTTATTACAAATATGATGTCTTTTATAATCATAAATAATAAAATAGGACGGCTAAATGAACTTCCTTGAGTGGTTAATCAGGTTCAAATTTTAATCATTTTGTTTCACTTTCGTTTATTGTTAGTTTAGAGTAGACAAATCAGACATCCTGTATTACATTATATAACGGGTGATTTTTTAAGAGCTTGAGAACTTTTTTTAAAAAAAAACGCATAAAATTTGCAAAATCTCATCGGTTCTTTATTTGAAACGTTAGATTGGTCCATGACATTTACTTTTTGAAGATAATTTCATTTAAATGTTGACCGCGGCTGCGTCTTAGGTGGTCCATTCGGAAAGTCCAATTTTGGGCAACTTTTTCGAGCATTTCGGCCGGAATAGCCCGAATTTCTTCGGAAATGTTGTCTTCCAAAACTGGAATAGTTGCTGGCTTATTTCTGTAGACTTTAGACTTGACGTAGCCCCACAAAAAATAGTCTAAAGGCGTCAAATCGCATGATCTTGGTGCCCAACTTACCGGGCCATTTCTTGAGATGAATTGTTCTCCGAAGTTTTCCCTCAAAATGGCCATAGAATCGCGAGCTGTGTGGCATGTAGCGCCATCTTGTTGAAACCACATGTCAACTAAGTTCAGTTCTTCCATTTTTGGCAACAAAAAGTTTGTTAGCATCGAACGATAGCGATCGCCATTCACCGTAACGTTGCGTCCAACAGCATCTTTGAAAAAATACGGTCCAATGATTCCACCAGCGTACAAACCACACCAAACAGTGCATTTTTCGGGATGCATGGGCAGTTCTTGAACGGCTTCTGGTTGCTCTTCACTCCAAATGCGGCAATTTTGCTTATTTACGTAGCCATTCAACCAGAAATGAGCCTCACCGCTGAACAAAATTTGTCGATAAAAAAGCGGATTTTCTGCCAACTTTTCTAGGGCCCATTCACTGAAAATTCGACGTTGTGGCAGATCGTTCGGCTTCAGTTCTTGCAGGAGCTGTATTTTATACGGTTTTACACCAAGATCTTTGCGTAAAATCTTCCATGTCGTCGAATAACACAAACCCAATTGCTGCGAACGGCGACGAATCGACATTTCACGGTCTTCAGCAACACTCTCAGAAACAGACGCAATATTCTCTTCTGTACGCACTGTACGCATTCGTGTGGTTGGTTTAATGTCCAATAAAGTAAACTGAGTGCGAAACTTGGTCACAATCGCATTAATTGTTTGCTCACTTGGTCGATTATGTAGACCATAAATCGGACGTAAATCGCGAAACACTTTTCGAACCGAACACTGATTTTTGTAATATAATTCAATTATTTGCAAGCGTTGCTCGTTAGTAAGTCTATTCATTATGAAATGTCAAAGCATACTGAGCATCTTTCTCTTTGACACCTTGTCTGAAATCCCGCGTGATCTGTCAAATACTAATGCATGAAAATCCTAACCACAAAAAAATCACCCTTTACAAGCGGCTGAATGATTATTTTTAAAACAGAACGTCCAGAAAACCAAAAACGAAGTTCATTAGTAAATTCTTCAATTAACAAAATGGGAGGTGAATATATTGTGGCGAACATCCGATTTTCTTTTGAGGCAAATGTACATATAGATCTCGAATACATCACACTTAATTTCTAAAGCGAAAAATTGTACCTACCGGATTTGCGATAAAAATTGTCTTGTATGCTGATTAAATATGAGAAAAGGTCAATCCTTGTTGAAAATTTAGTCTTCATTGCAAAAATTGAAAAAGCCCATACGGAAGCCGCCACTTGTGCTACATAAATGTTCACCACAGTTCCACAGGAAAAACTTGTAGTATGAAGTTTAATCCGAATAGCCTGGATTGTTGAGATGTCGGATTTTGGTAAAATAAAGTTTTTTTTATCAATACTCGTCATTTCCAGTAAAATTTAAAAAAATGGACTGAACAAATTTTGTTTGAAGATTGATCTAAAGTCTTTTGTTTTTAATCGTAAATGCTATATACTTTTCAAACGATTTGCAATAATTGAAATAGCTTCTATTTAAGTTGCCAGTTTCGGTGGACGTCCAAAAATCACACGGACCTCCAAAATTATGAAAATAGCTTAACTATAAACTTCCATCCCGATCAATCATTCCGTCGGGACTGAACGTACAGGGGCCGAATTTTTGGTGAAAAACAGTTTGGCAAAAACAGTCATTCCGCTTAAATTTTCGAAAACTGATTAGAAACGATATTGTTTCAAAATTTAGAATTTTTTAGTTCTTAATTGTAATTCTCATAAATTAAATACTTTCAATATACAAATTTGCAAAAAACGAAAATGCTCCTGTGGAAGCTGCCACATCTGGTTAACCGATTTAGGTCAAACATCACTGGGGCCTCCCAATTTATGGAAAAGCTTAAATATGAAGTTTTTCTAGAGAATCAACAACAGATGAGAGTGAGTCTGCACAGAAACTACTTTTATTGACTTCCGCGATATAGCGAAGTCTGCAAAAATATCGACGGACCGTTCCCTTAAAGTTTAGAAAACTGATCCGGGCGAATGATAAAGATTAGATAAAATTAATGAACGATACACGAAAAATGGAAAATGATATTCCTCATATAGTGCAAAGAGGTGAGAAGTCTAGAAAACGTACTGTAAATAAAGAAAATGGGAAACGACAAAGGGGAAAAGAAATGAGATAATAATGTAATAATCTCTTTATTTTAATTTTAAATTCCGATACTTATATTTTTGTTAACTTTAGGCTAAAACCCAAAGAATTTCCGAAGGTACCAGTATGCCGGTATTAAGGTGTAACGTTTCGTTGCCAAGATCTGCGGGGAAGTGATTTATATAAATTTCATAAAAACTTTTATAAATCATCTTGCAGAGCTGAACACGACGCCTTTATTCTTGCTAGTACAATAATACATTCTCCAAAACGTCCGGATCGACGAAATAATGGGCCTACAAAAGCTTTCCGAGTTCAACATTATATACGAAAAAATAATGGTAAGTTGCTTAGAGTTTGCAAGACAGCATTTTGTAATGTTCTAAGAATAACAGGAAAAATAGTGGAAGGAGTGTGTCAGCGGCGTTTTCGTATCGGAATTGCTCCTAAAGAAAATCGGGGAGGAGATCGAGTATCCCGCCAAATTTTCAGCTAAAAAGCAAGCAATGATTAGGTACATAAGTAAATATAAGGTCATAGAGAAGCATTATTGCCGATCAAAATCTTCCTTAAGACAGCATTTACCTGGCGATTTATCGATAAGTCGAATGTATCGACATTATAATCTAACTGCATCGCCGGAGTTACAAATCAAATCGAGCTATTTTAGATATGTATTTAATACACATTTTAATATTGATTTTAAAATGGCATCAAGTGATATGTGTTCAACCTGGATAATGTTAAAGTATCAGATCAAAACGGAAAAAAATCAATCAAGACAGAATGACCTTCTCATTCAATTAAGAGTACACAAGGTGCGAGCTAAAACATTTTTCAAATTTCCCCGGCAATAATTACCTGGCCGTGCATCAACGATTGTGCAGCACTGTTTTTGAGGACGACGTGAACGAGGTTCGCTTAATTTGTGATGGATGTGGATCCCAAAATAAATTCAAGCTATGATGGCTATGGTATCTTATTGGCTGTATAAGATATACAAGATATATGTGCAAGATATATAAGGCTCCTGCGCAATTAAACGAAGTGCAGCTAATTTATCCGATACCACAGGTCGTTCCTATTGTAAAGCCTCGATGTAAGCGTTGGACCAGCATGCAACTTGGATAAATGCATATCCCATACAACCCGATTCGTAAATATGTGTTTTTGCGGAATTATTATGGGATGCTTGCTGTCGAAGTCACAAATTGAATTTTGCAACCTACCGCCTACTCTCAGTATACCCTCTTCATCGATGAAAGGTGCTAATGATAAGAGTCTCGAATTACTGCTTACCCCTTTATGTCGCTGTATGTGTTGTATATCTTTCTCAAACTCCATTCGCTGTACCCACTTAATACACATCAGATGAGCGTCTTTTATCTCCGTGGCTACTAACTGCGTGCTTATTCTCCGTTGCGGTTGTTTTAGCGCTTGGGCGAATCTCCGTACATATGCAATTACTCTGATTATTTTTTGAAGTCTGAATTCTCCTTCAAAAAGTTCTTCTAGCCAGGAATCATTACACCTATTGCATTGGATGTGAAGAGAAACGGACGACCTCCCTGCTTTGCTGTACTCCATGTTCTGCTCATTTTCTTGTAGTTTATATGTCTCGTTTACTGGCCATGAAGTTTGCGATTGAACCAACCATTCTGGGCCTCTCCACCACTGCATCAGGTTGATTAATTTATCTGGTTGCACACCCCGTGAACCGTGATCTGCCGGATTATCTCTGTATATCACCGCGCTGTATATCATCGGCTGTATATCACCGCGCAGTAGGGAAGCTCACTCGCATCCGCAAATCCGTGTATCTGTATTCCATCTCGCTGGTTTGTAAATCTCGGAATTTTAACTTCTTCAAGGCATCTAAATTTACCTCGCATGTCTATGTATTCTCTTTCCATTTCACTCGGCAACTTGTCGTCCCAATCTAATTTCAGGAGCCATAATTTCTGGAACAATATTTTAATTAGAATTATGGATGGGGAAACGAAACCGAGAAAATCAAATAAACGGGATGCTTCGGAAATAATTTTTCGTTTGGTGATCTTGCCTTCTTTTTCGGGCTGTATTTTGAAAGCGAAAGTGTCACTAACTGGATGCCATTGCAGCCCAAGAGTTTTAACTGTGAAGGTTTCTTCGCAACCGATATCACTGACTGGCACTTCTTCGTTGGTATCACATAACTCACTTACATTTGACTTCCATTGCCTTAGACAGAACCCACCCTTCGCCATAGTAGACATCATTTTTTCTTTCAATATTCTGGTTTGTTCTTTATCATTGCTTCCCGTTAACAGGTCGTCGACATAAAAATCACTTTGTATGCACCGTTTGACTTCTTCATCTTTTGTGTCCATCGCGAGTTGTTGCATTGCCCTGATGGCGAGAAAAGCTGATGATGCAAGACCAAAAGTAACTCTGGTAAGCTGATAACTTTTCAATGCGTCGACTGGACGTTCGCGCCATAAAATTGTTTGATAGTTTCGGTGTTCTTCAGATATCAGGACCTGCCGATACATCTTTTCTATATCGGCAATTAGTGCTACTTTGTTCATTCTAAATCGCAGTAGAAGGTTCCAAAGAGTTGGTTGTATAGTCGGACCCACCATTAGTTTGTCGTTTAATGAGACACCATTACTTGCTTTGCTGGATCCGTCAAATACGATTCGAACCTTAGTTGTATTGCTATCTTCTTTTGTCACAGAATGGTGGGGTAAGTAATATCTTTCGCTGTGTTTATAATTCGTCGGCGCTTCAATCATGTGACCTAGGTTGATATATCCTCTCATTTGATCTACATATGCTTCACGTAGCGTCGTGTCCATGGCTAATTTACGCTCGAGTGACCGGAATCTGTTTGTTGCCGCTTGTAATGAATCGCCCAATTCTCTTGAATTATCTTTGAAAGGTAGTTTGACTATGTATCGTCCATCGGGTGTTCTCTTATGCGTCTCCATAAATAGCCTTTCACATTCCATTTCCTCCGGTGTAAATTCATCGACGCTGACTGACATGTCCTCTATCTCCCAAAACCTTTTTAATGCTTCTTCCAATCCCATGTTATCCCGCGTAAATGTGCTGAACGCTTTACTTTCCTCGATATCAGATGATCGTGGTTGCCCTGAAATTATCCACCCGAAAATAGTCTCGTTCAAAATTATTGAGTTGTATCGTCTTTGGTTACTTTGTAGAATTTCGAAAAATTTATCGGCTCCAATCAGCAAATCTATGGGAGATGGAAAATAAAAATGTGGATCAGCCAAATTCAATTCGGACATAAAATCTGTTTGTTGCAAGTATATTTTAATTTTCGAAATTTGTGTGGGAAGCTGTTTCAAAATAAGAACCTCTAATGTCGTCTTCTTATGATCATACATTGATCGTAATGTAATCGTTGACTTGCCCCGTGATATTAAACTTCCTGACGTCAACCCAGTGATATGCACGTTCGTTTTGAGGCGCGCGAATTGTAATCTCTGAGCGCAATTTTCTGTTATAAATGATGATTGTGAACCGGAGTCCAACAAAGCTCTACATCGTTGCATTTGTCCATATTTATCTTCGATTAATACGAGCGCTGTGGGCAAAATGGCTTGTTGGTAATTTCCTTTACGATTTCTGGCTTCCATGGCAACTAACACTGTGGATTCTGTTCCCTTAATGAGCTCTGACGTTACTGTTCCCTTTGTTTCTTCATTCTTTGCATCTAGGTTTGCCTCCGGGTGTAATGTTAAATGATGTTTCCTTTTGCAAATTCGACACACATATTTATACCGACAGACAACGGATTGGTGGGTTGCCGACAGACAATTAAAGCATAGTCTTTTATTTACTGCGAACTCTTTGCGTTTGTCGGGAAGTAATTCGAGATAAACACTACACTGACTTAAATAATGTTCACCTGAACACATTGGACACACACCTTTCGTTGTAACTTGTGTTGTCATCGCACCGACCCTTTTGGGTGTTCACGGTTTTTGTTTTTGCGAATAATTAATGCACTCTAGTGCATCACTCCTTTTGTTGAGAAATTCAATAAAAGTTTCAAGAGAGGGAAAATCCTCATGGGCAGACTTGTGAGCCCAAGCTTCTTTAGATTCCGGATCTAGTTTTTGCGTCAAAATATAAATGAGCCATATATCTCGTTTTTCAGCATGCTCTCCTAGAATGCGCAAGCCACGGATGACTTCGTCCGATACATCCGTAGGTTGTCGAAGACCCTTTGCCGTGCTTTGTTGCATTATCGGTTGATCCATAAATTGTTTGAGTAAGTTACATATCACATGTTTAGGTTTGCTGTATCTCGCCTTTTCCTTTTCCCAGGCTTCCTTGTAATTCGCCTCCGACACACTTAAATGTTTGATCAAATTGTAGGCTTCTCCCTTTAATAACGATTTGAGATATTGTAACTTATGGACCTTAGATATACTTTCATTTTGATCAATAGAAGTTTCAAAAAGGTCTTTGAATGATGGAAACTCCGAATAGTTTCCAAAAAATGGCGGTATATTTACACGTGGTAGTCGCACTTCACTGTCCCGTTTATGTAGAAGAGATAATTCTCGAACAAATTGCGTTTGATTCAGCATCAAATCATTCATCGATGTGTTCTCTTGGGTATTCACCGTTTCCAAACTTGCTTCACATTGATATAACAATTGTTTAACCTCGAAATACATCGATTCGATTTTATTCACTAGTCTCTAAATGAGTTTCAGTAAATTTTCCACTAAGATATCTTTCGATACCTTGAAAATCTTTCCATTCGTCACTCAACATTGATAAATATGTTTTTATTTCACCGCTCTGAATATCGGACCCTAATTCACCGATTTTATTATTAACGAATTCTAAATTTTTAAGAATGCGTTTAAGGGCTCGAATGTCCGCCATCTTGGCTCACAAAATTTATCAAAAGGTACTCGCCTGATATATTCGCCTGTTGTATTTACCGCTATCCGGCTCGAAGGACCATGTAAAGCCTATGGACCTGGTTGGCAATTTGTGAGGTTGCTCGTTTATTTCTTTAATCCCAATATCGTGGTCCAGTATTTTATTCCAATTTTTTTTGTCGCAAAAATCGTCGAATGACTACCCTGTTTTACACAACAACCCAATAAAATCGCCGTACTTTCTTTTTATATTTTTTTATTATAATGTTTCACACTCACCGCTTTTGTGCCACTAAACAAAAAACAATTTTACAAATTTATTTTTTTTATAAAAAATCAAAAGCGCCATCACACAAAAGAAAAAATACAAAATGATGTATTGATAATAATAATAAGCGCCTCTTGTGGTGATTAGCGTAATTAATCTTGTTTTTAGGTAATCGTCGTAAACACCTATATTATGTCAGATCGTGTTTTCGCACAGCTCGAGACACTAGTAAAAGTGAATTAAATCATGTTGTTGAATGTTTGCGAATACTATAAGATGTACAAAGAGTATGGTAGACTAATTAAACTGGCTTCTGATCAGTGCCGCATTAGAAACTGAATCGAAGCAAGTATATCAAATTTTAAACCGCCCGTACCGTGGCATTTTAAATTTAGTTTCGCCAAGTGAATTATTATTAAAAAAAAATGCGCAACACATCAATAACGGTACGTGGAGAGTCCACAGATAAGTCCGATATGTGTGTAGCAAAAGCTTTGTTACAAAAAAAAACAAAAAAAAATGAAACAATGCAGCTTTCGAATGTCCTAAAATAAAAGCCGAAAATTAAAGCTGAAAAGCTTTCGGATGTGCTGAAGAATTTTGCCAGAACCACGATGATGAAAATATTTTTCTTATTTAAAGGCAATATTATATTTTTATTTTCTATTAAGATTGAATTTTTCTAATATTTGAATTAAGTGCATAAATTATCTATTTATGTTATCTATTATTTCTCTTTCTTTGTTAACAGTGGTTTTTGTTTTCCTTAAATCCCATGAAAATTGGAAGCAAAAGGGATTACTTCCAGTTTCTTGGTTTCAGAAAGTATCTTATCCGAAAGCGATTTTTAAACGGTCTCATTTCCAAAATGTATTTCAATATTTTATGAATCTCTTGTAAAATTTACTATATACCATACAATAGGTTAAGTATGTGTAAATTGGGGGAATAAACGGTTTTTATTTTAATATCTAGAAATTGCCAAATGTGGAAAACGTCCCTTTTGCTTTTAGTTGAAAAATATTCAATCGGTTTTATTTTAGTAACTCGGAATGTGAAACTCGACCAAAGTAGTTGTCCCCAATGGTTGTTGCGATATTTAACTGCCAAAATATTACAGGTTTGTTATTAAATTGTCGTTAATCATTTAAGGCGAAGAAATTTTAATAGAAATTTTGAAATAACTAAAATAGTTTATACGGAAATGTGAATTTTAATCAAAAATTTTGGACTCTTTATGGATGACTAAATTTTGTAATTTGATTTATCTAACACTAACTATTATTCATATCTAATATTAATATCTAGAACATTCATTAATAATAAATAAATAAAATTACTTACTTCTTATTTATTTAATTTCACTATAAATTAAATTATAACATTTTGCATATAGTATTACTAATTTAGCTGTGCAATAAACGAAACAATAGTTGATAATTAGTTTACAATTAATGGCTGCGCACCAATATTCGGGTAAATCATTGGGCGCATTTAGGACCGCCAACTGTTGGCATCATGATTAGTGAAATCATCGCCAATTTGATTTCATAATTTCATAGTACTAAACATTTTCATAACGTTGGCTTTGATTTTACTCAACATGTTCCCAACTGTTGGGTGCCCTGAATGCGCCCATTTACTGCCGTAAAAATCTGTTTCAGCACAGATTTTTCGATTAGTTTGCCGAATCGAAAAATTTACTTAAAATTTACTTTCACCGGACTATTGGTACGCAGCCTGTTTTATTTACGTAAACAAATGATGAAATAAAATGGCATGATACTTTGTCTCATATAAACAAATATCACCTTTCGCTCGCATAGGAAGTGGCGCTAACTAGGCGGCGTTTAAAAGGTCAATATGTCAAATGCGAGACAACGATGTTGGCGAATAACATTCATTTTCTGTTAAACCACCCGTTTTAATAGTTTTTGGCAAATTTTTAAAATTGATGCAGTGTTTAAGTATTTTTGTATTATTATGAAGCGAATTAGGTTTTCACCTCATGTGTTGACCGATGTGAAGTTTGTACTAAGTTTGTCCTAAACCAACAAAAACAATATAAAATGTTTGTTTGTATTTGTGAAATGTAAAGATTTAGGCGATCACTCGATGTATTTAAATTGTTAATAGAAACTTAAAATGAAGTATAATGTTTAAAAGGAACAATGAGGAATATTTAATTACAGTTGGTAACTGTACCAATAAACAAAACTATAATTAACAATTTGCTCTATTTGAATAAAATCATAATGATATACAGTATTTAAAATAAATATATCAAAAACAACTAATTTAAACTACAAGTTTCATAAATTCGCCATAAAGTCGTCGGTAGTACTATTATCTTGCTCTCTTACAAGTGAAACCGATGAGAATAACCTGTGTTTCTTTTAAACTGAACTAAACTTTTAAATTCAACCAGACACACTTCTCTGTTGTGTACAATCATTTGAAATGCGTATTAATAAGTGCATTGAAGTCGCAGGCCATCATTTTGAACACTTATTTTAAGCTAAAATTATTTTATTAACCTGCCATTTACATTAATAAATTGTTTTGATGACGAATTTCGAGTATTTCCAATGAAAACGTGATGTTTTTTTATTTCAAACGTATTGCAGAATCGAATGCGTGTGTTTTAAGAAGGAGGAACTGAAAAAATTGAATTTCGTCGATTACAACGCCATCTATCATGAACCGAACAAAATATTTCATTCAAATCATACGTACTTTTAGTCGTAGAACCTGTATCTACAATAAAAAATATGGCTTCCTACCTTAGTTTAAAAGTTACCCCCGCCCCACCTACAAAGTGGGGAGTGGGGGACTATTTTTTTGCACTAATGTATTTCCCCCGCAGTATGATTAAATTTTGATTATGGACATTTTTTCCGTAGAGTGGCTATTTTTCGAGATATTTGATCGTCTCAGTTTAAAAGAAACACCCGGTATATTAGAAAATATTTTTGTAATATGAGAATAATACTATTTCATTTAAAAAGCTGACTTAAATTGACATTTAATTGTAAGAGTTTAATATGATTTATTTTTATTCAATTAAAGCGTATTTTTTATTTATCTCAGTTCAAGTTTTTAGTATTACATGATAAAATTTAAAAGTTAATTTAAACAAGCGATTATTTTGTGTATTCGCCTAAATGTCTACATTTCACAAATACATATAAACAAGTTACATTGTTTTGCTGGTTTAGGACAAGCTCAGTACAAACTTCTTATCGGTATTATGAAGCGTGAACTTTGTCTTAAGTTTGTCGTAATTTTTTATTTTTTATTTTTAGGACAAACTTAGTACAAAGTTCCCGTGCATTTTTACCAATAGTTCCTTATTAAATAACATCTCCTATTGGACCCGAGTCTCGCTTGATTTCGGATAAGAGATGGTATAATTTGCGGTTCAATTTACAATAATTTAAAATGTGTAAAAATTAAAATCGGTGTAACATTCTCGTATTACAACGGTCCCTTCACTCAAACCTTAGTAATAATATGCTAGATAGACAAAATTTAAATTTTAAATGTTTCAATAAACCAATATACGATTTTCATATTTTCAATTTGAGGTTGATAACCATTTTCAGACTTAAATTCTGACTCCACGCGAATGGAGCATCCCCTTTAAATCTCATTATAAATTTAAAAAAATTATGTTATAAACTTGATCATATCGTGTTGGAGTATGCTGAAGTTTTATTACTTTAACACGATCAAATGATCCGCCAATTTTATTTATATTAAAGTATTAAGATAAGTTTGTTTGTACAATTAATTAAAACAGCTTCGTATAGACTTTTCTTATCATCAAATACAAAATTGGACGAGTTTTTTTTTAAATTTTAGTAACTATTTAATAAACCATTATTTAATCACTTTTCCAGATGCTTAACCAGTATATACAATCATTTGATTAGCATCATTGCACATACATTACGCGAACTGCCCAAATAAATTCAGTTTGACTTAAATACAAGTTACAAAAAAAAAATTAACAAGATTTGTTTTATTCTTTCAGTTTCGTTTACATTTACATACATTCGTCATATCAACCATAAATCATTTCAATTTAAAAAACATAAATAAATTAAGAATAAAATAAAATTATTATATGGCATTAAAGTAATGAAATACAGACACCTGTAAATATTGTTGTCGTAATAATAAATAAATAAAATTTGTGTTTGTGTAATTTGCGTGCTAGATGCTGTGCTTATTGATCACAAAACGATCGTTAGTTTTCTTACTACATAAAAAAATAATGGTGTGTATGGGGAAACACTTAGCCATTATTTGTCGTGTATCTTTTAGAGAAAAACCTACACAGAATTAAATTTGAGATTTAAAAATGATTGGCGTTATTCTTTTTTTTTGTTATTATTTTATGCGCAATGATCATTGCAATTATGATGATCATGTAAGTAAATATCAAGATTGTTGATGATTATAAAGAATTTTTTCTTCTCATATGTTTGTACTTTGTAAATGATTCAAGGTTTAATGTACGAGTAAACTAAAATCATTACTTTGCAAGTCATTGCTTATTGTTTGTATTCAGACCCAGATATTTGATTTTATTTCCCATTTTTATTTCAATTAATTTACAACAACTATCATTTCCACAGTTAAATGAAATCATGGTAATGAATTGTATCCTAAATTTGCCTAAATGACGTCATTTTTCTATTGTATGCTTGTTTCTAAGTTTTTTGTGGTCACGTAACGTCATTTTTATTTAGTAATGTTTCAGTAAAAACTTCACACGCCTATATAGAAATACGAAGTTTTTACTTCATTGTCAATGTTTAGTAAAATGTATAAATCGTGTATACATTTAGGCAATTTATCTGATAATTTATCATAACCTTTTATAAATTTAATTTATAATGTTTAAAAGCTAATTGAAACATAAACAGATTTAAAATAATAAACGTTTTCTACAACATTTGTGAACTTAATTAAAATACTCTTTTTCAAGAAATAAGTATAGTAAGGCAAAATAACTTTCTTCTCTACAACACATTTCTGCTAAAATTTCGATTGAGAAGGCAGGTAAAAATTCGCATAGCTCTGGTTAATACTAAATAACTCCGGATTAACTGTTCATCATTGCCAATATGATTTCTAGATAGACCTATGTCATTTACATTTTCTAAGGTCATTTAACCCCACCTTTTCAGATTACATGGTATCGAAATATGGAAAATTATAATGCTTGTGGAATGGCTTCGGAACCAATTTTCAATTCATTTGATACGTGAGCCGATGTTAAATTGTTATCTATATTCTCATTGTTATCCTGATTGATATCAACTTCCGGCACATCTTGTATATTAGCTGATGAGCGCTGTAAATGAATTGTATTTCGTCGATATCTCTTACCCGTTGGTGTTTCTATAATAACCGACCGGGGATTATCTGACTTCTACACGACTTTTGCTGACGGTGACCCATTCACACTATTACATTATACCACCTGCACATTGCAAGCTTCATGTGAACCTGTACATTGACATGAACGGTGGGTCGGCGCTGAACTCTGCACTCCAACAGAGGGTCTTAGTTGTGTTTATTAACGTCACCGATCGTAATCGATGACGAAAATTCGCTTTGCATCCAAGCCTCTGGTGGGATTCGAATCCAGTACCTCCCGGTCCAAGTGCCGAAGCTTTAACCACTGCACCACTTGTCCGGTAAGACGGGTTCAAATCGCTCTGTCTGATAGGAATAAATGTTGTTGTGCGACGGCTAAACAATTGTTGACATTAAGAACCCAAAATATCATTGCGTGGAGTATTTCGTAACAATAACAATGCTTCATAGTTGTCTGAATCGTCATGTCAGCATTTGCGGATTAGATTTTTTGCTGTCTAAACATTGCGTTCAGCGAATCCATTTGACCGAGCGTAATGTGATGATGATATGCGATGGTTGAATTGCCAACTCAACGCGAAAATTTTGAATTCTTTCGATGCGAACTGTGGATCACTATCTGATTCCAACGTTTCCGCTATTCCGTAAATAGCAAACCATTTTTTAAATTGCAAAACAACTGCTGCCGATGTTGTTGACTTTACTTCTTGAAAATCCATAAAACCGGAATAATGATTGGCAATAATGATGTAGTCTTTGCCCTTGAACGGAAACATGTCTGTAGAAACTAGTTGAAATGGATAGTCCGGCAAAACCTTCTGTAGTAATGGTTCCGTTGAGTGTTTTGACATGTAGAACACTTTTCGTCAAATTCCTTGATTTTCTTTGTTTGTCTATGCCAGTACAGGCTAATGATTTCGACACAACTGGGTGACCTTTGTGTATATCAGCTAACACTTTTGGGCGTTCAGCTGCTGGGGCAATAATTTTATTAGCTTTAAATAGTAATTGACCATCATACCAAATTTTCTTATTGAAGTCCGCGTACGGCTTGACAGCAACTTGCTGTCATCAGTTCGCCATCCTCTTTCGACAACTATACGTAGCGATTGTAATTCTAAATCATCGTCTGTAAATTTTGCTAAGTGATTTTTCGTCACATCCGACATAGCGAATACTGCGTTGATTTTGTATTCTTCGCTTTCTGTTCATTTTATGTCAATTGGTTCAGCTTTGAAATCGCGGCTGAGCGTGTCAGCTACTTTCATGTCCACACCTTTCTTGTATTGTACTGTTGGCGAATATGGCAAAACATCAAAAAAATTTTGTTGTAAACGCATCGGCGCCTGTGAAATCGGTTTTTTGAAAATCGTTTCCAATGGTTTATGATCTGTTTCGATGTCCAGTTTTTTGCCATACACATAATGGTGAAATTTTTTGCACACAAATCTTGTGGCGGCTGCTTCTCTGCCGATTGGTGGATAATTTTTCTCAATTATTATTTATTTTCGGCTTTCGTCAATGCCCTGCTGGCATATGCGATCGGTTTTTTATTTTGGAGCAGACAATCTCCAAGAGCTACGGAACTTGCATCGCAGGAAATTTTAACGCTTTGATTTACGTCATAATAACCCAGCATCTTTTAATCGATGTGTTACCTTTTTGTGATTCTCTCTAACATTTCTGCATTTTCCGCATATAGAAAAATGTCATCCATAGCAAACTCGCAATTGTCGACGCCTTGCAATGTCTCGTTCATAATCTGCTTATACCAAACGGCATGTGTAAATGTCGGTAACGTCCCCTTGGCGTACCGATGACCAAGTATTTTGATGTTCGTTCAGTCACTTTGTGAAACCATGTTGACAATCTAATTTTGTAAAAAAACCTGGCCTCTCCTACTTTTGCGGCTATTCCTTCTACTATATTCAATGGGTAATGGCGTCGTTTTATGTTTTTATTTAATTCAACTGGATCCATACAGACTCGAATTTTTCCGTTTTTTCTACCACCAGCATATGGCTTACGGCTGGGCCTGGTTCAGTAACTGGCCCTAAAACTTTGATTGTACGTAACCATTCTGTCCAATTCCTCTTTTATTTTATCTCTGAATGCAGCTGGCACTCGAATAATCGAAATAATCGGATTGTCAATGAAATCGATATCATACTCGTAATTGTTGCAACAACCCAACTGTATATCCACTTTATGAACGCGTTTCACTAATCCCAGCTCTTCGCATGAATCTCGACCGACAATTGGCATTAAATCCTCGTTAATTACTTTAAAAATCACCTGTCCTGATTTTTGCGGCGATAATGTTTGTTCAATGTTTCAATCCATTTGTCTTTTTTAATTGAACACACTTTAATTTCTTCCTTTTCCCATTTAATACTGCTCACGTTGTAATCATATTCGAGTGCCAAGACTCGAATCTGAGTCACTTTCGGAAGAGTCATTGTCTATTTTGTTCACTTTCTCCGTTTTTTTTATTTGTGCCCTCGATTTTTTTGTTTTTTAACTGTTTTATCCGCTGATTTCTTTTTTTAATTTTTAATTTTAAAAAAATGTATTAATGTAAATTTATTACCGTACTATTCACATTTTTTGTTGAATGCTGGACATTGTTTCTTACCGTGTCGTGTGCCGTTTTCAAACATTGCAAAAATCTTCGAATGATTCACATTCTTCTTCTTTGTTCATCGTATTAATGAAATTGGTACCGATCATACGTTTTGTTGCGCGACGGTGCAACATATTTTTTTATTTGGTCGTCTGTGGCGCCCAAATTATTTAATATTTTCAATGCGGGGCGACCAAGGCACGAAATTAATGTTGATGCTTGAATTTTGGCTGTCTTTTTCGTTAATTCCATCGAATTACTGTAATGGGTAAATAATTCGATCCATTCCGTCCACTCTTGGGCCATCTAGCTCGGAATTTATCACAAAATTCTTCGGTGGTTATTTCCGGACATTGCCACAATGAAAAAAAAAATGACGCAATAATGAACCGTTGCTATATCATACGTTATCGAATGTTCTGAGATGACGCGTCACTTTTACCGTTGTTCTTCTTTTTTTTCGTTGTGTGTGATATTATCCGTGTTTTATTATTCGAGCACTATCCGGCGCCGAAGGGAAATTCTACTGAAACTGAAGCTATTATGCACTGGTGTCGCTTGTATACACATTTTTTTTCCACTGATGATAACCAACATGGCGAAATGTTTGAAATCAGTTTATTAATAAAATTATAAATTTTTCTATAAAAAGCTAGCTTGATACATCGTAATATTAATAAAAAGTCAAATTACGGAAATATTATATACACTTTTTACTAAAACACAATTTCGTATGGTTTTCTCGAATTTATAAAACAAAAAAAATTGATATTACGTCAACATTTGTAAAAGAGAATGGTTTGCTTTGGTTTAAGGATTGTACAAAACAAAGGAAATTTAAAATTTCCCTTTGAAATGGATAGCGCTCCCGATAGCGGCTCACGATAAATAGGTAGAGCAAGATATTTTTTTATCGTATCGTAACTAAAAAGTTGAATTAAAAATCTTAGTTTAGAGTTAAATAAATTAATTATATGCAACAATAGCGCGCTAAATATAAGTTTTGACATAGAAAATTGGGTGCCCCGGATACATCTATCGGGTGCTAATAAAAAACATGGCTATTGACGTGTTTATTCGGTGAGCAATATTATTAATTCTTTCTTATTTCCGATTTACTACTTTTTAATTTTACTAACAATTGTGTAATTCACACATTAAAACCACTTCTGACACCATGTAATACTTATGAGTATCTAATATTGAGAGATCCGTAATATATATAAATGTAATACGTGGTATAGATTGAATGATCTTTTATAACTAACTTTATAAAAGTGGTTTCACATAAGTGTGTGTTAGTAAAGAATAGGGTGGTTCATATTGTTACACTAACTGTTCATCAATGCCACTATGTTTTTCAATTAGGCCTACGTCATTTACATTTTCTAAGGTCATTTCACTCCATGTCTTCAGATTACATGGTAACGAAATAGGAAAAAATGTAATGCTTGCACCTTATATGGGAAATTTGGAATGTTTCTAAGGACATTTGGAATGAATCTGAACAATCGGTTAGAGATCGTGATGTAATTTGGGATCACGGTAGAAATATGATTCGAAAAAGGTTTTTGCAAGAAATTCTGGAATATGGCTCTCTGGGACGGAACTAAGTCACTTCTTAACTTAACATGATGCAATTGGGCATGATCATTTTTGGAAAAAATCATAAATAACCATAGCCATATGATGAAATAGGTGGTGGATGGAAATTGGATTATATTATATAATGATATAATGAAATTTCTAGAATATTGTAAGCTAAGACGGAACTAAGCCATTACTTTTTCTATACCTTAATATAATTGAACTATATTATTTCTAAACTATAAAACAATAAACTACATACTGTTGTAGTAAAAAAAAATATTTTATTATCTTAACATGACTTGTTAAATTACTTACTGGTACTCCATGAAAAGACGCATTAGCGCCATTATCGAGGTGCAAACCGCCGATGAGTCGGTTATGCGCGCAGCGCTCACTAGCTTGACGGAGTGTGAAGCAGATTATGAACTACAAAATATTAATAAATATAATCTCATCGGTGGTATGGAAATCCGGAAGCTTTGGATAATACAAAACACTTAAATCTTTTAGATGAACTTTTGATTCATGCGCCAATCTGTTTTTTAATTGGATACTGTCTGAATGGAAAATTGAAGAAATATTAAGGTTATCCGTGGTCGAACAACAAAGAAGCAATATATAATTTTAAAGGGTCTTTCAATAGGGATGGTCGAAGTTAGATAGGTTATATCAGCCATGTTTTTAAAGCAACATCTATCAAATTTATTGGGAGTTGTTCAGTTGTGTGTGGTTAATAACAATGGAAGGTTATAGCGTGGAACAACGTGTGCAAATCATAACTTTATTTTCAAAATCAGGCCTCCGTTCGAGAAGCGTTCCGCGCATTACTTGATACTTATCCTCACCAAACAAGCTTGCCGAGACGACTATTCAACGTTTTGTGGTCAGATTCGATTCAACCGGTTCGATAAATAATCAGCAAGCATATACTTACGGCATCAAAACACAAGGTCTAGTGAAAACATCGCTGCTACGAGTGAAAACGTACGAGAATACCTGAGGCAATCAATTTATTGTCACAAGAACTTGGCCCTTCTGTGACTACAATTTTGCGAATTTTGTACCGGGACTTGGGTCTGCACTCGTATAAAATTCAACCGACCCAGCAATTTAAGATAAACGACCATAGACAACATATACGCGGTCCGCATTTCTTCCTAAACGAAACTGGCATTGCCATAACAGCGAACGCTGACAGGACGGCGCTCCGTATCAAACAGAACATCTTATTCTGCAGGGGCAGTTTGAGAGCATGGTTGCTTTGTGAAGCGGCAACATTAACTGGCCATCAAGGTTGTGCGATTTGACGTCTTAGACCTCTTCCTTTGGGGCTACACCGTATAACCAATTGATGCCCCCAAAGTAAACATAACGAGCATCATCCAGAAGAATCATCGAAAATTGAACTTTCCTAATACGTGGCACCGAGCATAGCTGCGACGGACAGTTGGACTACGTTATATTCGATACATACTACCATAATGCCAAATAATCTTTAAAATAAAATTTTTTTGTGGATATCTCACACACAACTTGTTTTATTTACATTTAAAACTCGAGCTTGCATTTCAATTCATTCAAATTTCTATATCTATTTATACGAAAGATTGGTATTTAGTACAGTTTAATTGTTGATTACGTGCAAAATTTACATACTCCATCCATAATTAAATTTCTTCGGCAAGATGAACATTGTACCGAAACGCCTTGAATAATTTCAAAACACAATAAGCAGTTTTGTAGCACGGAAATAGAATTTAAGATTATTAGTTTTTTTTAAAATAGATCCGGTGTTCTGCAACGGCTTTTAAATATACGCCCGATTATTCCGAACATTTTTGGCGTTAGCCAAAGATACTAAAGGCGCATAATTATACGTATCCTTTTGAAACAACAGGCTACAATGAACATATATGTAATAACATAAATGTAAATGATATTGGCCTAACTGAAAAACATAGTGGCAATAATGAACAGAATCAGAATGAATCGAGTCTATGAGTCAGAGTTGGTATGGAACTACAAATTCCATACCAACCTTGTTCTGTTAATTAATATCTACTACAACTACGACTATATCTAAAATTTGATTCATAGACTCGATTATAAGATGATAGATTCTATGACAATAGAAAACTTCAGAATTGAAGATAACTAACTGATGATCTTGGTTCAAAAACAAATAGGCAACCTAACCCGACAAGCAATTTCAATTTTTGGGACTGAAAAGTAATCTATGTGGGACTGAATGCCGGGACTGAATACGGTTTTTGGTAGACTTTGCTTTCCCTAAGTACTACCAATAAACTGGTTTTTATTGGTGCCATAGTTCGTGTATGATAGTAGAATCTCTTTTTACAGTTCATTTGTGAGTAATTTTGTCTAATAATTAATGTGTTAACTACGTAATTGTAGTATTGACAAATAAGAAGCTTTTGGCTCGTGACGGTACAGTTTTTGACTGACTGATAAAAATATTATTTTTGATGTACTTTAAGCGGAACCTATTGTCTGAAATAAATCTGTGTGGTTTAGGGTCCGTTCCGTTTCATTCTTTTTCATTTTTATTTCTTCATTTTTTAAAATGTTAAATTATGTACGAGAACTGTAAGCTTAATTAACAAATTAATAAAAGTGGTAAATTAAATTAAAAAAAATTAAATTATAGAATATTTGAGTAGGAAGTCGTGAGTCGTACGCGTAATGTTTACATATCCCGCCCTCTGTATTAGTAAGTTTCTTCATTCCTTTTTTCCTAAAGCACTAAACCGAAACTGAGTTCCCTTACTAAATTACTCACCGAATGAAAATAGTTTACCGAATGATTCCTTTTTTATGAATGAAATTAATAAGTCGTTGATTGATTATTATTATTTTTATCCTCATAGAATACTTATGACTAAATACATTAAATGTCTGTTTTTATGTAAGATTTACAGTCACCCACATAACATTCTACCAATTAAATTCTAAAGCACTCACTTAAATACCAAAATACAACAAATTGTTAACACCTTTCAAAAGATTTTTTTCTACTAATATTTCTAACCAACCTTCTATCGATCTTCAAATACAAATAAAAGAAAAAACAAATCAATCAAGTGTCATAAAAATACATTTGTTTTATAACAGAAACGTTTTCATTTGTTTACGTGAAGAAAACCGAACCAACACAAAAATTAAATCATTTGTCATTTATGTATGTACAATAATATAACTTAATTAATTCATTGTTTATTTATTTAAGAATGAAATAAGAAGACAAGAAATAAAACAAATAATTTTTTTTTTCATTTACAAGAAGTATGAAATGAAGGCGTGGTTTTTATTTTTATTTTTAATGTACTCCGTATAATAAAAATTAAAAGTAAAAAAAAATTATTTTATTCATTTTATTTTTTTACAACGTGTAAGAAGATGTAAAATTAAATTAATGATATGGGAATGGATGAAAGTAATAATTAAAAAGACGTTGGTGTGATTATTTTTAGTTCGCTATAATAACATTATGGTGTCTTTAATGGGCAATAAAATGTTAATGATAAAACAATATTATAATGATTGCGTACACCACCCAGTTCCGAAAGGAATGTTTGCAGTTTAATTATTAAATCATAATTATTAGAAGCACAATTATACAAATCTTGGTCTAAGGGTCTAACTAGTTAACTAATGACTCTGAACAGAGGCCTTTCTACCATAATACTGCACCTTTCCCTCAAGCACGTCTATTACGTAAGGCATTAACATCATTTCCATGTGGCATCCACGTGGCCTTGTAATAGTTTTTAAGTAATGTGGATAAAGAATAATGACAAAGAAACGACCGTTGATAACTCTAGTCAAGGTTCGGCTGAGAGTTTCGTAAGTTCAACAATCGCCAACACTTTGTAGGCAATATAGCTATGGATTTGTAGCGGGTAGTTTCTTCAACTATAAGAAACTCCGCACAATTACTCTCAACGGACAATCCTCCGTTCACATAATTCTTGATAAATGGACAATTCTCCATATAAAGAATTATTCCCAAAATATACAACAATCTTGTATACACAAATTATGTACATCACCACTTGTACATAGATATCGTACAACAACACTTGTACATAACGAAATTGGTGTAATCAAAATAGAATTGAAAAATTATATTTTGGTTACATAACAATCTAGAATATGCACCTCTACAATCATATCATTTAGAGATGCATACAAATCGTATTGATTTTGCATAACCAAAATCAAGTAAAACGCACCTACACATCACCATGCCATCGCTCAAGAGATGGCATGGCAATCATCTATGTTTATGGAAACATATTTTATAAAGGGTGCACCAAAAACATTTTGGTGCATGTAATATTAAAAACCAGAAAATCAGGTTTTGATTTTTGGTTTTATTTTTAATTTTACGCAAGAAGACAAAAAAAAAATTATCTTCTTCCTATTAAATTTTTGGACATCGCCGGAGCAACACGCCGCCGCAGCAACACCATCACTCACCACCAGCTACAAACAAAAATTATTTAATTAAATAAACAAATTTATTTAAATTAAAGTAGAAAAATAATATTGTGTTTTTATTGATTATTATTAAAATTATTAAAGTGCTACATCATACGAACGCAATATCTGGTGACCCACGACGACGGTTTTTACCGCAAATCAGGTGAGTGATTTTTTTTATTATTTAAAAAAAAAGTGAAATAAAAATTTTATAAACAAAGTGCATGGTGTTTTATTTTTAATAAATTTAAAAATTTAATAAGACGAGCTTTGTGATATAGTGGCCCAAGCCCCCACCCGTGGTAAGCGCACTATTTTCACAAATCGCCCCAATTCCCTGGTCGATTTTTAGAAAGCACGTGTCTATTCCGACACAAATTCTAGAAATTTTCATTTTCGAACCAAAAATAAAATCCGCGTGTTTTGACAGAAATTTAAAAGTGCGACGAAATTTTTTAAGTGCGTAAAATTGTTTTTTTTTAACTGTGCACCGTTATATTCGAGTCATCAACAACATGGCAAATAACGGTGACAACAAGGACGAAGTTTATCAAGACGCAAATCGTCAGCAACATGTGCCACCCCAGCTTGAATTAGCCACGTCAAAACAATTGACGCGGCTACCAGCATTCTGGGAGAATAACCCGAAGACTTGGTTCATATCAGCCGAGATTATGTTCGACGCGAACAAGATCACCAGCGACAGACACAAGTTTGCGCACACAGTGTTGTCCCTATCGGAAGCGCAAGCGGAGAAGGTCGAGTACATTCTACACGACCCTCCAGCAAACAACAAATACGACGCCCTCAAAAAGGTTCTAATCGATCGCTACTCAATCTCTGAGGAGCGTAGATTAGAAACGATTTTGAGCAAAGTCGAATATGGTGATCAAAAACCTTCGGATATACTGCACCGAATCAAATCGTTGGCCGAAAAAAATTTCACGGTCAACGTCGTCACAAAACTATGGATCAGGCAACTCCCTGATTTCATACAAACAGCATTGATCCCTCAACAAGAGAAACCAGAAGAGGATCTTGCTGCAATCGCCGATAAACTTCACGGCATCATTGGCACGCGGACTCAGCTTGAGTACAATAAAACGCGAAACACGTAATAACGAAACGCGAATATCAAGCTCAGAGATACACGCGCCAAACTCTAGCTTAAGCCGTATAGAAAACACGCTAAAACAAATTAGCGACCGGCTAGTGAAGCTAGAGAACAATGCACACACACAGCGACAACTTTCGCGTTCTCAATCGCCATGGAGACGAACTCCTTCTCCTTCAAAAAAACCGCGATCTCAACCAAACCAGGGAAGCTCTTTACAGCCAAACAACACCCACTTACCAAGATACCAATTTCCACGCCACTGGTGTTGGTATCACACAAAATTTGGTAACGCTGCAGAAAAATGCACAGCACCATGCACTTTTGCTACACAGCAAACGGGATCCGCAAATACCGCATCCCCAAACGAGTAAGTCTTAAGGTCGTAGCGGCAGACCTAAGACAACCGCAGCAGAGCCGCCTCTTTCTACGGGATTCGGTAAATCAAATAACATTTTTGATCGATACCGGCGCTGATCTAAGCGTAATCCCGTACTACAAATATTATAGCTACGGAACAAATCGCAATCCCGATTTAGTTCTGTCAGCAGCAAATGGTACCACAATAAACACTTTCGGTACCAAACTACTCGACGTTGACATTGGATTAAGGCGTTCATTCAAACACGCTTTCGTTCTCGCCAATGTCAACCGCCCCATTATAGGCGCGGATTTCCTAAAGAAATTTGGTCTTTTAGTGGATCTAAAAAATCACAAACTGATTGATCCATCCACTAAACTTTCAATCAACGCAACATCAGCACGCGTTGATACACCATCACCATTGCATTACACAATTAACAATGGCTATGGAGCACTGCTAAAGAAATTCTTTTCCTTAACAGCTCCACCAAACTATAATGCTCCAGTAATGCACAACGTAGTACACCACATTGTGACTACAGGGCATTTACCATTTTCAAGACCAAGAAGGCTTGATCCAATACGTCACAAAGCAGCATTCCTAGAATTCCAACACATGGTGGAACTAGGAATCTGCCGACCTTCTTCTTCAGCAGTATCATGTCCACTACACATGGTAAAGAAGAAGGACAATGACTGGAGACCATGTGGGGACTACAGAAGGCTTAACGCAGTCACAATTCCTGACCGTTACCCTATCCCCCACATACAAAATTTCTCCATGCAACTACATGGTTGCACAATTTTCACTAAAATCGATCTCGTCAGAGCATACCATCTCATACCAATTGCTCCTGACGACATTTACAAAACTGCAATTACCACTCCGTTTGGCCTATTCGAATTCACCCGAATGCCATTTGGACTCAGAAATGCTGCGCAAACATTTCAGCGTTTCATCAACGAAATCGTGAGAGATCTCGATTTCGTTTTCATATACATTGACGACATTCTCGTAGCTTCAAAAGACGAGAAACAACACCTACTCCATTTGGAAAAACTCTTCCAAGAATTATCAAAGTACGGTGTCAATATCAACACGGCAAAATGCGTGTTTGGGACGAATAATCTTGACTTTCTCAGTCACAAGATTACATCTAATGGCATTCTGCCGTCCGAAGGACGAATTAATGCAATTAGAGATTTCCCAGCACCACAAAATGTGAAGCAAATCCAACAATTCATCGGCATGGTAAATTACTACCACCGATTCATACCAAAACTTGCAGAAGTACTTGCCCCAATACACACGCATTTGGCAAGTCTTCTTAAAAAGCCCAAAACGCCTCAAAATTTTTCTTGGACTGAAGAATGTCAAAGAGCATTCCTTCAGCTCAAGAACAGCTTGGAAAATATTGCTCTTTTAGCGCATCCGCTAAATGAAACGAAATATAGCATCACCACTGATGCATCCAACACAGCAATAGGCGCGGTCTTACAACAACTGAATAACAAGACCTGGGAACCTCTTGGATTTTTTTCCAAGAAATTATCAGATGCAGAAAGAAAATATTCCGCATTTGATCGCGAATTGCTTGCAATTTTCCAAGCAATTAAACATTTTCGATACTTTGTCGAAGGTAGGGAATTCACAATATTCACCGACCACAAACCGCTTACTAGAGCAATTACCTCTAAAGCGGAACGAAACCCACGGCAAGCACGCCACTTAGATTTTGTCTCTCAATTCACGACAGACATCCAACACATTCAAGGCAAAGACAATGTGGTCGCCGACACACTATCTCGGACTTCCGACCACGAACTTGCCTCCGCAGCAACATGCTACGACATCACAACAATCGCAAAGGCACAAGCTAGCGATCAAGAACTACACGACTTACTCTCTAGTTCTACAAACCGGCGAAAATCAAATTGGAAAATAGAAAAATTTCCACTAGCCGATTTGTCAATATACTGTGAAATATCTACGGGTAACAATCGCCCGTACATTCCAGAGTCACTGCGTCGAACTATCTTCGACACTCTGCATAGTATTTCCCACCCAAGTGTACGAGCAACTCGCAAACTCGTCACTTCAAGATACTTTTGGCCCAGTATGAACAAAGATTTAACCCTTTGGGCGAAATCTTGTTTATCCTGCCAAAAATGCAAAGTGCAACGTCACACCAAATCACCTCATGGGAGTTTCGAAATCGCACCAGGTAGATTTGAACATATCCATTTAGATATTGTTGGACCACTTCCACCATCTAATGGATTTACATATTTGTTAACCTGCGTTGATCGTTTTACGCGTTGGCCAGAAGCCTACTGCATTAAAGACATCTCCGCACAAACAATCGCAAAAACGCTCGTCGAAAACTACATTTCTAGATTCGGCGTTCCGGTCAACATCACGACCGATCAAGGCACACAGTTTGAATCCAAACTATTCGCTGAGCTCATGCAACTCTTAGGCTCACATCGAATACGGACAACTGCCTATCATCCACAAGCAAACGGTATGGTTGAGCGCTTCCACCGCCAACTTAAAACAGCTCTCAAAGCTCGTGCAAATACCGTCAACTGGAGCTCAGAGATCCCAATCATATTGTTGGGAATCCGAGCAACAGTCAAAGACGACCTAAAATGCTCACCAGCAGAACTGGTGTACGGTCAAACAATCAAATTACCTGGGGACACAGTGATACATCAACTGCGCTCCACGATGAATAAACTCATCCCAACGGACACGCGCAAATCAAATCAAACTGACATATTCGTACCAAAGTCACTGCAAACCTGTGACTATGTTTTCGTACGAATAGACAAAGTTCGCACAGGCCTCACACCAGCGCGGTGGGTGATGTAGCGGGTAGTTTCTTCAACTATAAGAAACTCCGCACAATTACTCTCAACGGACAATCCTCCGTTCACATAATTCTTGATAAATGGACAATTCTCCATATAAAGAATTATTCCCAAAATATACAACAATCTTGTATACACAAATTATGTACATCATCACTTGTACATAGATATCGTACAACAACACTTGTACATAACGAAATTGGTGTAATCAAAATAAAATTGAAAAATTATATTTTGGTTACATAACAATCTACAATTTGCACCTCTACAATCATATCATTTAGAGATGCATACAAATCGTATTGATTTTGCATCTCTAAAGATTCCAAGTTTTCAATATAGTAAGCTGCATCTACTTCCTCTATGTGGGATTCGACCTTCTTACCTAACATATTATGGAAGTAGTTTAGGTATACTGGTAGAACATCAGTCACGTTTATTCTAAGCTCGCCATGCTCGTTTTTGATGCTGTATTTCTTTGGTAAGTTTTCAGTCAGATTTCGGGTGTTCACAAAATAGTTTGTTGAGATTTCATATACGGTTTGGAAGCTAATGGACGTTGGCTCTTCTTCAGATTTAAAGGTTTCAATTATTATTTTCGATGTTGTGCTCTTTTTATCACGATTTTATATATTTTATTTTGAACAAACTCTCAGAAAAACTCTCATTTATTCAAAATAAAACATACTACTAAGAACAAAATAAGAAACACTTGCTACTAGGGTAGATCGTTGTAGATCAATTTTACCCAAACTAATGGTGTCATATTTTTCATTAACCTTTGTTTTTTTGTGTATCTAAAACCAGATTCGTATCTCATAACTGTAAAACGCAGGTCTACTTGTAAAACAATAGAAAAAATAAAATGAAAAACGCACTCATTCGTAAATTGAATTTTGAGCAAATTGGGTTATTTTTATCAAAATTAATTGGTTTTCAAATACAAATTATGTGAAAATCATTTTTTTCAATAAATCAACAAAGTGGCACGAATTAGGATTCATCTAACAGCTACGGAGGTGGCAATAGTGACAACACTGATGTAAGAAGGAAAATGTTTACGTTTTGTAGGGAGATTAATGGGAGTATCCCATTGTTCGGTACGTAACGTTTGGTTAGGTTTTCGTGAGACGGGGTCATATGAAAGAACACCTGGATCGGGCAGAAAAAGCATCACAACTTCAAATGACGGCCAACGCATAGTGCTGGCTGTTCTAAGAGACAGGAAAAGGACGATACACAAAAAAACAAAAGATTAATGAAAAATATGGCACCATTAGTTTGGGTACAATTGATCTACAACGAAAGTTAACACCCTTGTAGCAAGTGTTTCTTATTTTGTTTTGAGTAGTATATTTTAAAGGTTTCAAGTTTAGTAGCAATCTGCGCTTTAGTTTATTTTGATATATTAATCAAAGTTTAGGTTAGTGATTGATTCGGCTGTAGAACCAAGTACTGGACAAGTGTACTGTCCTACAGCCTGTTCACACCTAATAATAGGAAGGATAAGAACGGTAATTTTTTGTTTTTTGGGACGGAACGATCCGATTTCAGACACCTAGCGATCGTACGGCACAACACAATTCTAATCTACTTCTAATCTACTAGAGGAAGGATAAAGGCTTAATTGCTCAATAATTGCTTCTCTAAATCAGCAACCTGAGAAAAAAATACGGCTTCCTAAACAAAATTGATTGATTGAATCGGCCCGGTTACAGACACCTGGAAAGGCGATAGTTAGTAACACAATTCTAGTCTACACAATCAGCAATTAATATTTTAAGGAAATATTATTATTTCACAAGCATTCGTAGATTTCCTGAAATTTAATTCTAAATTAATCTTTTCCGGTTTCCTAAATAAAATAAACATTTATTAATTTAATCCTCTGCAACTCCACAACTTACAATAGAATTTCCTGAAACCATATAGTTATTTGAATTAAAATTACTCTAAAATCATTTAACCCTTGAATTGGGCATCCCACGAGGCAATGATTCCTAGAAAACTAAAACTAATTAATCGAAGTTTAGGTTATATCATAAAATCTAAACATGTCAGATACTGCTGTAGTGGTAGTTGGAATTCAATTTTACCAGAATTTCGGTAACTATTTTATTTCTAACTATTTATTCACCGCTTTCTTAGCGGTAAATCCTGGAAAACGATTTAATTACCAATAGAATCTTGTTTGCATTGTACCATCTCCCATCGATAAGCTTATGAATTAACTTGCATTTCGAATTTTCACCACCAATTACAAAATAGATTGAGTTAGGTACATTGAAAGCAGGACTTAGAATCATTCAAATATGAAGGGTTACGAGATCAAATTAAATTGTTTGTAATTGAAATATTAGTTATCGAAACCATGGATTAAATATTACTGCCCATGACTACTAGAATTTATCGTGTAAGCCGTTCAGTCCATTTCTGCAGGCCATTTTATTACCAATTTGTTTACTTATCTAAAACGTTATGGACTTCTTAGATACATTTAACCGCAGTAGTATTATTTTCTAAAACCTTAAGAAATACTCGCACATATAAATAATACTGATCACTCTAAAAAATTTTGGTTGAACTAAATAATCTGAAACCTTTTACGTTTTACTGTTATGTATTAGGTGTGCAAGTAGAAAATCTGCTTTTTATTGGTAAAATTCAACTTTATTGAAAATATAATTGATACAAAGATTAATTATCGAAATATTCGCCATTACTATCTATGGTCTTTTGCCATTTATCAGGCAGATAATGAATGCCTTCGCAATAGAAACTTGGTGGTTTCGAAGCAAAATAGTCATCGAGACATTTTTGCACATCTTCAACTTTCGTGGACCGCTGGTCTTTCAAATATGATGACATCGATCTGAATAAGTGGTAACCAGAGGGAGCCAAATCTGGAGAATACGACGCATGCTGTATAACTTCCCAGCCTAAAGAGAAGATGAGCTCCTGGGTTGATTTTGCTGTATGTGGACGAGCATTGTCATGCAGCAATATCATCTTCAGATGTGAACTTTTCGGCTTTTGTTTTCTTCGGTCAGTTTATGAAGTACCCATTTTCGTTCCGTCTATCTTTTTCCCATTCCATGCAATCGAAGTGATATTGAGTAACTTCTACCTGTCACTTAACAACTAACGGGTTTTCATCCAGTAAAATTACAAGGTTCAAGTTGTTTTACTGAACCTGGACGTGGATCGTCCTCTAGACTAAAATTTTCATCACGAAATTTTGCAAACCACTTTTTTACTGTTGAATAACTAATAGAATATTCACTCAAAGTGGCATTAATCGATTCCATAGCTTGAGCAGCATTTTTTTTTTCATTTGAAACAGAATAGAATGTAATGACGTAAATGTTGCTCTCTTAAAATTGATACACACAGGACGGCTGAAACTTCATGAAATCAGCAATGACTAAGCTACATATATTCAATATGGTGGGTGATTTGGATGCGTTCAAGTATATTTTAATGCAACCAATTTCAGAGCCGAGTTTATATTTGCACACCTAATACATCTAGCAAGTAGAAAGTGGCTTATCGCTACTATATGTGTTTTGGTGAAACCACTTTCAATACACATTTAAAAGTTCTCTAGCTGCTATTTCAGGTTAACACAATTATAGTTTGGGTATATCAGTTAAAATTTACTTTTTATTTTATTCCCCTCATTGTCTGTTTCAAGTTTTTTAATGTGTTTGAGTAGATAAGACAATAATAAATTGGGTTCACCAATTTAATTGTTTATTTTGAATCCAACCTATTGAGCCTATCTTTAGAGGGAATTTTTTCTAAATTCTACACTTTCATTGTAATACCAAATAAAACTAATACATCCAATTGTAAATAAAATCCTTTGTTGATAATTTCTGTAGTCTTCTACACCAATTTTCTCTTGAGTCTCACGGCGTCTCGTTGGATTTCCTATGGTTTCTGTTCCGGTAGTGTGGAGCTTATTTGCTAAACGAATGAATAAACCTAACTACCAAAGTGATGACGATCTGAGTCCCGTTCAGAATATAATATAATCGCCTCCGCTTCATTTAGTCGAAACTCATACACTATTATCATATCGAATGCTTCTACATTATTGTACAACATCTTCTTAAGAATATTTTTTATTGATTTATAATTAGATAATTTTTTTATAATTTTTTCTCATACAGTATTGGTATTTTAATTAAGCCACTAGAAATAAAACCTATTTTATGTCGTAAAATTCAAATACTCGTATTAAGTTGGTTCTCTTTATCAATTTTTAATTACTTAATATACTTAATTAATAAACTAGTCTTTAATTCATATAGTTTCAGGTAAATACTAAGATATTAATAATTATATTTAGTCTTATCACTTTTAGGTGGTATTTTAAATAAGCCATCTATAAAAAAATAATAAAATGGTTCACTAATATTTGATACTTCATACTTTGCGTGAGAGCGGCATACTGAGCTGGAGTGATTTGGGACCATGCGTCTTTAACATGAGCCCACAACGACTTTTTGTTTGTGGCATTTGTTCGAGATACCTTTTGTTTAATAATGCCCCACAGGTTCTTGTACGCACTTACCCAATATTTCCGTTTTCTTGGTTCTGGGTAATTATCCTCGTCACTGCTGCTACTAAAATTGATATTCATTTGATCGAGAAAATCTGAACTTGAATCTGAATCTGAATCAGAATCCATATTTTGTTTTCAACAATTTTCTATTTAATTTTATTTAATATTACAATGTTTTTGTGCGATTACGAGTATTATCACTGTCAATATGCATGTAACTATTATCACTATTGCACGTAGTTAGTATCACTAATATATAATTTACCACTATTAAAATATATAATTGTTTAAATCAAATTCAGAACATTTTTAAAAAAATGTATCAAACATGTTAGCTTAAAACTTTCAAATTAGGATTAGCGGGTGTAGAGAGATGAAAAAAGCACCAATTCAATTTTGTAATAGGTTAACAGTAATTTGTAACGGTAATCTGTTACAATAATTATAATTCAACTTCTACCGGTTGTACCGATTGTAAGTTCATTACACCGGTTGTACGTTTCCATTAAAATTTCCTCAATTTTAAATTTGAAAATTTTTCAAATTGAAAATTATTCATTTTATGGTGACATCGTTGCTTTTAACTAGTTAAACTGTTTCTTTGACCACAAAGAAACACCCTACCTCAGTTCACATTAAAACGAAAACGCGCTTCAAACAAAATATTACACAATTGGCAAATAATTGTTTTATTATAAATCATTCATACACAGAGTCAATAGTAAATCCATGGACAAAAAATAGTAAGCATCAATAATACTCATAAAATTCCCAATTTACATGACTTATGATAACTCGAGCTGTTGAGCTTTCATTTGAATCAATATTAAAATTTAAAAGCCACGCTGATAAAACTTCAAAATCATCAAATGATGTCTTCCACCAATGCAGCGGAAGTGATTTAAATAAATAGGATGCTAATGATTTAATCTCGGCACGAGAGTATATAAGTAACTTGCGGTGAAAAGTTTTTCTTCGATATAGTATTAAGAATCAATAATGGTCCAAACTTCATCTTTCACAGGGTCAATAACATTTTCCAGCTTTAGCTGTTTCCAAAATTCATTACGCTGTTTAATTGGTAAGAGAATTACTTTTAATATTGTTATGCAATGATCTACACGATTGCTCGGAAAAGGTGTTCTAAGGTCTGTAAATAAATCTGGTATTTGAATCATAGATGCCATCCAGGTAGGTGTTCCGCTCGAAGATCTAAGTATATGAAACAGCAAAAACATATGATATTGCCAATGTGCCACTCTTATATGTAAACTAATTAATTTCTTAAGCCAATTCTTTAAATTCTTCTAACTGTTTTATTCATTTATATTATTTATTAAAATAGATAAGTATTGAAATTGAGCAACGCAATTCAACAGAGGCCCGTGAAATTGTTTCACCATTCGATGTGTTAATCGCTATTTGCGTTATGAATTAATATTTCGAAATTATTGACAGTGTGTTAGGAGCTCGCCCCTAGTTTGTGTTCAACTATGAAGTGCATATACTTCAGAAACATAACTATCCCGAACAAAATCGTAGCATGTTTTCTCAATTAAGCCTTTAAAATTCGAAGAGAGTCACGAATGCTTCTTCATCCAAATAAATAAACGTTGTATTTAAATTGAATATAGAAAGAACAAAAAAAATACATTGAAATAGAAATTTAATCAGGATTATAACTTTGAGAACTTACGAGTATTTATGGCTTGCATTAAACCTTGAATCACAACTACAGGAGGTCGATCCAGTGGCGATATGATCTTTTACTTTCCACAATGAGTTTTCATTCAATATTATTGTGCAAAGTTCCCAATTCAGCTAATAAATTCCTAATCATTACTCGACTTTTTGAATATTTCTTAAGAAATTCAAATAAAACATGATTTGACGTTGTATATGGCGTGTTTACTTCTGCATCAATAAATTGTTTTTCGAAGGCTGTGGCCAGAATTTCAGTTTTGTTATAAATTTGATTTAATTCTAGTTCGCTGAAAGGGTTTATGTTTAATTTAACATGATCGGCTAATTTATTGTACGTCTGTGCGGTTGCATGATATTCAATTGGTTCCTTTGATTTTAAATCGGGAAACACAACCTTGGGTGTTAAAACCGAATGCGACGATGTTGTATCTTCGAATATGAGAGCAGTAGCCTTAAAATGTATTTCATTTACTTTTGGCATATTACTGGGAGCGAAAGTTACATCTATAACATGTACACTTGTCACAGAATTAATGCATAGCGACTTTCAACCTCCCCACTTTTAGTAACCGGTTCAACTGCTTCATAAGTATCTATTTGGATGGAACATGGGATGCGACAGCACATTCCACGCTTTCTTTTGAAACTGCAAACGACGAACTCGACTGATAATTGACGCTGCTTAAAGATTCGACAATCGAATCGATTTCTTGCTGGGGCTTAATTTTTTCTTTTTCTGTAAATAAATCGTCATTGATTATACTTTATTGAATACACACAAAGAACATTCTTATCGTACAATTGGGTTAGTATTTTTTAAGGTTTAGAAGTTCTGGTTTAAAAAAAACTAATAAAACGTCAGAAACGTAACCGAATTAATAAAATTCGATATTAAAGTTAATAAACAATAAAATTTGTGATTCCCAGTATAATGCGAAACAGATGATTTTGATTCCCGAAGCGCAAATTGTTAAGATCAATAGATTTAAACTTAATTTTAATTTAATATTTACTGTTAAAATGGTAACAAATCAACTATATTATAAGTTACACAAATATTTAGTTTATAATTATAAAAAAATATGTTTTTTTTTTAATTAAATTACCTTCAGATTAGGTTTCTCCATTGTAGCCATTTTGATTTATTATTTATGTAACATACATTTTTTGATTGTTTTAGGTTATAGAGGAACTTGTCAAAATTTTCCCCTCACATATTTTATAGCAGAGTAGTTTTTACGTATTCGTCCATATTAAAGAAACTAAATAAAACAAGACTATTTCTGCCATTGTAAAAATATTTTTTTTTAATAATTTATATGGTGTAAAATACATCGTCACTATTAAAAATTACGATATTTAACTTTATTTAAATAATTTTTAGGTTATTTTTGTATCGCAATCAAAAAATTCCCCTACTTCTACTATAAAAAAACAATTTTGTCTCAGTCACTCTCATGTAGATATTTTATTCTTGTCTCCTTTTAATTTTTGTACAAAATCTTGTAATTTTCAATGGAATAGCGCTATTATGGTGCTATTCCACTAGGAAACAGACAAATTTTACAAAAATTTTGCCGAAAACATGACGAAGACAAGAACTAAAATTTGTATTAGTGCAACTGAGATAAAACATTTTTATTTTATGGTATAAAAAGTTGGAGAAATTTTGACACCAACAAAAACTAACCTATAAATTATTTATAAAATATGAAAAATCTTTATTTTTAATGTTTGACAATAATTTTATATCCCAAAAATTACTAAAAAAAATTATTATTATTTTAGTTTACGAAATTATTATTATTAGGATAGTTTACGAAATTATTATTATTATTAATTATTTTGCTATAAATTATGTGAGGGGAAATTTTTGATAAGTTCATATTAACCTATTAACCAGATTTTTTAACCCAAAAAAAATATAATAAAAACCAGTTCAGTCTTATATTTGTATCAAAATATATAAAACTGTGTATCGATTATTGAAACCGGATAATAACAGCAGTGAATGTGGAAGTGGATGATTTGGATTCTGAAGAAAAGGATAATACGATTACATTAATCATTTGAGTGCTATCGAACGGACATTGACATTTTGATAATGTTGAATGATGCCGATCTTTTACAATTTGTCTCAGCTAACCGATCAATTTCTCTTTGACTGTTTTTGAATACATGTAGAATGGAAAATAACAGAATCATTCCGACTGTAAGCAAATGTACCAAATTGGTATTTTATATGTTTACTTTCAGTGCGAGAACAATTAAAAGATTTAAAGAAACAGTTCGATAAATTAGAAAATGATTTAAAAGCGTTGCAAAGTGTTGGGCAAATTGTCGAGGAGGTACTCAAACAATTGAATGAGTATAAATGTAAGTACATACATACCTCATTGGAGGTATGACATATTGATGTCAGTGATTCAGTGAAATGATATTTTATGTTATCTATATTTTTATAGTTATTGTGGAGACAACAAACGGGCCACGATATGTTGTTGGATATCGACGTCAGTTAGACAAGACAAAATTGAAGGCTGGAACTAGGGTAGCTCTAGATATGAAGTGCTCGGTTAATAAGTAAAATATTTAACTACGCTCGTTATTATCAGCCGAGCATTATGTTAATGGATGAAATGAAATTGATGCAATTGGAGGTCGTCGTTTATCGGAAGGTACATCAGCCGATCGTAAAATTCAACGTATTCTAATGGAATTGCTTAATCAAATGGATGGTTTCGATTCGTTTAGATCGTAAAATCGAAATTCTGCTTCTTAATGAACAGGCACGTTCCGAAATTTTAAAAATGCATGCCCAACCTATCGCCAAACATGGTTAAATTTATTGTGAAACCATTGTTAAATGGTCGGATAGTTATTTAAGATATGTTTCGAATGGCGGTTTATGAATACAAGTAAGTCTTTCATCAATAAAGAAATGGTAAAGTTTTTAACTAACAACAATTTCGTTTTACTTTAGATTACTATATGTTGGCGTTCAAGCCATCTTTCATCAAAACATTGTAGTTTAGTCTCACTCGTTTTGGCCAAAATTAATTTTCGTCGTAATGCTGCTAATTTCGTTGAGTACAACGCCGTAATAGATTTGTTTGGGTTTGCCTAACTAGCATTTCCAGAGACTCATTCATTTAAGTGGGGTGGTAGCAGTTCACAAGGCAGATGTGGTGGTATGCAACGAGGCCCACGACGATTTCAACCTATTCAAGATTTTACCCGCGAAGTTATTGTGGTTGGGCCACCATTATCGATCAAACAAGTTCGATCTATTACGATATTTGGACGAATATTTGCCGGGTTCATCTTATCGAAATTGGCCGCTAAGCATTCGAATTTCGATAGACATCAACTGGCATCACTGGATCCCGTATTGCATAGACATTTACTATCTCAAATCATATGAGGACGATGTATCAGAATTAGGTTTATATTTTACTGTTGTCTGACTGTGTGTCTGTGGTGATTTAGGAATAACGCGAGTTGAAGAGCTGCGACAAAACGGTTCTAATATAATGGTCAACTCATCCAATCGCATTGAATATATCCAATTAATGGTCGACTTTATATTAAATAAACAAATTCAAATAAATTTTAATTTGAATGATAAATTTTAATGATAAATTTTAATAAAATATTTCTCATCTGAAAATCCTGTTTTTAATATTTTGTGTACGCAAATGATACCTAGGTAGGGTGTTTTTTTATAGTCGAAGGAACTATTTTGGCCTAGTTACCTAGTTCAACAGTCGGTATTATTTTTAAATTTTGAATTAACAATTTTTTAATAGAAATATAACCTAAAAAAATTAAATGCAATGTGAAATTTCAAGAAGGCGAAAAAATATTATTTAAAATGTAGTGTGAATTCCTCCAATATTTTTTTCAATTTTTTCCAAAAAAAAATAAATTTTTATTGTGTCGACACACCAAGCACAAAAAATTTATGTTTCTACCATAAACAAATCAAAAAATAAAAGTTTGCTGAGAGTGGGGGAATTTTTTTCATTTTGGTTGCCATAAAAAATACTTTGTTTGATATTTTTTATTTATAATTATGGCAACCAACTCAACAACAACAAAACACTTAAAAAAAAAAACTCTGATGTACGGGTCATACACAGAGAGAATCTATATTTTTATCTCGTTCTAGTTTTCTGCAAAATAAAACGGTGTTGTAGTGGAATAGGCCCATTACTTGAATCAACTTGTTCAAGTTTTCTCGTTAAATTTTTTTTATAATTGTAAAATTTTAAAAATAAATTTTTTATATAATGTACTCGTATATACACCGACTTAAACAATTATCGCCTTTACAATTATTTTTCGTCCCCTTCATGAGTTTTTGTTTTGCTTTTATAGCCTATTCGTAAAGGATGAAATACACCAAGCAGCAGCGAGCAGCAAATTTAAATATTAGCTTATTCGCTTATGTAATAATACAAAATCATTGGTTTGATTATAAATATAGGTAAATAAATAAAACAAATATTTTGCAATTTTAATAGAAAAATTAAAATTTAAAGAAATTTTATTGAACGAAGTTGAATCTGTCGCGGCATCAATAGATTCCACAGCAGCTTCAATTTACTGTTCTTTGTTGCTACTTATAACCTCGATAAAATTGACAGAATTCGATTTTACTACTAAATCAAAACTGCTGCCCTGCTTGATGTGCACGCCCATACGCCGTCGCTAGTGTGGATTGTTTGGAATATGTTGCTCTTGGTGTGTTTCATCCTTAAATCGGTGTTGAACGCTTGCCAATTCATATTGCAAGCCTGTTGGCCAGACTATTTAATTAAAGGGTGGCCCATCTAACGTTTTCAAATTAATGTGGCTCTAATTCAAAGAAGAATGAATATTTTCCAAAGCGATTTGTTTTATTAGAAAGAGTATACATTACCATTAAGTATGGAACACAATTTCATTCAAATGACTTCCACGGCTGGCTTTACAGTACCCCATGCTGTCAGCCCTATTTTGCAGAACATTTTTGATTGTATGGGTTATCTCATCAACGGCAATATCGATTTGATCTTTCAAATCTTGGATAGTCTCTGGGTGGTTAGCGTAACACCTATCTTTAACGGCTCCCCACAAAAAAAGTCAAACGGATATAAATCGCAGCTGTGTGGTGGCTAATTGCCATCTCCGTTAAGGCTGATTATTCGATCCCCGAAGACAGTGTGCAAAAGACCGATTGATGCGTTTGCTGTGTGTCAAGTTGTGGCATCTTTTTGAAACCAAATGTCACGTGTGTCCTCTTCTTGAATTCTGGGTAACAAAAACTCGTTTATCATGGCTCATTAACGCCCTCCATTGACAGTAAGAGGGCACCAATTAATGATGTCGCCAGTCAAAAATCCACACCAAACAGTCCTCGGTGTGATTGCACGGTTTCGCCATGGTTACGTGCGGATTTTGAGCCCCAAATGCGACAATTTTGCTTTTTGACATAGCTTCCGATGTGAAAATAGCTTCTTTGGAAAAGATGATTTTTCGAAATGCTCATTTTCTTCCAAGCATTCCACAGCCTAATTAGTAAACCGAAAACGTTGCGGATGGCCATTTTGCTTCAGAGAGTTCACGATGGCGAGTTGATGTTGATGGATGCTCAGACACATTCTGAACTGCAATGTTCTCGGCAGTACGCGCTGTAAATGCACGTGCACGTGTTGGTTTATCCAATAACAATGCAGTTCAAATTGTATTGTAGGCATTTAGATTCTGTTGAATTTTCCTCGGAAATTTCTTATAGTTTGGGTAGAACACTCACCATTATGAAAGTAACTTTTCAATATTTTGTTCAAGCGTAAAGTGACCCATTTCGGAAATGTTAAACGTTTAAATAATTTTCTGTCCCAAGACGAATGACGTAAGTGTTGTCACACTCGAAATAACCGTTCATTTAGCAAATGCTTGATGGGCCACCCGTTAAATAATGAAACAGCGTGGTAATTGTTATGTAACGGAAGCTTGGACAAAAGGGCTGAATCGCCCTTCCGTTAACAGAATATCTCTATGGTTCTCACAATAGTGACCTGCAGCACATTTGCCAGCTAGGTGAAGTCGGTTGGGCGTAGTCCTTGTCACTAGCCACAGAGATCTTGAAGTGCTGCTTAGATATCCATCCGGATGATATTAGGCATTAGTGAAATATATCGGGAATGATATTATCACAAAACAGAAAGAAAGATTTTATAGATTCGTCTGCCTTATCACAACCGGTTTCTTTTGTGTGGTCAAGATGTCGTGCCACCACACGTGCCCCTCCTTCTCCACTGGCATATCGATGTACATACGATACGATTTTGATATGCCCCTAAAATAAAAATGTGTCAGTCCACGCTATTTAAATTTTTAGTGCAACATCGTGATACTTTCGGGCTAAAGCATAGCTATATACGAACATAATCCAAACGACAATAAACATCAAAGCGAATCAAACGAGAAATAAGAAATTGCAAAAAATACTAGTAAAAATCATATATTTGGTAGTTAATTAATTATTGGTAATTTAGATACAAATCCAGTACAACTTAATGATAAACTTAAGAAGATATGTACTATAAATATTTAGATTATAGGGAATATAAACAAAGGTTAGGTTTCAGTGGTTGCTTACTGCACACTTAGGTCAATTTTTAGGCCCATTGTGATACCCACTCATTCACTCCACATCATTAACCCACCTATTTCACCTACTCACACAACTACAGTATACCACCTGCACATTGCAAGCTCCATGTCACCCTGTACATTGACATGGAAGGTGGGCCGGCGCGTGACTCGGAATTCTGCACTCCATCAGATTGTCTCGATTATGAAAATTCGATTTGCATCTAGCCTCTCTGATGGGATTCGAACCCAGCACCTCCCGGTCCAAGTGCCGAAGCTTTAACCACTGCACCACTTGTCAAATGTAAAAGTGACCTTAAGATAAAGGTCTTATTGAGTAATAATGATTATGTAAATAATTTATAAGTTGATAGTAATATATAATATCATCAATATAGTTTAAATAAATATAAATAAATAAATTTAATAGAAATTTAATAAATAATAAACATGCTTAAAATAAAATAATAATGCAAAAACTTATCGGCCTTGGGGACATGGTGGCGACGACGATGGGGATGGCGGTAATACTTTTATGCAAGACAATTTCACACCAATCATCCGTTTCCAGTGAAATTATTAATGTAATCCCAAATTTCCGTTTTTTATCCAGTAATTTTTCTTTTTGGTATGTTACAAGTTTATGACAGGCAAATTAAAAGAAACTATCGTGAAATGCTGTTTGGTTTTATGCCCGTTTGTTTTCCACCACTCGTTAATATGGCAAACTGTGGTATGTACGATATACAAAATTTGAGGCACTGTATTAAAAGAACAAAACAAAGGAAAATTGATATCCACGAATTTGTAAAATTTGTTTAAAAACAGGTTACTGTAGATTGTAAACCGCAGGCCTAGAATTTGGAAAAACAAATATATATAAATACCCTTTTCCGCGATAGTCCAAATATATACGTATCCAAAAAAAATATATTTTTGCACTTAAAGAAATAGTAATTTCACAAATCGCAACGACATACGTAAACCAACTAATCAGAAATTAACGCTCACCTCATCGTATTCCCGATGAGGGAAAGTCTATTTGACTGTGGGTTCAACCTACGAAAATTCAACAAATGTTATGATTCAACCTGCCTGGAACATCTCCAATGTTACAGTTAGAATCGAACTCGTATAAAAACAGTGCACGACACTTAAATTATACAATTATAATTAAACTGACGTCGAAAGTAAAATGAAAGGGAACACTGATTTTAAATTGTAACAAAATGCTGCATAAATTACGAGTTTGTGAGAGCCGATACCGCACGACTTTGGCAAATAAATTAAATGATCAAACAAGTAAACTGTAGAAACTTAAGTATTAAACTCATTAATATTCTATAAGTTTAATCTGAAATTCTAACAACACATAAATATACGGCTTTCAACATAAATCATCCAACTATCCTTTCACCTTGTAAGTACATAGATAAGGTGTTAAAAAAATTTCATGGCATTACACTCGTACAGTTTTTAACATTATTATTATTATTTCTAGAACAATTTGTAATTATTCAATCATGAAATATTAATTAGCATAATGTTAATTCACAAGTAATAAACAATCTGTATATACAAGCCGATAACACCGTAAATATATAAAGAATTCAGTTTGTCTTCTTGGACAGCACGAAGTGTATAATTGTTAAAGATGTTTTTGTTTTACTTTAAAGTGTGTTATCTGTGATAGGAAAGTAATTAAGATGATTTGATTGGGATGCAAAATTGTACGTTAAAATCGTATATTTATTACCATGCCAATGCACTGATGATAGTAATTAATCCGTATATTAATTGGTTTTGACTAAATTATAAAGCCGTGAAGGCTGTAAATGATTTTTAAAAAAATTATTTTAATTAATATTTATAAATTATAACTTTACTATGTTGATTTATTAGTGTATGAATATAGCAGTTGCTATACACGTAAACCTTATTAAAATCATTAATTGATCCTTTACGGTCACTTTTTCTTCTCTAGATCTACACTGTTTATACGATGCACCTATTATGCACCTATTACATTGTATATCTTCTGTAAATTAATATTTTTCAAAATTTTGTTACTGATATAGAACTCTGAGCAATGATAGCAATCTCGAGTTGCAAATTATATATTTCCGATAATATTAGTGAAATAGAACTACGTGGTGACAGATTGACATAAGTCGTGTTTATACAAGAATTTATTCTCTCCAGCGAGGTGATGCGTCCTTAGTGAAACATATGATCAGCGCTCTTTGGATGTGTAATATTATTTAAAATTGGCGAATGGCCTATTTGATCTCCAATTTCAATACTATTAAACTGTTAATAATATTATAAGAGCTTGACAGTTTATGTAAAATCAATTTCTAAATCAGAGCTTGAGAAGCAGAAATAGCGAAATCGCTATTCACGACTGGATGCAATTTGTTTCTTTGAACTCAAATACTCATAATACTCTATCCCAACTCTTTTTATTGGCATAACACTTACAAATTTAGGTAGGTCTGAGTGTCCTCTATCTGTTCTAGTTAGTTATGTTTAGACATTTTTAGATTTTAGTTATTTGCACTGTTAATAAGTGAACGCACACTTTCGTAAATCTTAAATTAATAAAAATTGGTTAGAGAAATTAACAAATATCTTAAGAATTTCTCTCAGTTTCTTCATTGACATCTTTCCATTTCGTTATCATTGTAAGTCGAAACAAACATATACTGCGATTAACGTTTTTAAATCAGATAAACGCAACGAATAGGAATGATATCTTACCTTATAAAATTTGGTTAATTTTTGTCAGTCACCTAACTTTAAATAACAGTCTTTCAAAGTCTTTTTGATAAGTATGTTAGCTTTTTGTTTAAAACATGGCCAATGGAATTCCATTAAATATTTCTTTATATAGTGTTACGAATTTCGATGGGTGTACAATATTTCTCAATGTTATCTGTTATTTGCCTCTGTGTATAGGTTCCCGAATGTTCTGCATCATTAACAACTTCATCACCAAGTTTTACCATGTTGTGCTATTTTATCTTATAATATAAATGACACCCCCATATTAGTGGTGCTCTCATCGAACAGATTTATCCAGAATTGTAACATTGCATAGTGTTAATCTTTCTACGTAGACAACTTTCCATTATATATGTCAAGAATTTTATTGTACCCGATCCATAGTACTTTTTTGTAATCATCTTCATAATTTTGTCCAGCTTTGCTTTTTTCTGAAGATCTGGTTTTATTTCTTATTTACAACAAATTTCCTTGTTCTTGTAATTTTTAGCTTAAATAATGTGGTTTCGAATCGATGAGCTAATACATCATTCAAACCAGTTATTCTGCCATATTTTCTTTTCTCGCAGTACATCATTTTGGAAGGCCGGATTAAGAATTTACTTCAGCGCTTAACTTAAACCAAGTGAATGTCTCTCTGAGATTCCTTAAAGTGGAGGCGATCTCGTTCATTTTGGTTTGCTGATATGCATAGTATTTTTCAATTCTCTTCAAGCATCAGCAGAGCCGCACATAGAATACCAGCCAGTACTGCTATATCATCAAAATTATGTCTACAGTTTACTTTTTGAACTGTAGACGGCACTCATGTCCGTAAAAAGAATTCAATAAACGAAATGAAAGCAAAAATTACTGCGTTTTTTTGAAAAAGCTGCTCTAGACCGCGTTAAATTATATTTTGATTTTTTTAAAAATTCACATATTATTAAAATATTTTGTGCTTCGGATTTACTCAATCGAATCCTAAAGAGGTATTTTTTTTTTAATCTATGCAATCTTTTCTGGGGCCGAAGCACCCCTAACTCTTTGGCAGTTCGCTTATTTACGTCCTTACTTACCTTACGCAGTTGTCTGCCAAATCGAGGACGTACGGTCCGATATAGGTCCGATTTTGTCACCATCTGCACATTGCATAGCTCCATGCCAGCCTATATTGGCATGGAAGATGGGTCGGCAAGGGCTCATAGATATGTTCCATTTCATCCCAGATCGTAATCTGCTGATGAAAATTCCCTTTTGCATCCTGCCCCTATCGGGATTCGAACCCGGTACCTTCCGATCCAAACGCCAAAGCTTTAACCACTGTGCCATTTGGTCGGTCCTAAAGAGGTTATACTAAGTCAATATCTTGCATTATATTATCGAATAAAGTTTACTTATGCTTGTTCTCAACAACTCTGGATATTATGTAGAGCACAACCGAGTTCATCAAAAAACTTAATAATTGCTGAACTGACGAAACAGGGAAATTTTTTTAGTACACAATTTTTTGATTGTTCTTTACTTCATTTACAACTGGAAATTTGAAAGAATGAAAATGAAATGACTGAATTATGTTTTTAATAAGAAAAAATGAATATCTTGTGTTGCTGGTGAAACAAATAGTGTTGTTGTGAATGTTTGCTGGTGAAATAAATTAATTTATTTTAATATTGGATATTATTGTGTTTAATTATAAACCAAAGCTTAAATTTCAAAATGATTGACTTGAAGTTAGTTAAAGTTGTTGTTCTAAAATTTTTTGTCTAAATTTCACTGTATTTTCCCTATATTTTATCACGGTCTCGAACACCATATTTCAGAAAAACACGGCTAATATTTAAAACAAATTTAGTATGGTTCGAACGATGAAAGAGAATGGATGTACTTTTTTTATTTAACAAACACATTTTACGTGTGTTATTGACGTACATAGTTGTTTAATGAAATGTTATTTGAATATTTTTGCAATAATATAATAAATAATTTGTTAATAAAGTTTCGAATTATAATTTTCAATTGTTATTTATTGAAAATTTACTGTTTTCTTTACCACGAATGGCGTTTCAGGAAAACAAACAAACAAAAATAATTCTCTTAATTAACTAAACTGATATCAGGAAGCCAAAAATTGGTACTGTCGACATAAAACGACGTTTTATATCAAAATGTTTAAGGCAGTGAGGCATGTAGTATCCTAGGAGCACTGGCAGAGCACTCGTGTTTTACGACGAAGTTCTTCATTTTCTCTTCTCACTTTCTCTCTTTGTTTTGATATTTATGTTATGACGTTAACTTTTGTATATATGTATGCGTAAATTTTTTATAAAATCTGACAAAATATCGCGATTTTTTAAAGTTAACCCGGGCAATTTTTCCGTGCAAGGTTTGTTTTTGTAAACGAATTTGTAATGTAAAAATGTTGCCCTGACAGCTGAATCCGGTTAATTTTTTAACCTGACATTTCCAACGAATATGATATTAGAGAACATAATGGATATTTTACTTTTTTAGTGTACACTACACTACATAAAAAAATTGTAATGCACGCAAAATAAACTCATAAATTTAAAAATCTGCAAATAACACACAAAGTTTGTGAACGGACGCACAGAAGGTTTCTGAACCGATTCGATTAAAATTTTTTGTTAAAGTGTGATGAATTAATTTTTCGTGATTTGTATGCTAAATTAGAAATACAACTTTTAATATAAAGTCAATATTTAATATAATATTTTATATAATATAATATTTTTCGATTGCACTGTGTAAAAATCCGGCCTTTGCCTGGATTTTGTATGTCTAAGTGATTATTTGGTTTACCACGGGTGAGCTCCAAATATTCACGACGAGAACTAAACTGACTGTTGTAATTTGTTTTTAATTCTGCTTTATTACATCAATAAATCGGGTTTTTATACATAATAATTGCTTATGCATAAAGTTTAGAACAACAAAAACACCCAATACAATATAAAAAAAAGTAAAATTGTTGAATTTGCTACAATATAAATACAATATTCCACCTGTGTCATTGCCCGCTTGGAATATTGTATTATTGCGCATGTTGACGTTGTTTCAACAACTTCCCGGACCTTGCTGATGTCGTACATCTGTTAAACTATACTTTCGTTTTGGTTCGACGGTGAGGTTGTTGCCTGGATACCGGTTTGTTGTTTTGATTCGTAATGGTACTGGCCTTCCCGGTGGTTGTTTCTTTGACCGATGCAATGGCGTTCATAGGTAATATCTCACTTCGATCGTCGCTGCTAGGGAGTTTACACCGCTTGGTTATTGGTCGTTTGTAGGTCGCGTCCTTACACTTTACTGTCACGATGCGTACCAACTCATCCTTTCCGGCGTGGGTGTCAGTGATCCGTCCCAATTTCCACCGTGTTGCAGGTAGTTGATCATCCTTCACCAATACCAGATCGTTTATTGCCAAATTTGGCTGGGAGGATTTTCCACTTGCTCCGTTGTTGAAGTTGGTGAATGTATTCAGAAGACCATCGCTTCCAAAAGTTTTGCGCCATTTTTTCTACCATGTGCCATCTCGTTCTTAATCCTATGTTGCTGTCAGTCGCTTCCGGCATCGCCTTAAGGGCATCTCCAATGAGAAAGTGGCCTGGTGTTAGCGCTGTTGTATCCGTTGCGTCGTTAGTTAGTGCAGTCAGCGGCCGAGAATTGAGGACCGCTTCGATTTGAGCGGTGAGAGTGGTTAATTCCTCGAATGTTAGAGTTGAATCGCCTATTACTCTCTTAAGGTGAAATTTCACGGATTTTATTCCTGCTTCCCATATTCCACCAAAGTGTGGGGTATGAAGTGGTATGAAGTGCCTTGTCGTTTCATCACTGGCTAACATAGCTGCTACGTCGTCAGGTAATGTGGCCATAGCTGAACTGTACGTCTTCTTCATTACGGAATTCGCACCCACAAAATAGGTTCCGTTATCAGAGAATACATCAGTACAAAGCCCTCGCCTGGAAACGAATCTTTTGTAGGCCGCTATAAATGCCTCTGTTGTTAGGCTGCTCACGATTTCGATGTGAATGGCTTTGGTTGTCATGCATACAAATAGGGCAATGTATCCTTTGTAGGATTTATTACCCCGACCCTTGGTGGTTCTTAGTTGGATGGGTCCTGCATAGTCGATTCCCGTTTTAGAAAACGGTCTTCCCGGGCGCAGTCTTGATGATGGTAGACTACTCATTAGTTGTTCCATGTGTTTTTGTTTGTAGCGAAAGCAGGTAATGCATTTTTGTACCACTTGTCTTACGGCTCGTCTCCCGTCGATGATCCAATATTTTTGTCTCAATATTGCAAGCGTAAGTTGTGTGCCACCATGTAATGTGTTTTGGTGGGTTTCCTCGATTATCCGTTGAGTAATTATGTGGTTTTTGCTTAGAATTATTGGCTGTTTGCTGTTGGTTGCCAGATTGGAGTTTTGGAGACGTCCCATCACACGGAGTAAGCCTTCGCCGTCTAGGAAGGGGTTTAATGACAGTAGCTTACTGTCCTTTTCTAGCCGTCTGTCCTTAGTTATGCGGGCGATTTCTGGTCCGAAATCTCGCTCTTGGGTTATTTTTATAATTGCTGTTTCTGCTGCCTTAAGTTCATTACCGGTTAGCCAACCCTTGTTGCAATTTTCTAGTTTGCAGTTGTTAACGAAAATACGACCGTTTTTGTAGTTCTGCCATTTGGCACTTATTCTTTCTGGTAGTTGTTCATCCCAGCTTATTCCCGTTTTCCAAACATCCTGCATCATGATCTTCGCCGTGATTGTTGTCGGCGACAGCCATCCTATGGGGTCAAGGAGTTTTGATGAGTCAGACAGGAATGAGCGTTTGGTGTGCTGGTTGTTGGTCAGCTGTAGTCCGGCTATATCGAATTCGAAAATATCTTCCGCCGGATTGTATAGTATTCCCAATGTTTTAATGGTGTCATTTAATTTGATTTGAATATTTCCGTTGGCTTGTTGCTTTCTAGGAATGCTTTGCAATGTTTTGGGGGAGTTGGATGCCCATTTTCGCAAATTGAATCCACCTTGTGCTGTGAGGGCTTGCAGTTCTTGCAGTACCAGTAGAGCTTCTTCAATGCTGTCTGCTCCAGTGAGTAAATCGTCCATATAGAAGTCGGTGTTAGAAATGTCGAGTTTTGTGCATACTACATATTACGATTTGCGGACAACATTGATTTTATGTTATCATTTGAAGAAAACTGCTGCAGAATCACATCGAATGATTGTCAAAGCTTACGCTGAGCATGGTCTTGGTAAATCATTTAAATGGGTGGTTCATATAAATTCAAAAGTGGTGATTTTGACGTGAGAAACGAAGGACGTGGAAGACCACCAACAATGTTGAAGACAGTGAATTGCAAACATTGTTGGATGAGTATGCGCTCAAACAAAAAACAATTCTCGATTCAATTGAATATGTCACGCGAAGCGATCTCCATATGTTTAAAAGCTATGAGAAAGATCCAAACTCTGGGAAAATGGGTTCCGCATAAACTGAATGAAAGGCAACAGGAAATTAGAAAAACTTGCAAAATGTTGCAAAATGATGCTCGCCAGATAAAAAAAAGAAACTCATTTCTCCAAAATATGGATCTATTTTGAGAATCCAAAGCACAAAATGGTTTGGGTTGATCCAGGGCAACCATTGACATCGACTGCAAGGCCAAATCGCTTCGGACGGAGTATGATTTATTTTGAGCTGCTAAACCTCTTGAAACCGTAAAAACTGTACGATGCCAGCAACAAATGATCAATTTGAATTGAGTTTTGCGTGAAAAACGACCAGAATATGATAAAAGGCAACACAAAATGATTTTGTTTCAAGACAATGTACCATCACACAAAGCAAACCCGGTCATGGAAACGTTGGAAGCACTTAATTGAATGAGCACTTATTTGATTTGAATCGATGGGGCACGGGCTTGCTGAAGAGCACTTCACTTCCTACAACGTACGAAAATGGCTCGATAACTGATTTGTCTCAAAAGAAGGGCAGTTTTTGGCGTGGCATCCACGCATTACCTGAAAGATGGGAAAAATGTAAAACTAATAGTGGGCAATACTTTGAATAAAATACACTTATTATCATACGATGAACGTGTAGTGTACTTTTTACTAAAAAATTCCGGTTTCATATTTACACACCTGGAAGCTAATAACCTGATGGCCGGTGAATGCTTGATTCGATTTTCCACGCGGTCACGAATTGGCGGTCATGCGCAAGAAACTATGAAATTCCGTGACCTCCTCCAAGCTCGTCGCTAAATATAACCTATGAAATTGAAAAATAAAGTTGATTTTTTATGTTTGAATACAGTTAAACAGAATTATGGTTTTTAAATTTGAAACTTACCCTCTTCCAATCGAATTTTTAAGAATCCTTGATGTTGCTGAGCCCAAACCACTCGTTGTTGTCTCATACAATCGTGGAGTGAGACGAGGCTTTTTTGCTATGCGTCCGCATATGAATTGATTTTCTTTCAAACGAGGTCGTACTGTTCTTTCCATATTTTTACTCCAGGTTCGATATTGGTGCGTGGCGGCGGTCTTCCAATGCAACACCGACTATTTTCCGATCCACTCGTTTTCCTGTCGCAGTTTTCACGCTTACTCACGAAAATATCCTCTTTGGCCGTTATTTTTTGGGTGATTCGTCGGACACTGTCTCGTCCTATGGTTGCAGCAGATTTTTGCTTGACCTTGATGTCTTTTCCAGCCATTTTTTGAAGAAATGTAGAATTTGATAATGTGACACGAAAATTCACTTTAAAACTATACTGTATATAAGATAAAAATTGTTTGCAACCTCAGAAATATGGCTTCAGGTACACAAAACCCAAAAGTAAAAAATGTTTTTTTCTACGATAAACTTTCTTAGGAATCGATTTACAAAAAACCACTTTTGAATAACAATTAATTAACAAACGTAAATTAATATTTTTGTCACAAAAAAACACACACAGACAGGCACGTTGACTCGACCGCCCTTTTAAATTAGTCATAAACAAAAGCACGAAAATGACTCAGAACAAATAGTAGGAGGAAACTTAAAGAAGATCTAGTTAGAAAAATTAGTTTTATTATGTAAAAACGTTGAAATGAGGTAACCTCGCATGCTTTTTGGCCAATGACTGCAAGTGAAAATAATCACTGGTGTATGTAAATATTTTTATAACAGTGTAGGATATAATAGAGGCAATGTTTATTTTGTAATTTATCATTTTTTGGCAACTCTTCTTTCATTACTTTGATGTATATCCGATGTTTATATTTATGTTTAGTTTGTTGATCCACCAAAGTTAGAAAAAATAAATTGATTCAATCATTATGACGCGTACACAGACGAAGGCGAAAAACAGATCTACATGTCTTTGTTGTGTTTAAACTATCAGTTTCAACATTTTACTAAAACGATACTAACTTTTAAAAAATTGTTTATGTATTGTAAAATGATGGGAGGCGCGTAGTAGAGATAACGCAACAACATCATCGACGTCAAGGAACTGTTGCTTGAGTTAGTACTACTTTGGGGGACCGCATGGGAGCAGCATTAATCGAAATTGTAAAATTGATGAAGTATTAAAACGAGGTCACCCTCCCCCCCACCTCCCGGCATGCCAGTATGCCTCATCCATCAGCAGCGTACCTCTTCCAGCATCTGTGGGATTCTGGCTAAGGTTCAATAAACTTGCCAACCATTAATCTGAAAATAAATTTGATAATGAAACCTTTTTGAGGCGACCAAATAAACAGATAAGTAGTGTATCAATCAATCGTATCCACCGCCATGTTAAGGTGTCGGATTACGTACTTGCAAAAATATTTTATTTTGGTCCAGTCATTTATAGTTTGCACGTTAATATAATTTCTGATAGATAAAACTAAGTGCAAAATGCGAAAATAGTCTTAACTTAAATGATATAGTCTTAACTAATGCAAAGCGGTTTATTTAAGATCGTTTAATAATGGAATTATACTACAAGAAATCAATAGTGAGAATTAATATTTATTGCGTAATAATAATATGTTTAGGTAGTCATCTTTATTTTTGCGAAATATTGCTAATTAGTGTTTTGATGAATATTTCTGACTTCTTACTTTGTCTCAGATACATAAGACAAATTCATGAAATTTTGTTAAATAATTTTGTTGTAGAGGGAGCAAATCAACTTGTTCTTGACTTATTTACTCGGACATACTTTAGTTTGATTTAGACAAAAAATTCTATACCCAATAATACTTAATCTTGAATTGTCATTAGTAACCGATTTCTCACTACGTCATTCCGTCTTTATTTTTGTAACAGCAATATTTTGACCTTTAAGTGTAACACTCAGTTAACTAATTAAGTATTATTATTTCGTTAAATAATCATCATGCAATACCGCTTTGAAATCAATTATTCTCAATTCTAAACCCAAACATTGTTGCACGTAAGCACAAATAAAGTTTCCGGAAGAATCATTGTGTTGTGCAACAGCGGATAGACTAAAAAAAAGCAAAACATAAAAATAGAAAAAAAATTATTTTTATTTATTTTTATTATATTTAATTATTTAGGTATTTATTTATAGCTTTTTCAATTTTTTTTAAAACTTTTATTTCATTTTAATTAATAAAGACATGATAATAAATTTTAATTATGTCATTTTATTGTTGGTTGTTGATTATTTGTGGTTCGTTTGGTTGTATTGTTGGTTGGTTAAATGCATAGGTAACCTGTAAAATACATACTTAATAAGGTCGATTCGAATCATCTGAGCAAAACACTAAAAAATATACATACGGCGTATAAAAAAAACTCGAACAATCCATTTTAATTTTAATGTCCGGCCACCGGTAATGAATCAATTGTGGATTCGAATGAAACTGCGATTTTTTTATTTCTGATTTTGTTTGCTTTTTTAACATTTTTATTATGAACGAATGAATGGATGAGTTAAATAGTTTAAAGTAGTTAGACTGGAACAGAATGGAAACTGGAAACACAAGATGAAAATATAATGGATTTGTTTGCTTATTTGCTCGCCGGTTATGTTTGAAAATTTTATCACTTTATGTATGTCTGCGCTTGAATTACATTTATTTATTTATTGACGTGTGAGTTATGGGTTTTAAGCAATTTTCTTAGTTTTTACCCTCGCGAATATCGAATAAACCTACACATTTTATTGGATGTGGAGTGATATGCTCAAGTCAGAAGAAATTCAAATTCTCGTTGCATAACGTGTTGAAGTCTACATCCGCGACAATTACATGAATCTTGAATAATTGGGAATCCACGATTAAGTAATTCGTTTTTGTTTATTTGTTGTTAAATAACTGTATCTCTTTAGAAGTCTATTGTGTGAAATACTTTGGTCATTGTTTTAGTCACAAGACATCTACTAATATCTCGTAGACGTATTAAAATATAGTATAAGCCCAACATTAGTATTACGAATAATTTATTTAAAGGCAATCTCTTTTGACCAATTTTTTTAATTGACTGTGTTCATTGTCACATCTCTAGATGTGTTTGTGTGCTTGATTGTGGTGATTGGCTAAGCGACAAATGACAAATTTCTAAACGCTATACAGAAGACCAACCCGACTATGCAATCATTTCGCACCTCTCGACTCGCAAAGAAACGCTACGCAGATGCTCATTGCAACCTTTAAACCAACACAGCTATCGAAACTTTCAAAGTCTGAGTTTCTGTGTTTGCCGAACCCACCTGTAAGGGTTTTCAAAAGCGTTACTACGGCAATCAAAGAAGCTTGGTCTATAAATCTAACGTCTTTCACTTCACTTTGCTTGCGTCAATGTAACAATTACTCTAATTTTCTAATAAAACCATTCTAATGAAAATAATAATTATAATTAATAAAAATTTTAAATTTGAAAGTTTAATGATTTAAAGTCAGCTCATCCAATTGATGAATGTGATCAAGGCCAAATAAACACAGGCCAAATAATCGTGTTTTCTATGGAGAAAGAGTTATTTAAATTAATTTTACAAATTATTTGTTAATATACGTTACAAAATATTGAATTGCACCTAGTTTAAATTGCATTACACAAATTTTCCGATATATTGAGAATCACAATCACATAAAAAATACCTTTATAAAAATTGAAAACAATTTTGAACTTCTGCCGAGCTGCCAAATGTCAAATTAGATCGTTATAATACGGCACATTTTATCATATATAGGGGTCATGGCTTTAATGTTATTTATGTTGGGTTTGTTTACGACAGCATTGCATTGCAATACTAACAATAGTGGCACCCAAGATTGCAATTTATATAATTATGTTGTAATTGGGAGGATATCATTCTAATGGAAGCAGGTTATTCGTAAAATTAGTTATTCGCCTCGCCCGAGCATTTTGAAATTGGGAATGGGATCAAATTTGACATGTCAAATTTTCACTCAACAATTTTTAACGTTATTCCAAAATACCACGGGTTGATGATATTGGTGTGTGTGTTTCTATGGAGGGTACCAAACGGTCGGAAACTGGATGCTTAATTGAAATGTGAATTTATTTGAATAATAATTCATTTGCCTTTTATCCAAAATGAATCTTTCAAAAAATATTGTGCTCATAGTGGTTCTGATGTTTTTATATTAAAATAAATCAAGATGTGTGGTAATAGTCGACATTTGTTGTTTTATTTTAATATGTTTGTGTGTTCTAATCGCAAGCATGTAATCGTCAATGACAAAACAATTATTGTGAATGACATTTTATTCTCGGTTAAATGACTTTTCGAAAAAGTTAAAAAGCAGCCAGCAACTCAAAATTATTGTAGATATGGAAATATATCTGGCAGGGCCCTAAAAGTACGTATATAAAGTTAGCCCAGCTTTCATCCCAAAAAAATAAAAAATGGCAACACTAAACTATCACGACAGTTGTTTTATCCCATGATATTACTGTCAGCCCAGGATTTCTGCCATATCAATATTTATCATCCCAGGAAAAACTATAAAGACACTAAAACATCATCCCATAAAATAATTTTAACCCATAGCGAGATTCAATTATCCGATCAATGTCAGCCCAGAAATTTGATATAAGGATAAAGTACAGTGTACGAGCGGTGCTTTAGATTTTCGAATAAATATTCGAATTTTGGAATTTAAAAATCTATAGCGCCACTCGAAGTTACTTTAAACCAACCCTTAATGATCATATGGGTGTACTTCTGCCAGAAACACCCTCTCTAACATGTCGTTTTAAAGAAACTGGTGCCACCAGAAACCCAATACGAAAATACCGCTATTCAACATCTTCAAAACGTTTTGTTGTTTTAGATTAATAATATGTTAACTCGCAACTCGTAATAAAATATTTTTTTTTTAATTACGAATGTGAAGTTTTCGACAAAATTAAAAAATAACAAAACATGGCGGAATAAAAAATTTGTCGAAATAACAAAAATGCACATGTATTAGTAAAACAGTTGACCAAAGCAATGTTAGGATTTTTTAAAAATTTTGCTATGAAAATCAACTGCTCGTTAATACGCAATTAGTAAACTAGCGACTTCGGCAAAGACAATAACAAAACATTTAATTAATACGAAATTCGAAATGTTCAAACAACTATAAATTATCCATATAGTCAATATATGAAAAACTAAAAAAAATGGGATTTAGACGTTCACTGTATCGAGATTGGCCAGCTCACAGAGATTTCTCACAAACACGGTATGTATGCTTAGTTAGCTTATGACATTCTAAACAAACAAAAATTATCTCCATTTTAATACGATGACGTAGACCCATTTATTATTGACGCCGAACTTGATCAATTTTTGAAAAACTAAAAAAAATGGGATTTAGACGTTCACTGTATCGAGAATTGGCCAGCTCACAGAGATTTCTCACAAACACGGTATGTATGCTTAGTTAGCTTATGACATTCTAAACAAACAAAAATTATCCCCATTTTAATACGATGACGTAGACCCATTTGTTATTGACGCCGAACTTGATCAAGTTTTGAAAAACTAAAAAAAATGGGATTTAGGCGTCCATTGTATCGAGAATTGGCCCGTATTGAGAATCTCATTGAATTTATTAAGTTAAATCCAATTGACGATATGCCAGATATCGTCGATAGATAAGCAGGCGTAAATCTCATTGAATTTATTAAGTTAAACTCAATTGACGATATGCCAGACGAAACCGATAGATAAGCAGCAGGAAATCTCATTAAATTTATTTAATTAAATCCAATTGGCGATATGCCACATAACACCGATAGTTAAGCAGCAAGAACAACAATCATAAATACCGTGTTTGTGAGAAATCTTTGTGAGCTGGCCAATTCTCGATACAGTGGACGTCTAAATCCCATTTTTTTTAGTTTTTCAAAAATTGATCAAGTTCGGCGTCAATAACAAATGGGTGTAAGTCATCCTATTAAAATGGGGATAATTTTTGTTTGTTTAGAATATCATAAGCTAACTAAGCATACATACCGTGTTTGTGAGAAATCTCTGTGAGCTGGCCAATTCTCGATACAGTGAACGTCTAAATCCCATTTTTTTTAGTTTTTCGAAAATTGATCAAGTTCGGCGTCAATAACAAATGGGTGTACGTCATCGTATTAAAATGGGAATAATTTTTGTTTGTTGAGAATGTCATAAGCTAACTAAGCATACATGCCATGTTGTGAGAAATCTCTGTGAGCTGGCCAATCCTCGATACAGTGAACGTCTAAATCCTATTTTTTTTAGTTTTTCGAAAATTGATCAAGTTCGGCGTCAATAACAAATGCTACGTCATCGTATTAAAATGGGGATAATTTTTGTTTGTTTAGAATGTCATAAGCTAACTAAGCATACATACCGTGTTTGTGAGAAATCTCTGTGAGCTGGCCAATTCTCGATACAGTGAACGTCTAAATCCCATTTTTTTAGTTTTTCATATATTGACTATATGGATAATTTATAGTTGTTTGAACATTTCGAATTTCGTATTAATTAAATGTTTTGTTATTGTCTTTGCCGAAGTCGCTAGTTTACTAATTGCGTATTAACGAGCAGTTGATTTTCATAGCAAAATTTAAAAAAAATCCTAACATTGCTTTTGTCAACTGTTTTACTAATACATGTGCATTTTTGTTATTTCGACAAATTTTTTATTCCGCCATGTTTTGTTATTTTTTAATTTTGTCGAAAACTTCACATTCGTTTTTAATTTGCAATATTTTTATGTCGTTTCAAATATAATTGTTTTTATGTATGATTTTTATGCATAGGTTTTTGTAAAAATTTTAATGACGATACTGAGCGAACAGTGTCATCCTCGGATACAGATTTTACATTATGTGGTCGCTATAGGATTTTCCTAATATCAAATTTCTGGGTTGACATTGATCGGATAATTGAATCTCGCTATGGGCTAAAATTATTTTATGGGATGATGTTTTAGTGTCGTTATAGTTTTTCCTGGGATGATAAATATTGATATGGCAGACATCCTGGGCTGACAGTAATATCATGGGATGGAACAACTATTGTGATAGTTTAGTGTTGCCATTTTTTATTTTTCTGGGATGAAAGCTGGACTAATTTTATATACGTCATAAAAGTTTAAAAAATTCATGAAAATTGGGAAAAGCTTGGACAGTTAATAAGATTTTTTAATTTATTACGATTTTTTATTAAAGTTTTATTTTATTTTACTGGGTTTAAGCTTAACACTGTTTTTATTATAATTTTATTAATAAAACCCCGACGATTCGACGGTATATTCCGTCATTGTCATGGGATACAATAATTTATGGAAATTTGATGACACAATTTTTATAAAATAAAAAATCAAATTTATGGAAACGTTGAAATTAAAATTTGAAAGTAACTTGATTCAAAAATCGAAAAAACATCATCGTTCAAATTATGTTGTACAAAGTAATTCCGGAATTTACATTTTTTTTAGAATTTTGACTAAAAACGACAATTTTGTATCAATAAAATACTGTTATCGTAGTAATTCAAAAAAATTTTGGAAACTTTTTGTACGTTTGACAAATTTCGGGATGAATTTTGAATTTTCTTTATATAAATACTTTCCAAAATTGGCCGTTTAGTAAAATTTTGTTCTTTATCAAGTATTACACCGTCATCTATAACCATTGAGTGATCTTCCTGATGAATTTCATGTGATCATTTATGAAGATTTTTTCAAAAACGCAATAATCCTTCCTATACAATTCTGTATTTGAAAATATAAAATAAAAACAAATCAGGAAGTTCCTGAATTTATTAAGCCCAAATGACATAGCACAAGAATTATTGGGATCAGCGCAGCAACTAGTTGCAGATCTCAGTCAATTGCAATTAAGAAGATTTGAACCTAATCCAACTAAAAATGGGCAAGAGGAAAACCGACAAAATTGGATCGTGAATTTATCGGATTTGGAAATTCCTTTGGACATCATTAAAATCTTAAAATGAAGGCTGATAAAAGTAACGTAACCGTACTTATGTACAAAACTAAATATTTAGAAAAATGGAGTTACTCTTATCAGACAACAGCACTTACATCGGGATTGGGAAAATTAGGATGTTGTCCGTTCAAACTGGCAAAATCGGCAGTGCAACAGGTTCAACACTTAAAAATTACAATGGTACGGCACCACGTTTGTACGGGCTACCAAAAGTGCTCAAAATTGGAATTCCTACATATTAGTCTCATATTGGACGTAGTCTTACACTCTCAGTTTACCAATGTAGGCTCCTCTTTGATGATTAATTTGAGAAAAAGTTTTGGAACGAAATAAAATCAAGAAGCAATACAAAATTGGATTTAACCAATTTTGTAGATGCCTTAAAATTTATATTAGATCATACTGAATTTAGTTTCAGTGAAAGATGTTTTAAATAAGTCTTCGATTTTCCAATGGGTTCTTTGGTTAGCAGTTCAACTGTGGCGAACCTATTAATGAACTATGTTGAAACCAAAGTGTTCAAAGCATCTTTCATTGAACCTATTATCTTTTACCAATTTGTTGACGATATTATTAAGGCAAAACTAATTTCGGAAGTGGAAAAATGGAAATTAGGCCGATATTTAAATTATAACTCTTGGCTTCCACAGTCGTTTAAAAATAATACCGTCTGTTTGCAAGCTGAAAAAGTTTTGAGGTTGTCGGAAGATTTCATTCTAAAAATTTCAAAATTTTAACGGAAAGTTTTAGTAAAAAATTCAACTCAAAATTTAATAGTTGAAACTAACCGTAAACGTTTTATTTCGATTCCATACTTGAAAATTTTATTTGAAAAATTAAAGTAGTTAAAGTTGACAGACGATTTAAAAGTTTAGACATAATTTTATTTACCAAATAAAAAACGATATATATAAATTAAAATGTTCATGTGGGAAAGAACATGTTGGACAAACCAAATAAAATTTAAAGATGAAGGTGTAGAAAATTCATAATTCATCCCGAAATTTATTAAGCGTCCAAGAAGCTTCCAAAATTTTGCTGACTACGATAACATTATTTTATAGATACAAAATTGTTGCTTTTAGTCAAAGTTCTAAAAATTTTATTTCGATATTATTTTGTATAATTCGAACTATGCTTTTCGATTTTTGAATCAAATTACTTTCAAAGTTTCTTTTCAGATCAAGATTTCATAAATTTGAAACAGTTTATAAAAACAAGTTAAGTTTAAACTCAGGAAAATAAAATAATACTATTATTTTTTTACTTGAAAATCGCATACAAAATTTCCATACATAATAGTCCTTTGGGTCAATTGTGTCAAAGATACCTAAATTGTGCCAATTTGTATTTGGATAAAAAAATAATCATCATATCTGCCACTGCTCTCGGCGGAGCGTGTAACCGCTAAAAAGCGCGTCCCTAAGGTGGCGGATCGGGGAAAACTCGCCAGTTTCCACGGATACTGAACGGTAGGGAGGAAATAAAACACTCACCGCGTACCAAACACAAAGACCAATGTAATGGAGACACCGAAACATTACCCAATTATATAAAATCAATAAGTAGTAAAATCACTCCATTGATAGGAGTAGTAAGACGATTTTCTTCTTACTTGCCTGAATATAAACTGAACTTTTTTCCTGTAATTTGATAAAAGTGTGTTAGATTAGAAAACGATTTAAGTGCTTATTGAGTCTCGTATTAACACATATACAGATAGCCGTTATATTATATTTCATTGTAGGAAGCATATTTTTTGACTTATTTGCATGCTGACATTGTTAAATGGACCACCCGTCCGAATATATAATGAAAAATATCTTGTGTCCAAAATATTATAACATCTATTGAATAGCGACATACATTTTAAATATTGAATAAATAATACTGCTATATAAAAACTTGAAAAGTTAATTAATAATTAATGATTAAACTATAAACAAGGTATTAATAAAATAAATAGAAATTAATCAAAATTATGGAAACCTCAAATTAGTACGCCCACCTCCAAAACAAAATAAATTTTGTAGTTGTGTTTTGTGGATGTTGCTTAAACATTACTAATATTTGATTTTGCGCCATACATATCTACCTCAAGACAAACGTAGAATATACAATATTCGAAGTGTGTGAGTATCTGGTATGTGAAGTTGGTCCTTAATTCAAACCAAGAGTTGCTATCGTAATATGGTAGTGTTGTTTCTAACAATTAATAAAAATAAATTTATAATATTATTAGTAAGTACACTGTTAAAATATTTCTAAAAGAATTTTGAGTGAAATAAAAAAAAACTTATTAATATAAAAATAGGCTTTTCTCTTACGAGAATTCCAAAAGGCACTCCGTCCTATTTTACTATCTACGTTTCCTACAACGATCTCGTTTTGTTGATATCGTAATGCCATTTAAACATTTGTGGTAACAAATGATTGAAATAATCAACTTAAAAAACTACCACACAAAGAAATGTTTATATGTTAAATAAATTAAAATTTAAGAATCTTAATCTTAATTCTAAATCGATATAATTTTTTTTCTTTATAAATTACAACTGAGACTGTGCTCATCTAGCAATTTATCTTTCAAATTTTTGCAAATTTTACATTTCTTAAACATTTCTGATTTGTTGGGGTGAAACTCAATGGTTAGTCCCAAAATTAATTAAACCTCTATCCCTATGATAGGGTTATCTATCATATGGCGAATATGGGGGTTTCCATGTTCCTGGAACCTTATTTCGTGTGTGGCGGCATGCTTTTTTATTTCATCTTTGATGTATTCCATCGGTAAGTCCCTGTGAAGGTCTTTATTTCTTGTGTACCAAGGAGCATTTACGATGCTACGGAGAACCTTGATCTGAAACATATGTATCAGTTTGGCGTTTGTTTGCTTAGTACATCCTCGGTGTTGAATACCGTAGGTCCATCCCGGCGTCAGTATTTGCCGATATAGCAGCAGCTTGGTGTGCATTGTAAGCTCAGAGCCTCTACCTATGAGCCAATACATTTTTCTGAACTTAATATTAAGTTCTTCTTTTTTCTTTTTGACGTGCACTCTCCACTTGAGCTTGGGATCGAGAGTCATGCCCAGATATTTAGCTTTGTTTGCATATGGCACTGGTCGTGAGTTAATTACTATGGGTAGATGGGAAGCCTTTTGATATGTAAAGTTAATATGCGTGGGTTTCGTCTCATTAAGCTTGATTCTCCTGCGCTTAGTCCAGTTACAAACCGCATTGGTAATCTTCTGGAGTTTTCTCGTTGCATTACGTGCGACATTACTTCCAATCGCCATTATTGCTGTGTCATCTGCAAAGGTAGCTATGGTTCCTTCCTGGTATATAATAAATATAGGATTGGTCCTAAGACACTCCCCTGTGGGACACCGACAGAGATTTTCTTTGGTCGGAGAATTCATCCTCATATTTAACACGAAAATGTCTATTGGATAAATAAGATCTTAGTATGGCATGTAATTGCCTCGGCAGATCTCTATGCAGCTTGCATTCCAGTCCACTGTGCCAGACTTTATCGAATGCTTGAGCGACGTCCAGAAATACGCTGGAGCATGCTTTTTTACGTTCTAACGTTCTTTCAATATTGTTGGTGATTCTATGCACCTGCTCAATTGTGGCGTGCTTTTCTCTGAATTCAAATGTATGTGGAGGAATTAGATGTCGGTCCGCAATTATTGGTTGGAGATAGTTGGCAGCAATGAAATTGGCCTGTTTGATTTTTTATCGTTATGTGGTTTACCAGGTTTTGCTATCATAGCAGAAGTAATCCTGCTACTTTCCATTGTTCCGGAACATATTTTAACCAAAAGCTTGCATTGATTATGTGTAATAGCTTACGAAATTCTTTACATGGTAGAGCCTTGATTAGTTGGCAAGTAATGTACGTCATACCTTGGGGCTTTTTTAACATTCATGTTGCTTTTTACTTGTTCTTTTAATTCTTTGAGAGTTACTGGGCGTATATCAAAATCATCTAGCTTGTGGATTGACATTATATTTTCATTGACCGGTTGTCTTGGTAGTATGGTTGGAAGGTATCCTCGATATACTCCGCAAATAGATCAGCCTTCTCTTTATAGGACCTCTTGCCCAGGTTCCATCCTCCTTTTTAAGTAGAGGTACTTGCATTTTGGGTATTTTCGAGTCCCTTGTTATTGAGTCCCTTCGTCGCCTTCCACAGTAAATAATCAGAGTTTTTTTCATCGGTTAGGCTAACTAGATATCTGTTGATTGATGCATTTTTAACTTCTTTAAGAAGAGGTTTGAGACTGTTACCTAAATTGTTAAGAATTATTTTATTCTCCGGTGTTCTAGTTATTTGCCAGGTTTTACGTGCCCGTCGTTTCTCTCTTCTAATCTATCTCCCAACTGGTGAGAATTTTTTATCGGTACCTGACGATTCATTTTTTCCTATATTACTTCACGAAAGAGATCTCAGTTTGTTTTTGAATTTGTTATAGATAATTAGTTTTATTTACAATATTTTTTTTATTGAGATTGTTATTGAGATTGTACTAGTGTATTTTCAGTATTCTAGATTAAATTCACAACCGTAGGAATATCTCCATTTAGCGTCAATATGTACCACAAAGAAATCAAAGAAGGTCCAAATCAAAGGAAATTCCTTGCTAAATTGAAAAATATTTCTGGTGGTTGTGTATAGAAATGCTTAGCTAAAACCCAAAACATTTTGGTCTGCTAAAAATTTCCTTTTGATTTTTAATATACTATGAAAGAAATGGTGTTGTTTACCAAAAATAAATGCAACTCATTTATTATTCTCGTTTGAAAGTACATACCTATTTCTCTTGCACGATTTATATTTAATAAAACCAATGCACCTAGAGTATCAAGCAGTATTGCTTGATACGTCATCATATTTCAGTTTAATTTTTCTTTTCTGAACTGTGGATGGCAGCAATGTTCGTAAAATTTTTTGAGATTTTGAGATTTAACGAAATGTTGAATGCATAATTTAATAATAAAACAATATACTTTTTAGTTAATATTATTGTCGAATTTACTGCGTTTTTCACCGTGACTAACGTTTCACGAAAAAAATATTATACAGAACAATAATAACATTTATTTGATTATACTGCCATCTTTCGATAAATATTGGAATAGTCGACATAAAATGACGGAATACAGCAAATTTTTTAAAGTTATGAGGTCATTAGTATCTAGGTGTACTGATAAACAGAATTAAATGAAAACTCGCACTAGAATTCTAATGGCCTCATTGCTCTAAAAATTTTGCTATCATTTTATGTCAACGGTTTCAATCGTTGACTATAGGCAGTCTAATCAAATAACATGAAACATGAACAACAAATTACATGAAATGTAATTAAAAACAAATTTGGAGAGGATTATGATACGAAAAAAATCAAAACTGATCGACTAAAAGGAAACATATGTAATTAAATTGTTTTTAGCGGTCGCAGTAAATTTCCGGGTTTCACATATAGACGGTGCTAGTGTCATATATAGTTGTCATTTATGTCAGAAGTTGTGTTTTGTTCATAGCGTGGATAGTTATTAACGATAACCTGTTGTTAACGATAACCAGCACATATCGCAACGCAAAAAAAATATTTTTAAGAACAAAAATGTCGAGTTTTGTGAAGCACATCATTTACTTGAGCAGGCCTACGGTGAACATGCACCTTTCAATGGTGCACCTGTGAAGATTGGTTTAAATGCTTCAGAAGTAGCAATTGACCACATTGAGGACAAGAAGCGCGCCAAACGTTGGAGGGTACGTGGAAGGTATTTCCAAACGTTTACATGTTATGGGAAAAATTCAAAAGGAAGGAAAACGGGTGCCGCATGAGTTGACTGAGAGACAGCTGGAAAATCGAAGTGCCACTTGCGAAATTTTGCTTTCACGGCATGAAAGAAAGAGCTTCCTGCAACGAATTGTTACGGAAGATGAGAAGTGGATCTTTTTAAGAATCCCAAATGCAAGAAGTCGTGGCTTTCATCCGGTAGAGCATCAACACCCACTGCACAGAAAGGAATCGTGTACTATGAGCTGCTGAAACAGGGCAAAACTGTCAATGGGCAATGCTACAGATAACCACTCATCAATCTGAACCATGCATTGCTCGAAAAACGGCAAGAATGGGACACGGGATAGGAACGAGTGAAGTTACAGCACGACAACGTTTCGTGACATCGCACTCCCATCGTCCAGAACACCTTCAAAATGTTGAGATGGGATCTGCTACCACTCCCGTCTTATTTGCCAGACCTTGCTCGCTCGGATTATCACTTGTTCCGGTAGATGGAGCATGACCTGGCAGGCATGGTTTTGGTACAAAGACGCGTCGTTTTATCGTTGTGTTGTTCATGTATTGACAGAGAGATGACAAAAATGTGTAGATAGCGAAGGACAATACTATAAAAAAACAATTTTTGATATTTTTATTGAAATTTTTGATTTTTCGTTTTTCAAAACAACCCGGAAATTTAGGTGCGCACCTAGTAGAGGATGTTTCATTTCGAGGTGTAGAACTTTAATTCGGCAACCCGTTCTTCAGAGGAAGCCGATTTTACAGTTGAAAGTTGTTTTTAGTTAGTTTGGTTTGTCATTTCATAATGAATAGACTCACGCCAAATTGTTCAAATTTAGTTTGAAAATAATGGTTCAGTTCTTGAAATTCATCATGCGCTACCACCCCATAATCCGCGAGACATTGTTCAAAAACCATTACATCCATATAAAGTTACAGTTTGGTTTGCTTTATGGGTCGAAGAAATCATCGGACCGCATATGTGTTCAAAAATGATGCAGGTGAAAACGTTACAGTAAACGGAGACCGGTATAGAGGCATGATTAGTAATTTTTTGTGCCTCAATTGGATGTTATTGACATCAGAGACATGTGATTCGGTGACAAGACGGGGCCACATGCTATACACCACGCGTTACAATTAATGTACTGAAATAAACATTTGATGAACGATTAGTATAGAGAAATGGACCTGCCAACTTGTCAACTGGCCTTCAAAGGCTACTTGGAGGCCAGCAACCGACGCGTTATTGTCGAAATGCTCCAGATTACGTCATGTACGCGCCAGCCGCAGCGGTCACATGGCCGAAATGATACTTAAACAAATGGCATAAAAATATCTTTCAAATAAAGTCACCTACGAAGCCATTAAAATTATTTTTCTGCGTTTTTTTTAAATTCCAAACTCTCTACCTCGAAATGAATCGCCCTTTACATGTTTATGCTTAGTATACATTATGTACATACCTATCTATACTGATTTGTCCAAATTAAATACATACATAATTCAATTTTTTCTACGTGTACTAGTTTTGGTCATTTTTTTATTTTGGACGAATGAATGAAATCAGCTTACACCGGAAAGATGGCGTTGGAAAATTATACTACGTATTTAGATTTACTTCCAAAAAATTATTGTCTATATATATAGAACATTACCATGCATTTGTAGTACTAGCGAATTACTTGTTTATCCTACGAAATCGATTCTTCCATATTTCCCCATCTATATATTTCATTTTCGCATCAAATTTCGTGAGTAAGAATTCATATACATATATAAATATTTTTTTCTATTGCAATGGCTTTTATTGTGGTTGTTCCGAACATTGGTCTATTTTCCATCAAATATTCAAACAATGTTAAATTTATCCGCGGTCCCAGAGCTAAGGGACGAGAAACTATGGGGTGTGGTTTGGAAGTTAATTGTGTATAAGTAGGTATATCGATTATCATAGTTGTTATCATTCAGATTGACGCTAAATGGAGTATATTCTGACGATTGTGTATTTAATTTAGAGTACTGAAAATAGACCAATGTATACGGAACAATCACAAGAAAAACCATTTCAATAGAAAAAAAAAATATAAATATTTTTGTTAACATTTTCCCTTATTTTTTATTATCTGAAGCATTGCAGTTATTGATGTGTTTCGCCTAGCTATTGCACATATTATTTTTAAGACGTTGAAAATTAAACCTAGAAAATTAATATTTCTGAGCTGTGGTTTAAAGATTTATGAGTACACAATACACAATACTTGCCGTTCCATTTTTAAACTGTGTGAAAACCACCCCAAGTTTATCCAAAGAACAATGAATATTTCGTTGTTTGTTATAGTCAATCGATTTATACGCTCACATTACAAGTAGACTGCGATTTTTCAGCTACCAGCCACCCCTTAGCATGAAAACCATCACAAATTTCTCAAGTAGAAAAAAATAGATATTTCATTATCGTATAATACGGATATGGATTTATAATCCTCACCAGAAGGGCATTCGATTTTTGAGTTGTAACTTGTAAGTAACTTGTATTACTATTTACGTTGTTACGAGTTGTAAATTGTATTACTATTCAATTTAACAAGTAAGGTGGCTATCACTTTATTTATATGAGTCCATTTCTAACTGAACTTCTCAAAATTTTTGGTGGATTTTGAGATCTCTTATATCTGCGCTGATTTTATTTGTTATTTAGCAATGTTTAGTGGTCAGCTCAACAGGAACAAATAGAGCATCATACCCTTAGAATACCCTACATTTTAAATGGAAAATGTAATCACATGCATCAAGGAGTATTGGTTGGAACTTGCTCTGCAAGAAACTTGATGGTCTAAGCATAACCACTACATATATATGGCTAGAAGACAATCAGCATATCTAAATTGGTAAGTGTTATTCCAATAAAATCGTTAAGACGATTTTCTAAATATCGTATGGTATTTTTAACATTTTCAATGTAATTGGCTTCACATCAGACCAATTAACAAAAAAAAATCAGAGATGTTTAAGCATAACCACTAGTATATATAGATAGAAGCTATTAAAACGTAGACATTAGACAAGACTGAAGTTATAATATGCCTGTTGATCGATTGGAACGAGAACCACATTGAAAGTCAGCTACGATATTTTCGCCGAGTACAATTAGCAAAAACATTGTAGGCGGTGTTTACCAGGCCAGGGAATTCAGTAGATTTTGAAAATAGGTTTGTCATACTGAGAGAACGTCAACCACGTTTGTTTTTAACTCGTCATTCGTGGTTTGATGACTGTGTATCCTGGATGGAAATCTTTAGCTAGATTTATGTCGTTGGAAAAACAATCTGTCGAGTTTCCGTTGCAGGTCCTCATATATTCGTGATACTTTTTCTAGAGGAGACTGGCGGTATCTTTTCATGCGCGGAGATATTCTGTGTGAGTGGTCCGAGTGTTACGAGCAACCCAGTTTTATACAGTTTTCGTTTTTTTCGACGAATTAATGGTAATGATCGTCGAACCAATAATTGCGTGATATTGGCTGTCTTCTTCCAATTGTATTTTCTGCTGTGGCGTCAGTTATGGCTACATAGTTCAAAATAAGGTACAATAAATATTTTGACCTCGAGATTTCGATACGTTGTCGATAATGTGTAAACAATCCCATTCGGGATGTTACATGATTATTATATGACACCTAAAAATTTGTCAGAACAACACAAACCAATTTAAATATGTCTGTGTTGTCACCTGTCCATTTATACTAGTGGTTATGCTTAGACATCTCTGAGATTTTTGCTATATTGGTAATTGGTATGATGTGTGAGCAATTCCATTCGCAATATTATATAACTAGAAACACTATACGATATCAAGCCCACAAACAAGCAATTGGTGGCTATATTGGAGTAACATATAGCAATTTAGATAGGCCTGAGTGTCTTCTGCACATAACCACTAGTTATGCATAGACATAACTGATATTTTAGTTTTTTGAAAAGATTTGTTAATAATTGGCGAAAGAAACAAAGACCAGGAATACTTTAAGCCACAGATGGATCATGAAACAACCAAGATCAGAGACACACGCTCTGTTCTAGATCGTTTTGTGCAAGTCTGCGTAAAGAGAGTGTACGGTCAGATAAAGCAAGAATCGAATTGGTTTACGAAGAAGGCCTAAGTTTCTTGGGGTACCCCAACACAAGGGGTAAATAATCTATAACGATTGGTGACGGCGAGTCCGGCAGTGGAGATGATCGCTGGAAAGAGAGAGTGCGATCCAGAAGACTGCGACAGAGAGATTTGTGAAAGTGGCACGCATTGGAGTTGAGAAGGAGGAGTGCTGGAGTGTGGCGAGGTAGAGAAAGAATCAGAAACATGATGCCGGCAGCGAGGAGCGTCTAAGAAGACTAGTCGAACCAAATCTGTTAGAGTCACATAGGAAGAGGCAGTAAATGCATCGTAGATGATCTACGAAGAATAATGCATAATGGTCGATCCGCAGAAGAGAGCAACATCACAAGCACCAGGGCTAAATCGGAGACGCAATACAAACACCGTGGAGGATGTAGTCATTTTCGAGGGAGTGATTTGGTGTGTCAACCATAATATGTATCAGAGGTTCACGGAAAGTCGTCAAATGCGATAAACTGAAGCAATGCAACATAGAACGAGTTTAGTCGGGCGCACAGACTTAAGATGGACGTAGTGTTACGAGTTAAGACAGTAATTTTCCAATTATTATTCATGATCAATTATTCCTCCATTACTGATTGTAAACGCCGGAAATCGTTTACGAATCCGTATCGAACGCCCTAAATTTGTAACAATTTATTCTGAATATAATCCTGTTTGACGAAAATTGAATTTCAACTCCAATCCCTATTCATGGATTTATTAGGGGTATTAGCGATATTTTTACTAGGTACGCCACAATCGTCTAATCCGAAAATAATTTTTAACGCCCTTCGTAATATTAATGTTTCTCTTATACCGAGCTCGTATCCAGCCTATAAAACAAAACCACAGTCATAAACGACAAATTGGAGACATGTTGTCAACAATTTTTCGACTGTTTTTTCACAAAAATTCAAAATTGGTTCAGATCATTTCAAAGATCTTACCCGAAATGACGAGAGTCTAGGAGGGTTGACTATTTGGAATAAAACTTCAAATTTAAACTTTTTCCAATAATTGGGAAATCCTTGCAAAATTTGGTGCAAATCAGTGTACCGGAAGTAGCAGTTTTAATGGGAGTTTTTACAATTTTAACAATGATGTTAAAAAGTCTAGCATTTACAGAAAACGACAAAGAATTTAAAGATTTAAATACATTTTTCACCAACAACGGTTGACCTTGTTGGTTGTTTGAAATTTAAGCAGGGATCATGTTTTTTGATTATAACGAAAAAGTCCGGTAAGTTTAATTTTTCGCTTTATAAATCAAGTGTGGTGTTTTCGAGATCTATGTATACATTCGTTTATGTTCTGTTTTACGAACATTTTAATCTGCCATCGCTGGCCTGGAAGACGTTCTGTCCTTAACTTTGAGATGCTTTACTATTAACAAGTTCTCAAGAGCATCCATGCTTTATTTTGGGAGGAGTCATATATCTGGACTTTTCCCGTTGCCAATATTTCAATATGTACCATTTACAAAAATTTGCGTTCGTTTTAATTCCGTGTTGAAATTATCGTATGTTTGATGTGCTTTTCTATTAAAGGGTACTGAGCAGCATTCACGCTAGTAATCTAGAGGTTTCTTGTTGCCATTATTTCAATATGTATACCATTCAACAAAAATTTGCGAATTCCGTGTCGATTATTCGAGTACTGGGCTGAACACCATCCATGTCAATAAATATTTTTAGGGGAACCGGAGTTTATGGGGAACCATTTTTGAGGGAATCGGAGTTCTAGAGGTTTCCTGTTGCCAATGTTTAAATAAGTACTATTAAAAAAATGTGCGTTCCTTATCATATTTCGTTGGAATATTACGAAGTTTAAATATTGAAATTTTGGCAACGAGGACCCTCGAGAACTCCGATTCCCCCAAAAATGATTATAGACTTGGACGCTCTTAAGTCTCCTGTACAATAAAATCGTCTCAAAGTTAACGACAATACTTAAATTTCAACACGGAATTAAAATGAACGCAGATTTTTGTTGAATAATGCATATTGGCAAAGGGAACCCTCCAGAACTCTGATTCCTCTAAAAATGTTTATTGTCGTGGATGCTCCTACTTTGGTACATACAATTATATTTACATTGAAATGTGCGATATTTTGCAACGGACGATTATCATTTTATGTTGTGAGAATTTTTTATTTCACGATTATTATTTTGGTATTGCCATAGCCTATAAAACCGTGCTGTTTTGGAATACAATTTTGGACCAGCTTTACAAAGGTGTCACAAGGAAATATTTATGAGGAAGCATACTAAGATTTAAAGAAACAACCACAACGAGCTTTAAAGTAGTTATTTTGTAAGTTTTGATTTAATAATTTATTAAACAAGAAGATAAGTAGTCTCTTCGCAAGAAGTGATACGGCTAAGGGAATAAAGATGATATTCTCGCGAAAATTGAACGTTAAGTTTTGACGGATCTAAACGTGTTAAGGTGGGTTTACGATTGTGATGCTGTGCCGCGCATTACTGACCAGCATTGAAAACAATCAAAATGCTTCAATACTAACATAATTTTCCTACTGTCTTGAAAATAATTTAATTTTGCGGCTGGTACTCACATAAATAATGCGAGGAGCACGATGGATACTTGTGAACTGGACTTTAAAACAACCTCAACATTTTGCGATGGACTGTGATTAGTTATGAGCGGATACCGGCCTCTACGTTGAATATTAATGGTAGTTTCCCGCTTGTACTTAAATTTGCAGGTGATCGGGATCGATATAAATGTCTTCACTTCTTTAAGATCTTTTATTTCGTTAGTTAAATTTTAGTTCAAATTTATATTGAAAAATTTCCTTATTCATTGGGAAAATTGTTGAATCACAAAAATACCTCCTTATTCTCTCTAAATCAATATTATTTAGTTTATTTAGTTGAAAATTTTAATTTTTTTTTATGTTGTTTTTTTAACTCACGCCAAAAAAATTCACAAGATATATTTATCTAGCGCGCGGTTTAATTGACAACCGCGTGTATACGCTCTTTTAAATGGTTTCCGTATACATTATTTTTTTGCTGTGATACAGCAATACTAACTCATAAATGAATAATTTCATTAATACAAAACCGAAAATAACCCACCTGAAGAGTACTACTACGATTCTTGATAAAATTTTATTTACTTTTTTTAAACTAAAAATCGGGTTCGTCGCTCACTGTATACAACAATCAAGTCTTTCGTTTGTAACTTATTTACTTAACATTACGTTGCTTATGCAGCATGCAACGTAACATTTCGCATGTGTACAGCATTTTCATGTCTTGCGTATTGAAAATAGGCGCGATGTTAAATTTATTAATTGGTAAATCGTTAGCTAATCGTCAAAAAAATATCACACCACACAAATTATGATTTATGAATGGAGACAAGTTTATATAGTTATACTAACGAAACGATTAGTTTTTCATTCATAAAAATTATTATGTATGTAAAAAAGCAAAAACGTAAGAAACCAAAAAGGAGAAATTTTTTATGATAAAACAGCGAGATAATCAGTTTTTGTTATAAACAATACGATTTGCGAGCAAATAATATTTTGAATATGTAAAACACGCGAGATGCTTGTTTCTGATGTACTATTTTTTATATATAACATATAGAGGTGTATATAGTTTCCAATTAAATTCTCTTTCTGTATATACATAGTTTATGTATATTGAAACGATATAAACAAAAAACGAAAAAAGATCTCATCTAAAGGTAAAAATTTGATATTTTGCTTAGTTCTTATTTGTCAACCGTACGATCGAGATTGAAATAATTTTTTCTTCTGTATTTTATCTTATTGAGTGTTTTTTTTTTATTTAGTAAATATTTTACAAAAGTTGCGTTTCTTGTTGTCGTCTTTATATAATAAAATAAATATTAATATTATTAAATAAATCGCGTAATTTGATTTATTACGTTATTCGTAGCGTAGATCGCGCAGTGGAATTTTATTTATGTTTTTGTAAAATTGTGAATCCATAAAAAATAAAAGTTTTGCAAAGTGAAAAAAAAAAATTTTTTTAAGTTGGTTGTTAATTAAATTTATTTACCAAGTGAATTACTATTTCACGGGTTAAATTAAATTGCAAAGTGTTATTCATATTGGTTAATTTTTTTGTGTGTGTCCGCCTTAATCACAAAAATATTTTAAATATACAAATATCTAATGTGTGAAATGGTCAACGAGAAATGATGATGTCTTGATTTTTTTTTGTTAGTAAAACTTGTAAATTAAATAGTGTGTACACACCATTAAACTAAGATTCCGGTACACTCGAGAATATTTATATATATATATATATATATATATATATATATATATATATATATATATATATATATATATATATATATATATATATATATGTATATATATAACGTCTTAAGAGTATATAATATTTGAAAAGTCATTAAGTTGGGATTTTAGTCAATATTGACGAGTCATAATTATCAACAAATAAAGCGCATAAACATAATAGTTTAGTATGTATATTATGTGAAGATGAATTAACAAATTTCGTATGAACTTTATTTCCGTAAATCGTGTTGTAAATGTATATTGTAAAACGTGATTTGTGAAAAATTCAATTAAAAAATTGTTAATCTTCTTGTTAGCAAATTTGATTGAATTGATGATGTACATTTGTTTTCGTTTGTATATACAATTTATGTGTGCACTGTGTAGGTGGATTTATTTCTTTATATTTAAGAAAAAATATTAATCCGAGTCTCTATACGCCGGTAAATGTAGGTTTCCCCATTTCAATACACTCAACAAAAATGATTTTCACTTGTGCTTCGAGCGATTTTTCTTACGATTTATGATGTCGCCATTTTGTCGAGTTTATTTTTTTAAAAACCAATGAGGATTATTAATTCACCCACATTTCACTATATATAATTAATATACCGCAACTGAATTTATACGACTTTTTTCTAAAAAAAACCCACCTCCGCACGCAATGTAACATGTAATTAAAATTTTTTAGTGCTTGTTGTATTACCAAACCCTTTTTGCACATTTTCCTTGCATTGATTTACTGGTCTGATTAGGTAAACTCCTATACGCTGAAAGCTACCAAACATTGTATAAGTATTTATATTATTGTGCTCATGATCTTCCAAATTGTACTAAATTAATTCACAATTCGTATGGTGTGTAATGTATATGTGGTTCTCTGTATATTTTCGTGTCGCTAATATACAACAATAACCAAGAGATTTATAAGACAAGAAGTTAACAAATTCTTTTCATTCTGTATCACTTTATGTATTTTTACGTAAGTTTATTGTCTGATTTGGTCGGCGAGAGGTAAATTTTATGAATAAATTAAACTTTTATTTGTATTTCGATATTCCGTCGATATCAAAATTGGTTTGTTGTATATAAACGTCACACTATTACTGCTCAATTAATAGAAACAGTTGTTGAAACAAAAACAACTTTTAATCTGTCATATTACTTATATGGACCACACAGAGCTTTGTAAGACAAGACGGGGGTATACCTACCTGATAATAATAATTTATTGTACATTTTTATGCTATACATATTTTGTAATAAGATTTAATTATATTTAATGATCTCCGCGATGAGTTAAAAAATCGCTTCATTCAACATTGTGTGGCTAATTTTCAGCAAAAATTTTTGTTTGCTGAAACAAATTAAAATAAAAACCAACAAACGTAATCATATCATAATAGTAATAATAATAATAAATTATAATGATGTGACTCGATGAAGATTACTATCATTATTGGTATGATTATTGTTATTACTATTTATAACATGACGATAGTGATGACATGGTTTTAAACATTTTTGGTTTGGTTGAGATTCTAAAAATTATTGTTATTATTTTTATTGCCATGATTATTTTTAATGATAATTGGGTTTGATTTATTTTATTAATTTGATTTTGACAGTTCCTTTATGTAATGTTTCGAGATAAGATAGTTTTTTGTTTTGTTTTGTGAATCAACAAATCATTTTAATGTCGAATTTAACGATTGTTTGTGTATTATTGTTATTATTATATCGTTCGTTGTTTTAAAATTTATATTTATTATAATATTGGGTATATGACAGTACGATGAAAGGCTTAGCACCCACTATACTCACTATATCTGGTATAATTTATTGAATTTTTGCTTTATCTTTATGAGATTATTACTCGTTTTTTATTGTTAAATATTATAAAGATGAGCTTTTTTGTGTGGCATCTCAATATTATACTGTGGTGGGGTAGCTCCCTAGTTGTAATACACATCTTATGAACTTTATAATGTTATATGCTAGTGGCAATTTTTGATACCCACTGAGATAATTTTTGATACCCCGCCTACTGCGATTCGAAAACATTTGGTTATGCTTTCGGATCTAATAGATTTTGTAAGGTCTGCTATTGTTCGAACACGATTTTTAAGTGAACTTAACTCAACTTAAGTCCGACAACTGGAGCAAGATTATGACATCTGATTCGAATTTATTTGTTTCAAAATATTTGAATGTGCAAATAAAAAGCAAAAGTTCTAATTATGTTTGTTTGGAAATATTTTTCTGTATGTTAAAATTTTCCGGCCCTATTTTATGATACCACGAATGTAAGAAAATGTTTTTTCCCACTGAATATCGCTTTCTTACAGCGGTGTTACTTTACTACAATTGTAGTAAACCTAAAACATTTGTATTATTTTATGTATAGTCATGTGCTCACTAACTAAGATGTAAAATTTTGAATTCGACTGCTTTTTGTACTAGTATTACAATATTAGTTGCGCTTTATTGGACAAGCAAATGTTCAATTTTTTTTTTGATTATGTCTAATGCTGGAGATATACTCGACGTTAGTCAGATGCTTCAAAATATCAAAAACGCACTTACAGAGTATACCAAAGATAAGCTCAGTATATGAATTCACGTTTTTTACATTTCTTTAACTTTTGACTTTGTTTCTATTTCTTTAATTTTTTGTGAAATAATAAAAATTGAAATTATGAAATATTTTAATTTGATGAAAAACGCGCAATTGACGTTTTCAAAATGTCAAAATGGTAGCAAAACTCAAACTAAAAATTGGCTAATTATTTCATAAAATTTCTGTAATAGGTCACTTTAAACAACAACAAAAAATTAAAGTTAAATCAACTTTTTTTGTGGCACGTCTTTAGTGTCATAGCTTTAGCATAAAGTCTCTTAGTTTACATTTTTCTTTTTAGTTAGTCACGTCGATCACGTTGGGTATATCTCCAGGGTAATGTTTTAGGCAGCATCACCACTTTTGTTTGTAGGAATTATATTATTTACTGATTTTCTACTCGTTATAATGTAAGGTTTCAACAAATTGCGAATCTACTCCGATTTTTATTATCAATTGTACTCATTTTGTTTCTAGAAATCACAGCCACTTAACATAGAACCCCAACTGAAAAATTGTTGCAATATTTGCAAATATTTGCAATATTTGTTGCACCTCGTTGCTAAAGATGATTTTTTGGCCAAATTTGGGGTCCTCTTCCAGACGCTCTGAAGCCCAGAGTTCTTGTACGGGTGCAAGAAAAAAAAATTCGCCAAGTTGAAGTCTGTGAAAGGCCGAATTCTTGTGCACGATGAGGAGTTGACTGCTTCGGGTTTTCCTGTACACTTTTACGAACCGCGGCAATGTTCTCGGCCGATCTGGTGTTCCTTTGACGTACGAGTATTGGCTGACTGTTTACCGAACCAGTTATTTCGAATTTGGTCACCAAACGTCAACCGTCGTCAAGAGTCAACCTTAAAGGACCACCGCGTCTGACGTAAACTGGGCGCAACGTTTGTACTATTGATCACTCATTTTGACAATAAAGGTTTATCATTTGGACGTGCTGCTCAATCGTGTAACTTGTCATGGTGATTTGGCATCAGTGACTGAAAAGAACACCATATTAGACAGACACCACCAAAACTACATGGCCGCCACAGGCTGGCAACATCGACCCAAATTGACAAACTCTTTATCTATTACCAAAAGTAGACAAATTTACTCCCCTCCCCATTTTCTTTCTAAAATACAAGAAATGTGTATATTCGGTATAATCTTACAAAAATGTTACCTCATATAATAATAATAATAATAATAATAACAATACAAATCTCTAAACACAGATGTCAGTCTAAAACAAATAAAATGAAACTTCTAAATTAACTGACTTTACTTCATTCGAATTCTAAAGCCAGTAATTTCATATTAAATGGTGCACTTACGCTGTGACAAAGAATGTTGGTTAATTTCTGTACTGGTCTATGTCCTTATGTTCGTTTGGTCGCATCACAGCACAAAGACCCAGTGATTTTGTTTTTTACGAAAGCAAGATCACCTTAACATTTCGATAAATCGTAACATATTATCTTTTTATTTAATCTGATTTACAATAAAAAGTGGCATTGACGAAGTCGTCTGAATCAAACGATTCAGTGGATTGTTAAAAGTAAACTCACAGTCTCTGACTATTTTGTCCCAGTCCCTATTCGAATCGATATCTAAAATTTTGCGATTAGAACTAAGTTAATATTATGGGAACTAATAAAGTCTTTGTATTGAGGATGATGTTGCTGGAATTGTCATTTCAATGATGGTTTTTTATTTTCATAAGCCACATTTGCAAATCCAATTATTTGGGTTAGTCGAGCTAACTTTTATGAATATGGTGGATCTGAATAATAACCGAAGATGATATGTTTTGAATAATTTTGTGAAATTTACAAAATACCTGTTTCTTTATTTTTAATATTTCATCCTTCTGTTTGAATATCAAAATAACCTTCAGCTGTATTTCTACTAACGAAAACATTCGTTTGATTTTCTTCCTAAAAGTCAATATATTTTTGGAAATTTTAATTTGATTTGGCTGCGTTTTGCTTCGAATATTTTTACTCCAAGTGAGCCTTCTGCCCAGATGCCAACCTAACTACTTGACATTGGTTTGTGATAGAAGTTTTACTCTCAATCCTCAATCATTATTTTTATTAAAATGATTTTGTAATATTCCCGAAGCAATTTGAGGGGCTTTTGTTTGATACCACAATAGCTGGTAGATTAGCTTTGTGTAACAAATATAGCATTGGCCCCAGACCGCTGTCTTGTTGTACACCGGCGCTAATCTTAAATATGTCAGTAATGGCATTTACTTTAACTTGGAATTGTCTTTTATTAAGGTTATTATCCAAAACTGCATGGAAATTATTTGAAAAATTATCAAAGTCTCCTTTCCTTCTATAAGTTTGTTTAAGTTCGTTTAATTGAATTTACAATTCTACTTCTTCTTCGTACTTCTTCTAAGGTATCCCCTGCAAGTTTCGAAACCCAAATTGATGAATCGGTACAATTTGTCATTCTTCTAATACTACTTACTTTCAGTTTCTTTAATACTGATTTTTCGAATAATTTTAATATTGTGAGAAGTAAGCTTATTAGACGTTTCGCCTTTGTCAGGCTTGGGAATAATTATAATTTGCGATAGTTTCCATGTTTATGGAAAATATCAACTCCTTGGATGTGTCCCTCAACATACTTTGTCAGTATACACACTGTGTGGTAATTTTCCTTTTACTATTACACCTGTAGAACCATGTGCTTTGCCTTCCGGCTTTTTGGTATCGTATAGATTGAGTATCCATTGATTATGAAATATTTTCTTCATGTAGATGATACATGCATAAACTTTGTCTTTGTGTTGCACAATGTCATTTGCATTCCTTCAGCTGACATATTCCCTTCATTTGTTTATGCATTCGAATAGTTGCACGAGTTGTTTAAGTTTTTGGTTTGGTTCAACTTAATGTATTTGCAAATGTAATTCCCGATTGAGAATTTTTATTTGTAGTTGATTTTCGGGTTCTATTTTCAGAGTTGATATAAACTTTTCGATAATTTACTGTATGAGTTCCGCTACAGTTACCTCACCTTCATGAAAGTATCATTTATTTTTTATTGCACGGCTTAGTTTTAGAGGTCACCACAAATAAAGCAAACTTAATAGGCCACTATGGTTCTATTACCTAATTCAACTAGAGCAGGCACTCTTACTCCGGGTATTGCACACAAGCAAATGTTGTACTGGACAAAATAGTCCGGTGTGCATATAGGATAATAAAATATTTTTTACTTTGCTGATTGTATTCAAAATAGAACAATCGGGCTTTCAACATGGGTACCAAAACTAATCTTTTATATGGGGAAACGGTCTTCTCAAACAACAATATGACATAAAATAAAGTCAGTTTTACTATTATAACGTTCATATATACGTTACATAATTATTGAATTACACCTTGTTTAAATTGCAGTTCATAAATTTATCGATAAAATAAAAACAAATCATTTTAATGAAAAGTAAATTTATTACAAATTTGCTGACATGTTAAACTTTTGACGAGCTGCCAGATGTATATTTACATCGTCTAATACAGCACTTTTTGTCTTGACTTTAATGTCAATTTTTATTATGCAAGATCGTTGTGCTAATTACAAAATTCATTTCGGAATCGAAATTAAAATAAAATTTAAATTTTATTGACGCTAAACAATTTATGCGGTAAAACTTTTGTTTGCTAGATGGAGGAATCTCATTTAAAAGATGCGTTAGGCGGAATTGAAGGGCACTTTAAGTAGGTTGGGATGTATATAAAACACTTCGTATTGACTTTAATGTAAAAGTCAACAAGACAATGCGGTTAGACCAGGTGATTAAACCTTTGACTTATAGTTACAGTTGACGAAGGATGTTGACTTGGTACAAATTTTAGTCCTAATCGAACAATAAAGATGGTTTTAGATACGATGATAAACCCGTTATTTTATTTACAATTTTTTTTTATATGGAAATAAATCAGTATGTCTAATATTTAATGTAAGTGTTTTAATCGTTCTGAAATGTCAAGAATTTCAATGAGACATTTCGTAAAAGCGACTCAGCAGTCAGCAATTCAGGAGTATTTTATGTAAATACAAATCCGACAACCAAATTAACGTTCAAAAATAATGAGAAAGCTTGGACCAAAAGTACCTTTTAAATTATTATTTTAAGTATTTTAAATATGTGAAATCATTTATATTTTATCTGATAACTTAAATTTCGAAATGTCCATTTTTCATATAAAATAGTCATTTGGGTACCCATATCGAAAGCTCACTTTTTTTACAAGCAGGCTCGTTTAATATATAAGGCCCTGTTCAGACTAAAATTTGAAGAGCCGAGTGTGCACGGTGTAAGCACAGTTCACAAATAAAAATGCAGTATGCAGTATGCATAGTAATATTGTTCGGGTTGAATTAAAAAATAGACCCTAGGTATGGGTCCGATTCTTTTTTTCGGTTCGACCATTATTCTTCAATGGAGTTGGTATTTTGTATTGTATTTAGGTTTCAGTGTTTATTTTAGATGATACTTGACGAGCCGCTTGCCACAATTATCATAATGGTTGATTATAGGCATCTCAGTTCAACGGTTGAATTTTGGTTTCTTTTATATATTTCCCCTTTTAGGACCGAAATATAAAAGATATGATCGATTGATCTGATTAGATACATATTTGATTGTTCAGTAGGTTGATGGGTTTTCTTTTTTTGACACATTATTTAATAATGTATCTCGTACAGACCTTCCTGCGTGTTTATTTGGCTAGAAAATCGATTTGCATGAGCTATCTCAACGGTAGTTGGTTTTGTGAATTTCTTTATGCTCATGTTCGCCGCTGTACTAGCGCTTCTACTTCTTTTTCGTTGAATCATTATGTATATGAGTATTTGTTCATTCCCATTGTACAATTTGGTTACAGCACTGAACATCATTATATTTGTATTATCATAATAGATGACGTTTGTTGCGTTTTCGTTTGTTGCACTTGACGACGATACGCTGACAATTTGATGTGCATCTATGTACATTTTGCACTGCCTAAATTTTTTTGAAGTTCACTTGTTAAATTTACGATCGATGCAGATATTAAATCGTGCGCGTTGTTGTATCGTTTTATTGAGCTATATGATGTACTTACAAAGTTGTATTTTTCTTTTATGTACAAGTTGAGTAGACACAATTTTAATGAAGTTTATTTACTGTTTGTGGTAGAAAATGAAATTAATGTTCACTCGTTAGTAGGTAAAAATAAATTGAAAATTGGTTTTAAGCCTGGCTGAATGGTACTTGGTCATTTTGTTTGTAGAAACCAATTGGGATTCGAACATGAATTTTATTTGAAGACCTGGAATTTGGCTGATTGAAACTAACCCATTTCGTAACCAAGTATTTACAAATTTTATGTATTAAATTCGTGGAATGGAAATTTGAAATACATTTTAGTTGGAAATCAGAAATTTGCTAATGCTACATGACACTCCAAATATAAAAAATTCCAAAAAAAATTAAACAGAAACATGGCTTTGTTCTGATCAGCATGGTCGAATTTCAGAACTTATTTCAATAGAAGGCTGGAATGTTATACCATCACTAACATTACACTAAATTCGAAGTCTATTTCATTTCTAAAATTACGTATTTTCTATTGAGTTCTCAGCTTACTCGAAGAAAACACCGCTCTATTTCTAGAATTTTTCTTCTAGAAATCGCGATATAAAACGCGTGTTTGTTTACACGAAATGTTACTTTATTCTGGAAAACTGAGACGTCCCTTAGGCTAGCAGAACCCATACAGCAGAAAATTACAAGATAGTATGAATAATTATAGGCTAATAATAGGGTAATTAAATGCTCTATTAAAAATTTTTGGGCTCCACCCCTTCCAACTAAAACGATGGTATCTGCTAGTTTTGGAAAAAGAGCAGAACCCAAAACAAAAAATGTTGTAAAAACAATTGGAAAATTAAAGGTTAATTTTAGGCTAATTAAATGCCCTTTTTATATTTTTTATTCTGCTCAATCTAGAAAAAGTATAAGGCTTTATCACTTCAAAGCTAGCAAAACCCAAATCGACGAAATTAGAACCCAAAACAAGATCAATTAACAAACGAATAATTTTAGGCTCATTATGGTCTAATCATATGTCCCATTAAAAAATGTTGGACTCTACTCCTTTTTGACCAAACTTCAGGTCATTTAATCTAAAGCTAGCAGAGCCCAAATCGAAAATCGGACCAATCATACTCAATTCTTTCTAATTTCAGAAGAGATATTTTTTCCACATTTGAACTGAAACTTTGTTTATATTCATGAATACACCATTTAAATAGTTAAAGAATTTGGTGTTAACCAAAGCCAACCAGTGGTAACCAGAGCCAATTAAATTTTGAACAGGTCATTGTTTGATTTATATACTTAATTTAAAACAAACATTTTGTAAGAATTGAGTTTCACAGAGTTAAACTTCTCTCGAACTCATTTCGTGTATTATAATCCGTACGGAATATATTCTGTTATTTTAAATACTTTATAAATTTGGAGAAAAAATTCTAATTTTAAAGAGATCCCCAAATTCATTCATTCACATCATTCTGATGTTTTGTGTAATGCCATTTGTATCTTCAACAGAGTTCATCAAACTTAAAAATAATTTCATTTGCCCGAAAAAATAAAAATTCTAAAAAGTATTTCGAATTTCTTAATTTTTTATAAACATAAGGAATGTACAAAAATTCGTCATTTGACGTCAAAAACTTTATGATATTGCCATAATGAGGTTAGTAATATGAAAGATAAATATACATACATAAATGTTGATTCCCACAAGTTCATAAAACTTAACACAAAACACTTGGTTTTGGGGGTTATAACAAAACGAAACGGAAATAACATAAATAAGCGCGCGAGATTGAACAAGAAAAAATCAAGATGATAATGATGATGCGCTGTTGCGCTGCCGTTGTTGACGATGATGATGATAATATGTAATAATAATGATGATGAGAACCGTACTATACACGAGTATCTCTCCAAGATAATAATATCTTTCAACAAAGTTTTTATTGTTGTTGTTCATTATAGGTTAAGTCTTCACAAAATTAAATTTTGCAGTAAATCATCTAGTAAATTATAAATTTGATTAAAATCATTTCTTTTGTTTTTAAGATTGTGTTCTTCTTCTTTTATAGAATCAGCTCGTTTTCGTTAATTTTTTTATGGATTCCTAAGATATTTCTTAGAATTACTGTGCACACACAACAAAATTGATCAAACTTGATCTTTCTATTTTAATTAGCTTTGTATGGAAATAAATCGTAAAAAGGAATACGAGATTCTAATTTGATCGCCATTTGATCATTATCGCATGCATTTTAAACAAAAAGTTTACAAGATGAGAAATGGTATAAAACTAAAAATTCTTTATGCAAAAGTCAACCAAGATCGCATACACATCAATTTCTCACATATACAGTTAGATACATGTGGTCACGGTGATGTCAAAATTAGGTATAAAATATAGAGTGCAAGAGTATATTATCGAGGATTCCATTGTAGGCCATGTTTTCGAGAGTACTCTTGCAACCTTCAATATAACGTAATATTTCAAAATTTTGACGACCTTGATGAATCGGTAATCAGTTTGAATTAATAAAACAAGGGTGACATATAAGTTAATTAAGGCAGCCGTGGGCTTGTTAGTCTGATTTTACCGACGTTATATGGATAAATTAATTTTAAATTTATACTCGTATATGTATATCTTTGATTCGTGGAATATTATGTATTTCAAATCTATAGAATTTATTTTAACATTACCAAGACGTAAATTTAATGTACACAAGTTTGTTTCGATTTTATGTTTTGCGCTATACAGATTGAGTTTCAGTATTTAGTATATAGTGTATTGATTGGCCTTCAGCAAATTTTTTTATTATGACGTCTGTGTATATACACTTAAGATTATTAGTCTTTTAAAATTAATTTGACAGTCATGTTGCTATATGAAAAAAAGAACTATATAACATTATTTGTATCATCTTTTTTTCGTTACGCTACAATTAATTAACTATCGCATTCTTTTAATTTATTGCTATATAGTTTCAACTGTATATAATACATTTCTGTTCTCTGTATAGATAATAAAATGTCTAACAAGACAAGATTAAAATAAAATTGCTTGTAAAAACAGGTATATTATATATTATATACCGAATGAAGAGACACACATTAATTAAATTAACCAAAAAAAAAAAATCATCTAAAAATAGACAAAAATCAGCTTTGCATTTTTAATTTATCTCGTGCGCCAATAGTTATAAAATGTTAACTAAAAAGTGCAAATAAAAATTATTAATTATTTTTTTTAGCGTTTTAAAGTGTTAAAAATCATTAAAATTATTTATTTGTAAATATATCATAAATGTAATAACAGAAAAATGTGAATACGCCAAACGAAACCACACAGAAAAATACGAGATTAAAATAAAGTTTAATTAAAAATAAATAAAAAAATAAATATTTTATTTGTACAGAAAGTGTTTTATTAAAATGTGATTTAAACGAAATTTATTTTTTTTATTAATAAAAATGACTTAAAAAAATATTAAGTTTATATTTATTTATTTATTATCATTATTATTGTTTTAATTAATTAAATTATTTATTTATGAATATATATATGAAAAATGAAAAACATTTTTAAAAAATATTTAGTGATTTCTATTTTATTAATAATTGTTTATAATTTAAGGTAATTATATATTTTTTATTTTGTTTGTATTATATTTTATATACGAAAGATTTCATTCGAATACGTATGAGAATTTATAAATTTTTGTAAGCGATGAACCTGATTTTAAATTTTTTGTTGTGTGTCGACTCTTTGCGACATTGATAGTTCATGGCTGATATGTATACAATCTATTTTATCAATATATAGGTCATGGGTTTGTTTAAGATCCAGTTTCTTAGAATTGTGTATAACATAATTTGATATAATTAGATAATTTAAATATAATTATATAGATGTGTTATAATTTCTTTGGAATTTTTACAATGTGAAAATTAATACCTATTATCGAGTTATCGAGTATTTGTTAACCTAATCTATATACGTACAGAAATATAAAAGCGTGAAATGATTATTTAGATTGTAATTTCCTAAAATCGTGGAAATTTTGATGATGGTCTAACATCTCATGGTCAGTGTTTGAAATTTATAAAATTTTTAGCACCTTCAACACTCGTCAATAAATTCTGAATGTGTTGTTCTTATACAGTGTTTGTGCGATTTTAATATTTGACTTCGCTTTTACCACATTACTACCGGCTTTCATATGTGTTGATGGTTAAGACGGTTATTATTTTAGTATGTCGGTTGGTTTAACCGCCACATTTCAATTGGTTTCTTTATTACAAGTCGACTATCTAGCAGCTTTACATCGTTGTGTAATTGGAAGGAATTGGCCAAACATTTATATGATAGACCAGTTAAATAAACTTAAAACAGTAATCCCGCGGATTTTTTTTGAGTTATAACATGTTTAAATAAATTTTTATAACGCATAATAATTATTTAAAATGGACCTTAGAAAAAACTACGATTTTCGCTTCTTAAATAATACATTTTCCGATTAACGCAAAGATAAAATTTGGTATTGTATAAATAAAGAAAATGACGGCGATTTGTACGCACTAGTGAATGATAAATAAAGGATTTTAAGGATTTTAAGGAATTTTTTAACTGTTTCAGATCGAATTTCATGTTATACCCTTCATTAAATCCATGTCATAATTGGAGTAGAAAAATGCCATATCATCCTCAAAAGCACCAACATTACCATGTAAATTAAGATTAAAAATAGAATTGGAGTAAACCAAAAACAGTAATGCCCCTAATACTGATCCTTGCGATACCCCAACATTTAAAACTTTTTCATTGCTGTAGGTTTTATTTACACAGACTCTCTGAACTCGATTTACTAGATATGATTGAAGAAATGACTTTGCAACGCATCTTGTTCACTGCATCGTAAGCCTTTGTATCGATAAATGGGGCGGAAATCTTATAATTGTTAAAAAGGAGACTAAAGCTTTTCAGACAATGAACCTTTTATGAAACAAAACAAAAAAAAAATTTAAAAAAAAAAAATATTTTACCTTAGTAATTTAATAATTTTTTAAAGACTTTCGAGAAAATATTCAATAATGTAATATAGGACGATAATTATTGGGATTACTGCATCAGTGTTCCTTTCAAAGAGGTTTCACAACACCAATTTTATGTTTATCAGGAAACATTCCACATGAAAAACACAAATTAACAATAAATGTTAGCGTATTGGAAATACTAAAAATAATATTTGTATTGAATGAATGCAATTGCAATTCCAAAGGGGTCTGTTATAGTAGTAATAACACCACCAACTATTGAAGTTATATCATTTGAGATGGGCCGATTACTTAATGCATTATTTTCCACTTGCCATTTAAATTTAAAATCTAAAGCTGTATTAGTTTTATTTTTAAAATAAGCTAAAGAAGACTAAATAATTCTTGGGAATCTCAAGGTTTTACGTTTAGAATTAAGTGCACTAACCTTTGCCTTGAGCGTAAAATTATTATTATTCTTAAGTAATCTTTTCGTTTAAATATGTCTATGGATTATTAAATTCCAATAAAATATCTAACATCTAAGCCTTTAATTTAAAATTACCCCGTTTAATTTTTTTAGTTGTTTTGAATTTATTTATGTTCAATATAAGTGAATCGATAAAATGGATATCCGCATTATTAGGATTATATAGAATGAAAATATACCGAATTCCAATCGTAATCCAATATTGCTTCAGATAAGCCAGAATAATTTAATGTTGTTCGATATATCTGTTCGTATTTTCGCCCCTAGACGCTATCTTCTCGGTGGATTACTGGTGATCCCTCGAAATTTTCACATAGTAACTGTGCGAATTTCCCAACTACATCTCCGGCATTTTACAAAGTGTTGCCCGCAGAGTCCAGCTATAAAAATTCGATCAAAATAATTTCACATTCCATTCTACTCCATTTTAATCGACATTTTGTATTCATTTGCAAGCATAATTGTAAGACGGTGATTTGATTTTATCGTGCGGAATACAGAATGATCACAGCTGATAACTATCCACAAGCATCCAACCATATTAATGGGCTTACTAATGTAAATAATTTAACCTATAACAGCCTCGTAAAATTGTGATTCCGTCGAGCAGCAGAAGTAATTGCTCATAGTTGTAGATGATATAACATGGGGTTTGACACTTAAAAGAAAGCCATTATTTTGAAAACTTTAATAGAGTTCACACCACGTTATAAATGAGCTTATAAGCTCAAAATGTGGTTGGAATGCTACTCGAAATTGTAAAATGTAAATAAATAAATAAATAAATAAATAAATAAATAAGTAAATAAGATCATGGAATTAATGTTTTACATTAAACACTCAGAAAGTCTAATTAAACTTAAAGGACCATTTCATCAAGAACATTCATCTACTGCCTTTCTCTGCTTCTGCGTTACGACAATTGAACATATTTATATTTGACAACGTCGCCAAACAATATCTTGAAGAACCATCCATAAAACATCACTTTGGTTTTGATGGGAATAAAATGGTGCAACTGTGTGAAGACACTAACACATTTATTACCCAAAACAGATATATTTTTTGTTCATCGGGTACGGAAATTATTTTGGATCACCAGACATACAACTTGTTAAACAATATCTATCTTAAGGAAAACATAAACATAAAGCATAAACTTGGCAGTGATCTTGTTTTATGTGCTACAAAAGAAGGACTTGCTGATATTAAATTAAAGGTAACATCTCGTTCTGAGCATACGAAAACACTGATTTTAATAAAATCAAATTAAATTACAAAACGATTGCCTCATATCTAATCAATGGAAATCGGACCTACGATACAGCTTTTATTGATGAGTACATGATGGTGCATGCTGGATATATAGGACTCGTGGTTATCCTTAGTAAATGTTCTAAAATATATCTTCTGGGTGATAAAAACCAAATACCATATATTGACAGATTACATCATGTCAACATGCAATTTTCCGATGCAAGCGCATTCGTAACAAAGACGGAATACTTGAATGTGACGTATAGATGCCCAGCTGATGTTACATCTGCTCTAACCCTAACATCAGTAGTAAGAATACCGTGCAAATTTCAGCCAAATTTATAAACCTGCCGTCAACTTTGATGTCGATACCTCTGTTGGATAACACATTCTATCTAACCTTTACCAAAGCTGATAAACAATTAATCTCCCAGCTTAAGATACCAGAATCTAGTAAAGTCATGACTATCCACGAAGCACAAGGATTAACCTTACCAAATGTGATATGTATAAGAATCAATTCACAACCACTTGGGCTGTTCGATAGTGTACCCCATGCCATAGTTGCAATTTCAAGACACACCCAATCATTTAGATATTTTTCACCAGTGGCTAATGGTAGACTACACTCGCTTTTAATGAGAGTTCGGGCCTACACTACTACTCTAAAAGTAAATCAATCCATAAAATTCAAGAAAAGGTTGGTTTATGAGAAATATGCAATTTACTATCAAAACGTCAACAAAATGGCATCAAAAGCATCTAAGTTCTATAACTTCGTTTTAAAATCAAACTACCTAATCTATGTAATTTGTGAAACTTCATTAAAACCAGGCATAATGAGCAGTGAATTTTTTGGCCATGATTACGTTGTCCACAGATGCGATCGGTCTTTCGAAACTAGCTCAAAGAAATCGGGTGGTGGCGTACTGATAGCAGTACATTCTAAACTCTGGAATGCTCCAGTAACTTTAGCCCCATCGAGAGTCGAACAAATTGGTGTAAAAATAAAAATTAACCAAACCAATCTATTCATTTACGCAACGTATATACCACCTCAATCAAATAGTGATCATTACGCAACTTGCATCGATGCGATTGACGAAGTTATTAAAACAGCAAACTCGTCAGATTTAGTTCTTGTGCTTGGTGGTTTTAACCTTCCAAATATAATATGGAATCTGGACCCGGAACTAAATTGTATTTTTCCAAACAGTATAACAACAGATGCTAAACCTTTATTTGTGGACGCCATGCTTGGTTATAATTTGAACCAGCAACGACATTGACACTTTCAAAATTTCAGAATCCGTGTTACCTTTTGTAATTAACGATATCAATCACAAGTCTTTAGATATTGTATTTGACTCAACGAATTTAATGGCGAGTTCGGAACACCTACAACCAATCAAATACATCTTCAAAAAAACAAATCGGGCGGGGCTACAAAGTTACCTAGAATCCATCAACTGGCAAACTACTCTCAATTCCAATGATATAAACAGACATATATGCAGCAAGGCTTCGAACTTTATGTACCTATGTGCTGTAAACCACAAAATGCTCACCCTCAGTGGTTCGATGATAGACTAGTTAACTTAAAAAATCGGAAGTCAAAAGCGTATGCCAAAATGTTGAAAAGAGGGTTAGAAGCCGACAAAACAATGTTTCTACAGGTCGTATCTCGATCAAATTCAAGGAAAAATCAAATTTAATCCAAAACAATTTTGGAAATACTTTATAAATAAACGCGAAATTGACGGCTACCCTGCAAATATGACATATAACAATACCAGCTCCTCAAACTCCAAAGATATAGCTGACATGTTCGCGAAGTTTTTCCAATCAGTCTATAAACCAAGTGTTACTAGTGAACACCCCAGCAATAACAACGTGTCAATAACTCCTCCTGTTATATATGAGGATAACGTATTATCGGCTCTAAAGGGATTTGGAGACGGTTGTGGCCTTGACAATATTCCCTCTTCTATTCTGAAGGAGTACGCTGACATTTTAGCAATTCCATTATGTTATCTATTCAACCACTCCTTGAGCACCGGGGTGTTTCCCGAAAAATGGAAAATTTCAAAAATTACACCAATTTATAAATCGGGCAAACGAGATGACGTTACATGCTACAGAGGAATATCGACTACATACATCATCAATTCTAAAATTGTTTGAATTAGTTTTATGCAACAACTTTAAATCCACAATTGCTCGTCATATATCAACAAACCAGCATGGGTTTATGCCTGGCCGATCCACATCAACTAATCTGGTTGAATTCACCAGTAAAATAATTAATGAGATAGAAAACCATCATCAAGTTGATGTAGCGTACACGGATTTCAGTAAAGCGTTTGATTCCATCTGCCATCAAAAAGCACTCCGCAGTTTATTCGCATTTGGGGTTTCACTCGATTACATAAATTGGTTCAAGTCCTATCTATAAAACCGGCGACATTTTGTAATAATGGGAAATGAGAAATCAAACGTTATTAAAGTTACGTCTGGTGTTCCCCAAGGATCTCACATCGGGCCGTGGATATTTATTATTTTTATAGATCAAATAACCGAGATAATCAAAAACTCAAACGTGCTCATATTTGCTGATGACGTGAAAATTTTTCGAACTATTAATGGAATGCTAGATACGAACTTCAAGAGGACATCGATAGATTAAGTGAGTGGTGTAATCGAAACTCGCTTTACTTAAATATTAAGAAATGCAAGATCATGTCTTTCCATCGTAAGAGAAATCCGCTAATTACTATTATTCAAACCTTATGTTCACTCTATTTCGCTTACGTTCGATCTCAACTGGAATACGCATTAAAAGAATTGAAAGCATTCAAAAGAAGTTTCTGATTTTCTTGTTAAAAAAAGTGACTGGAATTACGACCACAATTTACCATTCCATGAAAATGTGGCTCGGTTACCTCCATACTCAACAAGATGCACGGATTACAAAATATGCACGCTTGAAAATAGACGACTTCTCTTAGGTGCGGCTTTCATTGGTAACGTTTTGCTTGCGGTCACATTGATTCAGCATTTTGGAAAACATATCAATTCATGTGCCTTGCGGAACATTTCGAAACCATGAATTTTTAGCACTAGAACACCATTCCACAAAAAATGAAGAAAATAACCACATTAATAGGTCGTCTAAATCGTTCAACATCGTCGACGACCTATTTGACTTTAATTTATCAAAAATATACTTAAGAATTATTTTTTAGATTTTTAATTGTTAAATCAAGATTTGGTTTATATATTTCCGTGTTTTAATTTTCTTTATTTTATTTTTTTTTAATATTTTTGTTTTAAATTAAATTCTGAAATCATACATGTAAATTACAGAATAGATTTCTTTAAATAAAAAAAAAAAGTGAGTTGCGAGCTTCGATTTGCTCGAATGATGGGATCAGTCAAATCATCATCCGAATAATGGGATCAGTCAAATCATCATCAGATTTGATCACTCAGATGAAATTGTGGGATGAGAGAGAATAGCAATTTACTGCAAAATGCCCTGTATCCTGTCAACGTGGCTGGTTATCTTTGCAACAACGGTTTGGACCTAATATTACGATTTCCTCTCCTTCGATGACGGTGGTTGTTGTTTCGATTGTTTCATTGCTATTTTCACAAATCACATTATAAAGAACCTTTGATTTTATGGCAAATATCCATACACACACATATATATATATATATATATATATATATATATATATATATATATATATATATATATATATATATATATATATATATATATATATATATATATATAGGGAAAAGTTCGTGGCCCTTTTTGAGTGACATTGAAACAAAGAATTTTCTTATTTCAAATGAACTTTATTAAACCAAATATGTGTCATTTTGATCGATGATATTTTGCAATTTTTCTGGTAGAGCCATGATCCGATCACTGTAACCATTAAGATGGTTCTGCATGGACCGGAACAAATGGTGCTGCAAGGTCAGGACTATACGGTGGGTGTACTAAAACTTCCCAGCCAAACTCTCTCAGTTTCTGCCGGGTCATCAATGATGTGTGTGGTCTAGCGTTGTCATGATGGAACACAACGCCCTTTCTGCTGATCAATTCTGGAAGTTTTAACTGAATTGCTTGCCTTAAACGCGTTAGTTGCTGACTGACAGTAAAGATTAGAATCAATCGTTTGGCCCGGTGGCAGCACCTCATCATGCACGATTCCTTTCCAATCCCACCAAACACGCAGCATGTCTCTTTGCGTTAATCCTGGATTTGATATCGTTTGGGAAGCTTCACCTCGTTTCGTCCATGATCTTTTTCGCACAACGTTGTCGTATCTTATCCACTTTTCATCACCAGTAATCATTCGTTTTAAAAATGGCTCGATTTCATTCCGTTTCAACAGCGTTTCGCAGATAGAAATCCGGTCCACCAAATGTTTAACTGATAATTCATGTGGTACCCAGACGTCAAGCTTTTTTTGTGTATCCAGCCATTTTCAAATGGTTTAAAACTGTTTTGTGATCAATATTTAGTTCATTACCAATTACATGACTGCTTATATGCCGGTCTTCTTCAATTTTCTGCATGATTTCATCGGCTTTTGGTTGGTCGTCCAGCGCGAGTTGCATCTTTGACATCCATATTTTCAAAACGAAAGCGCTTGAACCATTTATTTGCTGCTGATTTTGATAAATCACCTTCTCCATAAACAGCACAAATTTTTTCGCAAACCTGAGCAGCGTTTTTATCTTTGTCGTAGTAAAATTAAAATTGTAAAATATATCGAATTTTTTCATTATTTATCTCCATGTTTAAAATGTTGTAACTTTTTATTCACTTCACCGATTTTAATGTTTTGTATGTCAATGGACAAGTTAAAATGTCACCTTTGAAACACACAGAATTGCCCGATACGATCAATGGTTAGTGATATATGAATGTAAAGCCATCTACCGGGAAAAAAGCCACGAACTTTTTCCCCTACCTATAATATATAAATATATATATATATATTTAAATATATATAAATATATATATATATGTATATATATATATATATATATATATATATATATATATATATATATATATATATATATATATATATATATATATATATATATATATATATATATATATATATATATATATATATATATATATATATAGGTATGTATATACACATATACGTATATATAGTCCTCTGCACAAATGAAATTCCCTTCTCGAATATGACCTCAATTTTTATGGCTTGCGGTGGCTGTTTTGTAGATGGCGGTTCTATCCTCACTTCAGCATGGCATAGGCTTACTTTTAAATAAGGGATGATTTGCATAATCCGTTCCTGAAGTTAGTGTGGAGTTAGGACGAATTGATCGAGGATGCCTTTGTGGACTCCTGTGATGGTGCTGATTTTGGCGGTTTGAAAGTTTCGTAGTTTCATCATTGCCAGCATAGTGTTTTTAGCAAGGTCTGTAAATTCTTCATGAAACAGAATAGTTGTTAAAATGTAATTATGTGTCTCCGATTTCCAAGTAGTTTCCTAATGGGTGTGTTTGATGACGTTAATAGTTGACTCAAAAACAGCCATCTGGTTTTGTAATAATTCTTAATGGTGCTGCTGGTTCACATTTTTTTAGGCTTTCTCTATAAGTTTTCCCTTCCATTTGAGTTGGTAATGGTATACCTACAAAATCGAAAACCGACTTTTTTCGCAGGTGATTTCGTTCAGTTCCAAATCTTTTAGAACACCGTTTGCTCATATAATTATGCGTAAACCGATTTTATCTATGAACCAATGTGTACTGGTGTTATATGCGTTCTATTTGAGCATAAGTTGTCTAGTTGACGTGCATCACTCCCACAGTGATTTAGCTCTGCCGAAAAGGAATTGAGTTTATATTAGGTTATAAATGTCCATTCTTCGTTGCTTAGACCTATACTTGCCCAATTTTATCAAATTAGATCCCGGGAATAAGTTTACTCCGGCTAGTGTATCTTGCGCATTATTCGTTGTTCTCAATCTGCAAAAGGCTCAAACTTCTTATCGAAGGTTTGGTAATATCATTCTTATGTTTTACTGTTATTACTCTAATATTACCGTCACAACAAAGGATGGACCTTGTCTACTTTTCCAATTGGTCATGTACTAGGGTATCCATCTTAGTTATTTTTGAGTATACGAGTAACTTGATCCTTGGTATAAGTTTGGTAATAATTGTTTCCATCTGTATCGCTGTTGAAGCGACTTGAAATACTCAGCGTGGTCGCTTTTTCGTTGTTTCCTCATAATTGCCTTTTGGTACTGTTAATAATGGTCACCCAATTAGAAAATGTGGTATTCCAGGAGGTACAAAATGCAAATTTATATCACTTGATATGCCAATTCTTCTATTAGTTGGGCTTGGATTAGTTTATTGAATAGCCAATTTATTTCTCGATTGGCCCCCACGAGAGGTTGTATCATTATCTGAATATATGTGGGTGCAAAAGCCCCTTCCTGATGAAAATCACCCCACTTTCGTCAGTTATGAGTTATATACATTATTACTGATCTTGCCTTTGTAATAGAATACCTTTGCCGTAAGAATATGACGCATAAAGTTGCTCCTCCATGTACAGTAACACCATGAGCATCTTTGATTACCAGATTGGTTAATTGGTCATTCTTCAGCAAGATGATTACATGTCTCTGATCATATGGCTGGTATGTTTTTATCGTCCAAGAAGCAATTCAATGATAAACATTTGTGTTGCATCATCTTAATTGCGGTTTCATTTGCTTTTTTAAATTCAAAAGCATTGCTATACAATATTCTTGGTATTTTAGTTTTTTTCCATTTGTCAATGAATCTCAGAGTACACGCTATGGCTCTAATTAATTTTCGATATTCTGTTATTCTCGAAAATATTTGTAGAAATGAATGCTTCTTTCTTTCGTTTAATGATAAAATCAGTTTAAAATTAGTTTTCGAGTCAGACACAATATCTGTAGCCCATTTTGCTTTATTTAAACGTTAAAATGTTGGCCCATTTCTTTCTGCCCCACAAGTAAATTTAGTTTTAATTTTTAAGTTCGACATAATTAAAACGTTGGGTGTTTTATCCGATCCAAGGGATGAAAATTTTCGATTCAACATGAAACGTGTACAGCTTTCTGCTTAAAATACCTTAGTGAAGATATCTTGATAAATGGGATTGTTACGATGACAAATTAGCCAACGTATAAAATACCCAACGTTTTAATTATGTCGTTCAGCTCAATGTTAATTGTATCATTGCTTTGTGTTTCTTTGGGAATTTCGACAAGGATTGAGGAATCATTTGAAGCTCATTTGCTAATTTTTCAGCAAGATCATCCTTTTGCTAATATGACGGTTAATTCTTGCCGCAATGAGAATATCTTTTATGTCACCTGCTGTTAACATCCATAGTTCAATGATACATATCTGGCTCGATGGACCATGTCAGTTCAGCCTCCGCTTGAACTGGAAAATTTAATTTTTTGCTTAGAGAAGTTAGTGTGCCTACTGTGGGTCGGAGCTAATCTACTTATTCTAAACACATAATTTAATATACTGGAAAGTGATAGCTTTACTAGTTTTTAAACTTCAGTTAACATATCGCCCATAGCAACGGGAAAATTTTCAGCTTATTGCTAGAAAACTATCTGCCTTTGTTTCATAGAACACTATTTTTAAATCAAAATCTTGTATTGCGTGCGATTAGGATCTTCTCTCCACACAATTCTCTCGTAAATTTGCAGGTTCTCATTTATCCGTGGATATCTAATCATTTTAATGACATCTGCCGCTATGACATACATAATTTACCTCCATCTTAGAATTAGTTGATCTAAGTCGTGTTGTATCATTGCGCCATTTAGCATCATATAATTTACACTTACACCGCCTTTGTTTTGGACCATGTATCAAATACTACCCTTAATTTGGTAGTGCTGCTGCTCTCGTTTATTTACCCCTTGATGTGGGATATAGAAGATTTTACTGGAATCATAATTGTGACACAGCGATGGTTGCTTCAATGGTGTCACATATTTTAATTTTCGGTATTCTCTCATAAATTCTACCTATATCTTTCCTTAAAGTATACATATCTAGAGATTCTAATTCTAATTAAATTAATCTGAAAGGAAAGCAGGTTTTCTTTCAGAGGTAAGCTTACAATATACCTGCCATTGAAGTCTTGTCTGTAATTGCTGACTGATCGATTTTATTGATATGAAGCTAGTTTTAGTTGCTTGATTATCTGATCCTCTTCAACCGATAACTATCCAATGAAGCTCGGTCTCCTGGACCATTTCCCTGTATTAAGTTGTTCATCACAATTGTTGGATAATAGTCAGCTCCAATTATAATGCCGATTTGGCTTAGCTCATTAAACTGTGGATCTGCCAAATTGATGTTTCGTAGATGCCTAAATTTATCTCCTATCAGGTGATGCCTTAGTTGATCGAACACAATTGCTTCCATTCAACCGAAAATTTACTGTCATATCCCGGAACTACAAACAATTACTTCACGATATTACTGCTAAAACATTTGCCGATCAGCTTTTGAATATGGATAACGGAAAATGTAAGATCTCGTTTCAAATTCAAATATCATGAATGGCTTTTGCGAACGTGTTATCTTATTAGCTCACAAGAAAGACGGCGTAAATAACAATAATAATTTTGGAGCCATTGAAATTCCATCACACATACTATTTTAAAAAGTGGGTTTACCAATAATACTTCATATAATACAACACCAAAATATACGAATTGTATTTATAAGTTAGTGTCAGCCGAAAAATATGTCAAAGACGCTATTTACTATAGTCAACTCAAAAAAATTATCTATCTGCAGAAAAATCCTCGATATTTATACTGTCAGCCCAGAAATAAAACTGTCATTATACTATAAAAATGTCATGATAGCCGGAATGTTACTGTCAGTCCAAAAAATATTTATTAAATTAATTGAAACCAAATTGAACAATGTTCATCGAATATTCAATAAATAAAGATTGATTAAATATTAATTTTTTAATGTTCCAGTCACATCTAGTCTAGTCTAGTCTAGTCTAGGGGGTTTCCGTTGCCAACATATATCAATATGTTCCTTTCAACAAAATTTGCCAGGCCTTCGGTTCCCCCAAAAATGAATATTGGCATGTATGCTTATGGATATCTTCTAATAGAAAAGCATCACAATGTTAACGGCAGTACTCGAATAATTTCGACACAATATTAAAACGGGTGACAATTTTGGAAATTATATTTGTTTTGTTTCAATTTATCGTTCTTTTGTTCATGTCTATATCGATAAATAGAAATGTATGATATTCTGCAAACGATTTTGTTTATTTATAACTGTATAAAATATTTTTATGTCGTGAGAGTTTATTATGTCACGATTATTGCTTTGGTATCACCAGCCTAAAAAAGTCGTACTTTTTTGGGATACAATTTTGGGCCAACTTCATAAAGGTTGCAATTTGGATTCATCGAAATTGTAAAACGGTTTCCGCGCTTTCCAATGATTTCCACCGATTTTCCTTACGAACTCAAGCGGCTGAAATTCCTATTGCGCCTTCCTTTCACAATGACATTCAATAAAGCTCAGAGACAATCACTATTTGGAAAATTCATGTTTTTCGCATGCTTAACTATATGCTCCAGACTAACTACATTATTTTATTTATTATTCAAATTTGATCATCAAACAAATTTGTTTTATATGTATACGTAGGTCGCCGCAAATAGGATGTCAAATAGTATCATTACAGAATGTTCTATAACATTCCCATGCTCGCTTGTAACGGAGTATTTCAAATTAATGCAAATACCTTCCAAAAATATCAATATGTGATCATTTCTTAACAATAATGGGAAGGTAATGATTCCGTTACTGAATTTAGCTCCTGTCATATGTGATTGCAACTAGAGCAACGCCGTGAGATTTCCTGAAAAATATTCGATTAAATAAACCGCAACCCAAAGGTGTTACCAACACATTCATCACATAATAAAACACAAAAATTCTATAGTTTCAATTTAAATGAAAACATTAATTTACAAGCATATTGTTCGGGCGCCCGACATGAGCGTTTTAAGAACTCAACATTTATTTTTAAATTTGCTACTCCCAGCTTTATCTTTAACATACGGTAATCTGTGGTTATGTACAATAAAATATCAAAAAAAATATTGAAAGATTAGAACTATCTTAAATCATTGATTACAATTAATTTGAAATAATTAGGTAGTCGCTAGCTCATTACTGGCTCGCCGAGTTCGAATGATTGTTACTGTACCACACGCTTCTATCATGTGTTGTTGAAACTCAAGTTTTATAGACAGCTACATGCTTGATTAATATGTTAGCTAATTGAAAGTACAACATGCAATTCTAATTTGCATGTAGGAATAGGGTGAGGAAATTGAAAAATAATCAATTTTTTCTGATTAACCTGGAATTGAAATGCTAGATAAAGTATCAGAACAAGTGTTCTATTTACCTACCAGAGAGCTAGGACTTGTTTTCGTAACAGGTTAGCATTACTCTATGAGTATAGCCTTTGAGTTGATGGTCCTAACACAAGGCTGTTTATTGACCGGCTTTTATATGAGATTAATCATTATTAATCTGTCTACCAGCTAGTTTGGACACGCTGGAGGTACTCAGTTTTTCTATGTTCAATTAAAAGTTAAAAAAAAATAAAAAATTTGTATGATAACGAGTTTTCAATTAAACATTAATTTATTTTACAATAATTTCATTACTTAACACAATGTTTTTTGTGTAATACGTGTTAAATGTAATTTACGTGCATACATATTATATATGCTGGAAAAGTCACTATATAAGCTACTAAATCGATGTTTATTTATTTGTATCGCTCCACATTTAAATAAACGAACTTTCAAAAATTCTATGTTAACAATTTATGTATTAACACTTTTTAATATACAGAAGGATAACATTACAACTCAGATTAACAAACCGTTTTATTTAGATTTTAAAACAAACTCGATTTTCCATTAAGATTGTGTAGCTCTAATTAAGAATCATTGAACACGTTGTTATTTAAAACTTTACGAGTAAGTTAAAATTTATTGAAATATTTACCAGCGACAAGTCAAACAGGTTTAGTGTAGTGGTCTAATAATTTTTTAATTAGTTCATTTTTTAATATTTACGATCTATGATTATTAATTAATTCGCTACCTGGTATATTAAAATTTGGTCTAGCATGTGGGTTAATCATCATCATAAATTTATTTAAAAATTCGACTATATTTAATTTATTGAGAAGATTTGGGGTGTGGGCGGCTTTATATGGATCATTCGTTTACATTGGTAATTAAGAAAATTGCTTATTGGAAATAATTACCACCAAGTATCAAAAAATAGATGAACTAAAATCTGAAAGCAACTGGGTGTGTTTTAGCTTGTATATTGGAATGGTGAGGTTGAATTCTAATTTCCAAAATATAAAATTTGTTTAGCCCTCAAAATTTTGATTGATGAATGTCAATTGGTAAAATTGAATTTTTTAATTTTATGTAACCGAACCTTTACAGAAACATAATGTTTTATTCACGATCTTACCAACGATTTATTGATGATGGCTTTCTACTAGTAAATACATATTGTGAAAAGGAGTGTCGTTATAACGTGGTACCGAACTATATGGAAGGTGAATTTGGATTTTGAACGGCAGACTTCGTTATATCTCAAGAGAAGTACTGTATAGTATTATAATAAACGCAAGTAGCGTTTTTCATAACATTTTCGTAAGAAATTGGGTTAACATTGATGAATCGGAAATTGTTGTCTGAAAAGACAATTATGAGGTTCCGGATGATGAAGAATATGTTATTCAACAATCAAGATATTTAAAGGAAGGGAAAAGAGTGCAACAAAATTTAATAGATTACTTTTAATTAAAAATCGTAAATAACTAAAATTTTATTTCAGCAAAATTTACTCAAGTTGCAGCTCTAGAAGAGTGTTCTTTCTTCTATCCTCAACCAAATTATCTTCCAAACTGTCCTTTAGCTACCTTGTCCGGAATTATGTTCAATTTTGAAACTACCAGCTAAATCGGAATTCCAACAAATATTCGTTTATTTCACCGTATTATTCTCGAATTTGAGAAGTAGTAAACGGATTAGTAGTTGCTAATTAGTATTCATTCGAGCTAAATTCTAAAATATGACTCGGTTAAAATCGACTACAGATCGCTGAACGACGTTTCGATCTCCTACCAAGCAGTTCTAACTTATAATATTGATAATTATCTCTTTCAGTTCGGTTAGAGCCTTTTGCCATTTCAATCCGTTAATACCACTCTAATTATGGCAATTATTTTTAGTTTAACTGTCCGATTTTTAACATAAACCCTTAAAATGAAATTTTATTTCGATGATTTGAATTACATCTTATGATGGTACTTAGACGCAGCATACAACTGTATTTAACCTGCCCCAAACCAACTAAGGTTATCCTCCATCTTTCCAAATCTTTGAAGGCACATCTTGCTGCATTTAATAACTCGGCTACCTCGTTCCACTTCTCCCTCAACTTCGTATTCCCATTTGCTTCTTCACATATATGTATGAAAACATGCGATATCATATTAGTAGATTTCTTATTTCTTTATTATTTTAATACGAGTATGTATATATAATAAAATATTAAAATTTTAATGTTTTCTCTTTCTTTCTACGATATACAGTACGTTTCATAACTAAATATCCAATCGTTTTTTTTTGATTTTTTTTAAATAATTATTATTAAAAAAATTCTAAAAATTAAGTAAGTTCGAACTTAATGATTTACGAAACAAAAACCATTACTTACAACAAATAAATATTTATCGAAAAACTCAAATTTTTTCAAAATTCTTTTGTTTCATAATTTTATAACCATAGTAGCCTTTTGATCATTTGTCTCGCTCAGGCTTATACATTTAAAAACTTTGTATTACTATTATTGATCTTCCGAGTAGATAAATGTTGTAGAAAAGCAATGCTATGTGGAAAATACTTATCAGAGATGATTAAAGCCAAACTTCAACCCTTTCGAAGAAGGTCTTTCTTTTTAAAAAAATCGGCTGAAGATTAATCCGCCATCATAATAATTTTGCTAATTTTTTAAACAATCAAATTAATTATGAAACAAATGGGTTGATTAAGGCCGCGAGTAATTCTTGTAAAAATTTTTAGCGCCTGAAAAGCAATCTTAAATTAAATGTGTCTCGAAGCACAATCTTCCGTGCTATGCAAGATGCAATCTAAACCACAGCAAAGTAATGTCAGTACTAAAGCTATTATGCTACGGCACAAAACCTTACGTCTTGACTTGACTTTGTTAGGGCAAATATAAGTCGTGACTGCAGTTAAAGATAATTAAAAAACAGCTTGTTCTGCATTTATGATAACTAACCATTATTTTATAAGAGGTGATTATTTCAGATGAAAAATCATCTTCTACCTTTTTTGTTCATAAATCAAGAAGGAAGCTGCATTTTCCAGCAAGATTTCCACCATTAACGAAAGGTAAATCTGCAAAAATTTGGAGGTCGAAAATTTTCATGATTTAACTTTATTTTACTACGTAAAAGAAAGTAAAATGGAGGCTGTTTATATTAATTATATTGTTGTAGTCAAAAACACACCGCACTTAAATAATAAATAAAAAGATAACTTTGACAAACTTCGGCTTAAAAGTTTGGTATAAATTTTTTCTATCATAAAATGCCCAATCCGCTTACATTCGGAAAACCAATAGGGACTTAAACTTGTTGCACATTTAACTTAACATTTTTTGTCCTTAATTGTTTTTCTCGTAAATGCTTTAATATTTAAAATATTTGTAAACGAAAACGACGCTATGGAAGCTGGATTAAAAATCACTGGAACCTCTCAATTTATGAGAAAAGCTTAAGTATGAAGTTTTACCCCGATCATTCAATCCGTCTAGGCTGTAAAGAGTGCACGTGCATCAAGTTTGCACGGTATCACACATACACAGACCCTCACAGATCTTTTAAAAACTATGTTTTATGATTTCGGTGATATAGCGAATAGCAAAAATCTCGAAAACAAAAAGTTCAAAAGTTCATGATTATGTAGTATACTTAATTTGATGACTAACCAAAGAATGTAAAATAATGGCGAATAGAATATAAATACAAGGTCATTAATGTACAACGAGAACATAAAGGATCAAGAAAGGGGAGACAGATAGTCAGAAACAGAATTAGCATAAATGTCAAATTAGACTGCTTGAAAAAACCCGTAGTGTTTTAAAGCTTATTAAATAAAATTTGAAGACTAATTGCATTCCAATATAGAATAAGACTGCGCTCCAATTCGAGACTTATGTTGTGAAGAACGACAATTTGAAAGTCTACAATAATACTTCTGTCGAATAGACTTATTGTAGACTGGTTTAACTTTTTTGTATGAGTTACCAGTTTAGAGCCTGCCATTACAGTTAAACAAACCTTCAATAAGTCTTTTCAACATAAGACTTATTGTACACTTTCAATTAAGTCAGTCTCACACAAAATAAGTCATGAATTGGACCTCAGTCCAGGAAAAAATAAAATCCAATTGAGGATGCCGAGTCATTTATTTTTTTAACAGGGTAACTTGAGTAACTTTGTTACCAACATTAAAAAAATTAAAATTACGCAAAAGTTACCATGGACTATTTCTGAAAACACCTATTTTAGATTGGAATTTTGCGTGCGCGAAATTCGGATTTTTGGAGCATCGTGTAGTTTGTATATTTTATAAATTTCAAACAAATGTGTTTGTGGGGAGAAATATTTACATTTATATGTGAACTATGATAATATGAAAAAGTAAAATAGTTAGTGTTTAATATTGTTATATTAAAACAAAATTATAAAATAATCCGTTGATTCATCTGTTGCAGTCATATTGTAAACAAATATAAATAAAATGCCTTTAAAAATAGTGAAGTCTATAGCAAAGGTAAAGATTGGCTGTGTCATGTAGGAAAACCACAAAAATTTAAAATGAACAACATTTTATCGACAAGGACCATTCAACCATGTGCTTGGACGACAGCGAGCAGTACCAAGGACATTTAGCTGAGATAAAAAGTGGCAATATTGTTTGGATGTTGATTCAGGATGTATTTGCCTCATAAAGAAACCCAGAAGGGCCAGTTAAAGCTAGCTCGACCATCTATCGACATCTTTATTTTATAAGAAAACTAGTTTGAGAGTGAGTACAACATGACTGTTGGCTGAGGGATGGAACATTTGTCGTTGTTCAGACACGAGACTTTGAGAGATTGAGAGGAGACCCCATTAAAAATATGACGAATTTTATCAATGTTAAACGTTTAAACTCGTTTAAATTAACAACATTAAACAATTTGCACCTAGTCCGAAGCACAAATTTTAATAAAACAGTAACAATTAACAAAATATTAAAAGTCAAAGTTAGAAGTCAAACCAAGAAACAATTGTTCATTTTTTAGTGTTTGACTAGGGAGACCTACCAATAAACCTATTTTTCAATTAACATACATTTTTATTTGTTTTGGATAATTTATTTCTCTTATTAAGAAGCAATTGTTAGCATTTAAAATATTTTTTATGTTTGTAATTGTTTGTTAAACCTAAATAACTTGTTAGATAATTGAAACTAAAATAATATTTGATTCTATCTCTCTATCGAATAAAATAAAATATTCACGTTCCGAACATTAAAATCTTATCATCGTACCGTCGTGTATAAAATTTTACAATTTTCTATCAGTCAGGCAATCTACCAGTGTTGTGTCGTATTGTCTATATAGAGAACGTAGACATGTCAAAAATTAATATTTCTGCTGACAATGAGTAAAATTCTATGTTTTCCTTGTTAATGGAAACATTTCAAGGGCAGCTTCATTCTTTGAGTAATAAACGTTTTCAAAAAGGCCTTGAAGACGTTGAAGATGACAAACGCAATGGACCCAGGGATGTTATTGTCGTTACTATAGTACTTTTTCGATAAATTGGTCATATGATATTTTCAAGCAATTTTTAGTACTTCTGAGAAAATTCAAGAAATATTACTCCTAATTCGATAATGAGACAATTTTAGAACAACAACAAAGCAATACTTTCGGTTTCATCGAGAAATCAGGCTGGTCGACAGCTCTAATACAAAGACTAAGATATTTAATTCATTTTAGTCTAAAATCCAGATAATAAATTATAATTTAATTTTGTTAATACTCGCTAAATTTGGTTCTCGGGGAATGGATTAATTAAATATATGGAATGCGTATATAATGCGTATATAAAACTACGTTAGGGGCTAAGAAGGCAAGTAAAAAACTCAAAGAAATAAATAAAAATGCCTAGTTAATAAAAAATTAAACATTTAACTTAGGAAATAGTACAGCACATATTGTCAATTAAAAATGGCGAAAATCCTCAATATTAATTATCAGTTTTGGAGAGATAGTTACAATTAAATTTGGATCTCTGGGACAGTTGTCTGAAACACTGAATTTACAATAGTAACATTCCATTAAAATTGTTTTTGTCGGGGCATGGAGGATGGCATTCTTAAAGATCCGCTCTAGCCAAGGTTTTATATTTAGCACAGGAGGATTGCATAGAAAGATCACAAAATGCCTACCTCGGGATTATTAATCCCCAAACAAATAGAAATTCCTGCAATTAGGCTACATATTTAATTAATTTTGAACGCAGAGAACTGAAATTTGTGCAGTGGTTTTAACTACGGGGGTTCTTAGTATTCATTTGATTTTAATTCAAAGTGATCCAATAATTAATTAGAACTTACTTAAACGTAGCTTTTTCTAGTCCCAAGTTACTGGATTAGGATTAGTAATATTAATTGATATTAATTGCTGAGATTACGGTAACATTTTTATCGTAAAGCAATAAGACTTTTTATATTATCTTTGCAATTTATTCTGAGGCCGAGGCTCTCTACTCTTTCGTGGTTCGGATTTTCGTCCTTACTTTTATGCCGTTGCCAGCCAATTCGAGGGCGTACGATTTTCGTAAAACTATTTGCACATTATGCATAGCTCCATGCTAGCATATGGTGGCATGGAAGTAGGGCCGACTCATGAGTTCTGACAGATCAGATCAGAATCTGATGATTATGGTTAAGATTGATGCGGTTTTAATGCTTTTCTTGAATAATTTTTAAAAATGAGCACTCTACAGTTATAATCCGTCTGCTTGCCAAAAAAAAATTTGTTTATCATTAAATACTACTTTTAAAATGAGGTGGTTGGTTGTACGTAGCTTATATTGAAACAAAACCGTAGAATTTAAACTACCCAAAATTACGATAGATTTGAGGGACTTGAAATGCATGGCATGAACATGGTTGAGATTACGACGTGTTGCAACGGCTGTTGAAGGTGTACTAAAAATGTAAAGTTAATTATAAATTTTGTTTTGCTTCGTTTTCTTCGAATATATTATCGTCATGTAAATTTGTGTTTCCATCATATCATTTTGTATTAACTTGAGTAAAGTTGTTTACCAAGTTGCGTATGATAAATTAACCGGCTGGTAAGATTGCGTTGGGCCACGAATTGGGTTGAGCTAATGGTGATATTTTGATATTGATGACTTGAAAATTTTAGTCTCCACAAATGCATTAATTCAAAATGCGACTTAGCTCCTGCATAATACTGTTTCAATGTGAATCCCAATTTGACGTAAAATTACCTTGTTGAAATATTGGTGGAGTCGGTAAAGGCACTGAAACCACTACTTTCAAGCTGGATTTTGAACTTTCTTTCTAAAACATTCAGTACTTTTGATTTCATGCCAATATTATCCTTCCCATCAAAGATTTCAGATTGTGTACTGCTATACACTGGTTAATTTGCTGAAACTGTGGGATAGCATAATTCCGGCAAAATAAATGGATAAACTTTGACAAAACGCTGACTTTAAAATCAATAAATATTGATCGTTGCCAGTAGAAATGAAAAATATTCTGATTCTGACTGATTGATTGTTAATAATAAAACTAGATGATAATATGAACTAAAAATATGAATATGATTTGCAATATCTTGAATTATTTTAAACGTACCGTTGTTTTGTAAAAATTGCATTTTAACTTTCAAAATGTATAAACTCCAATGTAAACTGGAAAATTATAAGATGACTGGCTGCACGAAGAAAAAACAATAAAACAGGCAATAATATACATTGTCTACTCACAGATCAATCATCTACGCTATTTTCGACACTACGACTGATTTGAAGAAATATCAATCCGTAAAACTCCAAAAATCATTTAGTTTAGTATAGGTATTTTAAAATTGTTAAAAAGTTTGGTTAATAATCGTACCTTAACTCGATTCTTAATTAGTATTCAGTCGATTTATCTTATAAATCACCATATGATTATTATTAATGTGATGATCCTGAACTTTGCAAATTTATCGCAATATGGGGTACACCTCGAATAGCGATTGTATTTAAAAAAATGTACATCTTTTGTGGTATGGTGGGCTTATTTTTGGGTCTTATTCGCTCTGTCTGTTGGATCGCACATCACATTATTTAAAAACAATATTTTTGGGTTGTTTTATTTTAAATAGCGATCATACATTTTTCAACACATCAAATAACATATTATTACCGCTGTTATGGAGCAGCCCACATATAAATTGACCGATTTTTATTTTTTTATGTGTCATGTTTTACATTTTTATTAGTTTTTATTTTTTTTGAACAGAAAGTTAATGACAAATGTAAAGCTGGTTATGTTACAATAAGCCAAAACGAATTTATATTAATTGGATTTCTGTTGGAATTTAATAAAAGAGCGACGAGTAAATTCAAACGGGTATTTTTGTTTGACGGACGAAAGTCACGTTTTCCATAATTGCAAGGATGCCTCAAAATGAAAGATAGCATAAATAATAATGATCGCTCGTGCACACCGTAATAAAAGTGAAACACACGGATTTTTCGTCAAAATCGCAGATGCTATTTACTTTAGTGATTTATTCACGTAACGGTAGCATGAAAATGATTTTTACTTGAAACGTAAACAACATCTGAATTTTATTTTCTTTGATCTCATCATCAACAATAAAACATAAAACACTAAGACGAGAAATAAAACTACTGGAGGAGATAAAAAAATACTTTTCATTTTCCATTCCATTCCTTCATTTCTCATATTATAAAAATCTTAAGATGTTAACTGAGTGTATAAAGAGGCGAAGAAAATTAAGAACTGCACAAACAAATAAAACATTAAAAGCCTACCGATATAATAAAATTAAAAACATTAAATACCGCCCCTTTCCCATCCGCAAGTACGTGCAGTCAATTTGTATATAAAACGTAAATATTTTATACTTATAAATCATCATCTTTTCATCATCATCACCATCATCAAAACAAACCAGTCATATTCAACATAAATTCCTCTCAATCATTTCGTAGTGCGCATGCCATTTGTATAATACAGAACATAGCGCCAGCCAGACAAATTTTATAACACAGGTTATGATCCTTTTTCGTTCTTCTTCTTATTCTTTTCTTAATTCAATTATTAACAATATAAAATACATTTCCTTATCTTAAAAACTCTCACACATTTTTGTCTTTTGTTTTATTTACATTTTTAAATATTTTTTACGATTTCGATTTTTAAGTAACTTGCGTGACAAAATTGTCAAAAGAAAATGGATAAGAAAGGCATAAAATAAAAGAAAGATGATATTAGTAAATGGGACAGTATCCTTTAGACATACATATTTCTTAAGCAGTATTTTGAATATCTCCGTAGATGAAAATGATAAGACGTTTTGAATGGTATCGTTTTAATGGAAATGGTCCTTTATTTTTGTTTTGGATTTGTGACGCCGTCTTTTCTCAGATTAAACTTTTATGAGTCATTAAATAACTTAGGATGCAGTTTAAGGCAGAATGACGTCTAGGAGAACCACATTTTCATATTTACGGGAGATGGTTTTGCAATGATTATAAATTGGATGGGGCGGCGCTCTGGTATTCTTTAAGTTAAGCTACATTCGCTGGCAGAATCCGGTAATTGTTGACATAGTCGGAACGCACATAACCACCACGAATAATTTTTCTGTTTTAGTTTTATGGTTTTATCAACCTACCTTATTCCTTAGATTTATAAGAATTATTATAGAAATACCATTCAACGAAAACAATTTATTAGCATCAAAGTTGTGCTGCAGTTTCTGGCCCAGAGCATTCCACTTCTTCCTAAAGTAGACTCATCTATACCAGAAATATTTTGACATTCAAAAGTGGTTTCTAAGGAGCATTATGGCACATTATGCAATTGGCCCTAATGCTATTTCAGCAATTGTACTCAAGAGTTGCTACAATTTCCTCGCTTCGCACTTTAACATGTTATTTGACCTATTCATGAAGACAAATGCCTTTACCTCAAATTGGGAAACGGCAAATATTGAACCAGTATCATAAAAAGGTTATAAATATTTTCCTGAAAACTACCGATCGATTGCTTTGATTTGTTAACTTAAATCTTACTGACTATTTTGATGTGGCTCTTCATTTTTCCGTTTTTCAAAATGGCAATTTAAAAGCACCTCTATTATTGATTGGCTAACGATTTATTTATTTGTTGATTGTTCGGGGGTATTTATTGATTAGGCCAGTTATCAAATTTAAGTTGGAGTCGGAAGTTAGAATCGGAATTTTTGTGGAAAACAAATCTTCATGATTCTAAATTTTTACAAAGTCAATCATTAACCTAATCAAGCAACTACAGTATTATGTCAGCCACTCACATCGAATATGAGTCGATGTTAAAATCTACACTTTACCAGAGAATCATATTTATTTGAGCACATTAACCTTTTGGTCAAGATGAAGTTAGCCCTAGGAGTCCCGCGAATAAATTATTAATTTAACCCATGTTTCATATGAAACCTATTCTAACATTTTGCTTAAGGTCAAACTTCTACATTATGATTCAGACATGCGCTATTGGCATTATTTCTATGATGAATGATCATAACTTTTGAGCAAATAACCTCGAGTGGAATATCTTTTGAATTCCAAAAATTATATTTTAAATTTAACGGATTTTTCATAAAATATGGAAAAGTACAATACAACCATAACAATGCATAACTTTAAGGCCCTAATGTTCAATATTTGTTAGAAATAAGCGTTTGCGTTTATATTTGGAACACAGATGATGATAACTTTAAGGCTCAAATTTCGGATGAAGCTATGCCTAGGAGTCTCACAAATAAATATTTAGTCCCATATGGAACACAATTTCGTTCAAATGACTTTCACGGAAGTTTTACAGTACCCCATTCTATCAACCTAATTTTGCAGAACATTTTCGATTATATGGGCTATCTCACAATGGCAACTTCGATTTGATCTTTCAAGTCTTGGATAGTCTCTGGATGGTTCGCGTAACCCTTATCCTTAACAGCTTCCCACAAAAAAAGTCCAACGGAATCAAATTGCAGCTGCGGGGTGGCCAATTGCCATCTCCGCGACGGCTGAGTATTCTATCCCCAAAGACAATGTGCAAAAGACCGATTGTTGTTTTTGCTGTGTGGGAAGTTGCGCCGTCCTGTTGAAACCAAATGTCGTGTGTGTTCTTCTCTTGAATTCTGATTAATAAAAACCCGTTTATCATGGCTCCAATGATGCCGCCGGTCCAAAATCCAAACCAAACAGTTACTCGTTGTGGATGCATCGGTTTCTCCATGGTTAAGTGTGGATTTTCTGAGCCCTAAATGCGACAATTTTTCTTGGTGACGTAACCAAAAATGCTCGAACCGGAAACGTTGCGGATGTTCATTTTGCTTCAGCTCATGCATACTAATTGAACTTTGTACGCCTTCATACCGAGGTCTTTATGCAAAATTCTTATCACAGAACTGCGTGAAATGTGTAATTCTTGAGCACGATGGCGAGTTGATGTTGATAGATGTTCAGACACATTCTGAGCAACAGCTGCAACGTTCTCCACAAAATTGATCCACAAATTGCCTTGTAGACATTTATCCAAGTCCAGGTGCAAGAATCCGTGTTAAATTAAAAAGAGCTTGCAGAACAGTTAGGAGTTACTCATCAAGCAATATCACCCCAATAGCATGCAATGGGAAATATACGGAAGGAAGGAAAATGCGTTCCTCATAAACTGGTCGAAGAAAACAAAAACCGAAGAGTTCACATCTGCATGAATTTGCTTTATCGGTACAAAAGAAAGAATTTCTTGCACAAAAATATTACGGGTGATGAAAAGTTGATTTTGTACGATAATACTAACAGCAGAAAACCATGGGTTGATCCAGGCCACCCATCTACATCAGTTGCAAAAATGAATATTAATGCCAAGAAAGTGTTACTGTGTGTCGGGTAGGATTGGAAAGGAATCATTTACTACGGGCTTCTGGAACCGTGTGAAGGTGTTACAGTTGAACGTTACCAGGACCAATTGATCAAATTAAATGATGCTCTGGAAGAAAAAATACCATTTACGGGCCAAGGACAGGAGAAGGCGATATTGCTGCATGATAACGCTCGTCCACATACAGTAAAATCAACCCAGGTACTCATCTTCTCCTTAGCCTGGGAACTTTTATAGCATGCGGCGTATTCTCCAGACTTGGCTCCGTCCGATTACTACTTATTTTGATAGATGTCATCATATTTGAAAGACCAGCGGTTCACGAAATTTGAAAATGTGCAAAAATGACTCGATGACTATTTTGCTTCGAAACCCCCAAGTTTCTATCGCGAAGGCATTCATCATCTACCTGATAAATGGCAAGAGACCATAGATAGTAATGGCGAATATGTCGATAATTAATCTTTGTAACAATTTGAGCAAAAAAAGCAGAGTTTATACTTGCACACCTAATAAAAGAATATTTTATAGTATTAAGTGTGGAATATAATATCGTTTAAATGGCCGCCGCGGCTTTGCTTGGTGGCACTTATTTGGGAAGTTCAATTTCTGATATCTTTGTTACTTAAATCTGGCTGAATCTGCTGGATGGCCTCGTTATGTTTGCGGTTTATTCGCAAGGCATTAAATCGCATGATCTTGGTGACCAGTTCACGTCACCGCGGCGCGGGAAAGCCATGCTCCCAAATCCCTCGTGCAGAATGTCCATCGTTGCATACGCTGTGTGACATGTTGGCGGTTATGGCAATGCCAGTTATGTTGCGATATTTTCAGCAGACCTTTCGTTTCGGTGGTGTACGGGTACTGGCTGATTATTTATCGAACTGGTAGACTCGAATTTGGCCACCAAGCGTTGAATAGTCGATTCGGCGGTTGTGGTGAGGATAAAAATTACGAAATTCGCGGAACGTTACTTGAACGGAGCACTGATTTTGAAAATAAAATGTGATGACTTTCACATGTTGTTCAACCCTATAACCGTCTATGGTGATTTGCCATACACTACTGAACAATTCACAATAAATTTGATAGATATCGCTTTAACAACATAGCTGCTATAACTTAATAAATTTCGAGCATCCCCATTGAAGGACTCTTCATTTGTTTATTTTTGTTACTTTGGACATATTTCATTGCCATGAAAAATTTTATTATTCTCGTGTTTCTTTATTGTGCGTAGAAAACTGTTGAAGCTTGATGTTATGATTGCATTTGTTCGAAAAATATATATTTGATCAGTACGATTTGATGAATTAGGGTGAAGTGTACCTATTGTCATTATGGCCCTGTGTTTGATAAACTAATTAATTTACGTTAAGAAAACGTTTATTTAAGAAATGTGTGAGCAACAGTTTTTAAGTTATGAGTGAAATTTAAAGTGACTAATTTTTCAGTAGAACCTTTATAATGTCTACTTAAGGTTCACCCTGTATAAGAATTTTTTTGTTTAAGCAAAATTTAAATTTAGAATTCATTAGTATCAGTAATATTTTAAGTATTAAATTTTTAAAGTTTAGAATTTAAGTCGTGTGAATTTAAAATAAAATCTACAATAAATTTAAAATCAATCTAATATAAAAAAAATGTTAGTAAATATATAATATTTAGTGAAGATTTAGATTTTGTTTAAAATGCCCAATCTCCAAACAGCTCTGCACAACATAATCACTTTGCACTAAATAACGCTGGCTGTGTACCAATATAGTCGGATAAAACTCAATTATAAGTAAATTTTTCGGTAAATTCAATTATTTTTCAGCAACTCTTTGGCAAGCTGATCGAAAAATCTGTACTAAAGCCGATTTTTACCGTATACGATTTACCCGACTACGGTAGGCAGACACTATACAATTTTAATTCACTTGTTTTTTTATAACTTCGAAATTTTATTCAGAGAAATTGGATCAATGTATTTTATTCAAAGTATTGAAAAAATTCCTCGTGTTTTGAGACGTCTTGAAAAAATTCCTCGTGTCTTGTCGTGCTGAAAGATCACTTTGCCATATCTTTTCACATATTATCAGCGTTTGAGCTTCAATGCTCGACATATTTGCATCAATTGTTGTTGATTACGTTCTCCAGTAATGGTTTCGTTATAGGCTGAACTAGCTCATAATAGATCACTCCGAACTGACCCCACCAGATGCACAGCATTAGCTCCTTGCCATGAACATTTGGTTTGACGGTTGATGTTGATGCATGATCGGGCTTACTACACGATTTTCAGTGCTTTGGGTTGTCGTAGTGGATCCGCTTTTCGTTCGCCGTTACGATTCGATGCAAAAAATCCTTCCAATTTTCTCTTTGGAGCAGTTGTTCGCACGTCAAAAAACGGTGTTCAACGTCCCTTGTCCCTGTCCCCCCTCCCCTCCCCCCTTCATGCTTTAACATGAATGTAGATTTATTTTATTGATTTATAAATTATGTTGTAGTCGTAAGTACACAAACATATTAATTATTTCAGTAATAATCAAATTGCAACTGATGCCAAAATGCATGGACGAATATACGAGTAGGTAAAAACAAATTCTAGAAATCGTAAAATCCTGTTGGGAAAATTCAAATAATTAATTTTCTGATTCTTGTTAAGAGTTTCAAAATCATAGAAAACTTTATTATTTTGAACTTCAGAATAATTTTTATAACGCGATTGCTAACGGCAAAAAAATAATTGAACGAACGATTGCTCTGGCCAATAAAACAATAACATTTGATATGATAGTGTTAGAGACTTATAAGCCAACCATAATGGTGATCCTAGGTATGAATAGCAGATTCCTACAATATGCGATACAGTACTAAAATCTAGCCTATTATACTATATTCCAAAATTACGCGGGTCCAGACCTTGCCTGCATCCTCGACAAAAATGGTTTGCTGATTTAAAATGTGAGTCACAGAAATAACCATGGCGATAAATTATTGTCTAACTACATTGATAAGTTAGTTAAGTAAGTTATAAATAAAAATATCACACCTTGGAAAAGAATTTGTTAGTTTATTAGATTGTGCGTCAATTGGGAATTAAACTTAAACTTTTAACTTAGTACGACTGGCATAATTATTTCTATGGATCATCTCATCTCATGGTGTAAAATATTTCTCCTCTAAAATCTAACGCAATACAATTGAATCCGGCATCTTCGTGACTACTCTACAACATATATTTATACACACGGTGACCTAAAAAATTCTGTAGTCCATTCGGTCATTAATCATACTTTAGTATAATCTCATAAATGTGACATAAAGCTACCTTAAATATTCATTCATTCATCTAATTTGAAACAGTATTGTCTCGTACAAAGTAACTTCTACGAATTCTAAGTAAAATTCAAATTATAAATCCATTTGGAAAGGAAATTTTGTTACAAGAGATACTTGGTTTGTTTTGAAAAAATCATTAAAATAAAAAAATACGTGGCAATAAGCCAATACAATAACCTCGTGGTTCCGAACGTTGAAAACACAAACCGAACGTTAAAACTGTCAATCACAATGCTTTGGTTTACATCCAATCAGCAAATCCAAATATTCATGTCTCGATTCCTAATATTATTAAACTTGACTGGAACCAAAACAAGCTCTATACTCAATGTCACACTGGGCCCGCTCGCAGCAGCACTGGCAAACTGTATAAGCTTGAATCAGGGCTGGGAATGCATCTGATATACATTAAACGATTTTAGTTAAGAAGCCGGGATCGTCTTCTTTAAGGTAGTTGTCACACAAGGAACCTTGAAAAAGCCCCATTTATTGTAATTGAAGTTTAAAACGGCCGTGATCGGTCAAAATGGCGACCAAAGCTCTTAGCTGGTCTTTCTTCGAAGACCGAAGTAAAAGTAAGCTTTACTTTGTAAACCGTAGGCTATGCACAAATGAAGTATTTTGACACTCGGCAAGCCAATTACACTCATCCTGGTAATTAATATAGTTCTTAATAGGTTTCTTATCATAATTTAAGATCAATGGTGCCATCGGTTCAGGTCCAATCTATTCCAATAGTGAGCCTGCTTTAGATATCAGCCAGAATCAGCTATCTCATTCTCTCAATATCACAATGAGCCGAAACCCACATAATCGTGCTACTATATTGTTAGAACAAAGCAGGTTAATAAAACGTTTACAGCATTTACAAAATGGTCAAAGGATTCCGTAAAAAATGGAGCACAAATTTTATGTCTGTACACAGAATAATATCTTTGCCTGAATTAGTGAGATTAGCAGCATCAATCGCATCACGTGTGAGTACTACCAGCTCGGCTTGGAATACCGTGCAATTTAGGCCTAGAAGTATCATTTGAAGTACAATAGGTTTCAAAATCCGCACGACATTCAGAGATAAACCACCGAGAAAGAAATAATCTAAAGAGAATTATTGTAGCAATTTATCATTAATCATACCATGAACGACTGCAGTGTGGGCAGAAATAAGATTGTCTGCAATGCAAGTATAGGAGTCGAAGACATAATACCGGTGATAGCGCGGCACGCCATATCTTTAAAACTATAGCAGAGGCTGATTTAACCAAAGCTACCAGACAACAAACGCGTAAGATATATCGTGGGTGGAACCAGAGATTTGCAGATGAACATTAGCATATTGGGAGTCAAGTCCCAAGATTTCCGAAATGCTCTTCTACATTACCAAAAAATGGCAGTGGCAACAACATGAAGAGCGCATTGCATTAAGTCAGTTAGTACAATAAGGTGTATACCCGCAACCAAAACGACTAAGCCATCAGCATAGCTCTGATCAGTACAGCCAGGTTGCTGTAGTTTAACAAGTAATACATCAATCAATGACCACAAAAGAGGTTATAAGACACCTTCCTGGGGCAGTTTTTGGAAAATTGAGCAGTAATAGAAAGAGGATCTAGCTCGACTTTAGCAATGCGAAACATGAATGTAACGATGGTTTAGTCAAAGCCAACATTTGTGCAGGTCTCAATGATGATAGAACAATATGTACTGCTAAAGGCACCCCCCAGGAAAGTGTCCACAAGCAGCTCCTTACTCCTTGATTCCTAATAACTTGGTAGTGTCCGACCACATACGATCAAATTTCCAAACTCTTTTTTAATCTGATTCTTGTCCTGCAAAAAATTATATCCAGTAAACTATGAGAGATATACCTTCTTCCTCCTCTAGTTTATTCACACGCAACGAACATCCAGTCAATGTCCACGAAATCTAGCTAGGATAACGAATCAATAGTGAAACACTCGAACTCGAACGATAGCGATACAAACAAGACCCCGGCATATTAATCGACCTCTCGAACGAGATAAAACACATCAGGAATGTGACCTTAGGGGTAATGTCGACAATCGTCCTCGTCAATACATTTAAGACAAATTTAAGTGCAAATTGCGGCTTGGAAAATGGAAATATTACTGGCTATTTCGTTTATATCGGCACTACCGGCTTCTCCTTTTATTGTCTAACACGTTTTTGTTGTAGATTCATAAATTCTAGTGATTTTTAACACTTCGTCCAGCGTTGGGTTTTGCTTTTGCTAACAAGACGAACAACATTATGAGGCGTATTTATAATAATGGCGTCGGGGGTTCAGGGGGTTTCTCAGTTTTACTAAACTCATATCGAGCCGCTATTTTATGAATTTTTGACACAATAGTTTGTAAATAAACCACTTAAATCCTTGAATGTCTTACTTACCACATCCCTTTTAACAGTGGTATCGTTATAAGTAATACATGATTTTATATCGAACAAACGTGGGTGCAAAAAATTAAACAGTGCCTTGGATGAGACTATTATTAGTGTGTTGTTCGTTATGCAATTATAATGTAAATAAGGTATTACAGTATTACCGTTTGTTCCACAATACATTGTGCGATGTACACCCACATTTTTCCATAAATCGAGGAGGATGTCTATCTTGCAACCTCCACTATTTTTAAAATGAGCTGAATATATTTTTGGAACGCCGAAGAGTTTAGTTAAGAATTATCTAGGTAATATTTGGCCTAGTTGTATCCCCATGAGTCATTATCAGAACTTTTACAAAAGCCCCTTTTGATTCTAAATTCATATCGAATAAATCGAATGTTATAATAATCCAAGAATTGGTTCAGTTGCGTCCCAGTGAGCCAGCCATATTCCAGAACTTCTTACAAAAGTAATTTTAAAATTATATTTGCATTTGCTTAATCACCATAAACCGATTTATAATTCAAATTTCATTGAACAAACTGTACTTTATTACGAACAACAATGGTTCCCAATTACAAAAATTCTTTCAAACTCCGTTTTACATTTATAATCCAAATTTAATCGAACAAATAAAATTCCATCGCATATTCGAACAAGAATTGGTCTGAGTTTGCCGTATTCCATATAAGCCAATTTAGAATCTCGTAACATACCGAATTTATCAATTAAAAAAATTAAAAGCACCTTATTTACGAGTATACTTCGTATTTTTCAATCTGATATACTTTTGATAAATTGAAATGATTTCGTTGAAAATTAATCTGGAAAATTATTTTTCCACCAACAGGTAAAATTTCTTAATACAACTATGTCTACTATATACTTTTATAAAAAACATATGAATAATTTTTTTTCGAACGATTTCAATGAAATAATTAAAAGGTGACGAACCTAATTTCAAACAAGCATTCTTTACTAATTTGTATTTTATGTTTAAGATTTTAACTGACAGATGGATATATAAGACTTGAATCTTGAGTTAAAATTACCCCGAAACAGTAATTTGATCCCTTTGTTTGTTACAAATTAGAGGTATAAATTTAATTTATATTTTTTTTGCAATCTGAAACTATTTTTTTGTTGTTCTTGTAAAGTAGTTTTCTGTTGTTGTTGTTCTGTGTGTTCTGTGAGTGAGACTGTGTACGAGTTTATGAATTGAAATTGTTCATATTCAAAGCATTGTCATTATTTTTTTTATTCTGTTTATACATAATGTCTGACTGAACGAAAGAAACGTTATACTCTTATACAATTTTTTCATTTTACTTTTATAATTTATTGTTACATCTTACCATGTAACATATTTTAAGATGATAAAAAAATTCTTATGTTTTTACTAAAAATGAAATACAAAATCTTAAGATAATCTTAAATAAATCATTTAAGTTTCATGTTTTGGATTAACCGGGGCGCATAAATATCACGGAACTTTAAAATATACATACTGCTTTGAACTGTTGATATATAAAACACGGGAAATAACAAAACAATGAACTAAATATTTCATTCACAAACTCTGTATTAGGGAGTAGAGCTACTTAGAGTTGCTAAGTGCGTATGTGACTAATCTTTAAATTGATCCGTTACTTGAACCGCCTACTCGACAACATTATCATAATAATCTTTTAGCGCGATGACCATGTTCTCATATAAAATTGTCATCAACAATTTATATATAAGTTCCGCGCATATTAACCCTCATATGCCATAAATCTTATTATATTATTTATGATTGAAACAGTGGCAATAAAAATTTTATAACCAAACTCAAAACGAAATTTGATATTTTTGTATTTCGAAAAAAAAAAAATTGACATTTATATTAATCAAATCAAATAATTAGAAATCAATCGATGATTTATGAATTGGATTACACGCAGAGATAAATAAAAACAGAAAACTCGAAACTAGAAACCAAAACCGAAAAATCAAATCTGATCTTCAAATCATGTACGAGTATAAAATTTTGAAAATTAAATGTGAGCGCACTAAATCGTGCACGCGTATACATTTCGATGATCTCAGATAGGATTTGGAAACTGTAAACCAACCGCACTCTATGTGTAGACGTTTCAATCAATACGAATATTTTTAACATGTACGAGTATGTGAACAAAATTGTATAATTGCCTAATCAATAATCTTATATTCATGTAAACATAAGAAGAATTTAACAATCTTATAATTGAGTCATTTTTATATCGACCACATACCGTGTTGTGTCTGTTAAAAAAATAATAAAACAGCAAATAAAAAAAATTGAATCTGTTCAAAATATGGAGACTTATTATTATACCTGGGTCTTCATAGGGGGCGTTAATTTTATTTAATTTTAAATTTTTATTTACGTCGTGAAATTTATTGCACAGTAGTTTATTGTTTATTAAAAACATTTGTTATTACAACAATTATTAATTATTTTATTTAAATTAAATGGTCGCAATTGATTGGTATACCTACATATTTTTTATGAACTGTTGATAGAGGTAACACTGCCCAGGTATTAATATTTTGTTGTTTAACTTGTCGCTGCTGACCTTGTTTGCTCACTTGTTGAAACTTTGTACTACGTAATTTTTCTGCCTCCATGGACGAACCTTTTACAAGAATGCATCACATTATTTCTATGAGTTCTGTGTCGCTTTTGTGTCATAAATTTAATTTAAAAGTTATCTGAAATGTTTATGAAAATTTAACAAAGAGTCAGCAAATCAATATTCATCCCAATCAATAGTTATCAAAGTTTATATTTGCTGAATTCATATTACACCACAGATTGACAGAGCCGAAATTCATTTTATTAATAAAAAGTTCTGTGTGAACCCATACGTCAGATTCTCCATCATAATGCAAAGTAAATTAAAGAAACTGTGTCAAATTTCAAATGTTTGACAAAAGTTTAATTAAATAATGTAACATGTTATCGGTGAGAACTAGTCTGGATATAGGAGCACATCATGCACAACTAAACCAATTTGTTTGGATCTTTGCAGCATTATAAGCAGGATTCCGTGTTTACCAAATTTAACACTGCAGATCTATCTGAGGTTTGAACATTTACCCATAACCATAGCCAACAAGACTGGACGCCTGCTTCGACGATAAATGAAGTTGTTTTTGTAAGGTATCAATATATTGAAACGGTTTACCTTACTTCGTGCTCAGAACTTGATTTGGCATCGATCTTTTTAAATCAGTTCACACTACAAACATCAATTTCCTCGTGAATCTTAAGATCATGTATGGGATTTTGTTACCCTCGGAAAAGTTGTAAATATAATTTTTAAATAAAATATAAAGACATGCATCTAATGAAAAAAATAAGGTGTTTAGAAAGTGCCACACTTCAAACAACGTGTCAAAATTTTATGATAATCCGACCATTAGTGTGCGTGTTTCAATTGGTTTAAATGCCGCATAAAAAAGTAAAATTTATTCGTGGACATTTTTCTTAAACTTTAAATTTTTATCGGTTTCAACTGGTTAAAAATTTTGACACTTCTATGCGATTGTCAACACATCATGGACGATTGTTTCGTATGAATAAAATAGAAAATAAAAATTTAAAATTGATTTTTTTTATTATAATAAACATTAGAGTAGTATTCTGTTATATAAAAAAATTATTGCGAATAATAAAATATGCGCTGGGAGATTAAGTCATAATTCAATTCAGGTTAGTGCGTCTGAGCTATTCAACTTATCAAAAAATACGAAAACTAATGCCCCATAAACGTTCTTCTTCTTAGTCCGTTGGGTACAAGGTGATAATATTTTTGTACTGCACACTCCATCATTAAATGAGGTAGACGACGTTGGCACTAAATTTTGTTTACGAGCCAAAACTTTAATATTTAAAAATGCTTTTGGTGCAATTGATGGATGCCATACAAGAATTAAATGCCCCATCAATAGACACGACGAGTATGTAAATTATAAGAAGTTTGACAAAATAATATTGCCTGCGCTATAGTTGATAGTAACGTGCGATTTTTTGATATTTTTATTGATTACCCGGGCTCCGTACATTACACAAGAGTTTTCCGTAATAGCCGTATTTATAAACAATGATGTAAAGCGAGAAATGTTGTTGAATGCGCAATTAGTATAATAAAAAAAACGGTAGCGCAATATTTTTTTCAAAGCACTTGATCAAAACATAGACAACAGCATTAAAATTATTGCAACGTCATGTATTTCGCATAATATTTGTATGTTGGCCGACGATTTCAATGAAAATATTATTTTAGATTTTGAAGGTGAAGAGGAACATAGAGGAAATAATAATACAAATAATAACCGCAACAGATATTTGGATACCAGTGACGAAATTTTGCTTCAGCGACTAATAAATCAAAATATACAATAGAATAAATCAAATTAAAAATTTTCAAAAAATTGTTTTTTGTATTCAAATATAAATTCATTTTTTGTTATAGATATTTACATATTTTTAATTTAAATTTAGTTGTGTGATGAATCGGGTTTCACCAGCAACTGGGACACGTCGATGGATGGATAATCGTGTTTAACCATTTGGTCTCAGGTCGACATCATCGATCCTACTTTCTTTGAAATTTTTGCTCAGGCACTTGCTTTTAATGACGACCTGGACGTACTGGGTGCGTTCTTTGGCGGTGTGCGTATCTAACGTGGAGGGAGTTCATATTCAGGGGAACTATTCAATTCCTGTGTGGACGTATGTCGATTCTCTAAATTATATTTAAGTGCAGCGTAATTGTGAATTTTTTCATAAACTATCACGTACTGGGGTCACAAGCAGACCCATCATCGTTTGCACCGTCGCCAGAGTGACCACCGCATATACCCTGAGAAATAGACCTAACCTATACTAGTATTATTTTAACTCAAAATATATTAAATATCACGGGTGTGCAGTTTTTAACAAAACAACAAAATTAACAAAAAACAAATTTGTTAAAATAACAAAATCAAACAGGTAACAGCAATGTTAACGATGAAAACCTTATAGCAACAGACGAATTTCAATTAATTAAAATCTATTATCAAAACTTGATTTTGATTAAAATAAAACAACTAAATTTACAATTTAAAAATATTTACATAAGTAAGACAAAACATTTTATGTAATTTAATAATGATAATAAATTGTAGTATGCACTATTAAAAATTCAGTTATATGTATATTGCCACAGCAATGAAATCGAACTGCATAGACGAATATCAAATGGCAACGCCCTTTGAAATAAAACATGGTCGCATCAAAAAGCTACGCACATATTTTGACGGTTTTTAAGTTTCAGTGTATTAATTATTGGCCAGATCATAGGGGCACTACCAAGTATGCCATCATTTGATACTAGCCACTACTCGGTAGAATCTCTTTGATCTGGCCAATAATTAATATAGTGAATCCCAAAAATCGCCAAAATACTCTATGCGATTCGATTTTCCAACGCGTTAACAAATGGGGAAATATTGTAGTGTTTTGATACATGTTTTATTTCAGAGAGCACCGTCTATGCTATTCGATTTCATTGCTGTGACAATATTGACAATTAATTATTTCATTCAAAATTAGTTTTTAATTAAAAGAAATTCGTCTGTTGTCAGGTTTTCATTGTTAAGATTGCGTTTACCTGTTTGTTTTTGTTAATTAACAGATTTGGTTTTTGTTAATTTTGTTGTTTTGTTAAAAACTTCACATCCGTAATTTTTATAGGTGCTCTTTGAGGAAAAAGTTGACAACTCTAATATTCGTACAAAATTTGTTCACTGTTTTCTTCGTTTCAAAATTACTTTAAGGCTGTATGGTACTCAAATTGTCAAAAACGACGTTTAGTAAAAATCAGTTTTTAACCATAAAATATTATCAGTTGACCTAATTCTTTCTTTAGCATGAACTTAGATGAATAATTGTTTAAGGTTAGGTTTCAAAGTTTATCGTTTTTTTTTGAAATACACAAATCAATTTTTTCAATATTTCCCCTCTAAACAGTGAAATAATTATGCATGATTCTCAACATTAGCCTTGAAATGACGTAGAAAATGTAAAATTTAGTTTAAAAATATTAAAAACTTCGATTTCTATCTATCGAAAAATTACGTCAAACGATAAGTTTATTTGTTTTACGCCGCAATGATTTATTTTGAATAGATTTGCTGTCTCTAGATGGCAAATTACGAAATAAAAAGTGTGTCCAAGATGAGTGGTTATTAATTTATTATAATATGCAATGTTTAGATCAGCAATAATGAAAAATAATAAATTTATTAATTAATTTTACACATATAAACAATATAAGTAAAGTTTTAGTTTCAGTACATAGATTTAGGGGATTTTAAATATCTATAGTAAAAAGATATTTGTTTTGCTCAGTACCACTACCCATACAGCCTTAATATAGATTTTATAATTAGTTGTCGTACATTTATTAAATTATATTAATAATACTTAATATTTTGAAGACAAACTAATCGCATTTTATTTAATTTATTAAAATAATTTTTAAAACAAAATTTTTCTTTTTGTATTTATCAGCCTACTACTACAGCACAAAAAAATATTATCAGCAGATAAAAAGTTTGACATTTTCATTCACCTCAATTTTTAACTTTTTAAACTAATTGAAACACACTCTTATACGGTATTTAAACCGAAGTGAAGTTTTTAACGAGAAGTGTAGCTACACAAATTAATGAAAAGTGTAACTTCTCAAAAGTGTAGCAAAGAAAAGTGTAAATAGCAAACCTTAACTGAAAAAGATCACCAAAAATGTTTATTTAATAGATTTGTATTTTGTATAACGTCAAAATCGTTGGGGTTATTAAAAATATTATTTCTTTAAATGTTTGAAATGATATACATATGCGACATTATGGCCGATTAAAATAATCTTGGAGATGTTACAATGTGTAGGCATATGGCATATAATAGTGGACAACTTGAGCTGTTAAAAACAGTTAACTAAATTGAAATAAATATTTTTGCAGTGGCTCCACACAAGTTTTTCGACGTAAAATTTCATAAAAATTCAAATATTCTTGAAAATACTTGCTACACTATGGTCGATTCCAAGAGTTTTAGAAATGTTACCAAGTGTGGGTATATATCGCTTAATAGTGGACAGATGCAGCTATCTATATTCGGAACAGTTAAGGACATTAAAATAGAAGAATTTGGGGTGCCTCCACAAAAACTTTAATGTTCATTTTTTTTTCAATATTATGGATTACAGGAATCTTAGAGATGTTACCAAGTGTGGGCATATACATACAATGTCTTTTAAGAGTTTGAGATTGCTTTACGATAGTTTTTAAATTGGCAAATTTAATAAATATTCTAATATTCGTCGAAATACCTGCTACACTATGGCGGATTCCAGGAAACTCAGACATGTTACCAAGTGTGGACATATATTTTCTAAAAGTGGACAAATCTACGTAAAAATAAAAAGATTTTAGGATGCCTTACGATAATTTTTATATCGGTAAATTTAATAAATGTTCTAATATTTGTCAAAATACCTGCTAAAAAATCTAATTATCGTGAAGTAACCCAAAATCCTTTTGATTTTACGTTTTTAACTGTTTTGAATAAGACGATTTGTTCACTTTTAGAAAATATTTGCCTACACTTGGTAATATATCTGAGTGCTCTGGAATCGGCCATAGTGTAGCAGGTATTTTGACAAATAGTAGCATATGCATTAAATTTACCGATATAAATATTATCGTAAAGTAACCCCACATATTTTCATTTTTACGTGGCTAATTGCTTTAAACAGGACGATTTACCCACTATTAGAAAATATATGCCCACACTTGGTAACATCTCTAAAGTTCCGGGAATCATAGCCATAGTTTAGGAGGCACCACAAATTTTTTTATTTGAATGTGGTTAACTGATACGAACAGCTCAATCTGTCAACTATTTAGCGATATATGTATACACGTGGTATCATCTCTAACATTCTTGGACAGTCATGATGAAGCAAGTATTTTGAAGAATATTTGAATATTTATGAAATGTTACGTCCTAAAACTTGTGTGGATCCAGCTCAAGTTGTCCTCTATTATATGGCATATGCCTACACTTTGTAACATCTCTGAGATTTTTTTAATCGGCCTTAGTGTCGCATTTGTAAATCATTTCAAACATTTAAATAATTAATTTTTTTAATAATCCCAACGTTTAAACTAGAAATATTAATAGATTAATAAATTTGGTTTCGATATTTGCATCAAATATACATTTTTGATGATCTTTTTCAGCAAAGGCTTGCCAAAGGCTTTGCAATTTACACTTTTCATTGCTACACATTTTACAAGTTAATTTCGTTAATTTGTGTAACTACACTTTTCATTATTTTGTGTAGCTATAGTTCTCCTTAAAAAATTCACCTCGGTGGTATTTAAACGAATAGAAACACTTTCTTATTTTACAAGTTACAGTTGTTTTAGAAACTTTTGTTATTTTCGGAACAGTGGAATCAATTAATCTCGTGTGTTGATTAACTACTATTTTTTGTTGGGAAAAATACCGTTCAAGCAAAGCAATTTGGAAAGTCATAACACCGGAACTCTGCTCCTTCGAAAGCAACCATCGAACGTTATTTTACTGAGTTTAAAAGTCGCCGTACAAACACCGATGATGATTAACGCACTGGTCGGCCGTTATTCCAGAAAAGATAAAAAAGTGCACAAAATTGTTTTTAAAAACCGTAAAGGGAAGTTGCGTGAGATAGCTGATACCTAAAAGATATCAAAAGGCAATGTATACACTATTTTGGCCATGAAGAGCTCTGTTTAAAGTGGATGCCTGGCTTGCTCTCTTTGAATCAAGAACAGCAACGCGTCGATGATTCAGAGCGCCGTTTGACGCTGTTTGAAGGAAAAAACAGGAGTTTTTTGCATCGGTATGTGACAATGGATGAAACATTGATCCGCCACTACTCTCCGGAATTAAATCACCAATCAACTCGGGGACCTCCCAATTTATCATAAAAGCTTAAGAATGAAGTTTCATCCCGATCAATCAATCCGTCTTGGTTATACAGGGGTCGAATTTTTGCTAATAAAGAGTTTTTTTTTTCAAAAAATGTCATTTCCGCTTAAATTTTGGAAAACTGGTCTGAACCGATATCGTTGCATAACTAATTTAGAATCTGTTAGTTCTTAAATGTTTTTCTTGTAAATGAAATACTTTTCAAAATATTTGCAATAAAAGAGAAAGCTCCTTTATAGGCCATATGGGTGCCTATATTAATAGCCATATCATGTTATTGAAAAACGGCATTAGTTAATTTTTATTGGCACATACGTAAGTTAACCGGCTGCATAAATCCAACAATTATGTTGCCGAACATATCACAGTCCTATAAGAGAACGGCAAACTATTTTATTATGCTTTATGGGGCTATAGGGAACAAAGTTATTTGTCCCAATCCGGCCATAGGACTGATATTGCCCTCGTAGCCTCTTAAAATATATTCCGGCAAACCATGTTTCTAGAAGAACAGTAATCATTAATTCTTATATTGGGACATGGATATGTTGTTATGTAAATAAATTTAATTTTCTTTCTTCGTGGGTTCAACTGATTAGATACAATACGATTATTCAATACTCAGGTACCCAATAATATAAGATTATAACAGTGAGAGTTTATTACTTTATGCCTCAAGCAATAGGACGTACATTGCCTAATATGTTTGCATCGAGGTGAGGTTACCAAAAGGTTTGGCATTTTGGTTTTGTACTAATGAGAATTTTAACACTTTAAAGAAATGTTATAAACACATACTTTGAACGGATATTCAAAGTAAAAACACAATGCCTTAGCGAATTATTATGCTAATCGCAAACTATCCTATCCCTTGGAACCTCATCTCATAATTACATAATCTTCTTCAATTAGTCATAGTAGTAGTATACAAATATATGTAATCGATAAATGTGGGTTTAAACCGCTTGATTGATGACATTACGCTACTTGATAAGCACTTATTTAGAAATGGAGCTCTTGATCACTATCTTCCGCCAATTAAGTAATTTTTATAAAAACAATATATAAACTAAACCAGTTTCTTCTCAATTTCTTTCAGATTAGTCTACAGTTTCGCATCATCAATACTTTGCAATCGAATACCAGGATTATCACAATTCCAACGTAGTTTATGTACAGATTCGCCTGATGCATTTGTAGCATTAGGTGCTGGCCATTTATTAGGTTCACAAGAGTGTCAATATCAATTCAAAGGTAAATACGTAATTTTTCAATGTGAAACATTATCCGTTTTAATGTCAGCACACTAATCAAAATTAATCCCGATTTAATGTTTTACCATCACCATATACAGGTTACCGATGGAATTGTTCACAAGTATGGAAAAAAGATGTATTTGGACATGTTGTAATCGTAGGTGAGTTTTTTTTGTGATGTTAATTTAAAAATATGTATTACAAATTTATTATTAACAAGCGTGTGCGCCAACACATTTATTTATGGGTTAATTTAATACGAAGACTCATATGTAACTACTTATTATACCCAGAAGGACAATTTTTATTTGTTTTACTGATTATTTCATAATACACGTCAAGTCTTTAACGTTAAATATATTGCTTCTGGTAATCCATGTATCTTAACTTTTTATAAAACCAAGCAATTAATCACTTATATTCTTATATGTATATCAAACACCTTTTAAGATCCGATCTGTATTTGATTGATTGATTGATTGATTGGTGGTTAAGATACGACAATAAATAAGAATAAACGAGTAGTTAAAAGAACGAGATTTATGAAGATTGATATTCATTTCTCAGTATGTTGATCTTAATATTACGTCTTTCAACAAATCGGCTTTTTATAGTTTTTAGGACATCGCACGTTCCACAATATATTATTATTATTTTGGTGTTGATAAAAACATTTAATTCGTATCACAAATTTTGTATAAATTATTTATTATTTATGGTTATAATCCTGAGATTAATGTCAACTTAAATATTTTTTTAAAGCACCTCAGGTTTATTTCTTTCCGTTTTCGGACAACTCTATACCAAATTTTTTTAATTGGATTATTGGATCAGCATATAAATTGGCACTAATGAAAATATTTATGGTGTCGTAATTATTGAAATTGGTTTACATTTTTTAACAATGTTATCTAAATCACGCAAAGTAATTTAGTACGTAACACGATTAGATAACGACAATAAATTAATTTTAGCATTTAGAATTATTGGCTCATTCTCTGCCTACATGATATATACTGTGCGTACATGACATCGGAAATAAAAAGCATCACATTCGCTCCCGCACTCAAAATCAATCAAATTTCATGAAATGCTTTTTGCCCCGCCTATTAGTTCTTCACTCGAGTTGAAATATTTTTTATAGACCAACAGTCTTTTATTATTATATTCTGCGCGATACCATGGTATTTTTCCTAACTAACGCCCAATGTCATGTACGTAGTCTTAATGTTTCTGAAGTGAACTCAGTAAGGTGGTTGTGGATCGTGTTTTGAAAAAAACAACGGTTTGTAATAAAAGTACAGTGAATCTTACACGGAAACAGTTTGAATACAAGACAATTTTACAATCGGTCGGTAATTACAAATGATCGATTTGCAGCCGTTCTTATGGAGCTTGACACTTTAGAGTTGAAGTCGAGTTTCTTCTTCAAAATAATAAATAATCAGATTAGCTCTTAGGATCAGTGATAAGATTGGATTGCATGAGTCTGATATAATTTTTATAAAGTTCGTCAGACAAACTACTGAAACCATTATATCTATTTAAATAGTTGGAGTCACCAGAGTTCAATTTAGTTTTTAGAAATTTTTGCCAACGTTTGTTTCTACTGTTACGCTTGTTTCGTAATTCACTATTATACCATGGTGGTGATGGTGATACAATTGGCGAGTATACACGGTATAAAATGTTCAAAACATTCAAAAACTGCAGAATAAAAGTTAACAGTTTGAGTTTCTATGTCATTGTTATCATTTAAAAGGATATTAAAGTTGATGTTTGCCAATAAATCGCTTTATTAAGTTAAGTTTCACAAAGTTAGCCTTATGCAAATTGAATCGTGGTGGAGTTTCAGTATCGACATTAAGACCTCGTTCGAGACAAAAGGTGATTCACAGATGACTCAATAGGTATCAGAAGCGGCGCTACTGCTGATAACAGAGGAAAACACTAAATCGAACTGCCGTGTTAGATTGTTCTTAATGTTGCTGATCTGAAATAGTCCAGAGTTCAACATATCGTGATTGAATAACGTTTCTTTGGCGATTAGTGCGTTCGAAGCAATATTATGAGTGTTATCATCTGAATGATCACATTTCAAGCCGAGGAGACGGAAATCACCTACCACAAAAATGTCATCATGAAATCAACACCATTTTATTAAGAAGCTGATAGCTCACGATCTGCCTTAGAGGGCGAATATAGCAACATAAAATTAAAATATTGTTTCTATTATTTTTAATTTTGACATAGTAGCTCCATATTGTATATTGGGAATGGTGAAAATTTGACTATCAAAGTTGATGCGCACTGCTATACGAACCTCTCTACCGGTTAAATTTGTGTCTGACCAATAAAAACCACCTTTCTGGAAAACGTTGAAATCCGAGGTTAATGGCTCGTTATTGTTGAAATCATTATTCAAATTTGTCTCGGTTAGTGCAAAATATCAAATCGAAGTCTTTGAATTATTGAGAAAATGTCACGAGATCTAGTTCTTAGGCTCCCTACGTTCTGGTAGTAAGCGTTAAAGTTTTTTGTTACTGCCATGTTATCGTAAAAGTTTCGGAAATTGACAAATTCTTTTAGTTACCTTTTAGTTAGCCCGAATCAAGGCCATGATTCTGGGAAAAGTAATAGGTGAAACATAGCTTCAACATTCCTTAGTTTGAAGATTAACGTGTGATATAACATCGGCATTAGTTGTATTGTTACACAATATCCAGTTTACCGATGCGATCTTAATTTCATTCGCTTGACCCATATTCATGTAATTAAATTCTACTGGACAGCTGACTGGCAAAACAATTGAATCAAACAATTATTTATCATCGTATGGTGACAGCATAATTGGCTTTGACTGCTGTGTTGCCTTTATCAGTTGTGCATACGCGTCTGCGATTGTTTCGTTTATAACTAAAAAAACGTACTTTAAGCGTAGTGCGCGCTTTGCATTAGTCTTTTGGAATCAATCACCAGTGTGATTGAGCTGGGTAGGGAAATTATATGTATGTCGATATCAAGTGGTTGGAAAACATCGAATAGCAGATTGGATTAAATCGTAACACGATACGGCCAAATGTTAACAATATTATACTATTTAATGTACGCTACATTCAAGGACCGCCAAACGATACTCCAGCTGGCAGCAATGAATTTTTTTTCAAAATTCACAATAATAATTTTGAAAAAAAAATCGTGTTTTGATATCCCTCGAGTGCGAAAGTAACTTGTGCGTACCCGTCCAATCAACAAAATACACGACTATGACGCCAACTCACCTGATAATTTCAAACCACCACAGCTATCCAGGACAATTTTATTCTCGACTTGATTTTCTGCATTACATTCAGATGATACGGTTTCAAATTATTCACTGTTTAATTAGGTCTTGCGTTTTATTTTGTATTTCTCATATGCCGAATCAAACTAGGCGTTATAGTGTTCGACCGCCTTCGATTGTGTAACAGATTTCTTTAAAACAAAATCGCGTACAGCAAACTGAATTCTTCTATTTCGATCGAAATGTTCGCTTCTGCTTACGCTATTTCCTGTTAATAACTTGGTAAAAATCAACTAACCCAAACATTTCATTTGATAAACAATCTCTATCTTCGTATTTATTTGAACATTTTTATAGATAATGTTGCACTTTATATAAATTCAGCTTGAATTATTTAATACGTATGTTTTCTTACTTTATATTATGCCGGTTTACACATCGTTGCGGCCATGGCAAAAAAAAATCTCTATAAGGTAGGGTTGATAGAAACGGTCACAATATACTTTTCGGTGCCACTATTGTTATTGTACTTTTCCCTTTAGTTAGTTTATTTTCTCACATTGAGTAGAAAATAATAACTAAATAATAACTAAGTATAAACAATAACTGTTTACTGAAAACAACTAATTGAAAACTAATGGTTCGATTCTGAAAATGTAGAAACCTATAGCTGTGAACTGTACACAACTGTACAGCCACTGTCAATCAATACGTAATGAATTGGCTGCTGGAACAAAAGTGTGTTATATATTTTAAAACAGACTATCAAGTTCGATGGCGGCTCTCGAATATTGACATAAACCCGCGTTATAAATAAAATTTGTTATGTGTGAATGTAAATCATAAAAATGATGAATTTTATGTAAATTAATTAAAAAATAATTAAAAATATGAATTTATTGTGCAGTTGTCAAACAATATTCTAGTACAGTTGGCGATATTCGTTTGTATAACTTAAAAACAATATTTTTCTGGGTATATCGCAGACAAACTATTTGTTTCGACTGTACGTATATGTATTTTATTATCAGCATTTAGGCGTTTACAAGAAAAGCAAAAAATCGTAAGCAAATAAATTTTATCAAAAATTTGAAAAACTACAATTGGCATTAGCTTCAACTTTTGTTGGTAGAAAGATGCTATTGGTAACAATGTAAATATGCAGAAACGGTTTCAGAACAATAGTACCCTCTCGAAATCTTGATATGTATTTACGTCATCAAATTTGGTACTGAACAAAACTTACGTTTATAGAACCAAGGTTCATTTAGAGAATACCATTTTAGTACATATCAGAAATTGTTCAGTTATAAAGCTTACGTACAGTTTGTGAATTAGACCATAAATTTCGTTCACACTGAAGTAAACATTTATGCTTGTATTTCATGGAGAAAACAGAAAATTTTTGCTCAGCATGTGACAAAGACAAGAACTAAAATTTACATTAGAGCGACTGAGACACAACATTTATATGTTATGGTATATCAAAAGTTGGAGAAACTTTGAGATCAACAATATGTAACTTATAAATTATTTAAAAGTATGAAAAATCTTTACTTTTAATTTTTGACAATCAATTTCATATCCCAAAAATTACTAAAAAGTTTAATATTATTTTTGGGATGAAATCATGTGATTTAATTATTTGTTTAATTTTCGGAAATATATAAGAAATGCCCTACCATAAATATGTAAGGGGACAATTTTGTATAAAATTACTAATTAATTTAATATTGTTTTTGGGATAGGCAGAATCATGCTATTGCATTTCTTTATTCAATTTTTGAAAATATATATTTGAAAAGTATTCTGCTAATTATTTTTAATAAAAAATAATTTCTTCTCATTCACAAGGAATTTTACAAATTTCTTTGTCCAAAATAATTGAACCTATCCCATGGGAAAAATATATTATGTCAGTAACACTAAACCGAGACAAAAATATAGATCTACTATTTGGGAGAAGGGCGCATCCGATTATAGTTGCTGAGCAAATTGTTGTTGTGTTGCCTTAGTCTAGTATTTTTGATGTTTAGTAAATCCATCCCCACCCCACTCCTTTTTAATTTTATTCATATATACAACGATTCATATATACGAGTGCGTGTAAAAATTGATTCAAGTCAAAAAAATTATTTTAGATAAAGAAATTTGCTAAATTCTTGTGTATGAAAATAAATTTTTTTTAATAAAAATAATTTATCTTTTATTTTTTTTTATCTTATTTTCTAGGTTATATATTTTATAGCTGAGCACTGTTTATTTATTTTCGATGAATTGAATATAGAAATGAAATAACATGATTCTGCCAATCCAAAATATATTATTTAATTTATTAGTAATCTTAAGGATACATTATTCATTATCAAACATTAAGAATAAAGATTTTTCATTTTATAGGTCAAATAGTTTTGGATGGATTTTTCAAATAGTTTATAGGTTAAATTTTGTTCACGCTAAAATTTTCCCCTTACTTATTTGTGGTAGGGCATTTTTTATATATTTTCGAAAATTAAAAAAAATAGTTTTTGGGATATAAAATTCTTTGTTAAACATTCAAAATGAAGATATTTCATATTTTTTAAATAATTTATAGGTTACATATTGTTGATCTCAAAATTGCTCCAACTTTTGATATACCATAACATAAAAATGTTGTGTCTCAGTCGCTCTAATGTAAATTTTAGTTCTTGTCTTTGTCATTTGTTCACCAAAAATTTTCTGTTTTTTCTATGGAATAGTACCATAAAAAGACTAAACTTGATATTTTTACGAAAAATTATGGCAAGACAACAATAAATTTCCTCAGCAAAATAAAATCGTATACGTCCTTCTCGCAAATAGCCGGTCTATGTTTTTGTACCGTTCTAATTTTATTGTGACCCTATTTTCAGAGACAACCTAAAAAAGATATTTCATCCTTTGTAAACGTAAAAATTTAAGTTGCATTTTTCAGTAAATAGTTGAACACAATCAAAATTATGTTGTTTTTCGACACAGTTTAACGAAAAATCAAAGATAAGATACAACGATGACACTGGAATTATCAGAAATAAATTTTGTTTCACTTTTTTAGTTCAAATGAAAAATCTGTATAAATATAAGCATTCAGCATAGAAAAAAGAAACCCGAATTTTTTCCTTTTTCTGTGCTTAAATCTTATATTTCTGTGTCACCGACATTTGGTTTAAATTTCGACCGTCAGGTATCGAGGCTATTTGAAGAAGGATCATTGTATGCTTGGCTACATATTGCTTCTCTGCACTCAACACTCTTTAACAAGCAGTAACAATTTTATACACGATTTTTCTAAATACACACACTAGTGGAAGCAATCAATCAAGCAACCAATCAAAACATTTTGATGGTTAGATTTTTACTTAGTATGAAATTGACTTTTGATTGGTTGATTGATTAATTCGACTGTAGGACCAAGTACTGGACAAGTGTTCCGGATAACGCCGGGCCTATTCCTACAGCCTGTTTACACGTAACAATAAGAAGAATAGGAAAGTTTTTTTTGGGACAGAGCGACCCGGTTTCAGACACCTAGCGATCGTACGACACAACACAATTCTAATCTACACAATCAACAATTATTATTTCAAAGAAATATTATTTTACAGCATCTGTAGATTTCCTGAAATTTAATTTTAAATTAATATTTTCCGACTTCCTAAATAATATAAACATTTATTAATTGCAACCACCAAATTTCTTTCAAAAAATTGCAAAAATATGTGAGGCGTCCCGTCAATGGATCCCTGAAAACTATCAATATTATTCAATGCCAGATTAACTACCGGATTGTAAATTTCAAATATTAGCTTGTATTGGGATTTTAACGTATCTTTTTGATGAAGTGTAGAACTTCGATCATTTTGAATGGAACTTGACCATAAGACAGTAAAAGAAATTTCTCAAATCAGGTATTCAGAATTGGGTGGCACTTTAAAAATTTATTTTAGAGACTGAAGTTCGGCCATGCAAGGTAATTTCTGAACTAATAATGCTCGAATCTGGTATGTTGAGCTGAATCGAGATTCAATCGAGTTCTGGATTTTTCTACAAAATAGTCAAATTCAGCTTCCCCAAATCTAAAATTTGTTAGAATTCAAATTCAGCCCAATTCGTATCCAGCAATTAATTTATGTATCTTCCGTAGTATACTCTCTAAAAACAGATTACTGAGACAATTCCGCACATCTCGCGTGAGGTAACGGCACGAACGGAAGATAGAATCACGCGGAAGTCTTCTTATATAATTGGTGCATGGGCAAATCTTTGAATAGGATTTAGAACTCAAATCAATAGATATTCGTGTCTGACGTTCCGATGCAATTGCCATCCTCTTTCGAGAAATATTGTTTTTCATAAAAAAATAGTGCCAGCAGTAAGCAATTTAAAAATGTCAACATTGAAAGGCCGAGGCATACACATCAAAGATTTACTTGTCGTTACAAACGAAAAAGAAAAAGAAGAATTAAAAAACCATTTTGGTAACACATATGAAGTCTCACCCCTTTAAACCAGTTCACAAAAAATATGTTTTATTTATATTATTTGAAATTGAAAATTAAGTACAAATTTTCACCGTGAATTATTAATAATTAGAGAGAAAATTAATTAAATTAAATAAATCATAAACCAACTAAATAAACATTAAAATCAGTTAATAAGAAATAAAAATAAAAGTAACACCTATCAATATATGTACATATCACTGATTTGTTGCATGAGTGACACAACCCAAAATTTTGAATTTTTCAGTAGAGCGATTTGAAAATATCACTCAAAATTGTTTGTAAAAATGGCGTTTTTCAAAAGTAAATAAAAATACATTCTGATTAGAAAAACAATTTTTTTATTTTCTTACATCCTCAGTCGGATCTCAATTTTTATAATTCTTTAATATTTTGTAAATTTTCTTAGGATAGTTTCCAATATTTTAAAATGTTAATTGCTTTCGCGAATTGAGTGATTTTTATATGGAATTTCACCTAATTTGCTAAAAATAACCACATAAGAGAGTATGTTTTGATACAAAATAATAAAAATATGAATTTTTGGGAATCGTTTGATTCGAATATCTTAGAAATGAGTGAATTTTGAGTTGTGTCACTGTTGCAGCAAATGAGCGACATTATACAGGGTGGCTGAGACCAAATGTTACTGACTTCACTCTGCTGTCATTTGTGTAGTTGTCATTTTCGCGCGTCAATTTTTTAACAGAATGGGTCAAAGTTTGGTTAGTTGTTTACATGTGGTCAACAAATAATTGTTCTAAATTAATATCTTCATAAAAAAATCGTAATGGAATTCAAACGTAATAGTGTAGTTGCACTGTATTTGGGTGGAAATTCACAAACAGCAATAGTTCGTCAGCTCCAGCATTTGAATGTGAATAAAATGTTTGTGTATCGAACCATAACTCGATACAACGAAACTGGTAGCATCGCTAAACGCAACAGAGGCGGTCCTAAAAAGACAGCAACATCAAAAGAAATGATACGAAATGTGGAGAAACGAATCCAACGAAATCCTCGTCAAAGTGCCAATCAATTAGCCGCACGTCTACATGTTTCACGATACAGCATTCAAACCATATTGAAAAATGAACTACACTTGAAGCCCTACAAGATACAAAAAGTTCAAGATCTTACGGAGGCACAAAAAAGTTAGGCTTGAAAGAACACGAGCATTGAAGGCCTTGGCCGAACGTGATGAGATTCCAAAAATTGTCTTTTCTGATGAGAAAATTTTCACCATTCAACAGAATGTGAATAAACAAAATGATCGTGTTGGGTTAGAGCACAAGTCCAACGATACCAAGCAATCACTAGCTTATGTTATGGTTTGGGCTGCAGTGACTGCAGATGGACGCACTCCTCTGGTTTTCATCGAACATGGAGTCAAGGTGAACCAAGAGGTGTACCGCCAAAAGATCCTAAACGATGCTTTGCTACCTTGGGCACGTAAACACTTTGGTACGAACCGTTGGTCATTCCAACAGGACTCGGCACCGTCACACAAACCTCGAGCGACACAGCAATTTTTATAAAATTGCATTCCGCGGCTGATTTTGTCGAAAGAATGGCCACCATATCACCAGACTTGAATCCCATGGATTTCTCCATATGGTCCATTTTGGAGAGTAAGGTGTCCACTAAAAAATACGACAGTGTTGATGCATTGAAGTCAGCTCTTGTTCGAGAATGGAATAAAACTCCGAAAGCTCACGTTCGGTCAGCATGCAATGCTTTCTATGGAAGACTGAATGAAATAATCAGAGCCAAAGGAGGTCATATCGAGCAGTAACATGTTTTTCATAAAATGTAATATGTTTTCAACATATAAAAAATACATATAAAAATAATCAAAATTAAAAAAATTACAGCGTTTTCATTTGGTAACACTTGGTCTCAGCCACCCTGATATATTTACAATACATACATTAATTTAAATTACAGTGGATGAATCTACAAGAGGACTCATTTGACACCGGTTTCAGACTTCAAAACACCATTCACACCCACACAAGTCACATGAGTTCGGACTCATCGATACATTTTTTTGTATGTATCAAAATTGTCGGAATAAAATCACTTTGAAATGTCTTCGCATAGTTCACCCAATATAATTTATCGCAAATAATTTACATAAAAACTTAGTATGAAATTGGCTTTTGACAACAAATAACAACGCCGTTATCCGTTTCACTCAAGCATTACGAAAATGACGATCGATTGCCACATATGTATTTACTACTTACTGAAAATAGACAAAACATAAATCTAAAATTAGGGACATGTTATTTCTTAACAGATCATAGCGTTTGAAGCAACAGGTGAATATTAAAATATTGATTATAACAGGGTTCATTCATACTACACCTCCAAACACTTAAAATTGCTGAACCCGCAATTAAACGTATAAATGCATTGAAAATTTATTGTTTAACGAAAGCTTGAGAAAATTGTATAAAGATAACGATCTAAAATCTTGATGCGACACCCAATAATTCTCCAAAATAAAAATAAAATAATTTAAAAACGTTTGGTAAAATTTGGTAGCAACCGTATAAAATACTCAACACCTCTTACCTTAAAAAGGAATTTGAAAAACTTTTTCGTAACAATTTATTCATTTTAATATTAAATTTATATTTTATTTATACAACTAAAATTAAGTTATAAGAAGATATAAAATAACCGTCTTATTATTGATCTTTATTTCTTATTTTCAATTTTTTATTTTATATTACTTTTTTGTTTGTATGCTTATAATCCAAATTTATTGTTTAGTCATTTGTCTTATTGCATGTTTTATTTGTTTTCATTATTTATTTGTGTTTTTTTGTGTTTGCTGTTTTTTGTTATAAGAAATAAAAAAAATGTATTTCTTATTGATATTTTTAAGATTGGAAATAAACACAACAAAAGTCTTCTTTTCTTTTTAATATGTGGTATGTTTGTACATACGTACTCGTATATACGACTAAATATGAATGTATGATGAAGAGGAGGAGATTATTTAAGTTCATTACTTTGTTATTTTTTTAATAAATTGATTTTCAGATAAAAATTATTATTTTTATTATTATTCATTTTTTGTTTTGTATTTGCTTCATATGAATATAATTTCCGGGTGATTTATTTATATATTTTGTAATAATTTCCGTTTTGGGCAGCTCTGACTTTAAATTATTATTAATCAATTCGATCAGGTCAAAAATGATGTAATTTATACGCGCATTATAGAGAAGTTTAACAAAACTGATTAATAAGCATTTTGCGGAATATCAACAAACTGTTAAGCTGTTAGATGAATCACTAGTGGAATGTGCTTCTGAAAATAATGACTTACTGAATAATTTTAAAGATATAGATCAACGCTGGTCAAATACGGCACGTTAAAAGCGGCCCTTATAATGGCACTGAAATCGATATATTTTATTGTCAAATTTTTTTCATTCAATTTTATGAATTAGAGTTGGAGTTCTAAAAGATAATGTAATTTCGTCGAAATCAAAACATAGGTTAAAACATCTGATTTTATTGCAATTTCAAACTTTGGTACACCATTTGCAGTTAATCTTTGTATTCCACAATACAGTTCACGAAGTCGAAATATCATACACACTTGTGCTTGCTTTGAATACTCAACTTCCAAATATTTTCTTTATATTTTAGTAGCACTTAAACCTTGATTTAATATGTGAATTTAAATAAGTACTACACCCTGTGGTTCTACATAATTTTAAAACTGACTTAATATAGAGTATCCAACCGTATCATCGCAAACATTTAGTTGTAGACCACACCATCGTTAATATTTAACCAAATGGCCATTGGCCAAATCATCGAATAAGCACTTAATCGTAAGATCAGTTAATCGTATGAAAATCTTAACTTGTTTAAGCAGTGACACAGTTCCGTCCTTCTTAACCATTTTTACAAAATGGTAATATAACCGTATTGACTTTTGATCAATAAGCCAATTGCTTGCATGGTGTCCCATCATGGTGGTAAACTATGCATCCTCTTTGTGTTCAGATCAAACCATCAAAAATATTTGGAAGTCTATTTTTCAAAAATTCCAAACATGTTGTTCTTGTTAAAAGTGTACAAAACAAATAATGATGACAGTGTAAGCAAAGGAGACATACTATTAAAACAATGGAATAAAACTTACTTCTGATTTGTTATTTGAACATAAAACATGTTTTATTTGTTTGGTTAGTTCTTAGTAGATAATTCACTACAGGAATTTATTAAAGTAAACAACAGGTTATGGGGTTTTAATAATAATTAAAAAAAAAAAAAATTTTTTAGTTGTGTTGCATTTTGCAAATAACGGATTGATTGATAAATTGTGATAATTTGTGGTTATGCTGTACTAAAAATAAAGAAAATGACAGACGAAGAACGTTTTAAAGTGAAATTATTTGATGGCTGTGATTTTGACAATTGGCTTCTTCGATTACGAATTGTGTTGGATGAAAAAGAACTCTTGCAATGGATTGAAAATGATGCTTCGGTGGCTAAAAATTCAGAAGGTGTAACTGAATTACAGAAGACAAAAATCACCAAAGAAGATAAAGCATGTAAATCAATGATTGTGCGTCGTGTAAGCCATTTAGAGTACATCAAAGATATAGAAACGGCATATCAAATAATCGCATCACTTCGCGAAACATTTCAACGGGCGAGTATAGCCAGTGAAATTGGCATTATAAAAGAATGTTGTTGATGAAATGTGGTGTAGACGAAAGTTTACAAGAATATTTTCTTCGGTTTGAAAAGTGTTTACGGGAACTCAAATCATGTGGTGGAGACACAAATGATCGTATGGCTGTTGTGTCATTATTAGTAACACTTCCATCGAAGTATGATATGGTTGTAACGGCACTTGAAACAATGGATCCAAAATTGTTAACAATGGAACTGGTTCGCAGCAGATTGTTGGATGCGGAAAGCAAACGAAGTAACAATAACTTGATTGATGGTGTACGTGATAATAATAATGTTGCGTTGTATAGCAATAGAAAAACAAAATGCTATTACTGCAAACAATTTGGTCATCGAAAATTCGAGTGCCCGAATTTAAAGAAAACTGGCAACCGCGATCAGCAGCATCGAGAACAAAATAAATACCCAAAACAAAATATGAGAAAAGCAGATATACTGACGATGAAATTTTATTTTTTGCCAACACCGTTAGCCATGCATTGGAATGTCATGAAAATACAAATATCAAATGGTATATTGATTCGGGTGCTGGTGTATAATAACTATGGTGGAATGAGATCATCAAGGGTGTTGGGATTAATTCACACCGATGTCTGCGGCCCAATCAATCTACCAACATGAGACGGAAATCGTTTTATTGTGACATTCGTTGACGATTTTACTCATTTCACGATCGTTTATCTGATGGAAAAGAAATCATAGGTTTTGAAGAATTTTGTAGTTTTTTCAAAAATGGTATCGGCACAATTTGAGCGAAAAATTTCACGTTTGCGATGTGATAATGGCGATGAATACAAGTTTAACGAATTTAAACGATTTTGTGAAAATTCTGGAATACAAATCTAATATACAATTCCGTACAGTCCTGAATTGAATGGTGTGGCAGAAAGGATGAATCGAACATTATTCGAAAAGGCACGTTCGATGATTGCAGAAGCTCAAATGGACAAGAAATTTTGGGGAGAGGCCGTATTGAGTGCAACATATGTGACAAATCGAAACCGTCAGTAAAACGCCAGCAGAAATTTGGTTTGGAAAACGCTAAATTTATCAAATGTTCGAGTATTTGGATCAACGGCATATGATGATTAGCGTACGAAATTGGACAACAAATCGAATCCAATGACAATGGTTGGATATGCAAAAAATGGCAATCGTTTGTGAGATTCGGATGTTTGACGGATTGTTATTTGCCGTGATGTAAAATTTGATGAGTACAAATTCAAGAAAAATTCACATTCCATTGTTGAGGTCGAAAAATGTGAAGTTCAGACGGAGTCCATGTCGGATGTTGATGTGGAAGACACGAGCACTTATGAATCGGCAAGTGGTGACGACGAGGCGGAGATTGAAGATCAGATCATGTGGGAAGATGTTGAATTGAATCAACATGTTACATCTTCATCACGACCCCAACGAGATCGCCGTCTACCAGCTCCATTATGTAAATGGATCAGCTATTGATCGTTTTCTGGATAAAGAAAATGAAGAAATGACCGTAGTTGCATTGAATGCGATGGCATATGTTGATGATGTGCCGAAGTTTTCGGACATTAAAGAAAAAGAAGATGCTGATAAATGGATGAAGGCTGTCAAGACTGAAATTAATTCATTGATGAAGAGTCGAACATGGTCATTGGTGGAAGTATCACCGGGACGTTCAATTGTTAGTACGAAATGGGTTTTCACCAGGAAACGTGATGAATTTGGGCGACCAACTTCTATTTTTATAAATAAACATATTTGTATTAGATTAGGAGGAGAGAATTAAATTAATAAATTTCTATATGATTTAGGTAGCAGGAACATATTAATTTAGAATTAGATTTCAGGAAACCTGCAGATGCTTGTGAAATAATATTTCTTTGTATTTCTAATTGCTGATAGTGTAGATTATAATTATATTGTCATTGTGTTACTAACACACCGTCTGTAACCGGGCTGATTCAATAAATCAATTTTGTCTTAGATTGCTGATTTTGAGAAGCAATTGTTGAAGACCAATACCATCATTATCCTTTAAACCTATTAAATCTTAATCCTTCCTCTAGTAGTTTAGAACTGTGTTCTGTCCCACAAAAAAAATATTTTTTTTTATACTCCCCTTTAATATCCTTCCTATTGTTATGTGTAAATTGGCTGTAGGAATAGGCCGGTTATTCGGGACACTTGTCCAGTACTTGGTCCTACAGTCCAATCAATCAATCAATCAATCATAATCGGATTAATCAGAAACATCAATATATCGGATCGAATATATTTTATGGCAACATTTTCATTTTTATAGTTGTTTTGGCGGTGCTGTGGCTCAAAAAATCTTCTGCAAAATTGTTTGTTGTTGGTATATGTTTCTTTTCTTGTCTCACATGTGCAAAAAGTCAATGTTATATCTCCTTAATTTTGCAGAAGAAAAATGTTGTTCGCATCTAAATGGGGTATAATTCATATCCACCCGACAACAGTTACTAAATAATTATCGATAAACCATAAATATCGATTTTTTAACGGGCGTCTAGATGACGAAATACTTTTATTCAGCAAAACGTGCAATGCCTCAAAATTAAGTGGCGCGGTGTATAAATATGTTGGCTACAAGGAACGTTACGAACTAAAAAATTTATTTTAGTTTATTCCAGTACAACTACAAGAGCATTAACAAACTTCCCGCAGAAATTTTCTTTATTGCTCCATTAAGCCATTTCAATGTAAAACTCACTCATAAACTTCGAAAATTATTAACAAAAAATCTGCCAAATTAGGTTTATAGAATTCAGCTATAAATCATGAAAGCCTTTCCTACGTGCACCTAATGGCAAAAAAAAAAACTTGCAACCTTTTACATAATTGTACATATTATGTATTTCAAATAACTTGAATTATTTATTCATTAAATTGATAAACCATTACAAATTATATTTTGATTTGTACATTTTGCCACGCTCTTCACATCCACAATACAATCAAGAGAATTTGTAAATCTACCTTTTTTACTATGCGCGTACTTGTTTCCATGATACATTTTTTTGGAAAAATCTCGTTTTAATTAAGACCAATTTATTACAACAACTTAACATCGTGTACATAAAAGAATAACCAACTGACATCGAAATTTATGATTGTACACACATTTTATGGTTTTTGCTTTTCATCTACATAAATATTATATAAAACGAATAAAAATTATTTTATTATTTATCCAGCCTATTCAATTGTCAGCGAGCAGAAAAAAAATATTTTAAAAGGCATTCCCCATTCCACGAGATGTACTCGTGTATGAAAATAACAACACTAACGATGAACATATACATGCATTTGCATTATCCTCTATAATATATTAGGTATGTGTAAAAGTTAAGATGTTATGAACGAAAACAAATAAAATATGTATGTAGATAGCCGTTTATTTCACTCTGTTCACATTTTAACATCTTAATTGTGTCAACAATCTTAAAAACTGTTAAATAGTTTTGTTACAATAGATAATTTTCTGTATGATTAATGATTGTTTATCTTTTAATTTTTCATTGCTATACAAACACAAGACATCGTAATCCAATATTAAATTGATTAATTATGGTTGTGTAGTTTATGGTTTAACTTAAGAAACCTGTATACTAGTATAAATTGTAAGATAAAATGTTTTAGAACACGCAAATAGTTGCGCGCTGCTATAACTTAACTTTTTTTATCCGGGATGTTTGTTAAACGATTAATGGTCATTACTAACCCATGTATGTATGTACATTTTCAGAGTGACGTTTAGTTTCAAGGATTTAAAATAAATTTCGAGGAAACGATAATTTCTTTATTTATTTAGATTACTGATTTAAAATATAATTTTACCTAATTTAATGTGAAACAAATAAATATATATATATATATATATATATATATATATATATATATATATATATATATATATATATATATATATATATATATATATATATATATATATATATATATATATACATATAGTTAACGAAACGTGGTTTCGGAGAGTTAAAAAAATGAATTTTATTGGTCAAAATTTTACGTTAATACAATTTCAGATGCTGTATAAGATAGCAGAAAATTTCCAGCAGAAAAAATGTATTTTTGCTATTCACCGCTAGAGGCATCACTATCACAAAAAAGAAATTTTTCTGCTGATATTTTGTGAAACCAGCAGAAATTTTTTGAAATTTTCAAGCAGAAAATAATAATACTTTCATAATTCTCAGCATAAAGTTTTGTGAAAAATCAAATAATTTATGAAAAAGAAGCGAAAATATATGTTTTAAGGTTTTGCGTATGTATGAGGACTCTTAAATATACTAAAATTACCATAATCATCATAAAGCAAATAGAGAAACACAAAAAACGAATCGCCTACCTTTATACCACTTCATAAAATTTTAGTTATTATATGTAAAATGTTTTCAGTTTTTTAACAAAAGTGTTAGAAAAACCCCCCTGTAACTACCCTGGGCTTATGTTTTTATGGTAGCTGAGATCATAATCTATATACATTAGTAACATAAGATTCATAACTGGCGTCAGTAGCGTTCCATAATTTTTTGAAGTCATTTTAATGTGAAATGTTTTCAGTTTTTTAACAAAAGTGTTAGAAAAACCCCCCTGTAACTACCCTGGGCTTATGTTTTTATGATAGCTGAGATCATAATCTATATACATGAGTAACATAAGATTCATAACTGGCGTCAGTAGCGTTCCATAATTTTTTGAAATCATTTTAATATGAAATGTTTTCAGTTTTTTAACAAAAGTGTTAGAAAAACCCCATGTTACAGGGGGTTTACGGGGGGTTTTTCTAACACTTTTGTTATAAAACTGAAAACATTTCACATTAAAATGACTTCTAAAATGTATGGAACGCTACTGAAGCCAGCTATGATTCTTATGTTACTCATGTATATAGATTATGATCTCAGCTACCATAAAGACATAAGCCCAGGGTAGTTACAGGGGGGTTTTTCTAACACTTTTGTTGAAATTCTGAAAACATTTCACATTAAAATGACTTCAAAAATTAATGGAGTGCTATCATCGTAGGCGATTTTTTTTGTGTTGCCCTGTATTTGTATTATGATGATTATAATAATTTTAATATATTTTAAGAGTCCTTAAACAACCGCAAATCGTTCTTTAAAGAAAATTTAATTTTTTCGTTTCAAAACGTTTAAATCTATATGTTCTCTTCTTTTTCTTTTATTATTTGATTTTTCATCAAACTTTCTGCTGGTCAGAATTATTAATTTGCTTAAAAATTTCAAAAAATTTCTGCTGGTTTCAAAAAATATCAGCTGAAAAATTTCTTTTTTGTGATAAAGCTGCCTCTAGCGGTGAATAGCAAAAACACATTTTTCTGCTGGAAATTTTCTGCTATCTTATACAGCATCAATTTCAGGTATAAACTTACTCTAACCCTAAACTAACAATTTTTCATTCTTATACTAAATTAAAAGTTAATGTCAGCATTCTCGTATATAAAGAATTTAATTAGAACGGAAATATGATTTGTTGATGTTGCAGTAGAATGGCATGTGCAACTACATAATGCTAGGAATTTGGTTGACTCAGCGGTTGACGTGTATAGCATTTTGCTAACTCTTCCCCCTTTAAAGATCCACGGCCCGTGGGTCACGTATTGAGGGTAACCGTGTGAATTTCTGGTAGGCAGCTGAAGATCCCCTGTTGTTGAGCTGGTTTCTGATGTCGCACTTTATAGAAATGGTGCCTTCTTGTGATTAAGAAAATCAAGATTATCGTTAAAATCAAACTTATGATTGCGAGATCTATGAGCCCTGATTTTTCGTAGCTTGCGAACAATTTCTGTAGTTTTTTCACGTTATTCAGATGCAGGCTATTAAGATAGTCTGAATTTATCTTCATACTTTTTTCTGTTATATTTGACTGAAGCACTAATGGTAATATTTGGAATGTATGTGTTTCCCGGTTAGTGAACGTTATGTTGTTGATTATTATGGTCTCGTTGTTAAATTGTATTAAAAAACTTCCCTCTAGGTGTTTGTTTGTATTGTTGCCGTAGATCTCACCGTTAAAGTTGTTCAGGTAGATTTTATTGTCAGTCAGTGTCTCAATTACCTGATTTTTGTTGAATATGTAATCACAACTTGCATGCGTACCTCGTATGAGCTGGCTGATGCAATGGTCATCGTCGATTTCCTCCAAGCAGTTTCTCTCGCAGATGGTGGTCTCGTGGAACGAGTTACACTTGTGCGTTATCCCGAAAAGCCGATGTTGATTTAGGATAAGTTCCTTATATTCTAAGTAGACCTGTTTATTTTGTTTAATTGTTGATCTAATAAGGACATGGTTATAGTCCTGCTTGCTTGTTTTTGGTATTGATATTACATATAGTATTATGGAATCCTTTACCAGCATTGTTGGCTCTGCGTATTCAATCGCTTCTATTTCATTCGCACATGGTAGGGTTTCGATTTCTGCAACGAGTCGTCCAATTTCCATTTTTTCCATAAGATTTGTATTTATTATCTTTGTTTTTGCTAATTGTGCGGCTCTAATTATTTCCTTTATTTCCTCCTTTATGATTGTGAGTTTGTTGAACAGAATCTGCTGTGTTTTATCATCCGCATCTTCGTGCAATGAGTCAAGGATTTGGTTGTATTCGGCAAGGATTTTGTTTGCCGTTTTCATCAAGGCTGTGTTGATTTGGTATTGTTCGTTGTTATTGTTGATGAGTTTGTTCTGGCTATCGACAATCTGGTTCCAATCGGTGGCATCTGGTGTTCCTGCAACCCATTTCAAGGCTGTTCCAATCCAATCGATCGATCGTTTAGTCCTTGTATTTTTACCTTTTAGTTCTGACATCAATTGTGTAATTTGTTGAACTTGGTGCGTCAGCTGAGGTTTAAGTGAGCTTCTTTGATCGATGTGTTTGATTTCGGGTGAAATCCTTTCAACTATGTCTTCGTAAACGGTTAGATTGATGACATGAACAATCTTGAATTTTCCGTTGATGATTCGGCCTGATCCCTGTTTAACTGTTACTAGCGGATTGTTGTACTCATAGATGTTTAAGGGTGTTGTTATCGTCAAAACACAGGATCTAGAAGATGGAAGAGATGAGACTTATTCATTTACGTTTTTTATATGGGTCTTGTGTATTTTTCTGCCCGAAGCTGTAATAACTGTAACTTGGTTATTTTGAATTTGCTTTACGGCCACGTATATTGTATCTCCGACTTCATAAGTTTTAGGCTCTGCTTTTTTTAAATTTTCTCTCCGTAAATTGGATTGTTGAGAGTCTTGAATCCTTTGTACTACGTCTTCATTCACTTTGTCCCCGAAATTTAGTAGACCCTGATAGTTGATGCGGTTGGTTCTAGCGAAGAATAGGTCACTGGGTTTCCTTCTGGTGACAGAATGTATTGTGTTGTTGTACCTGTCCACCGCAATGCAGACTAGGTCCTTTATGGGGTGATCCTTATATTCATCCATTAGGCATCTTGTGATCTCGATGATTGTTGAATGAACCCTTTCAACCGTGCCATTTACCTCGCTTTTTTGAGTGGGTGTGAGGTAGATTTGTATTCCTAATGTTTTTATGTAGTCAGATATCATGGGACTGACGAAACTTGATTCGTTATCCATTACTATTACTTTTGGTACGGTGAAATAGTGTAGGATTTTGATGATTCTGCTTCTTAGGTGTGTGGCTGATCTATCTTTAATGTGGAAAAGTTTCGTGAACTTGGTGAATTTATCTATGCAGGTGATGAATTTTTCCTGCTTGATGTTGATGATATCCATGTGAATGAGGTTGGGATTGGTGTTTGTTGTAATTTAACTTTGTCGGGATGACGGTCGTATTTTTTTGTATGACAAGTCTCACAATTCTGTGTATATTTTCTTATCAGGCTTGCCATTTGAGGAAAATAATATTTTTCCAAGATTTGTTCTTTATTTTCTTGAGAATTTCTATGGGCTCTTTTATGCTCTGCCTGAATGATGTTGAATTTATTCTCTTCGCATTTTATGTCCTGCACAATCCTTTGTGTTAGTCGAAGTTTGTACCCACTAAGATGTTCCATGAATAGTTCTTGTAACATCTGGATATGTTCCTCCGGAATTTTAATTCCATTGATCGCCGTTGGGCTAAGTCTTTCCTTTAGAGCTCTCGTTAGTGTTTCTTTGTTGATCTGCCTTAAGCTGATGAAATGCCTTTGGTAGTTAGGATGGGGTTCCTCACGAGCATAAACGTCTTTGTTTTCCGAGATGATGATTTGATTTCTGAATACATTTATTGGTGCATCACAGTATGGTGTCAAATTGGTGTTATCCTGCTCTGCGCTATGAATTGTCTCATTTGTTGACAGCATATTTGTCTCTAATTCCAATCGTGATAATGCATCTGCTACCTTGTTAATGGATCCGGGTTTGTAAATTATTTCATAATTATATTCTTCGAGACGTGCTTTCCACCGTTTTAATTTCGCGTTGTGGTTACGATTACTTAGTGAGAAGGTTAGGGGTTGATGGTCCGTGATGATTTTTATCTTTTTTGCGCCATATAGGTAGTTTCGCAGGCTGCCCAATGACCAGATGATAGCTAGCATCTCCTTCTCATTCGTAGCATAATTTTCCTCTGTTCTATTTAACGATCTGGAGATGAATGTGACAGGTCTATCCTTTCCGAGTTCACCCTGCGATAATACTGCTCCAATCGCGGTGTCCGATGCATCCGTTGTTAATATGAATGGCTTCTTAAAGTTAGGGAAGATGAGTATTTCCGTTGATGACAATAATTCTTTGAGTTGTCGGAATGCGTGGATTTCTTTCTCTGAAAGGTTGATTTTGATTTTTTTTGACGCATTTGCCTTGATTTGAGCATTTTCTCCCCTGGTGAGGCTTGTAAGCGGTTTAGCTAGCTTGGCGAAGTCTTTTATAAAGCGTCTGTAGTATGACGTCAACCCAAGAAATGATTTTAGATCTTTCAAGTTCTCTGGAATTTTAATATTTTGGATTGCACGCACCTTTCGGTCGTCGGGTTTAATACCCTGGTCGGTTATGACGTAATCGAGAAATTCGGTTTCATTCTTGAGGAATTCTGTTTTATTAAGGTTCACGCGCAAATTCGCCTTTTCCAGTTTGGAGAATATCTTCTCTACATTGTTTAGGTGTTCCTCTTCCGTGTTTCCTCCAAATATGATAATATCATCAATATAGACATAACATATTTTTCCAATGAACTCTTTTACCACGTTGTCTATCATTCTCTGGAAGATCGCTGGTGCGTTTTTTAATCAAAAAGGAAGCCTTAGGAATTCGTACTTCCCGTTCATTGTTGAGAAGGATGTTTTTTATGTCTGGGTCCTTCATCCGAATCTGATGAAAGTCGGAGGTGAGGTCGATCGTTGTGAAGAATTTAGAGTTTCTTAGGTTTGCCAGTGTATGTGAAATGTCTGGAATTGGGTAGGCATCTGATACTGTTACGGCATTGAGTCTTTTAAAATCAATGACCATACGGTATTTACATATACCGGAAGCGTCCAATTTTTTCTCCACTACCCAGATTGGAGCGTTGTAGGGGCTCTTGGAAGGTCTTATAATACCGTCATTTAGCAGCTGTTCGATTTGGGTTTCCACTTCATCTCTCATATTTACCGGATATGGGTAAGATTTGGAATAGATGGGTTCCTCTGTTGTTGTTTTAATCTCTGCTCTTACATCTGTTTCGATGATTTCATGGTTGTCAACCGGCCCGAACAGTTTTTTGAATTTTGACAGCATTACTTGTAGGTTATGTTTTGTCTTTTGCGAAAGATGATTGTCTCGAATTTCCAGATTATTGACTTGTGATGACTGCTTTTCCTTTAGTGGTATCTTTATGTTTGGTCCTAGAATTAACGTGTTATTTTTTCTGTCGATTATGGCCCCTAGTTCTTTTGGGGTATCATCTCCAATTATCCCGTCGAATGATCGAAGTCCCGGTAACACGAAAAATTCCAAATTTTTGTGGATTCCGACACTTTTAAAGAATGGTCCAAAAATTTTTTCTTTAATCGGTATGCTTCCACCAGCTGATTTAATATTGAATTGAGTGTTGGTCGGAATTGGGTTTTTTGCTAGTTCGGATCTGATGAAATTTTTGTTTGCTCCGGTGTCGATGAGGAATTTGAGTAATTTTTTGTCTCCAGTTCTGTATTCTAAGTATGGTACGCTAGAGAGGCGTCCATCATAAAATATATATATATATATATATATATATGATGAAAAATTCCTGAAATCACAAATTCACTCTATGGAGCCATAAGTCATGTTTTAATTTTATGATTTTTATGTTTTGAATATGTAGCCTTGATTAAAACAAACATTTTGAGACAATTAATTTTTTTTGGTTCTTGTTGTTGTTAAAGATACAGGGTGTCAAAATTTGAGATAAATGATAATCATGGTATTGTATTTATCGCAATAAAAAGAAAAATAATTGTCCGATAATTATGAAATTGGGCTCATGTTAAAGGTAATTTAATAAGGATTTCTAAAAAAATAGTAAAATAATAGTAAAAAAATAGTATATTGTTTAAATCCTTCTTCTCTAAATTTCCCACCAAAATGTTCTTTGTAAATTTTCTCAAAAACCTATTTTTTTTTTTTTTTTTTTTTCTAGAATTCGATAATTAATATTTTACAACATATCAAAAAACTAGAATACCGTTATTTTTTGTTTTCTTGCAAAAATCGTTTTAGTAAGAGAAGTATTTCATTTTTATATGGAAAGCTATATAGATATTTCTCAGTGTTTTGAAATTGTTTACAAAAGTGGTAGTTCACTTAATTTGTGTGTTTTATATTTTATTTATTGTACAATTTTGCGTCATATTTAAGTATGAGTCACAGAATTATGGGGTGCCACCCCTGGTTTATATCGTTTGGTTAGTCGTAGTACCATAAATTCCTTTTCTTTTTTTTGGGTTATTTTATAAAAGACTAAATAAAATTTTGTTTCCCCCTTTTTTATTGAGGGTGGATTAGTTTTACTTGACGCAGGCGTACCTGTTAAACGATGAGTAATTCTTTTGAAAACAAAAAAAGAACATGGTTGATATAAATGGGAGTAAAAATTAAAATTTTTGATTAGTTGACATTGTGAATTGTAGACAACATTTTAAATAAGGAGTAAGATTTTTTAAAATTTGAAAGAGTAACAGTGTGTTAAACTGAGTGTAAGTTTAAGTGGATAAATAAGTACTAGTGCGCTAAATTTGATAATGGATAAATTTCGAAAGTGTTGTAAACCATATCACGATTCAAATTGTTCGAGTAAACTAACGAGTTACGGATTATGTTAAGCAATTTATGCCACAATCAGTTGAGAATCAAGATAATTTGTATCTCTGTTCAACGTGCTATATAAATATTACCTGCAAACGACGAGAAATAGAATCACAGAATCAACAACATCACCTCTAACACCGCAAATAGCCGATAACGATAATAGCAGTGATAGTGAAGAGTGTTATTTAAAAAATGTGTCCGTTTTGGAAAAAATGAATGAAGTGTTACCCTTTCTTGGAAAGTCTCCCATATATCCGAGTACGTTAGAAGCCAGGCCAAAACATCAGCAGCAAAAAGTAATAGATTTAGCTTCAATAACACCATCAACATCTTTGGTTCTGGGAATCGTGACGCTTTCGAATCAGTCAACCGAAGATCAAAGGAAGGTTGCACTATATGATGAATTGATTGGTGATCTAAAAGCTAAATTCGAAGAACTGGAGAAAACCAGTGATAAGATTCAGCTACCCACTATATTGCCAAAATCATTAACCATTCAAGAAATCCAGAATGAGTTCAAGACAACGCAACATTTGGTGCGAACCGCTAAAGATCTACGAGACAAGAATGGTCCACTAAGTCGTCCAGCAGCTGAAGTAGGAAAGCGAATAAGTGATGAGCTGAAGCAAGCAGTATTATCTTATTATACTGATGATGATGTTAGTCGGATAATGCCAGGCAAAAACGATTGTTTAACAGTCGATAAAGTTAAAGTTCAAAAGCGGCTAATGATGTGTACATTGAAAGAGTGCTACGAAGGATATAAGACGATGTATCAGGATGACGAATAAAAAAAAATTGGTTTTTCTAAATTTTCACTACTTCGTCCAAAATACTGTGTACAACCAGGTAGTAGTGGAACGCACACAGTCTGCGTGTGTACCATACATCAAAATGTAAAATTAATTATTTATGGCACCAAAATGGAAACTATTACCAACGGAAAGATAGCGCACTACCGGGATTGTATTTCAAATATTTTATGTGATGAGCCTACACCAACATGTTACCTTCTACAATGCGAAAGCTCCCCAGGACTGGATAACTTTAAAGAATATTTGATAAATGTATTTCGGGAACATGGCTGCGAGGATGCTGAGTTAAAATTTAGTCAGTGGGTTTCTACCGATAGGTGCAATCTGGAGACCTTTTCTCAACCGTTGGATGAATTTCTGGATTATTTCATGAATAAGCTGAAGAATCTGTCACCTCATTGCTTCATTTCACTTCAGCAGTCCAACTTCTTAAAAAATAAAATATTGTCGCTGAAGTCTACGGAGGTGATAGTTTTATGTGATTTTGCAGAAAATTATGCATTTATAATGCAAAATGCCGCACAAGGATTTCATTGGAATAATAAGCAAGCGACTATTCATCCATTTGTAATTTACCAAAATTTGGATGGCAAATTACTTCACCACACCTTCATTATAATATCGGATTGTCTTCACCACGATACTGTAGCGGTTCACTTATTCATTGAAAAATTGATGCAGTTCTTGAAAACTAAAATATCCAGTTTATCTAAAATTTATTATATTACCGATGAGGCAGTCACGCATTATAAAAATAAGAAAAATTTTAAGAACATCTTAAAACACAAAGAGGATTTTGGAGTTGATTGTGAATGGCATTTCCATGCAACAGCTCATGGAAAAGGTCCATGTGATGGAGTAGGAGGTACCATCAAAAGAATGGCATCCAGAGCTAGTCTCACGATGGAATACAGCAGTACAATAACCAATGCAGATGAATTATTTAAATGGGCTAAAACGTTGAAGACAGATATCAATTTTGGATTTTGTTCAGACGCAGAACATAAATCCAAGCAAATCAAACTACAACTTGCAACTAGGTTTGAAAATTTAAAAGGAACTCACGGTTTCCATGCAGTTATTCCAACAGAGGATGGCTATTTGAAATGTAAAAAATATTCTAATTCTGACGATTATATTAAATTTAAATTGTAATTTGAATAAGATTTAATGTTAAACAATAAAATAAAATTATCAAAAGAATTTGGGTTTGAAATTTTAAATATATGTAATTAAATTTGAATAATAAATATTAACACTAGATTTACCACACCAGTCAAAATGACTGGTTTTAAAATTTATATTTTCAATTTACTACTTCACCTTATTTTTTTTACTACTTATTATGTTTAATTAACTAATAAATATAGTTATAATTAATATAATATATTACAATTAACTTAATTGAAGTAATTTATCATTTTTTTTTAAATACATTAAGACCGGAAACCCCACTAACCATTTTTTCTACAACCAGTCATTTTGACTGGTGTCGGTAGAAATAGGTATGGTCAAATTGTCGGTATATCTAGTGTTAATAATTTAACTGAACTATCCTTTTTGTAAACAATTTCAAAACACTGAGAAATATCTATATAGCGTTCCATATAAAAATGAAATGCTTCTCTTACTAAAACGATTTTTGCAAGAAAACAAAAAATAACGGTATTTTAGTTTTTTGATATGTTGTAAAATATTAATTATCGAATTCTAGAAAAAAAAAAATAGGGTTTTGAGAAAATTTACAAAGAACATTTTGGCGGGAAATTTAGAGAAGAAGGATTTAAACAATATAATATTTTTATATTTTTTTAGAAATCCTTATTAAATTACCTTTAACATGAGCCCAAAATCATAATTATCGGACAATTATTTTTCTTTTCATTGACATATAAACAACTCTAAAATTATATATATATATATATATATATATATATATATATATATATATATATATATATATATATATATATATATATATATATATATATATATATGTATATATATATATATATATATATATATATATATATATGTATATATATATATATATATATATATATATATATATATATATATATATATATATATATATATAAATATATATATACCATAAGTAACGGTTAAAGCTCAGAATAGACAGAAACGTCATAACGCTATTTTTATATGGCGAAAAATTGTTTGTAGGGTACCCAATAGAAGGAAAAATTCGTTATTTTTGAGTTTTAAGTTTGAAATAAGGTAGGAAAATGGTATCGATAGGTAATTTTTTCTTGGTCTACTCAATGGCCCTTCTGGATAATATTTTATTATGTGGTCAAAGTGCATAATTGGTTATTTTATATAATTACCGGTTATTATACATAATTACCAACTGCGTCGGTAAATATAATAATTTTTTTAGATTTATTCACTGTTACCGGTGATTATATTATAACATTAGTATTTTTATTATATTTAATTTATTTAAATAACTAAATTTATTATATATTAAATTAAATTTTTATTTAATTATAATTTGTACGCAATGAATAATGCAATGGCAAAGTGATGTGGCATCGTGTTGTGCGGTGATCGATGTGTGCTGCTTGTGCAGCGTGTAACTAATGCGACTGATGGTTGGAGATGAACTGATTGAAACGAGAAACTTATTTTGTAAATAAAATTTATTCGTTCTTCTTTGGTTTCGTCTTCGCCGTGCTGCTTTGCTTGCGTTTTGTAATGCTCATCGTGCTGTTTCCGTCTTGCGTGGTATATTTACATCTATGAACTATGGACTGTTTGGACGTACAGAGTGATGAATGATGAGTTAGCGACGAGTTTGCGAGATGTTATGTTTGCAATATGTACGACTAGAATATTGGTTTGAAATATTCTAACCGCTACATCACCTCCCGCCAGATGAGTCACACAGTGAAGGGGAGTGTCAATCAAAGCTATAGTCGTGATACCGAAGGATGCCTGTCGCTATGCTCAACACAGTAAAGATTGGGCGTCAGTACGTTATTGCGCGAACGTTTGATAAATTGGTTAGTTGATATATCGAAAGATATCCGTTCTTTAAGAAAGATAAATCTTTCCAGTAGTAATTAAGTTGCTTGTTGGTGTTAGGCAGTAGTTCGTATATAATGTGAGCTTAAGATTTGCAGAAGCTCAGTGCATAGCTGCGAACTGTGTGTCTAATCGGTCGTTAAGTTGACCGGTAATCCGAATTTAAAAATGTAGTTTTCGGAGTATACGAGAGTTTGCCGGTCGCAAGTGAATTTGTTTTTAGCGGATACCGCTAATTATTAGCTAATTATTACCGCTAATTATACCGCGTGCGCTACAACGCTTTTTTGTAGCAAAGGGTATTTTGATATTCTGATACCCGGCGTGGGCTGCATCGCACTTGTATTAAATGAATTTGTTTTTGTAGGATTGTGTTGTGTGTTCTCTTATTGAAGGAGCATATATTTGAATGATAACACTGTGCTTGAATCGCAAACTTTTTTTTGTGACACGCTGGGCACCCAGGGGGTAAACCTAATTTAAGTATGGTGAATTTAATAGTGCTAGTCCCATTTCAAGGTTAGTCCTCATTTTTCAGATATCACTTCCGAAATGTTTTGGCTCTGAGTCAAAAATTTGTCAAAATATCACGTTGATAGCTCTCGCACCATTCAGATTTTCGTTTTGTTCTTTTTAGCAAAGTTGTTGCGCAAGCCAAGACAAACAACTATGCCGAACATACCAAGACCGAAACACCTCATCTACATTCACATTTACGTGTTATTTTTTATCATTTTTGTCCATTTATTGAATTTAAATCGATCGAATAAAGATTGAACCGACAAATATAGATACAATAGAAACTATTTAAAAGAAAATTAAATCGATTCAGTTGATTTTATGGTGATTTTTCTTAATTTTTTCTTAAAAAATTGACAGTTTTTTTTAACTTTTTTAATTTTCATTTTCTGATTCATTCGTGTCGTCTTCGGGATTTTCTTTCTCTTGCAAATTTCAACAAACGTCTCCCAAGAGTGCATGTAGCTTTTTGCCTGAAAAGGCTTGCCGTGCTCATCGGATTTGGCTGGTGAGTATTAGGCGAATTTTTCCACATGACAATGACAATACAAGAAATGTATTATCAATAACATTCGAACGTTTATATTATGAAAAACGGTCAGCATATTTTCAATTTTTTGCGCCAATCATTGGATCGATTAATTCCGGGAACATTTTAATAGCTTCTTTAACACATTTCGTTTCCATTCTCGTTCACTGAGAGCATTTTCAAATGCATCGTCGTTCATCAAACGGCGAATATCTAGTCCATTAAGTATTCCTGTAATAAAAAAAACAAGATGCGAAATGAAATTTCGTTTGATCAAAACTTAGATTCGAATAGATTCAAACATCAACCTTCTTTTATCCACTTAACCGTGGAAAAAGCGACGCAATTTAATGAAAGCATTTTTTTAACTACAAGCTTGATATAAAGTGGTGGTAGCAATATTTTTTCAATTGGCACAAGTGGAGTCTCAACGATGTTGTCGTATTGCAATCTAATGTTCTCACGTAAAGCCCAGTTCCGTTCGTTGTATTGGTCGCCAGACCATTTTTAAGCTTATAAAACAAATGTTTTTAGTGTTACCCAATTGCATGCCTCTTAAAAGAGCTATCACTTTTAAATCTGCACAAACTTTCCATTGATGACCAATGTATTTAATCAAATCAATGATTTTTTTCATTGATGCATAAGTTTCCTTTGTGGTTGTGCTGAGTGCAATGGGAATGTCATTTTTTAGTTGATAACGTGAAGGAGAACTGCCTTCAAACTCCTGCTTTTGGAGGAATCGATTAACAATCGCCAATTTTCGGGATTATGTGCATTGTGCATTGTGGTCGGATACCAAACCACGGATATCAGTGTAAACAGCGAGTGAATTATTATCAAATGATTTGAAGAAATTCGTAAAATGACGATGACGACTTATAGCTCCATATATCCGAACATTTGAAGCCAAAATGTTCACTTGTTATAAATCCTTTGACAAAAGAATGGATTACCGCTGCAATAGTTTCAGGCGTCGTACCATAATATCCAAACGATTTTGCGAGATTTCATCAGATTCAAATGTTGGTGGTAAATATTGTTCAGTTGGGTTTGATCTTTCCGGAACAGGAATTTCATCTGAATGCGGCAGCGGTAGTTGAGCATTTGTCGTTGCAGTGTATGTCAAAAAACCATTTTTTTCTGTTTGTACCGAGAATATAATGCATGCACCCATAACATTGAACTGGATCATATCCGTGTGGATCTATCCATATCATCAGGACAGCAAATGACATTGCGGCTCCAATGTTTTGCCATCTATGCAGATGGAAAATGAATGCCGTACAAACAAAAGACGGCGTCCAATTTACACCACTGATAACATTTTGTGAACAGTATAGTCGATATAAATCAGCGGTTTCATCACTTATTTACAAAAGCACTTGAGTTTAAAACACCTGTCCATATTATTTATTTCACCAGATTTTACAAGCAGATTTTCACTTTATTTTTTGTGTTGTTTTGTCATTTTATATATTTAAATGAAAAACATTGCTCGGCGCTGCTGTTTGGCACCTCATTTGTTTTGAAGTTATGGATAATAAGTCGTACATTTTATTGGTTTTTGTGTTGGTTTTGTCGTTAAGTAAATTGTTGGTGTTTTTATTTTTGTATATTTTCAGGCTGTGCTTTTTGGCCGCAATTTGACTCATGACTCATGAGAAATTTGTAGACGTGCAGTATACAAATGTCGCATGACTCACGAGTCAAATTGTGCCCAAAATTTATACCAAGATCTTCTAACCTGTCTAATTTCGGTCCGTTTTTGATTTTGTGCAAAATGGTTAAATTTTTATTGAATTTAGTTTACCTATGATTTTCAGTTTTTATGTGTTGTGCGAAACTTGATTTTATGTACTTTTTTAAATTTGGTTATGTCATTCATGTGTTCTTTGTATCTTATTTGAAATGAGCGTCCTGTTTCGCCTAAGTATGCCGACCTCTAGTTTTATTTAGCTTTACCTGTGTATACGGATCTCTGCACAGGTGGACCCATGTTTCTCTAGACGGCAAGGTAGGAGCCGAAGTTTTCTGTGAGAAGCTTTTGCCAAAACTTACAAGACCTTACCTTTTTGGAGAACATGCGGGAAGGCTGGGTCTACAGACGAATGACTTGAGGGGAAAAGGAATGAGGAAGAGACTTTAGATAACTTCCTGTGCTCGTGTTTATGTATTGGAAAATCCAAAACTCCCAAATTGCCCCATTATACTACTTATATAGAGAGCCATTTGGTATCTGGTGATTTCATCGTTTCTGTTGGTCAATAAAAAAACTGCCATGTCGATCTTTTGTTGACATATTTGCAGATATATTTGATCGATTTAACCGGATTGCCATATTCCACATTAATATGGGCTTTGTATGTTTTGGAGAGCAATGGCGAATACGGTATCACCCAACGATTATCGAGGTCGATGTCGTTATTTCGTACTTTTATTATTGTCGAATGTCCGCCATCGTCGATTGACCAACGTCGATAGAGTATAGCCATCGTTGCCAGCATACTTTGTATTCGTTGTGAGCGTTGTTTTTGGATCTCAGTTGTCAATAATAGTCACCACCAGATATTTTATTTCACTGTAAATAATAAATAATCGTGAATAACATTCGGATGTACACAAATCAGTATTAATTTGCACAAAACGATTAAAAAATATGAATAATCGACGACGGTCGATTTCGAAACAAATTATATTTTTCAAACTAAGCCACTTTTACACGTAAACTATTTTGTATGAAAGGATATATCTTGTAGAATATAATTTTTAAAAGGTTAGGACTTTTTCAAACTAATTTTACACGTATAAATATATATAGGAAAGGATATTTCTTGTGGGAGATGGAATTTTTGGAGATTGGAATGGTACCTATAGTGGACAACAATGGAATAAGTAAATTTTATTATAAATTGCTTTCTGAAGTTATATGGAAATTATATATTTTACCTTTTTTATATTAATTTTTATTTGTTAAAATAATTAGAAAATCGGGTTAGTCAAATATTAAGTCTAAAGTATTATTTTTTTATTTCATTTATTTTATGCATTATGCAAATTAATTAGTTTTAAATTAATAAATATCTTGTTAAGTCCATCAATTTATTTTGACGGATCAATTCAATTGATTGATAATAGATACAATAGTTCAGAGTCAACAGTATGCTCTTCTGTTCACTGAGGCGATTCCATTCCCAATCGCTAACGATTACATCCTTATAGGATGATCCTCCTCTGATTAATTTGCAATGCAATTTTTGCGTATTTTGGGAATTATTTGTATGGAACACCAGACCCAAGGGCTCGATCCCTTCAAAAAAAATTTAAAACCATCCTCATTGGTATAAAGTCCCTATCCTATGATTGAAACCGATTGGATGAATGGTGTGGCAACTTATAAAAAGGACCCCCTTGATTTAGGGAACGGACCCCTCGGTTTCAAGCATGCCACTAATTTCATATAAGCTTTTTCCTGAACTCATTCCCGTCAAAAAATTATAAAAAAGTTTTAATTTTAGATAAATTTGTATCGGCGCCCCTAGGCCCCGGGATTGAACCCCGTTGGTTCTGGATATGCAACTTATACATGGTCAAAATTTCATGACTCGTGCGCCACCTATTGTAAAAAAATCGCACTGTGCTCACGACCATCGTCTTGCCGAGATAACTTTTATGTCAATCGGCCGTATAGTCTTTCAGATTTTTGTGAACATACATACAGACATAATTTGACTTTTATATATAGATTCCAATTTGCTCTAATACCATATAAAATATTCCGGGGGTGAAGGGTGAACCATTTCGAGAATATAGGACTCTCATTTAATAGATTTCGCGAAGATATAAAACAGTTTTTTCCAATTTACTATATATAATCACCCGAATATATATATATATATATATATATATATATATATATATATATATATATATATATATATATATATATTTATATATATATATATATATATATATATATATATATATATATATATATATATATATATATATATATATATATATATATCTTAGGGTGACCCATTGTTCCTCATGTCTGATTTTCTACCGAGCACAGGACTAAAAATATTAGTTTTTATTAGAAACGACCTCATGCAAATTTTAAGGTCGGACCACGTTTAGGGGTAGCTCAAATTGGTTTGTTGCAAAAAAACACTAAAACGTTCTTTAGAGGCGGTTTTTCATCCCTTTCACTTCAGCTCGTTCAAGTAATGCCGGTTTAATATTTTTTAGTAGTTATTAGTACTTTTGGTTGGCCTATAGTAGAAAATTTATTTTTGGGCTGTTTCTCGCAAAAAAATTGTGCTCCTAAGCTTCAGCGTGTTTTTATAATAGTACCTGTTATTTTATTATATGTTTCACTACTTGTGGTTATAGAGCCCTGAGACACGAAAACTATGAGGTATTGCATGTCACTATAACCAAAAAATTAACAATTTTATAGCCCTTAAACGACCAAAAGGGATAAATATCAAATAATTGTTTGCTACTTGCTAAATCAATGGTTAGGGTTTATTAATAAAATGTTAAAGAGAAACTTAAATAGATAAAGACTTGTTACTTGTACTGTCTCTGAACATTAATTAATTCCTCAATAATGATTCTAAGATATAGCTTGTCACAGTGAAGTTAGGTTCCATATTTTTAAAAGATGAAATTTTGGTTAAAGGCCACGAAATGTTAACACATTTCAAATGCGATTAACTAGATTTTTATATTTGATATTTTTACTAGTTTTTCTGTTGCACAGCATCCTTAATATTAGTTTTTGTTACTAAAGGAATTCTCTTAGAGCGATGTTATAGTGATATATGTAAGTGGTTCTCCAACAAACATAAGTGATAAACATAAAAATTCTTTATAATCATCTCGCCCATTATGAATTTTTCCAAGTTGACCATTAATAAAGGTAATAATATTCTCTTTCTCTGGTGAACTAAAGATTTCCTGAACATTTGCGTCATATAAACTGGAGCTTATTTGGGTATGGTTAAAATATTTCCACTGCCTTTTAAATTTCTGAAAAAGCTGAATGTCGGGTTCACTTGATACTTCCTTTAACAAGCTACTAAAAATAGCAGATACAATTAATTCATATATATGATGTCTGCAAGTAAGCAGTGCTCGGATACTATAACGCACAGTCGGTCAACCATTGTTCTCTCTGCTATATATTCTAACATTTCTCCATCCCAATGTACGGTTAGAATAGAATCAGAACTGCGAGACTTAAATTAACATATCGTCACTGATTTCCTTCCTGAGCCGTTGTCGATGGCGACGTATGGTCCTTTTGGAAACTGCAATTGATTCTAAATCATGCCCTAATGCATTTGCAGTGGTGGCGATTAGAAGAGCAGCTCTTGAATTGCTTATTTTCGATCGATCCGTTTTTCATATGTAGCGATGAGTGAGATGAAACGGAATTTTTTGTTTGCTTTGTTTCTTTTCTACTGGTGCTTGATATTCACTGCCGCTAGAAGACAATGTAAGTGAGCTGGTGTCCAAATGATTAAGTTTATATCTGTTTCTTGAGATATACTTGTTGAAGGTTGTGGATCATTAATCGCCAATGTGGAATTGCTCTCATCCATTGATCGTAATGCAAAAACACAAAACAATTAATATTTTATAAAACTTAATTTATTATTCGAATAAAGATGTTGCTGGTTCAACTTCTAAAAGAATAGTCATTGTTTAAACTAAACTGATCCTATTTTATACATTTCATAAAACTAGGCGTACACACACATAGATTATATGTGTTTAATTGCACTTTATTTATCTCCACAAAAATACACTCAATAAGTACAAATCCACTAAAATAGATATGTTCTCGCAGATATGTATGCACGGCCAAACGACCTGTTGGGCGTGTGTCAACTATAAAACTGTTAATTTTTAGTTATGTTGGCGTGCGATGCCTCATTGTTTTCGTAATTCTTTGCTCTATAGCCACAAATAGTGAAATTTAGTCAAGCAAGAAAGGCACTAATTTAAAAATTAGCCGGAACTAACCAGTTTTAATTTTTTTGAACGAAACAGCCCGAAAACAAATTTTCTACTATACGCCAACCATCTTAATTTATCTTTTCATTGGATCCGGCATACTCAAATATACTTAGAAAATATTAAACCGGCATTACTTGAACGAGCTGAAGTGGAAGAGAGGAGAAAACGTCACTTTTTTAAGATTTTTAAATGTAACTAAAACAAATTGTGTGTGAGATATTCACATAATTTTTGTATTTGAAAGTATATCTTGTGGCACTAAGTATGGAGCATAACGTCGTTCAAATATCCGCCGCGAGAGTTCAAATTTTCGATGACTTCGTCGCATAAATCTAGTTGAATTTGGTAGATGTTGTTCGTTATGTTGTCTTTGAGCGCATCAAGAATTCTAAAGGCGTTAAATTTCAAGATCTCGGTGGCCAGTTCAAGTCACCACCATCATGATGAGCACAATACTCTTACAGTTGTACAACTTCGATGATGGATGTTTGTAAGTAAGATCCACAAGTCATAATTACTGATGAACAATTTAAAATTTTCGTTGGCAAAAAATTCCCGCTAAATAATCTCAATCCACCAGGATCTTGAAGAGAAATGAAAAATCATTCTGGATATTTCGTTATTGTGAAGGTGCCTTAAATCGAATATCGAATATGAAAACTCAATCAGATTTAGTAAGTAGTAATCAGAAGGGAAAGTTATTGCGTTTGTTTTTAAATTTTAAAATGGGTTTTGAAACCAATCGATAGATCAATTTTACCTTTAAAAAGTAAACAATTTTGAAATACTCGAGAAAGAACTAGAGTGATTTAACAAGTATCCTCAAAGAAGGCAATAGTTAATTTCAAATCTTCACAAATGCAAAACAATCCCGTACTACCGCAAACTTCAGGACTTGCACCGTTGCTCTTTATTCTATATACAAATGGCTGAGTAGAAGTTATAGAAGATCGCAGCAATACTAAAAAAATCAGAATCATTGAAGTAAAGTATTTTAATCTGGGAAAAACACAACTGGACACTTTTGAGACTTCATTTGGAAGTTAAAGAGAGAATACTGATGAATTTATGTGGTGAAACTATGTTATTTACACTATAGAAAAGGGAGATCTGCTAAAATATGTAAGTTTTTCCCACTAGGAATAGCATGCTGATAAACGCAAACATATAAACTTCCGAGTAACCAGCCATATTTTTCTGAAAAAGGACCATAAATTCGCCCATAACCGTCTCAGAACGATCGTTTTCCGTCCGTTTTACTGGACATCATAGACTGATGGACAAACTTTATATTTATCGCCATTTAGAATGTAACGTAAATATTGAATAAACGCACTAAAGAAAAATGTTTATTATTCAACAGTCGCGGGTTCAACACCAAACAATTCGAGTACCTACTAATTGGAAACATTTTAACATAATTTGGGTTAGTTTAATTAATCATGCTTGTACCACGAGACACGATTAGATATAATCCTAAACAATTAAAATGTTAGTAATTTCATAAAGTTATCATGTCCAATTTTAGTCTATTACAATTTAATAGGTTCAAAAACCCCGTCATTGGACGAAGAATAAGCGCCACTCAGCATAAATATTATTATTGCAAATATTAAATGCGGCATTGAAAATTTTTGCAGAAATCCATAAAGTTGAATTTAAAAATATATTTAATCCCACATTTATTGATAAAAATATTTTTATTTCAATTGTATTTAATTTTTATTGGCGACCACCCCATTAAAATATAATTCAAATTGGTCATAAACCAATAACAATTTGCTGTATTAACCAGATCAGTAATAAAAATTTATTAACAAGTTAATTATTAAATTAAAGATAATAAAAAAATAATATTTGTACATTGCGCCCATATAAAATATTCCTTAAGTGGTTTTATACGGTAGCTTGGTATATGCTGGTTATTTACCTGCAACTGTACTTTACGTAATTAAAAAATAAATCAATAAAACCAAAGGTAATTTTCAATTTAGCTAATTGTCAGTCAATCAACGTTAAAGGATTTTTTTAAATAATTTTTCTACTAATCATTAAAATTACAATTTCACAAGAAAACTTGTTTCAAGATCTAAAGCATTTTTATTGCTTTGCTTCATTTTTTCGCGATACAAAAGGTTTTTACCATGTGTAAGTTTTTCGCATAACGAAAGTCATGTTGGGTAAGTATTGTAATCGCGAGGCATCTCACATTTTTATGTTTGCCTGCTAATTGAATCTTTCTGGTTGCGATGAATCGTTATTTGGATTCCACAGTGTCTTTCATCGCTCGGTTCTTATAGATTTTTTCAACAATATAAATAAAATTTAGAATACGGAATAGTTTAGGGTCTTGTGGTGATCTTCAATTATTGTTACAGTAACTATTCTTTCTAATCATTACGTAATTACAATAACGTAATAACAATATACCGATAATTATTAATAGTTAAACAAGAATCTCAGTCCAAGTCTGAAGTAATTGGAATCATGGTTCACCCACCAAGCGAATTACCAACAATTTTTGTCTTAACCACCGATATGTTGCATTTAAAATAAATTCGTTTCTTTATAATTAGCATTTTCAATCAGCAAGAAATCTTAGATTAAGGAATACTTTTAATGTTATCTTTTAATGGAACTAGATTTTTACTAGCAGAACTTCACAATATGCGCTATTGTGGAGAGCTTAGTCAATATTTGTTTCAATTCTTTCTTCACTTTGATTTGATACCACGTAGTTACTAATACAAGATGAAAGAATTTCATCGCAATGTCAAGTAAAAGGTGAGTGATAAAATCATACATTTTCGGAGCTTTTGACTATCTGAGAATCGAAAGACATCAACTCGCACTCATAAAAAGAATCGAAGAATCTGATACTAAGTTATGAAACATCAATAACTAATTATAGATGGTCACAATCACCACGTAACTACTACATACATAATGGAAACGTAATTTATTCAGAATAGCGGCAATTATCGCTTACACCGTGATATAAATGTTGAATATTAATTGCATTGCCATCGAGCATTAAGCTGTTCTGTAAGTTTCAGCGCTCTATCAAGTCCAGAAGTTGGTGAAAATTCGATTGCAAAATACCGAGGGCAGACAAAAAAACTTAAAGCGAGCTAAGTAAAACGTGGTTAAATAGTGTTTAATAGATATGGCAATACGTACAAACAAACCCGTTTTAAAATGAAGTTCGTAGCAAAGAAAGCATACAAATTTGTTACGTCCAATTTAGTTAAAATGTAATTATAATTGAAGTGCTTTTGGATAGACATTATTTTTTGTTTTTCCGCCTGGTATGCGTACACAAATAAATCAGATGGTTTTCCGAGACGTAAGCAGGCCACATACAACTGTATATGTGAGGAACATGGATTTTCCAAATTTAGTTCACACACTTGTAGCAATTGCCCCTGTGCTTTATTGGAAACTGCAAACGTCTCCTTTAAATATCTCACTTAAAATTGTAGCGTCGATGATATTGTTCGTAACTTGTTTCAAGCATGGTGCCGTTGCAAAGTCATGGTGGATTGATGTTTTGGAGATGAATGATAAGCATGCCAATTTTTAATGTTAAAATGTGTAGTGGTATGTCTGGCAAATCAAGTGAATTCCAGAGTTCAGTTGGATAATACACAACTTTGTCTTCATTCATTATAGTATTGATGGACTTAAACATTTCGTTTCGCTTGGCATTTCGTGTCGAATGATGAAATTGATGACTTTGACATCGTTGATTTCAGCTGCTAATATAGGACCTACAGTAAACCACTGATTTTTGTAATTCTGTGCGATATTTGGGAAAAACTGGTGATTCATCTATGGTTGCTGTGATTTTACAGGTAGGTTTGTTGGGAATGTGAAACATTGTATGGATTCATCGATTTCATTTTGACATTCCCACTATCCAACAATTATTTTGCAAAACGTCCAGCGGATGCATCATCTTGTAGTGGTACGTGCATTTTGATCTAGAAAGTCAATTTCTGTCGTATAACTGGTAGAGTTTGTGTAAAATCACCAGATAATAAAATATAATCATATAATTTTGTTGATATTGCATGTTGGTATCTCATTGATTTGCATATAACGGAAATTTCAGTGCTGAATGTGTTGTTTGACCACAATCCACAAGAGTTGCCGCAATTCAAGATGATGTAATTGAGAATGCAATATTATTTCGTGATGGTATGTATAAAATAAGAGAAATGAGAAAAGTTTTGCCTGTGCCACCGGGCGCAACTATAGGAAATACAATCCGTCAGTTGAGCTTGTAATTCCGTATATAATTCTCTCATAAGCTAAGCGTTGTTCAGGAACCAACTTTCTAAGATTCGTTTGCACAAATGAACTCAATTCTTCAAAAAATATGTTTCTCTTTGTAAATCAGGATCGAAAATATCGTTTGCAAATGGATTTAGCCCAGCGATTCCCAGTTGAACCAATGCTCTATTAGCGATTGTCAAACAAATGTCCTCAATCGAAACCAAAGCCTCATATACACATTTGGTATGAAGTGAATGTCCTGATTTTGATTCATTGCACGCAAACGATTTAGGATATCTTGCGATTTTATGGATTGGTTGGGAAGCACGTTGTAAATATGACTTTAAGTAACGTTCGTATTTGCTGTTGTTGTGAAATATTCGATGCATCAGCGAGTAAAATGTCCTAATGTGTGCAATTTCATGGCAAGCTTCACGTTAAGTGACACATACTTGACCGTTAACAGTTCTCAATTCTTGGATGGATGTCGGTCCACGTACATTGATTAACAGTAATCGCAAGTAAAAGCATTCTGCATTGTTTCGGCCTAAGACGTCGCTAAGAACTGCTTTACCTTATTTGCGACGTTGAAACTTTTTGCTGATGCATTCCATGTGTAATATATTGGCACTTTAGAGTAAAAAGCGTCTTTGCAAATATATAATCTCCACACAATTATAAAAATTCAGTTAACGTTGCGGTGGTGACAATGGCAATGCTCTTGCACGTGTATTTTCTATAGTGAAGTATGCGCGCGGTCGATTTTGAAGGTACACTACCAAACGAACAACTGTTGGGCATACTGCTTTGTTGCTAATATTGTAACGTCTCAACGGACATTGGTCGACTTCATCAATAGATGCAGTTGCATTTCCCACTCCAAAACTGCAATATAGCTTGCTCTGTTGACATATATGGAAATTGATTTGATCGATTTCACCGAATTGCAATATTCGACATTGATGTACTCGTATGCTATGTAAGTTTTCGAGAGCACCTGTGAATACGGTACAACCCAACGATTATCAACTTCAACATCATTGTTTCTTCCTTTTAAAGTGATGGATTTGTCTCGATTTCCAGTTTATCGTCGACGATAGACTGGATATCGGTCATTGTCAGTGCGTTAGTCTCAGAAAAAACGTCTCTTGGGTATTGGTTCATGCATTTGCCATCAGACTTTGCTGAGTTGTTGTTGAGTAAACTACATGGACCATGAATCTTGTTTTCGGTGGCGACTTCAAATACGTTTGTGTCAATGTCGATATCTAAGTATATCTGCTGAGATGACTCGTTTAATTTAATCTGGTGTTACTTTTTCGAGCAACCAAATCAAAATATGTGAATGTGGCAATCCTCTTCATTACCATTCAATTGGATACATCCTACAGAGTGCCTTTCCAAAAAACATAAAGAGTGGACAATGAAATCCATTAAAGATTTCAATTTTTGTTTGAATACACATGCGGAAATATCATGACAATCCGATGATGATTGTCCAGCTAACAAAAATTCTTTTATTTCATTCCACGTATGGTTGCATGTGAATGTAATAAAGAAATCGTTGCGGTCATATGCATGAAGATATTGCCATTGCATCTTGTATTCATGCATGTGTCATGAACTCCCTGTAAATGGGCTGGTAGTATGATTTTTCCCAATTCTTTGGGATTCACATTGCCATCATTAACAACTGGTCGTTAACATCGATATGAATAGTATTCAAGGCACTGACTTTTTAATTCGTTTACTCATCTGTTTGTGGATTTCTCAATTTGATGTTGAAATTATATCTATCTTCTCCTTTTTTTATTAACTATGCAATCTATTCTGTATTCAGTAGCCCAATCGGGGATGTACACATTCATCGGTCCGATTCGGGACTGTCCGTATCGGGTTTCGAACCCAGTACCTCCTGATCCAAACGCCAAAGCTTTAACCACCAACTTAGGCCACCTTATTTATGCTTACGTCGTAAATTCGTGTAAATAGAGGCTGACGAGAAGGAATTTTGGTGATTAATACAAAAAAAAGTTTTAAAAAATTCGACATTCATTTTGGAAAAAAATTGTATGGGGGGATAATTTTTTGGCACCGACCACTTCATAAATATTACGAAACCCGTTTTTTGGTATAAATTACCTATGCAAAGTTTGAATCAGATTGGATGATGGTGTATAAACTTTGGAGAGTGTCTTGATCTAGGGACCGAACCCCTCGATTTCAAGAGTCATTCCTGAGAAAACATTTAATAAAATTGAAATTGTAGAAAACATTAGTACCGTGGCCCAGAGGGGTTCAACTTCTTCAAAAATATCTTAAGGTTGGTTCTGGACATGCAACTTATACATCATAAAAATTTCATGATGATTGCTTGAGCGGCTGAAACGCTCTTTTGGAACAAATAAAGATTTTTGGGAAAAAATTGTATGGGAACACCTAGATCCAAGGGTCCGGTTCATTGAAAAATATTACGAAAACCTGCTCGTTTTGATATAAAATATCTATGCAAAATTTGTAGAGAGTAGATGAATGGTGTGGAAACTTACAAGAAGGGTATTCTTGATCCAGGGGATGGACCCATCAGAAACGAGCGTATCACTATTTTAATATAACCCCTTTCCTAAACTCATTCCCCTGAAAAATTGAAAAACAAAATGAAATTTTAGAACATTTTTTTACCGGGATGAATGATATAGCAACGCATAGCACACATCGAAATTCCATTTTTATACTGGTATATATAGGTTTTCCTCAAAAAGGCGCGGATTCTTCCAGTTTTCCTTCTCTTTCCGTCTTCTTAACAAAATCAACTTGCGATTAACAGTTGTGTAACCTGTTTTTAGCACAGTATTTTCTTTAACAGGTATGCACACGCATTGACCGATTCACAAGTGGTGGAAGATGTTAGCGGCCAATCGGTTACAGCAAATTTTTGATTATCGTCAACTTACTATTTGGAACTATCACTATTACCATCCATTGTGGTAGACTAAGATATAAATCTATAGGTTGAACAATGAATATTTCTCCGTATGGTAACCAGAAATAATATTTTAATTAATTAATAAGAAAGACTACCACAACAAACTATGTAAGTCTAAATATTTCAAAAACAAATTTTAGTGAATATAATTAGGTTTTGTACTTCAAATTAACGATGTTGCAAAATACTTTCAATTTTATACAAAAATTTCCAAAATTTTATAAAACCAGTTAAACGTTTTTACAAATTTTGTAAATTTAGAGAATTCTAGATTACTTTGAATTTTAACTAAAATGAATTGAGGAATCTACAAAGCAGATTCAACTTTACTCGATTTCAGTTTCTGAATTCCTCTTTTAAGTTTCCGCTCCATAGGTGGATGGATGATGATTCTAATAATATTTTTTGCAAAATCACGGGGCTTAAAAATTCCAAAACTCAATATTAGGCTAATTACAAGTGACCCATACGCGCCCCATATATAAAAAAATATTATAAGCCGTCAAAAAATGTAGCCGAGAGACCGTGGGTATTTCTTTTAATGGCAGTACGAATGAAAACATGAAAACTATTAAAGACGCATCATAGTTTATCAGAATCGGAGACGAATTACTATAAGGATAAAATATTGTAAAATTTATTCGACAATGTGGATGAGAAGCTGTGGATATCTCTAGAATCAGCGGTTCATCAGAATCGAGTATCATCACAATTTTAGTCTGCTGGTTCAGCTATCGGAAATATTAGGATAGAACCCGTGAACATCTCCAGGATTGACGGTACAAAATTTCGAAAATATGCAAATTAAGTTAATATTTAAAATTGTCAAATACATAGACAAAAATTATGAAACCATTAAAATGTTAATATAACTAACATAGGCGTTCGAGGCACCGTATAGGCTACCTCGCAAATAGTGGTTTGTTTGATCTATTTGTAAACGTTGACCGGGGCCCGTGAATATATTTATCTTGTTGGGTGTTATGAAAATGCTCACTTTCTAAATAAAATTTATTGTAGAAGAAATTTCAAAATTATACCTTAGTTAGATCGTAGAAATAGGCCTATGGATTGTTTTCTGGAAAATGTTAGCTTGGATCTGTAGGTATTTCTAAATTCGACGGCACAAAGTTTAGACTCGTATCCAATTTTATAATTTTATTTTGAAAATCCAATTGGAAAAATATAAAATTTCACAGTGTAATTTTTAATAATTTTCTTAGCACAAATTTCATAATCATCAAAATAAACATAATCATTTCCGTTTATATCTGCAAATGTTTAGATCGGACTCTTCGTATTGGAGAAAAGTATTGTTCGAGGAGTTGGATGGGCCCAATTTTTTTTATTGGAGGTGGGAAATATTATCATTATACAGCAAATTCCGATACGTGTATGCGGCATCGGTTTTCTTATGTGCCCACAAACTGAAAATGTTAAAAGGTGCTAATCATTTTATATCGTCTCTGTTGTGTTATATTCTCTGTTATATAGCTAAACAACAAATATTTTTGTTTATTAATTTTTTAATTAGAAATTAATTGCAAAAGCTTACGTTTTTCTGCTTTCGGTATATTTTTCTTATAAGCCATGCCGCTTCTTACAGTTTTTTTTGTTATTTATTCTTCTACATAAATTCATAACATTTGATGGGGCCCACGCAAGAGCGCAATGTGTTAGATTGCCGTAGTCGTGTAGTTTTTTATGTAATAAATAATTTTTAGTTTTGTTGTGAATTTTGTTTTACTACCATTTCGTTTAGCTACTTTTGACGCATTTCTGCTAGATCTCAATATAGAGACATTACACAAATCTAAGAACGTATACATTTATAATATTGCTGATTGGATTTATTGTTAAATAAAATAAAATTGAAAGGTTATATATTTTGACGTGTCTGTGATGATGGTGGCAAGACACGCTACATAAAATCGATTTTATTAGAACTCTTTCTAAATTTCCCACACACAAGAAAAAGGTACTCTTAATATTCGTTTTACACGAAAAACGTCCTAATTTTTTTATGTATAAAATATCATCAATAACAAAGTGTCAAATGTGGAGTGGATTGGACACGTTGATGGTAAATCAAACCATATAAATTGTTTATAGCGCACATGGTGAAAGTATATTGCCCGATATCCATCAAATTATTCAAATTTTGTATAAAAATCGCCGCACATCTTCCTTAAAAATTTAAATGGCCAACGAAAAAAAATGTCTTAAACAAGAATATAATTGGACATTCCATCAAATGAAAATATAATTTAAATATCCAATTAATAAGAAGCAGGTTTTAAATATACATATACACTGCGTTGTACATGTACGCGCATAACCAACGAAACTAAAAATCATCTTATCTTTCTGACATCTTTCTGTTGGCCATTATCTCATCACATGTACAAATATACACAAAACTTGAAGAAACCAAAATTTATGATTTATTGTATGTCTGTTTTATCAAAAAAATTTGATCTTAAAGAAAAATATGATAATGTATTATAGCATAACCGCGCGTACCAAATTCTACAGTCATGTCAATTCGATTAATAACAAAAAAAATTTGTTGTTTTATCGCGCACACCTTTAGAAAATTGTTATAAGATTTTGTGTCGATATCATTTATTTCAATGTATACGTTTACATGTTAGTGATTTTTACAAGATTAGATATTAGCGTGCTTAACGCAATGCTGTATAGATTAGTCATTTTTTACAAAAATTAAAGCCTTTAGATGTCGTAACATTGTTCATAAAATTCTTAGTTTTGTAAAGAAAGTGATGACAAGTGTTTTTTATTTTGTACGTAAATGGCACACGCAATAATTGTACATCTATAATAGAGGCCATACATTTGTGCATGTTTGGTCAGTTGTTCAACACTTGCTTATAGTTGTTTTACGTGGTATCGCAAAGACTGCCTTCGTAAAATTGAGTGTGAAATATTTAAATAGCTTTCTCCACTGAATGATTCAAGCTAATTTATAAAAACGAGGGGTTGTCGGCTGAAGAATCACAGCTATGAAATTTTTTTGGCACGATCATAATTTCTCTATGTCAAAAGTCTGAAATGAAAACGACTTGGAAATTTTATTAACACATAATTTGACAGAAAAGCTTCGTTTTGAGCAATTACCATTAATTTATGTTATTTTAAGATACAACAACAATCACGGCTGACAACCCGTTTCAAAAATGTTATTTTGACATTGTAGCCTTTTCTTTAAATAGAAATATGATAGTTCTAATTGTAAAATGTTGAAGCTACTTCTTTTCATAAGAAAATTAGTCGTGTTAAGTTCCAGCCTGTACTGAGTAAACGCAATTTTTGAATAATTAGATATCGCTACTTTTCATGAAAATACGTTCAATAAAAACTTGTTGATTGATTGGAGTATATCGTTCACTTTGCTTATGTACTCATCGTGATAAATATCTCGAGGAAAGAATAATGTATTGTCATGAGTTTAGAAATAGCTGGCTAGTAGTACCAGCGGTTGAGAAGTCCAAAGATTGCTACGTGCCAAGGTGTTGGGATTTTTTCCACCAAGAAATACTGGACAAGAGGTGCCTGGATAACGCCGATCCTATTACTACAGCCGTTTTACACATAAGAAGAATGAAGAATGGGAAAGGTACTTTTTGTTTATGAATGTTTTCTGTGTTAAATTATTTCAAATGTACCTGTAATTTGAGTATTTGCATAAATTTTGTAGATCGATGTAATTCCAGAATTTCGTAGAAATCGACGTAAAATTTAGAAGTTTTGACATTTGAATGAACAATTGATATTATGTTAACCAAGTACACATTTTATCGATAAAAAATATCAACAACAAAAAAATATGTTTTTTAGGAGAAACTGTAGAAAAAGCAAAGGCTGCTAGATTTATTTAAAGTAAAATGCAAATGCCTGCTATAATCTTATTTAGAGTTTTATGGATTTTATTGATTTTTTAATCGATACGATCTGTGCTTGGTTCCTACCCTGGGTAAAAACCAAGTGCAAATTTTATCGACTAAAAGAATTATAGCATTTTCTTTCGAAAAGATCAATTTTATTTTTGCCAAAGAACACAGAACAAAAGTGACGTTTGGGTTTGTGTGTGAGTGCAAATAAAAAATAAAAAATTTGTGTTTATGTTTACTGGGAAGACGACTAATCATTTTTGTCTTTCAAAATGTATTGAATAATTGAAATTATAAATGAAAATACAGGCGTTTGCTTTAAAAAAACACTTTTGGAATGAGAAAAAATGTCGCGCCGTTGTTTGTTGGCAATTTCAATTTGTAGTTTAACTTTTTGTATATGTGTGTGTAAACATCAAGGAAATTCAACAAATTTTTTGGATTTTTGTAATTGATCAGGGATCAAGAAAAAGATCAAAATAAATCAAATGTCTAATATGTAATAATGTCTACTAATGTCAAATTGTTGATCTGTGATCAAATTTTTTGCCAACGAAAATGAAGTTAATAACATATCCATAAAATCCATAATAAAATTGTTATTATGTTGTCCTTTGATTTTTCCAAGTGACTAAATAATACTAAATAATTACGTTCTTTTACGTCAAGTATATATAGTAATTATGCAAAATTTTGTCCTCCAGGTTTTTGCAGATTCACTATTTGCTATATTACCGAAGTAAAAAAAAATAGTTTGGCTGCCGGAAGTGTCAGCTTCCATAGGAGGTTTTCCTTGTTTTGCATATATTTTGTATAGTATCTCATTTACGAGAAAAACGGTTATGATCTAAATTAAATTTGCAACAATACCGGACCAGATCAGTTTTCCAAAATTCTGTTAGCCCAGACGAATTGATTGATTGGGATGGAACTTCATACATAAGATTTTCCCAAAAACAGTGACAGGTTCCATAGAAGCTGTTTCGTTTTTTGCATGTATTTTGAAAAGTATAGGTTTTACGAAAACACGATTAAATTAAAAACATTGTAGATTAAATTTTAATTAAAAGTGTTCAGATCATATTTTAAATTTTACCGGAAATGATGAGTTTTGATAAAAAACTTTGTTTCACCAAAATTCGGCATCTCTACAAACCAGGCGGATGAAAACTTATTACTAAAGCTTTTTCCATAAAATGAGACAGCTATGCGAAATGTGGTGGACATCTGTGTACCAAAAGTGGCAGGTTCCGTAGCGGTTTTTGCAAAAATTGAGCAATGAAGATTATGCATTTTTAACAAAGACCTTGTTGGTGTTCTAAAATTTAAGCAAGCTAAGCAATGATTTTTGATTTTACAAGACAACTTTTATCACAAATCCTGTGGATCCAATATTTTTATTTAGAAATTAAGTGTGGTGCATTTGAGATCTATGTACATTTGTGGTAAAAGAAAGTCGGGTGCAAGCTACAACAATTACACGTCACCGTTTATTTTCTTTTTCCAATTTTTCATAAACAAATTATTTTTTATGTTAATAATTGTAATCGATAAAATGTTGGTTGGTTTCTATCCCGTATATGAACTAGGCGTAAATTTAATCTTTAAAAAGTTGTGATTAGTTAGGTTTGTGTCTTTGCTTATATGAACTACTCGGAACTATGCTTGCTATTTTAGCATGAGTAGATAGAAGTATTGCTACCAAATTTTTCCGGTTTAATATCGGGTATTATATTTACAAAACACATTTTATAACAAAATTAAAATATTAAATTGTTTAAATAAATTATTCGTTTTTGTTGTTCGATAACGATATAATTGTTTATTATGATTATTTTAGTATTATTTATTTATTTATTATTAAAAATTATTTTTAATTTATTAAATATTAAATTTATTTGTACCAAATATTTTATTATTTATCCGCTATATATAATGGCGAGCATTGTCGTTTAATGTTTGTTGCTGTTGTAGCAGCTGTTGTGACCACTGATTGAGTGGTTGAGACCATTGCATCCAGATACTAATGGCTTCATTACTTTAAAAATGTTACTATATGACGTCAATTTATGTCGACAATTCCAATCTGTCTGTAAATGGCTGTAGATGGCAGTGTAATCAAATAAATGATTCGATTATCTTGTATAATTTTTTTAGTAAAACGTTAACCGCAGTGAAAAACAGCAAATTATACAATAATATCAATTGAAATTACATTATATTTTATAATTATTAAAATATGCATTAAACATTTTGTTAAACCCTAAATGTCAAATACTTTTTGCGAACATTCCTGCCATCTACAGTATAGGTAGAACAAAATAAACGGTACACATAAATTTGGTGACGTATCAAGAAGTACTGCCTGGGTACTCTAGTTTTATGTTGTTTACCAGTTGCACTTGGTAAAACCACCGGACGGCGATTTAGAGTTGTGTCAGTAGTTGCGCTGATATTGCGAGATGTTATATTGGTGATATGTACCATTCGAATATTTGGTTGCAATATTCTAACCGCAAAAGCACCTTCCCCAAATGAGTCATACAATGAAAAGGATCGCTCATTTAGATCGTTTGGTTGATTGGTTGGGAAACAAAACACAATGTTGATCACCGTTTTTATTTGTTACTAAAATATTATGACAGAACATCAAGACACAAGAGGAACGCGACAGTTGACATGGTTGTGTCGTTCACTGAACCATGCGCGTCGATGAATCATGGACCATGGGAGTTGCATTATCCACGCAGGAAGACAAAAGCCGTCCTGTTGGTATTGTTCACTGCACCATGTGCGCCGCTGAATCAAGGGTGTTGCATGCACATGGTTGATGGCGTGTTCACTATTCCACCGTAGGGTTCTATCGCCATTGTGGGGGCAAAAGTTGATCTTTATAATGTTGGTGCGTGGGTGCGAACGGCTTTAATGCTCTGCCATTTTCGCAAATTTTTTTATCACCACACCATTAAATATTTTTTTTACTTACTATAATTTTAATTTTATTATTTCCCGGTAAAAGCCAGCGACGGGATCACCACTTATAACGTTATATTATTTAGTATTATATAAAACAAACTTTTATATTGTTATTATTTAAAACAATTATTTATGTTAATTCATATTTGTATTCATCGTTTATAATGACGGACGGTATCAATTGGAATACTCGTCGTATTATTCTAGTTGACTTCTTGTTTGTTCATTTTTGTAAACATGGTGTTTACTCAGAGTTGTAGTAAACAACATGGGTGGCGGTTTGAAAACGAGCCACGTTTTATATTGTTTACCAGTTACACGTGGTCAAACAACCAGTTGGCCATTTAGAGTTGAGCCACTAATTTCGTTGAGATGATGAGCTGTTACATTTGCGATATGTACGACTAAAATATTTGGTTGCAATATTCTAACCGCTACAGTTCCAGTCGACAGTTTAGCTTAACTACATACAAGTTCTTATAAGTACTGGCGGTTGGTCGACTGGAAAGCAAGACATTTATAAAAAAAAATTGTAGCAGGCCTTTTGTTTCACCGAATGATCATCAAAACATTAAGCGCCTATTCCATGGAAAAAATTTACTGACAGTATTTTTTTACTGAAAAACGAAAACAAAAAAATCTTAAAATTCCATTAGAGTGACAAAGAAAAGAAATATCTTTTATTTCATTTGTATAGCAAAGGTTTATGGTTTAATTTTGACAATTACATTTATTCATAACCTAAAATTGTCATAAAAGTTGAAATTCGTACATCGTTATAATTAAAATTTATAATTTTTATTAATATACTGGTAACCAAGATTTGGAAGATTTGGATTATTTAGGTCCACTAAACATTATGAATCTAAATAATGTTCAAAATAAGAGAAAAAAGTAACGATAGTGTTGGATACGCCCTAATTATTTAGATTAAAAAACAAACTGACATTTGACTTTAAAAATGGCGATCGATTTATTTTGTATGAGTGTGAGAAAAATTTCTTATCTTTACATACATTTTTTTTAGATGTGTTAACAATGCTGCCATAAAAAATACTTCAGTTTACATTTTTTTGTAGCACGTTATGGCAGCACACTAACATGTGATAATTATTTTCTCAGTAAAATTTTACTGACAAATTTTTTGTTTCGTACACGTACATCTATATTTTTTTCTCGCTTTTATTTTTACTTAAAGTTTTTCCATGGAATAGGCTCTTTATTCAGAAAACATTTTTGTTTAGAAAACATTTTACTCTATAGTAATCTAGTTTACCGATTTTTTCCTCGCTAAAATTCGTCCCTAATTCTTATACCGTTGAACACAATGCATAGTAATAATTTCTACATTTCATGTAGTTGAATACAACTTCGATTGCGAAAACTAGTGATTACAGAAAGCTCTACTTGCGCTGATATAACAAACAAAGAGACCATACTATTAGTCTTGCGATGCGAATTCCATTTAGAGTAAATGACACACACATTTTTATTAGAATTATCGAAACCATACCAGGTGCCACATTCTACCTTAATTCCTTCGGTTTTTACTTTCGCTATTGCACCCGTTTGTAATAAAATATAATTTTTTTTTCTTATCAGGATGTTTTGGTTTTGTATATCGAAAGTATAAATCGAACAAAGAAGAAAAAGGTATTCATAGGCGCTTCATACACTTGAAACAATATTTTGATCATCACATCTTAGTATTTGAAATTTATTATACACTGTATCATTCATTAGTAAAATATTACTATTATTTGTTTTATTTACTAATTTGGGTTGTATGTTTTGTATTGCGATACAAGAAGAAGAAATGAATTAATTTAATTCCGATACAAATCTTTACCAAAGAATACAAAGAAAATCCAATAAATTACAAACAAATCTTAAATTTTAACAAAAATAAATAAATTTAAAATATGTTTGTTTTATTTTTATGATAAAAATCTTTTTTGAACTTATAAAATCAATTAGTTTTTTTGTTCTGCATTATAAAAGATTTAAAGACAAAAATAAATAAATTTACAGAAAAACAAAAACACAAAATAAACCCAATCAACTCTCGCAGGTCTAAGAAGAAAATTGAATTCATACAACAAACCCACATTTTAAGGTTTAATATTTTTCTCTTGGTATTTTTATTTGGTTGTTAATTTTGATATTTAAAAAATACTTTTACATGGTGAACTACGAGTTATAAGTCAGATTGAGATGATTTACTACATATGTAAGACGTAACTGCAACAGAAAGTGAAAGTTATTTGGGGGTTTTGTGTTTTTTGCCATGTTGCAGGACTACATGAAAGTGGGTAGGTGCATCTTACGATATTATGAAAACGAAAGAAAAAACAAATCATTGATGTTAATGACAAATTTTGTTTTAAGGCAATAAATAAAAACATTAGATATGACATTGTCAAAAATTTTATATTAGTCATTATTAAGTAAGAATGCGGCTGAGTAGTCGCGTAAATCATTTAATATTGTAAAAATTGATTTTAGAACCGATTTTCCCCTATTCATAGTTTATCATATAGTTTTTGATTAATATTTGAATTTAACTTGACTACGTTAGTAGATTTTTTTGCTAATCTATTATTTCTACTTAATTTTAAATCTAATGAGAATGTTTTCACAATAATCGAAAGGCGGTTGGAATGCTAATCCGTCTCGAGTAATTCCTTATAGTTTCTTCTGATATTACTCTAGCTGTAAAACTATCCAGGTAGCTAGATAATTGTTTTATATCAGTCTATGAATAAAAGCATTTAAAAGTTTATTACTAATATTTTACTATATTGTGTGTGGAGGTAGGAATATGTAGATGCTGGATATTTCAATTGGAGTTAAATAAGCATTTTTTTATTTTTTACGACAAGGAAGGCTCTTCTCCCTTATTTGAGAATTTAGGTTGGTTTAAACAATGTTCTGTCCATTTAAGATCAATTATCCCATGTTCTGTCAATTAAAGATATATTTATATTCGCGGCGGGTTTGATAAAATGCCATAACTAAGGGTTTAACGTTTTGTTGAAGAGTTGCGCATGCAGCACAATGTAATTTTGTAAACCTCACAAATTTTTTCAAATTTTTTTTAGTAATAAAAATTAGCAGAAAAAAATGAGTGATGGAGTGAGTGGTCAGACATACCAAAATCGGCCAATTATATTAATCAAACGGTCGTACTTAATGGTTTATGCTTCTAACAAAAACAGGACAATTTCCTTGCTAATAATTTAAATTGTCGACATTAAATTTTGATAATTAGTCAGGCATAATAACTGGTTATTCACATTAACTTAAATAAAAATGTGAATTTTTGAAAATTTGTAAGAATCCCAACAATCAGTTTCGAACGGATGAGATTATTGATTTGGAAAAATCAGTCTTTTCATCAAGTCGCGACGACTGATGTTGTATTACTTACATTATAATATGGTCTATATAGTCTATATAAAGGGGTGGTTGGGAAGTTGATTATCATAGTCGTTTGTCACACAGATTTGACGCTAAATGGAACAATTTCCTATGATTGTGTATTTAATTCGAGAGTACTGAAGATACACCAATGTACGGAACAATCACAATAAAACCCATAACAATAGAAAACAAAAGTAAAAATTATAAAATAAATTCGTAAAAAAACACGAAAAGTTAATTGTGATAATGGAAACATAGATGAAAAATATGAAAGAATCGATTTCGTTAGGCTAGCAGTAATTCGCTAGTACTACAAATACATGGTATTGTCCTATATATATGATATGATATGATAGAGGCGTACCGGCCAGCTATAACGGCGATCCTAGGTATGTTACCATAATCCTGAAATATCAATAATCAAATGACCGATTATATCTGAATACGAATAATATTTCAGCATTATTAGATAAGGTTGATTAGGAAAGGATGTTAGTCACAGAAACAACTAGGGCGAAACCGCAGCAAAGTCATTTTATAACTACTTAAATATATTAAAATGTTAGTCTCAATTATATTCACACTCTAGATTAGATTTGTTAGTTTATTAATTTAGGTTAGTTGTTTTGGAGGTAAAGGATATTATTATTTATCATATGTATTCGGCATCAGTCATAATAGACTGGTTAGGTTATTTAATTCACATCTACGAGTCATCTCATCATATACTGCTTGTAACCTTATTCTTCCCATCCAACACCATCTAACCGAGGGACTTCAGCTTCGTACATAGAAAAAAAAGATTACTAACATAACGCAAAAATCGCATTATTCAATGATTTTTACCCCTTGATATTCAACCCATTAAGCCCATTGCTTAAATTAAGAAATAGCTCGAATAATACTATAAAATTAGTAATTCTTCTTCTAACATAATTATTTTTTAAATCAAGAAAGCCCTACTCGATGATGACCTAAATATTCCGTTGATATTGTAAAAAAAATATAAATTCGGTATTGTCATTCAGCTACCTATATTTAAATTCATCCAACTAAAAGCAGGGTTAATTTATATCTAACGTTCACACAACTTCACTAAAACATAACCTGAATTCAACCAGAAGAGATCGTCGAAAAACAACATTCCATAGCAAAAAGTCTTTGGATCGTTAACATATTGATTGTATTAAGTCAAAGCGTAAGTAATTAAATAGACCCCTGATCAAGAATGTTGCAATCACAATCTTTCCTGACCTTCTGGTATGTTTAAATTTTTTTTTTAATAATAATAAAAATGAATTGAATTGTATTTGTCGACAACTTTATTGTTTTAAGTCAGGACTTTCGACAAAATTTCAATTTATAGAATTGTTTAAAGTAAGGAACGAAAAAATATTAAAATATTAAAATAACTGTAAATAAAAACAATTAATTATTTGTTTGATTGATTGATCAGAATGTACGGCCAAGACCAAGCAGACCATACACCCCCTTCACATAACAAGATGGAGAGACAGGAAAGGTCATCAGATATGACAGACTCGACCCGGTCACAGACACCCATGCAGTCCCCCCGACAGTTAGTAAAGCACAAGACGGCACAATAACTCCGCCCCCTGGATACAAACAATCAGCAATCAAGATCGTAAAAAAAAATTGGTAAATGGTAAATTTCCTAAAACCTAATTATTATGAGTGATTAACCATTTCCTCCACCCAACTCGAGCAAACAATATTACTATAATTAAGATCCAATTACTCATATCATGCAAAATTAAATCTAGCTCTCATTAGCCCAATTTATAATTAATTTAATTTAACAATATAATTTATTACTCAGAAGCTGAATAACCGGATAGAGGAACAACACCAAAATTAGTCAATCTCTGAAATAAAAATACGGCAAGTAGTAGAAAAATAAAACACACGGTTTATATGCATGCAGGCCCAAACAACGTAGACACGAAAAAACACCCCCACATAAATGCCGTAGCCCCACGATCCTACCCATCCACATCCTGTACATGCGGAGGAGAAACAAACCCCCAGTCACCCGAGTATAAACTCTGCCCATCCGCCCTCAATCCCGACAAACTGCTTTCACCTTCTTGATTCAATCCTCATTCAGAACTTCACCATTTCCCATTATGTAGTCCCTAATCTGATGATCAGATGCATACGACAACCATTGTAACGAAATCTTTAGATCGTGTGGAATTTCCATTTAGATCGTGTGGAATCGTCGTACGTCGTTTCGTCGACAGAAAGATACATATGTACTAGGTTCATTGGACTTGGGCGGTTATTTTGAGCGCGGCTATAGCTCAGGAGTTAAGGGGTGGGCTTTCCGAGGGTTGAACGAAGTCTTGATAAACCGCTTAATTGGGAATTAGAATTTAAAAAGATAAAATCTATTAAGAAACTAATCAAAAGAAAATAGTGATTGTCCCATCGTCACTCCACTACTCACCAGGTCTCACAATGATTCAATTAAGTTCTCATTTTAATCAATTAACACGAATAGAATAGAAATACATTAATTAATTTTAACATTTAACACGCTCAAAATTTATTTCATGATTCAAATTTAATAATAATTCGAGAAATTTAAAAACTAACTATAGGGTTATCCAATTCAAGCTTGATAAAGTAAACTTAAAAAAAACATACAAAATATTCGGAATGTATTGTAATTTTTATTTCATTTTACAGATTGATCCTTGCCATTTTTAGTTAAACAAGATATCATTCAAATGTCCTCCACGGGACTTCTTACAGGCCTTGATTCTTTTGCGGTAATTTTCAATGACTTTTCGGCACATTTCGGGCGGTATCTCGGCCATTACCTTACGAATATTAGTTTTCAATTCGTCAAGAGTTTGGGGATTGTTTGCGTAAACACGATCTTTCGCGTAGCCCCACAAAAAGAAATCCAAAGGCGTTAAATCGTATCCACGTATCCACCAAGCGAAAAATGAGCTTCATCACTGAAGAAAATTTTGCGTTGGTCGATTGTTAAATGCTCCATATTCTTAAATGGCAGAATGTCAACTAAATAAATGACAGCGTACTTGACGTTTATCTTTGACAGATGTCGGTATACAGATTTCTACTTTATCAACCTCGAATTGGATTATAAATGAGAAGGTTATCATTTACCAATGCAACTAGACATTTAACTAGATTGAGTACAATTAAGTCATACTCCAGGAAAATAAATTTACAAAAAAGAAGAATTTCTACGATATTAAAAAAATTTCGGTTTTAGGTTGGTTATAGTTTTAATCATTTCGAACTTTTAATTAATTAATTTGTCGGCGGTATCATCATTTTGAAATAAATTAATCAGTGTTATTTATTCGTTGCAATTTATAACGTCTATTGCAAAGCACTATTTGGTTGGTTAACAGTTTCTTCCCTTCACTGTAACACTGTTGACTTTGTTCTTTATTATCACTTTAATAACACGCTTAATTTTATTAAATTTGGATATATTTGTTATTAATATAAATTTTACTTTAATATATGTTTATAGAATATTGAATTGATTTCCAATCTTGTGCATGTATATATTTTTTTTAATAGTTTATAGTACTAAGGACTTTAAGTTTATACACCTGTAATTTAGACTGTGATATTTTATTTTACACTTTTATTTATTTATTGTCCATTGATATTATTATTTATTTATTTATTAATATTTACTAACATATTTTGTTTCAGTAACGTATATTCATGAAATGTACACAAGGTTATCGATGTTCACAACGGAAACACTTTTATGATCTTGTTTTTATTTTTTTTTGAGATTTTAAATCACATGTTCGGAATAAAATTGTCATTAGATACTTATTGTTTACATTGTCCTTGAGCCCCAATTATGAGCTATTACACTTCACAAATAATTATTATATATGATACGTAACATAGGAGTATATGAATTAGTTTTTATAATATAACTTAATATAACATTTAGCTAAATTTTTAAAGTTTCTGCATACGCAATATCGTTCGATTATTTTTCATTTATCACACCGATTGGTCTTGCATTATAATGATCATCACCGTATTCAACCAAAAAAAAACTGCCCAATCGAAATGATACCGACAATCCGCCAGTTGATAATTTCAAGAATTTTCCCGAATTCTATAATAAATTTTGAACCACTTTAAATTTAATTAATTAAACTTTAAACAAAATTAAATTAGTTTATAGAAACAACCGACTAAACGTTCATTAACACCCGATTCCGTTTATCTTTATAATATCGCACCGACTGTCCACATACCAAACCAGGTTCGCCTTTTATAGCTTTTTCGTTTTTTCTTTCGTTTACGTCAGGTAGAAGAGGGGAAAATTTGTATTGTCCTATGTGTAGTCAATTTGAAATTCAGCAGATTAACGCTGTGGTGAACAGTGCAGCGTTACACATTCTATATACACTTTATACGAGGTCACCAAACCAAAGGCATCACCGCTGAGAATGGTAAATCTCTAAACGAAAACTACCCCAAAATTAAAAATCAACTATCCAAAACCAAAGATAACTAAATTTCACGCTCAGGAGAATGCAAATCTATCTCTACACCGCACCTACAAAAAGCAAACTAATAAAATCATAAGAAAACTCTTCAAAAAACCTATATCACCCGTATGACTGTGCGTTTATACCTGCGGAAACCAGTACGGCACCAATATATCACACTCGCTCCCACAGGTGTATATTCATTCAGCGCCGCACCAATTTCCGCAAGTATCAACGCACAATGAAAGCACTTTCCCGTGTCTACGCTTTATATACATATGTATATACAAAGTCCATACATTGCGAGACGTCCGAAAACACATATATAGGCACAGGTTCATAGATTATTATATGTATAGACAAAATCTACTTAAACATAAGTCCTGCTCTAACTCTCATTGATACCTATATAAAAATATGCAGTTTTTTGATGAGACCAATATTATTTCAAAGAGCACCTCTTATTATGCCATCATTTGATACTAGCCACTACTCGGTAGAACCTCTATGATCTGGCCAATAATTAATACAGTGAAACCCAAAAGTCGCCAAAATATTATATGCGATCCGATTGTCCAACGCATCAACAAATGGGAACATCTCGTAGTTTTTTGATGAGACCAATTTTATTTCAAAGAGCACCTCTAATGCCATAATTCGATATACGTTGATGCAACTGGTTTTGATTGCTATGCCAATATACATGTAACTGAATATTTAATAGTGCACACTACAATTTATTAACATTATTAAATTACATAAAATGTTTTGTCTAACTTTTGTAAATATTTTTAAATTGTGATTTTTTTTTATTTCAATCAAAATTAAGTTTTGAATATTAAAAGAAAATAGTTAAAATTAAAAGAAATCCGTCTGTTGTCAGGTTTCCATTGTTAACATTGCTTTTACCGACTGTTTGTTTTTGTTAATTTAACAAATTTGATTTTTGTTAATTTTGTTGTTTTGTTAAGTACTTCACATCCGTAATTTCAGATAGTGTCTTTGGATCCCAGACGAAACAAATAATTATATCCGAAAACTCGATATACCTAGTTTCAATATTACCTCCAAATAATCACTACCTCCAAAATCTATCAGAAAATATATAAAATAATACCAGATGGGTTCTAATTTCCTATGGCGTGTAAATTACTAAATTTTTGTAACTAAATTAATGAAATGTCCTATGACGATCCTACTAAGGCTATAAGATAAGTTATAATCCTAGATAAGCCCAAGCGGAGTTTAGGACAAGTCTGAAGTGGTAAGGAGGGTGTAACGTACCAATACCAAAAAAGCCGATATTTTCGAAACTAAATTAATAAAATGTTCTGTACCTTTTGAGTAATCAAATAGGATATAATCCTAAGTAAGCCCAGGTGGAGTATTTTTCTAATTTCGGCTTTCCTAAATTAAAGAACGCAAACACATTTTTCTATATTTCTTATCTTCTAAATTATACCTTTCCAAAATTTCAAGAGTCGCTTACTCGTTTTAGTAGATCTGAAAAAAGAATTTTGAAAAATAAAGAAAAACAAATTTTACAAATTCCATATTTGGATCGAATGGGCTTACTATTGTAAGGAGAAAGCCAAATTGTCAACTTCTACTATGAACAACAAATTTATGTATTTAGACGTTTAATTTTTAAATTTAATAAAGCAGACTAGCTATCTCACTTTCTATTACAGGAGTTTATTCTTCCATAGTCTTTTTTGAGCGGCAATAATTATAATGGAAAGGAAAGTAAATAACAATAAAAATACATTTATAAAACTTGAAAATTGAAGAGTGTTAATACTCGTAGGGTTGTGAATGTGTGAATGTGATGCCCCAGGTTAAAAATAATAAAATAATAGGCGTTAGATGGTCATAGTAGAATCAAAGATGAACCAAAGACGTACATACAATTGGTTGATTAGCAGGCATATTGGCAATAATTGATTTTATTGACCGACTTTTACCTTTCATAAATCACTTCAATTTCGTTTTGTTGTTGTAAAGTATTGTATCAATTTCAGCTCGATACGTTAAGGTAATGTGAGAGAAGAGAACTTTCTTCCAAAATTTTTGATTTTTGTGGGTCGGCTCTTTTGGCATTTAATTTTGGACCACCTTCACATACTGATCTGCTTATGGAAGTAAAATACTTAATAAATAACAAATAATGTTTGCGTATACAAATGAGTTCGATAAATCTAATAGCTGACATTTTGGCGTGATTTATGGTAGATACAATTTGTATACATTTGTATAATTTGGTAGATACAATTTGTATTAATATGTTGCTAGTATCTACCAAAGTTAACATGATGGTATTTGGTTTTAACATAATTATTTGGCGACAAAGTTGGATCTGAAAAGGTGTTTATGTGTACTTTATGCTGAAATTGCTACGTTACTTTCAGTATAAAGTACACGTCAAGAACTTTCTAGAAACTGCTGTCTAATAGAGGTCTTTTGATTATTAAGAACAAAATTTTCCGTTGAAGCTTTGTGCATCAATCGCTCAAAATAATGCCACTTATTTATATGACCGATCCATAGTATCGACCCTTGGCACTTTCAGCATAAACTACATGTCAAGATTTTTCCGGAATCCACTGTATATTTAGGGGTCTTTTGATTTTTTTAGAACAAAATTTTGTATTGTTTGTTATTTATTTATGTGGCCTTAATTATTGACTATTGGTCATTTTTTTCATTTTTCATGCCAATGTCGATGCAGAAATATTTATTAGAACAAGAAATTTGAAAATTAACTTTCTGAATTAATTTGAATTTTCTGGATTAATTTTTCCTAAATATTCGTTATAAAGCGTTTAAGCAATATTTAGGAGCACAAATTAAAACAACATATCCAAGGTTATTCTTATTCGAAATTGTGTTTTTTTTTGTTACGTATTTCGGACCTGTATCTGCATTTATTTTTTACATTATTTAAAGTTCCTACACTATTCGATAATATATATCGACATTTCGCCCAGTTCGCTCGATGAGGTTCCAGATTCATAGAGTCGCTTATATTTGTTGTTTGCTATAAGATTTTCGAAGTTAAAATCTAATAAAATTTATTGAAATCCAGATTTTTCTTAATGTTATTCTGAATTTTGGCTTACGTGAATTTTCTTTGTTATCTACTGTACAGGCCTTAGTGCTGGCTGGCAGCTATATACTACGTATACACGGTTTTTGAGTTAGAAAGTTATAGATAAATAGACCCGACCATGAACTATATCATTTTGACATGTACTTTATTTCTGTAGGTATTAATAATTTAACAACTCCTCATCTTCGAGAACATAGCTTGCAAATATATCAAGTTATCCCTGAAAACATACGCAAGAAACTACTTAATACTTCTAATATCCTACCATCATTCAAACTTATCTAATAATAAATTTAAATTTTGATTTCTTACCGCTAAATTTATAACTAGACAAAATTATTAATACAAATTGTAAGATAAATCAGTTGATAGTTGTAGCGTAGGAGGTTATTTGTTGTACAGTTAAAACAGATTAAAATACATGATTCAATTATCCCTCTAACGGAAACCTATAGCTATATTGCTTCACTTCTAAAATACGTGCCTATTAATATAAAATATTAACTATTAATTTAACTTCGAGATTAAATGAAAACCATATAATCAACATAGTCCACATAACTACACAACTAAATACCTCTAATAATAGTAGGATAAATTGGCGAAAATCAACACGGTTGTGTGTTGAATTACACAAACAACACTATGCTTAAAAAATACTTGTCGTTGCTTAATATATTTTATATAAAAACTTTTCCAAAGATTTGATCGCGAAAATTTATTTTTGTTTTTTTTTGTTTCTAGAGATCAAGAAAGCGCACAAAAACAAAAATGTGATCATAAAAACTAAATATTTAAGTTTTTTTCGTCTTTGGTGGGCGCTTTCGATTTGATTATCATGATAAAAAAAATTATTTCTTGTGTTTCTTATATTTTATCGGAGACAAATTATTTTAACCCAAATTTGAATTAGCAACTTGTTTGTCTTATGTAAAATTATATTTATTTTTATACATATACTGGTTGTTTTTGGGATGACGTATACACACAATAGTAAAACTAATTGGTTATAAATCATATTTTACGGCGTTTATATAAAATTATGTAGATACACGTTTAAATAAATAATACTAATAATATATAGATCGATACAATCGATAAATAATGATAATCAAAATCATTGATCAACCTTGTGTGCCGTGCGCGTTGATAGGAACTAACGAGTAAAATAAAAAATTGTTATACGAAGAAATAGTTTATGTGTAGGTTCCCTCAATATACTACTTAATTACAAAGAAATATTGTGGAGCCACAAACTCCACCAAATTATATACGAAAAAAAATCGATGGTAATTAATTATCAACATTTTTATTTAAAATTTTAATAAAAAGGCGATTTCTTAAGAAAAACTAATTAATTAATCTCCATTTTAATTCGAATCGAGAAATAAACCCAAAATGATAATATGAATGATGATTGTACTCGATGACGATGATATTTTGTAGTTCATACAAACACAATAATTTTTCTAGTGTATGCAGCCCATTGTGTAAATCCAAATTCTAAAAACCTAAATCGCTAAATTTAAATCGCTTTCGTTCATGCTGTTTTACAATCGTCCACCACAAGAGTTAAGTGAAATCTAATAGGTAAATTACCATATATGAATGATGTGTGAGAATTAATAGTTTTCCATAAAACAACAAAAAAAAAAAATCAAAAATCGAAACAATCAATAAATAAAATAAAATAAAAAATAATTTGTTCACAACTCATTCATTTTATTTACACCGTTGTATATTTTGATGATTTCAATTATTCAAAATCTGGCGCATTCAAGGTACTCTCGCGCGCAGTGGGAACGTTATGTCATCAAAATAATTATGAAATTTTCACACGGATGTGTTTCAATTTTGAATTTTTTTTTTATTATAACTATTATTGAAATATGATATATTGACTTATAGCATGTTTCTATTATTAAATTAATCAAACGGGGCGAGTGGCATTTTACGTGGGCATAATTCGTTGATATTTAATTAGTAAGCTCATTAATTTCTTCAGACAAATTTTTTTACGCGGCTTGCACAATTATATAATGGGGGACGATTAATAATTATCGTGGTATAGAAGAGAAATTCAAAATGTAAGATGATTATAGTCAATTTGAGAGTATATGCGAGTACTAAGCGCAGGGGATCTTGCAACGTTTCTTTACAACAATGATATAAAATATACTTTTGATAAACACAAACTACCTAATAATAATAATTTCCAAAGACCATTTATCCCTCCATGATGGCACGCGCTTAATATTATGGGTATCTTTTTAGTACAATTCATTTGAATTATAAATAAAGCAATACAGCTACCTGCTTACAGAGAAAATGATACAGTGTTCTAAAAATGATATTCACAAATTATCCACTTTTCTCCACTTTAAATCACTATGTAACGAATTCGCCGCTGTAACCAAATTGTAGCTTAGTTTTAAATATTCTATTAATTTATTCATTTTTTTTATTATTCTATTATACAATCTCGCGTTATAAATAAAATTTGCTTTGTTCGTATATCAAAAAAATATTGAATTTTATGTAAATTAATTAAGAAGTAAATAAAAATAAGAAGGTATTTAACAGTTGTCAAACAACATATTAGTACATTAGCGTTATTCGTTTGTATACCATAAAAACCATATTTTTCTGTGTACAGCGCATGCAAACTATTTGTTTCGACTGTACGTATATGTATTTCATTAACAACATTTAGGCGCATATAAGAAAAGGAAAAAATCTTAAACAAATAAATTTTACCTAAAAGCTCAAGAATTACAATTGATATTAGCTTCAACTTTTGGCTATATATACGATATGTGAAAACCGTTTCAGAAAATTAAAATTTTTTTGAGTTGTTCGCTATCGAAATCTTGATATGCAACTTTATGTTATAAAATTTGGTGCTGTAAAATTACAGAACAAAACTTACATTTATAGAGCCGAGTTACATGTTATGAATACCATTTTAGTACATATCGGAAATTTTACAGTTACAGAGTTTGCATACAGCTTGTAAATTAGACCAAACAATTTAGATTAAGAAAAATTAATAAAATAAATAAGAATATTAGTAATTTATGTGTAATTTTAAAAAATCATCACTAGAAGCAATCACTAGAAAGGAAAACTGGCACACACACACATTTAACTTTAAGAAAATATCAAAAATAAAACGAAAATATAGAAAAGTTAAAAGAAGTTATAGATTAAATAATTTATCTGTTAAGTTTTATTAATTATTATCTTCTAACTAAACCTATACTGACGTTGTATCCAAAATATTCATATTTTGATTAGCAACATTCCGGTTATGAGTTCATTATGTTGACCGAATTCAGCTCTGTAACATACTAGAACAATATCATTCTCAAGGCACGATAGTTTACATTTAAATTTATAGCACTTTAAAATAAAATTCTTATTTCTTATTCCGCAAAATTTAAAATTATTTTTAGTTATTTAAATTCATCAATTTCGATTTGGACGGTCTCCCTCAGGAGTAACACTACTCCCTCTACTAGATCTGTAGTGATACTGTAGTAACGTTCTTCGTGTTACAACCAAGGGTGATATAAGTAAATTTTAGTAAAGGTTGAGTTTCCCTGATCATGATTTTGGGTTTCGAATTTAGCAACTGGTTTGCTCACAAACAAACAAAAACGATACAAAAAGAATAATTAAAAAAAATTGGGATGATAAAAGAGGGCAGTCGGAAATTTATTTTTAAAGTACGAACATTAATGAAAATTAATAGATAAAATAAAATTAACTAACCAAAAAACATTTTAATCAAAGTCAAAGTTAAAAGTACAAATAAAATCTTAAACTAACTTGAAAATACTAAGCTGTATAATTATAATTGTAAGATTTTTTGCTCGCGGTTCATGACAAAGAAACAAAATTTTAAAGAGAGGAATGGTTTTACAGCCATAATTTTATATGCGGCTTGTGTTGTATACTCACTAGTATTATAAACAAAAAAACTCTGGCATACCGCTGCTCCATAGACGGGAAGATCAAATTCCAAATTGTTATTCACCTTCGAAGAATTTTGTTATAAATCGGTGTACTTGGAGTTAAAATATTTTACATAAAAAGTTTTGCATTTACGAAAACTTAAATTTGCAACAAAATTAGTTTGCTTAAATTTTCTAAAATTTAAGGGAACCAGACAAACAACAGCTGAGTTTAAAAAATAATGAAATATTTTCAAACAACAGCCCTATTCCTGAATACGATACGTTTCTTCAAAAGATACGAAAGTTCTAATCGATACGAAAATAAATTGGTATTTTTGAATACGAACGTACATAAGTTTTAGTTTTGTTGGAAGTTTTGAAGGGAAATTTTTCTTCAATGGTTCTACCTTTAATAATATTTTACAACTTGATGCTGTATTTTGACGTTTTGGTTTCGTTTATTGTTTCGTTTGTACTTGAAACGGATGTTCGATATAATTTTTTATTATGTGTTTATTAATCTCCAATTAATTTTAACATGGTGGTAATAGATAACTAATAATCATAATAGGTAATAGGTAACTTTAACTTTGCTGCGCTGCAGTATAATTACGAATATTTTAGGTTGAATTTGAATCACAGAATTTATTTGTGTCTATAAGAAATTATTTTTCATCGTATTTATAGACAATTTCGCCGTGTTTGTGTTAACTCATTGCGTTTTTGCTGTTGCTGAAGAGGCACTTTCTGAATCTATTCGTTCTCCTTAAATAATAATATTAATAAATGATATAATTTATAAATTAAATGTTACGGCCGTATAAATCATTTTATGTAACGCTCTAAAAATACATTCAATGTCTATTTTATTTCCAATAAAAAGTTTGAGTTTTTCTATGGAGTCGTTAACAAAATATACATCGAACAAAACTTCGGTCATGAACGTACAAAAACTGTTCTAATTCGAATTGCGGAATAGGGGAACTTGTTTAACGTATCATTAATTTTCGAATTCGTATTAGAATTATACGTATTCGTATTCAGGAATACCGATTACACGAATTCGTAAATTTTTCATTCGTATTCGTATTCAGGAATATGGCCGCAGGCTAGAGAATAGAAATCCATCGCAATTTGAAAGAGAGCGAGTTTGATACAGAATCGTTGTTGTATATATGATCTTGACATTTGTGAGCTTATTCTGTAGTTTTATTTTAATCGTCTTAGCAGCCGAAAACGGTGCAATTTCGATTTACATGGTGTGGTACACAACGTGTGGTAGCAATATTTGTTTTAAAAAAGAAAATCTCAACAATCTCTAGTTCTAAGAATTAGTTCTCGAAAAATTATTGACAAATTTATCTTGGAAGAATTGTCATTATTTGTCAATCTATTACCAATTTGGAAAACCATTTCTAAGATAATTTGAGTAATCGGACATTGAAACAAATATTTGCTACGGAAAACTATACTGCTGGATTAAATATTCACAAAAGTCACAAATGCATTCTCATTAGAATTATCAGACGTTTTTTATTCAACTCATGTTTATCTCTCGATTTATAAAAGGAGAAATCTATTGTAAACTTATTTTTCTGTGGTAATCTAGACATTATTTATCGATATTTAAGTTTTGTGTCAAAATTTGATTATTTTTGTGAAAAACAATTGGAAAACAATAAAAATTAATTTTTAAGCAAAAATAAGCCTGCTGAATAAATTGTGTATAAAAGAATTCGTTAGTTTTCGGAACTTTCCCCACTAGATCAGCCCACCACTAAACAATTCAATACAGCTGTAAATACTTTGCACAGTTTGAAAATCGAGATTAGTGAATATTTTTGAAATCGATAGAAATTTTTCTTGACGTTCCTTAATGATTTAATAATAATTGCTTCAAATGATATAATTTCCTAAATAACAAAAACATACTCTGAATGGAAATGAAGAGAACCAGAAATTTCTTAACATGTGAGGCAATTGCCACCGATTTAAGAATAATGTCCAAACTCACGATATTCTTAATTACATACATAACATTTTACAACATTTTATTATTACATTAATTTTGCATAAAAAATTAATACAACAACAATTTAGTTTAACAACGTTAAGAAGACAGTTGCAATTTCAGTTCAAAATAAAAGTCGGACACATTGTAATACTTCATTTTAATATTTAGATGGAAGTTTATTAGTTTTTCTCACCGCAGCAATGGCCTCTCGACATGGATGACTCAAGTTTTTTGATATCAAATGAGAAAGCTCATTTTTACTCCATTTTCCTCGCAATCGCGTTTTAGTTGGTTCTTGTTGCTAATATTGTATTTTTTAAATTTTTGTGCTAAACCGCTCCATAAATGTTCGATTCTGTTTAAGTGTGGAAACTGTGGAGGAGATTTAATACCTAAAAACAGTTGTATTTACAAGAACCAAATCCGAACTTTTCGCGCTCTTAAGTTTCGCGTCGTTATCTTGTTAAAAATAAAAATTCTCATTTATACCCAATTTTTGGACGCTATTCGGTAAATTTGATTTGTTAAACTACATGTTCTGCGTATCCATACTATTACGGAACCACCGTCGTGTTTGGTTATTGGACGTAAATTTTGTTCCTGTAGCTCAGTATTGAGCCTTCTCCATACATAAGTTAGAAATATAGTAAAGGGGTTTTCAATTTGGACGGGTCGATAATGGCAGCCTGTTGCGGCCATGTTGTTTAGAAGGCGTCTGTCTTATATGGTGTATTTGCAGTCACTGATGGAAAATCACCATGACAAGTTACACGATTGAGCAGCACGTCCAAATGATAAAACTTTATTATCAAAATTAGTCTTCATTAGTACAAAAGTTGCGCCAATTTTACAGCAGACGCGGTGGTATTTCAAACACGACTCTCCAACGTTTGATGGCCAAAATCGAGATAGCCGGTACGGTAAATAATCAGCGAACAATCGTACGTCAAAGTAACGCCAGATCGACCGAGAACATTGCCGCGGTCCGTGAAAGTTTACAGGAGAACCCGAGGCAGTCAATTGCTCGCCGTACACAGGAACTCGGCCTTTCACAGACTTCAATTTGGGGAATTTGGAGAGATTCAACTGACCCAGGAGCTCAAAGTTAATAACCACATACAACGCCGTTTGTTCGCTGACTGGGCTTCGGAGGGTTTGGAAGGTGGGCCCAATTTTGGCTGAAAAATCATCTTTATCGACGAGGCACATTTTTAGATGAATGGCTATGTTAACAAGCAATATTACCGTATATGGGACGATGCCAAGGCCAACCCAAACGAGGTTCACTAGGTGACAATGTATCCAGAAAAGGTTACTGTTTGGAGCGGATTTTGGGCGGGCGGCGTCATTGGTCGTCCGTACCTTTTGAAAATGACGTTGGTGAGGCCATCACCATCAACGGCGAGCGCTACAGAACGATGCTACCTGATTTTTTTGGCCCAAATTGAACGATATGGAAGTAGACGACATGTGTTACCAGCAGGATGGAGCTACGTGTCACACAGCAGATATGGTTATCTCTCACAGAGGTGAATTGGCCACCAAGATCGTGCGATTTGACCCCGCTATAGACTTTTCTTGTTGGTTTTCCTTAAACCGCAGGTTTATGTCAATAAGCCACAATCGACAGATGCCCTTAAAGCCAACATAACCAATACCATCACTCTAATTCAGTTGGACCTCACACACAGCTTGTTTTATTCCATTGCAACATCGACCGCCTAAATTGAAAACCCTTTAAATTTATTTTCATCTTTAAATAATACAGATTTCCAGTAGGAAATATCTTTCTCCTTGTACACGCTGGTAACATTATTCTTTTGCTTTTGAATTGCTTTATTACGAGCTACTTGACCATTAAAATTTTGCTTCCGCAAAATATTTCGGATGGTTTCGGGATTTGCTTTTTCATCAAGAAATTTTTCAGCATCAACCGCTAGTTTTAGAGCCACTTAAAAGAGGATTTTTAAACTTCCTGGACAATACACCGTTCATCTGTGTCACTAAAAAAGATTGCGTGCGTCTTTTTGGCTTATTTTTAATTTGTTTTGATGTGTTGAAACATTTTATTATGTCGACGACAGTTGAATGGCTTCTATCTACTATTACGGCGAACTCTCGAACGGATTTATTGTCCTTATGGTGCTTAATAACTAGCTCCATAAGCTTGACTGACGTTTGGGCAAGTTGACGGCGAGTTACAGTGAACCAAACTACTTTAATATATGTGACAATGAATCATATTATTGAATATCGGTGTTCTCGAACTATGTTAATTCAAAACACAAATATTATGCCTGAGTTTGAAATTGGGTGAAAATTATATGTTACTGGGTATATTTTATTCTTCCTAGCATTTTGTTTTTTTGTATAATATTTTCTCATTTGAACTAATCATACTAAATAAAAATACTTTGCAATTTTCAATTCAAATAGAAATTTCATGATATTTTTTATTGTCAATAAAATTGCGCACGGCTCCAAGTATGTTGAGATGATTTAAAGTATCCAATTGTCGAGATGATTTAAATCCATAGAGTACGGTGGTAATGCTAAACGTCGATAAAATAAAGATTTTTCTCTTGAATCAAACGAGTCAAGATCGTTTTGTGAGCTGAAGCAGAATCGTTTCGACAGGTTCAATCATAGTTTGGATTATGCCCACAAGTGCAGGGACGAGCTACTACTTTGAGCGGCAGCCTCCACACAGCGGTAAACTTGGCTGAAACCTTAACAGAATTGGCATTATGGCATCTGGTAAAATGTTGAGCGTCTCCGGGAAGTGTTTTTGGCCTAATAGATTATTTTAATTGTAGCATTGTTTCATTGTGAACATCATTTTTTCTGTAAAAATGATGTTGTGGTGCTGTAGAGTGTTGATTGTGCCAGGCCGTTATCTTCGTGGGTGGTTAACTTACGATTGCCTAACGTGGGAAACGTAGTTTTTGCCGTATTTAGAGAGATACCACCGTTCTAGATATGACAACTCCAATACTAAAAGGAATGTAGAACTGATTTTTTTCATGAAAAAAGGTCTAAGGCTCAGTTGGACTCACTATAAAAATTACCGTTTGATAGCTGTATACTTCCAGCGAAACCACTCTATAGTGACGAAAAATCCCATAAAGTTATTTTCCCCTCTAGTGACGAAAGTAAGTTCGCCCATATTGAAACAACTAATTATTTTGTTTTGCTTGTTTATTTGAAATTTGATTTGTTTCGGTTATCATTCCAATCTGTAAGTTAGTTAGGTAGTTGTTTTTACGAGTTTACTAGCATTTCTGTAAAGTTTCACAAATAATAAACTGTGATTGACATACTCGTATCTGCTTGCTCGGGAGAAAAAGTAATGTGAGGATAAGTGATAAGGATGTATGGAATGATTGGTCCTACAGAGGCTCTAATCATTGATTTGTAAATACTTCCTTAACTAATGACGTTTATTATCGGGTTATTAAAAATTCGTTCGGTCTAAATAGAACGGGTTCTATATTTTAATCTAAAGGTTGCAAAAAAAATAAAGACTAAATTGTAAATGAGTTATATCTAGGGATTTTAATTATTGTAGAACTAACAATCATAATATAAATTTGGTTAAACTATAAATTTATTGTCCCATTGTCGTACAGAAAAGATAAATTTTTCTTGTTGGCACTACATCCCATTAAAAGATTTGGTTGCGTTAACGAGGTTTTAATGATCAATTTTATGTTGGATTAAATAATGATAAGTAATTTGAATCCTAGCCTGTTCGCTGATCTATCGGAAGAAGTATACTGACCTACCTGGGATATAGGTTTCCACTTCGTTCCAATTTTACCCATTCTCCAACAAAATTAATTATTAACCCAATTCTTAATCGGAAAACGTGTTTCACGAACAAAAATCCACTTTACCACACATTTCATAAAACAATATTGAAAACACTTTAACCATCACTATACAATACTGTTACACGTATTGTTTTCGATAAACCTGCACATCGAGTACATTATTATAAACATATTTTACATGAAACGAGTAGGTCTACATTATATTCTATTAAAACAACATAAAAAAAATTTATTCCAAATTAATAAATTTTATATCAATTATAAAAAGTCTAGTCTAGCGCACACATTTTAGCATACAAACTCGTGTGTACAACAACAACATTAAACACAAAACAACGTGGGACTCTACCAAGAACTATCATTTCACTTTGACGCCACGATATCAAAAATATAAAACAACAACTTATTTTAAATTTTACACACACAGAAGGTGGTTAAATGATAAGTATGGATATATAAAATGTAAGAGCACGCAAAATACCCATCGCTTGAGTTTTTTGTTGAATTCATCGCGCAACAGGACACTCACCAAATTATAATTTATATTGATTGGGACTTGAATAACCGTATCGCGGTTTGCGGTGTATCCAAAATACCTTCCACATATTATTACACAAAGTGGACGGCCTGTAATTTAATGTGATTAAGTTATATGTGTATACGGTATGAGGGCATTCATATTTTATTTTTTGCTATATGATTTATTTTAGTGTTTTTTGCCTCGGTTCTTTCTCTGCTCTATCTATATACATTAGACGTTAAGATTAGGTATTTGTTGATTTTAATATTTTCGATCTTGGGTTAATTATAGTGTTTGATGATTGGCTTGCGGTGTTAGTTGTGTATTAAAATAAATTATATTGCAATTTGACTATTCGTCATCGTTGTAACCATAAAGGAATGATAAATTAAGCGTTACATCATTATCTTAATCATGAACTACTATTGTGAGATGTTGACATTAATTTCGTGTGAAGGACAACTCAACACCAAAATAATTTAAATATGATGATGAATATGGAGTACGCATCGTACGTGGACATACCGCAAATGTGTAACATTAAAACGCTTGATTACCACTCGCTGAGATGCAAATTGTTAGTAAAATAAACATATTTGATATTGCGAAGGTCGTTTGCATTCAACTTGCATGTGTTAAATGTAATTTTGAATACTTATCTGACAAATTTCTACATTTTTCTTTAAATTTAATAAGTTTAAAAATTGAGATTTTTTATAATTACTGCATTTGCACCATATCAAATTAGTTATGTAATCTATGTTTTTTAAACATAATATCTAATGTCAATCGAGTTGAAAAATAAAATGTTGATAATTACATGTATTCAGTTAAATATCGAAAGTTGTATGTGCATTATCCAAAAATTGATTTATTGTATTTAAATTACTACGTAAGCATACTGCAACTTGACCCATGATTGGAAAATAATTGTTCAGTATGAAATTTTTATTAAAAGCCGATATTTTGTTAAATCCCGATAAAAAATTATTATAAAATTAATAGTTTTAAAAATACACAAGACCATTTTATACATACAAATCGATTATGTCACTAGAGTTTAAAATACTTCAAAACTTGGCATGAAAAACGATTTTCGATGACATTCTATACCTGTGGCTCAACCTCTTGAATACTCGTATACAATTATATTCTCCTATATATCATCAATTGTTTGTGGGTCTTTGGCATATATTTTTGCCTTTAAAGCGTTCACACAAACGATCCATTGTTTCTGATGATGTGCGACATGCGGCACCATACATCTGAAACCACATATTCTGAACTGGATTTATGGTTGGTGGAATGTAAAATTACTGTGAACGATGATGAATTGATGTTTTGGAGTTTCATTAACACTAGCACTTACAGCAGCAATATTTTCTTCTGAACGACTATTACGATGATACATTTGCTTTTTTCATCCTTTGTCAAAGCATTTTCCACAAATTTTTGAGAGATTTTAATTGACGAACATCTTACTCTTTCATATTCCGTACGAAATTTTCTTCTACTTCTGTATAATTTTCACCAAGCACTTTCGTGCTTATTGGACTATAGTCACGATGACCCCTGTAAATCACTTCATATGATGGCTTGCATTGTAGTGGTTCCAGCTGAAAAGATGTTGTGTAGAACTATGGAAACATTCTGGCTCTGATCAACTTTTATATTTTTGGATGGTATTGTATTGACAAAAAACCATCATGCGTATTATGCGGTGGTCCAGGTGGTTTCCATTAGCTGCTATGATTTCGACTGGCCTTTGCTCTCGCAGTAGCCCCCGCTAATCTTGTCATGTACCATGTTTCCATGTACCGAGTTAAAATAGGTTTAAGTTTCGTTGAGTTGAAAATTTGTTGGTGTTAACTCGTACCGTTTCCATGAAACCGAGTTAAGTTGACAGCTATGTTAATATTTATTGCGATAGTTTACTCATTTTCAAGGTTAATTTTAAAATATTTTTACTAAAAATCTGTATTGTAATAGTTTACAAAGAGCGTCATTTTAAAATACACGTAAAAAAGGTTGGCAGATAGAACCTAACCCAACCGTACTAGTTTCGTTGAGTTAAAACAGATTTAACGAAACTCAACCTTAATCTGTGTTTCCATGTACGTAAACCTGGAGTTAACCTAGGTTAACTTTGCCATGGACACATTGTAATGGTTTTCGCTTTTAAAGCTTATATTGGACAACCATTAAAATGTACTATTTTGAATATGCTCCCAGCTGATCGGAGTAAAGTTTATGCCAAAATAACTATATATACACTATGCGAAAAGTACTTAAAACTGAAAAGACTCAAAACACTCAAAATTTGAATTTTCATAATAATATTTAAAAATTTCTAATAAACACAAATATTTCAACAATATTAAACAGAAAAAATTAAATTAAAAGTTTTAATTGAAAGTTATGAAATTAAATTATTTAAAACAAAATACACTACGAATCGCACAGAGGTGATCAAAGTGGTTTTGAATTAGCATTTGATGTAAGTAATAAATGTTGTCCACATGCTCGAGTGTAATTGAAAATTCTTAAACATTTAAACATTTTTATTTCGACCTCTACGGCTTGGACATAGGTGATCGAAGTGTTCTATATTAGTATTTGATGTATGAAATCAATCTACTAAGCTTCATGCGCGAAAATTTCTGAGATTTTTGTTATTCGAGACAGAATTTTCAATACAAAAATTCTTAATTATTTGAGCTTATTTAACTCGACGTCTACGAATAGCATAGAGGTGAACGAAGTGGTTCTGAATTAGTATTTGATGTAGAAAACCAATCGTTTTTAGCCGCGTGGCCGAAATTTTTTGAGATTTTTGTAATTCGAGAGAGATGTTCTAAACGTCTAAAAACTGTGTATAACACTCATGGATGTTGTCCTTCGAATACTAAAATCTCAGAGATTTCTGATTGTGTGGCTAAAAGCTAGGTTTTTTTCATCAAATGCTAATTCAGAGCCACTTCAATCCCCATCCACTCTTCCAACCCCTTTGTGTTCATTAGAAATTTTCAAATATTATTATGAAAGTTTAACTTTTGAGTTTTTTCTATTTTATTAATACTTATGCGACACAGTGTTTGTATTTTTATTTTGGCATACACATCACTTCGATTGCCAGCTGACATTATATTGGTTTCAGCTGAAATTTTAGATAGCGCAAAATAACCTGGAACTGATACTGGTCGAAATCGAAATCTGCTTTCTGTTTAGTAGAAATAAATAATAAGCCAGATAATTAGCGAAATGTAATTATCATTTGTAGCTTGTTTTTCGCTAGATGTCTTGTAAGTAGCATTTTTGATTTCTTATTTCCATAAATGTCAGAAGTCCTCATTCTCTTGTGAGGAGCCAACTAACTCGTTCACTAATTTTTGGTAGATTGCGTCTTAAAAACAATACATTTGTATCGTATTTAAAAACAATACGTTCTCAACTACATTAAGACAAATCATGCAGGTGCTGGGTTAGGTTAAGTTTTTTCTTGGCTTTGTTTATTTGTATTTCGCGGGTGTGGCAGAGATACGGGTTTCTTCTGAGCGTGCACTTTGTTTCTTTATCTTTCGTTTTCGCAAAATTTGTTTTTCATTTTGAGGTGGTTTTCGTTCGGATTTTTACCGTTTTCCGCTATGATGTCTTTGGTTTGACGTACGTCGTGTGGTATGTGGAGTAGGGTTTGCGTGTATGCATGAAAAACGAGGAAAATAACTATTCTTCAAGCATACACACACATTTTGCTCTGTATATTATGTGACGGTCGTCAAGGTGACGGCGTCGTCGCGGATAATGATTGGACTGGCGGCTTAATGAAGTATGTATAAGAGTTTTTTCGTGTTTGCGTTTTGTGTTTTTTTTTTAAATATTTGGAGAAAAGCTTATAACTATGGCTCGAGATATATAATGTGCAATGTAACACATAACACATTGAAAACGACCAGTCCTAACTTTTTGTTACCTCCAGGAATTGAACCCAGGACCCCCGAATCACAAAGCAAGCGCTCTACTTACTTTGCTATCGAGAGCGACTGAAATGGTTTATACGCTTTATACATAAACACGAGAATTGGTGGTTCCCATTGCCGCTCTATATGGTCATAACAACATAAAAAATTCATAGAGTTAGTGTTAGTATTTCAGGCATACGCGATTATACTTTTAAATAGTAAAAAAACCGATTATGTGGGAATTTTTGTGAAGCACATTTAATTTCGCTTATATTTCCTTAATTGTTTAAGATTTTATTACGATTTTTCAATGGCACTTTTCAAAAAATTTTATTTCATAATTTCAATTTTTTGTAAAAGTTTACATAATATTTTTTATTATTTTTTAAACTTTTTTTGTTAGATTGTTGTGCAGCGCTAGTCACATACACCAATTCAGTCTACGTTTACGTTTTTTATAGACATGGACGATTAGACTGGTAGTTACTAACAATTTTAATAATTGATTAGTCTAGTGTCTGAAATCTGGTACATTTCCATGCTCCTAATAAGCGTGAACACAAGTTTAGGCTTTGCTATACATTCCAATCAATCAACATCTACGCATAATAATGTCTCCACTTTTTCAACCACAACACAATATAAAATTTTATATTAATCCTTACTGTGTACAAAAAATTCACACAAATAATTAATTTTATGAGAACTATATCGCTAAAAATATGACGGTAGCTGAACAAAATTTTAACGCGATCTCCAAAAGTATACAGATAAACACATATTTGATTATTCACATTTGATTGTTTATGAAATGAAATTAATTTGTATTTGAAATTTTTGTTAGTGGTATCTTGAAACTACAAATAACAAAGCTAAAATGATAAGTCAAAATTTATATTTCAATTAAATGTGCTAAGCAAATAAATTTGCTGCGAAAACTGTGGAGACGTTTTGCTGCTGCCATCTATATTATAATCCATAAACTGTAATTTTGGAAGTGGAGTACGATATCAATCAGCGAAATCGAGGGCTAAATATTTTTAGCTTGCTACATTTTATTTTTTGTTGTTTGGGAAATGTTGCTTAGCTCGAGCGGCGTACTGATAGCACGAGGAATTGTGATATTCCCTAAACCAACTACCAAAATGAGTTTCCATCAACTTATAATGAATATCCACTGGATAGAAAACCAGTGCATTTATCAATAAAAAATCTAAATGTACATAAAACCTCTAATGAAGTTGTCGCAGGCCTTTAATTTTACTGGATGATAAAACAAAGCAATTTCTCTCGTTATACATTAGGGTAGATTTCTGAATGACTAGCAAACTAGCACAATACTCGATGAAAACCGGTTACTCGATCATTTTATATCATCGATCATTTCGCACTGTAAAAACCACTGATCTATATTCACTATACAGGTATAAACAGAACCAGAGATACAGCGACAAAATACAACGTCTGTCAAATTAAAATACACATAAACCATATAATGCTAACGAAACCAATGTGGCTAGCGACGACGACATTGTCGCTGAATTGGTTTTGTATCTATTCTAATTTTGCCGTCGGCGCTGCAGTGCTACCAACATAAGTTTCAGATTATTATGTTGGTAAACATTTTTTAGAACCGAATGAATGAATTTCAACTAAATGTGAATGTTGTACACAATGTTTTAATTATAAAAATTTAAATAAAAGTCGATAAAAATATAAATGAACTATTTTAGGGTTAATTTGTTATTATTTTTCTTGTTTCGTCGCTTTAACGCTGACGCGCTTGTTGTGTTTACCAATGCGACATCGCCAGTAGGCAAATGTATTTTGTCGATGTATCTTGTCGCTGTATATCTGGTTCTGTTGATATCAGTGTACAAAATACAACATTTAAAATATAGGGCTAATATATCCATTACGTAATGACCCAATTATATTCCAAAAATCTAAGTCACCACTTCGTAATTAAGAAGCGACAGAGAAATGTTTGTTACTATAGATATCTAGAAACGAAAATTTTCTCGTACATAGCACGATTTACCTCAATTTAAACTCTCAAATATCATTTAAATTCAATTAGTATATCTATAAACATAATTTTAAGTGAAAATCTTTCGCCTTTTATCTTTAACACTATCCTCTTTTTCGTTTCTAGGATCACGAGAAGCAGCATTTACGTATGCAATAGCAAGTGCCGGTGCTGTACACTCGATAACAGCAGCATGTGCAAAAGGTAATATAACATTATGTGGATGTGATCCATTACATCGACATTCATTCTCAAATTCACAAAAAAATCATGTAAGTTTGTTTTTTGCCTTGCCATGAAAAAAATCCACATAAAAATTCCAAAAATTCATTTTCATTTAAATGAAATAAAAAAATTTAATTATTTCGATTTAGTTTTTATATTCCATTGAACGTAAAATATACTGACACCGCTCGGATAGTCGATTTGGCTCAAAAACTAATGTTGACTCGCATTCCGACAATTAAATAGTAAATTTTATGTTTAATTTAAATATGAAAAGTTGTCGATATTTTGTTTCTCAACTAAATTTAATTACATTTATTATGGCTAAGTAGTAAATGTTTTCTTTCTCTGTGTTTATTGTTTCAGGCGTGGAAATGGGGCGGTTGCTCAGCTGACATACAATTTGGTATGAAATTTGCACGAAAATTCTTAGACGCACGTGAAATTGAAGGTGATGATAGAAGTTTAATGAATTTACATAATAATCGTGTAGGTCGTAAGGTAATGAAGTCAAACTAATAAAAAATATTAAATTTAAAAAAAAATAATCGTAAAAATATTGATTTTTTGTATTCAATCAATCTTAGTCATTGACTTAGTTTAACGTCTGTATATTTGTATGTTTATCTACACAATATACATTCTTTCGATTACTCAGTAAGCAAAAATGTTATTAAAATTATTGCTGATTGGGATGTTGATGAGAAGATGGTCAATATTTTTATTGAAATTTTATTACTTACACTTCTTACGTGTATACAAATAATTTTTATTTTATGTTCTGACAAGATTGATGAGATATTCCGAAGAATTATTAAGAAAATATATTACATACATGTGTCTTAACATTTTGATATGTACAGGGTTGGGCGAAAGTATTGAATAGAAATAATGTAAATCCCGCTGAGGCAATTTTAATTAGGTTTTTTGCGCAACAAAAGAAGGTAGATAGTTATACAGTTATCAGATTAGTTATAGCTTGTTACAGTACGTACAACAAAAGGTTTATCAAGTTGGTAGTGATAAATTAGAAAACATAAATTTTCTTTGTCTGAGCTTCGATTCCGGGTTTTGATATAGGGTTTTCCAATAAGAGTGATATGATCCAAACTTTTCTCACAATAATTCAATTGATGCACTTACTGTGTGGCACGTAGCCCCGTCTTGTTGGAACCAAATGTTGTCAAGATCAACTTCTTCCAATTTCGGCCATAAAAAGTTGGTTATCATCGATCTATACCGATCTCCATTGACAGTAACGGTGTTACCAGCTTCATTTCGAAAAAAATACGGACCGATGATTCCACCAGACCAAAAACCACACCAAACTGTCATTTTAGGTGAATGTAATGGTTTCTCATGAATAATTTGTGGATTTTCTTCGCACCAGAATCGATAGTTTTGTTTATTTACCGCACCACTCAGATGAAAGTGAGCCTCATCGGAGAAGATGATTTTCTTAAAAAAATCGTTATCGTTTTCAAGTTGTTCGAAGGCAAAATGGGTAATGTAAAAGTAGTAAAGTAATGAAATTGTAAACATTACTGAATACAATGAAACAAAAAATGACAGATCATGACATATTACAAATGGCCGAAACGTCACTTAAACATCATATCATTCCTATTGGAAAACCCTATATTTTTCACAGGCCTACTCTATGTTCTCAATTATATTGAGTTGTATTGTGAGGAAGGCGAGGGTAAATTGCTCTGTGACAAAACTATAATGGTGAACAAATTTAATGAATATTCATTATACAATATTCCAGAATTAAGCAACACCTGAGCCCGAGGGTACACATTTGATTAAGTATAGTATCCATAAACCATAACTAAAATCCGCGAATTTGTGAATTTCTAGTATGTTTTTAATAGCTAATAGATATTAGGTAACAGATTTTGGTATATGTAACCAAATTGACCCAGTTATATTCCAAACTCGATGACAAAAGGCAAAAATATTAAACAATAAGGATATAACAACAACAGCAAATTCTAAACCAAATGATTATCAATTGAAAATATTCATGAACGATTAGCAGATACATATATTAAACCATTAGAAAGAGACTATTAGTGTAATTTCTTCACTGAAGGCAGCAAGTGCACTGTCATCAATCTGAGAAATTGTATTCTGCCCCCTGCGTTTTTATTTTGTGAATACAACGGACCCGGTTCTTCAAATTTTACTCTGAAATGAATGTCAATAGTGTGCAAAGTCCAACAAAAACTATTTATTTCTATCTCTATAAAACTACTTTAATTTTTGCGACCGATTAAATATTAACAGAAATATAAAACATCAAAAATGGAGCGGTGAATATTTTGTGGCCAACACCCGACTTTCTTTTAAATGTACAAAGATCTCGAGTACACCACACTTTATGTCTAAATCGGATTTCTGATAAAAACTGTCTTGTATAATAAAAAATCATTATTCAAATTTTGCAACAACCCTTGTTGAAAACTTACTCTTCACTGCAAAAATTGAAAAAGGTGCTACGAAAGCTGCTACTTCCGTTTCACAGATGTCCACCATTTCGCATTATCTCATAAAATTTAAAAAAGGGATCTGACCTAATTTTGTTTGAAACTTAATCTACAATTTTTTTATTTTAATCGTTTTTTCGTAAATGCTACTCGTATAATATACTTTCCAAAAATTATTAGGATCTCCAAATTTGTGGAAGTATGGAATTTCACCCGATTTTTTACGATTTCACCCCGAGTAGAGAACCTACTGCATTTAGTCTGTGCGATACCATACACGCACGAGGTGATAATTTTTTACGATTACTATACACCATAATTTTTTTTTAAATCGTCATTTCCGCTCAAATTTTGGGAAGCTGCTATGATCCAATATTTTTAAAAAGTTAGTTAGGATCTATTAATGGATATCGTTTTTTCGTATTTGAGATACTTTTCAAAATATTTGCAAAAAACGAAAAAGCTGTCACTTCATTTAAATCCCTCAATGTATGAGAGAAACTTAAGTCTAAAGATTCAAGATCCCAATCAGTTAACCTGACTGGTCTGAAGAGAACCAATAACATTTGGTTTGCATGGCACCACACACAGATGCACACACAGATTTTTAAAAACTACTGTTTTTTACTTCGATGATATAGCAAATGGTAACTCTGCAAAAAAACAGATAGTTTCTTATCTAACACGCGATTGATGGTGTGCAGCGTGGTGTTGATGATGATCCAAATATGTCAATTCATCATCCCGCTCAACAATTAAACTTGTGTCCATTCCCTTTATGGAAAATTTTAAATAAAGGTCTTGGTTTATGGCTTACAAGATTCAGCTTGTACAAGCTGATCGTCGTTCGTACCATACATTTGGTGAATGATGAAGCACACTTTTGGTTAAATAGCTATGCCAATAAACAGAATTGTCGTATTTGAAGCGATGATAATCCACGAGCCATTGTCGGAACATCATTATACCCAGAAAAAGGCAACGACTAGTGCGCCGGTGGAATCATTGGTCCATATGTTTTCATAAATGATGATGGTCGGAACATTCCAGTCAACGATGAGCGACATGATTACTAACTTTTTCGTACCTCAATTGGAAAACATTAATGTTGCAGACATGTGGTTTCAGCAGGACGGTGGCCTATGCAACACAGCGCGCGATACAACTAACTTACTGAAAGAAACATTTGACGAACGATTAATTTCACGAAATGGACTTTAGATGGACATTAGATTATTTTCTCTGGGGATATGTAATGTCACATGTCTACGCCGATAAACTAGAAACAATTGAGCACCTGGAAGCAACATTCGAAATACAGCCTGATTTTTATTATTTTTATTTTTATTTGATTATCCCTGCAATCTGTTCTAAGGCCAAGGTTATCCCAACTCTTTCCCGGTTTGCTTTTTCCGTCCTTACTTTTACGCCAGTGTGAGCCAATTCGAGGACGTACGGTTGGTTATAGGTCCGATTTTATCACCATCTGCACATTGCATTGCTCTGTGCCAGCCTATACTGACATGGAAGATGGGTCGACCTTTGAGCTTTGCACTCCGACAGGGGTCATAGATGTTTTCCATTTCATCACAGATCGTAATCTGTTGTGCAAATTTCCTATGCATCCTGCCCCTATCGGGATTCAAACCCGGTTCCTCCCGATCCAAACGGCAAAGCTTTAACCACTGTGAACCTCCAGGTTACGCCATGTATGCGCTAGCCGCGGCTGCCATATGTCCGAATTCATATTCAAATATTAATTCCATAAAATTATCTGTCAAATAAAGCCAATTTCATGGATATTAAAAACATTTATCTGTGTTTTATCTCAATTTAAAGTTCGCCGCCTCTAAAAAACACATTTTATTATTAAACTCAACTGGCCTAAATATGATAAAAATCGGTTAAAATTTGTCCGAGTTATTATGAAAAACCCGAAAATTTCTCGAACTTTTGTTCTGAAGGTACTCGAAAGCTTCCGTTGATTTATTTAAATTATACCAATTATTCACTTAATAAACACATTTTATTAAACACTTGTTTTATTATTATTTCGCAAAGAATTAAATTTTTGAATATTTTAAATAAAAAATTTGTCCAAAAAGTTTAAAAAATCACTCGATCGATTTCGACTTGTTAGGTCATCATCAGGAGTATCTACTGATTTGTAAAAATAAAAATTTAGTTATATTTAGTAGAAAAAAGCAAAAAAGAAATAAAAGTAGGAGGGACATAGTGGTAGTATTATTAAACTCACCAGGACCATACAGAAATTTGTCCGAGTTCGAGTGGTATCCCCGAAGCAAACGAAATTTTGAAAAGACAAATATCTTAGATTTGTCCTCGGCATACAAATCAGTCATGGTAAAAATTTCAAGACGATCGGTTGAGCGGCTTAATTTGCAACACATACACACACACACACACAAATAGAAATTAATAAAGTTATCTTTTATGTAAAGAAGATTATAATCGTTCATCAATGCGAATCATAGAGTTTTGGTTTAAAATAAATTACACATTTTAAAAATTGTGCAAATTTGATTATTTTTCTCTCATAGTTTTACATCAAGCCAAGTCAAGTTTTAATCACCATCTGCGATTACATGATGATTAAGACATTACGGAAGCTAAACTATGTAAACATGCTATGGATACTACTTGCAAATTTCCTGTAAAAGTATTGGATCAAAAGGAAAAAACAGCTTCCTGGGTATCAAGTCGCGTTCCGGGAAAAATGAAAAGGACAAGGTTTTTCCATTGAGAAACGAGTAGGTTTGAATTGCCCGAGATTGAATTTGTGTTATTTTTACTCGTAATGCGAGCGACTGGATGTTACTATAAACTTGTAAACTCGCGATGCATACTCGATTAAACTGAATAATTTGAATTAACTATTTCTGAAATGTATTGTTGATGATTAGCTTATTTTTAGTTTTGACGTTTGTGTGAATTTTGCCTACCCTGTGAGTCTGTTTTGTTCAACTACGAGTCTGTGGCGGTTTAAAACTCTTACAACTCGAATGACAGTATCAATATTCAACTATTTGGGTGAGATAATTGTAGCGAATATTAAGACGCAGTAGTATCAACAGTGAGTTATTATTTTACGTTATTTTACAGGTTAATCGAAGTACCTGAGCGCCTATGTTATATTCACAATGTCATATATTTGCGTTTGTTGGATTGGACGGTTGATATTTCAATGTTCGGCGATCCGTAAGTTAGCCATATATTTAATTCGTCTGAACAGCCCTGTACATACACCAAAATATAAATTGAGTTGTTTACAATATTTTTGATGTATGCCAAACCATTTCATGTTTACTCCAATAGCATGCATATAAGAAGATAAACATGATTTTATGTCTTTAAGACTTTATATTTACATTTTTATTTTCATTTTCTTTAATTACAGTGTAATAAAAATTAAAAAAATATCCGTCTTCGTCTGGTCGCCTCGTCGCTCTGACAATTTTTAATTAATAATTAAAAGTCATTTTTTCCCATAAAAATTACTTTCAATCATAAGAGACCTTATTGATCTTATCTTTCTAATATGATAAAGCGAGATGCCTCTTTTCTTCAATCTTTCGAGAGGCGTACTAATTAAAAGATAGCTTTGGTCGAGTAACTGTAATTATGATTAAGGCTTGGTGTCTACAAAATTTCTATTTGTCATATATAAAGTATCGTATACCTTTATGTTTTCTTACGAATTTATTAAAAATTAATTAATTAAAAAAAGTTTCTTGTTGTTATTTTATTTATTGGTGTTTTAGCACATTAACACCTTGTTTTCGAGATTTTTTTACCATTCTGTTCGTTTTATGAATTTTTAATTAGAATTAAAATCGTATATAGATAGATGTATTGTCGTCACCTCATCACCGATCAACAATCATATAAATTGTCCCTCTTGTTATGTACTAGAATGTGTGTTTGATGATGATAAAGCTTAAGTTGTGTTGTTGGCTTTTTATTTTTAATTATCACACACAACGATTTGTAAATTTATACGTGGGTTTTTACGTTTTTGTGCTTTATATTGAAACATTTCAAATTTAATCGGTTTTATCCTTAAAAGTTGATATAGGATTTCTATTTAAATTGATTTAATATCAAATTTATTATCGATTAGTTAAATATAATGCATTAATGGTGGAGGTGGTCATCACTCACCAGTTCATAAATTTACTATTTTATGATTTCTTGGCACATTTATTTTGGTTATGAATGTCTTTAGGAGATTATGAGATAACTTTCTCATGGGTATTAAAATTTTGTATTACTACATACAAGTATATCTGTGATAATAACCATAGTTCCTAATTTATTGTTTAATTTGCCTTGGTGGTATCATTACAACCGATTTTGGTCCCTGTATGCTAAACAAACGTATTCCGTTGTAGCTTGTAAAGAAGTTTTTGAGTGTAGATACCAAAACTTTGATTGAATGTAATTCATTTGTAGTGATTATTTTCAATAATCTGTGGCCCTATTCTGGTAATTTCCTGGGAATAGGGAAAGGGGGAAGGAATTTACATAGCTTTTATCTATTGTAAATATAAATCAGAAATTTCATGAATTTTTCTATGGCGAAATTGGTAGGGAAAATTACTCACAAAATAAATTTGTTTTCAAAAAAATTACCATTCACTTTGTACCTTAGTATAAGGTTATGCCAGAGAAAAATAATTGAAATATAAATCATATGTAAATTCTTCCCCTAATTCCCTATTCCCGGGAGAGTACCAGAATAGGGCCACTGGTTGTTCAAAATTTGGTTACAGGAAGCAGAACTACTTTATAAAGTTATTCACCGTGTTCAACAACTAATTTTTGTGTTGACCGTTTGAACGAATGATTACAAATTTTTGTCTAGTTGTCTAGACTACATCCACAATTTTGTTTCAAATCATCATATCATAACTATTTATAATAATTTTCCGAATTCACTGACGTATACACTTTAATTTTGGATACAAAATTTATAAATTTAAATGTATTAGTAAGCCAGTGAATTGAATTTTATTTCGTTTTCTAAAAAGCGATGATTTTCGTTTGTTTCGCTTAGGTTACCTACTTCCATTAAATAAATAATTGTTTCTTATTAAAAATATACATATAAATTAATTTTGTGTTTAATAATTTTGTAAAAATTTTGTATTGAATGCAAACACCACACGTTCTCCATGATATTACGATCTAAATGGCACGGTGTCCACGACAAACCAGTCGATATCCTTCATTTGACAAAATTAGCTACTTAGATGGGACATTATTTATATATCGTTTTTCCGGTTGAAATGATAAATCGCCCGGCTATGATGTTTTGCAAAGACCTCTCCATTTCTTTGAAGTTGTGGAAAATGTTGCCTAGAAAAATGAAAAAAAATCCGCTTCTTCTTTCAGCTTTTAAATTTTGCCTAATTTTTATTAGAAACAAGCTTTTCTCAAACAATTTAATTTAACTTAAGTTGTTAACACTGCAACTTTCTTGATTACTATGGTCGTTCTATTTAGACATGCAGAAATCTCTTACTTAGAGAATTATATTTTCTTACAGTATTTTTTACTCTAAAAACGACACCAAAAAAACCTAAAAATTTCATAATATATTATTTCATTTTTATAGCAAAATTTTATGGTTTAATTTTGACAACTACATTTGCGCATAACCTAAAATTTTCATAAAAGTTGTAATTCGTACATCTTTTCAAACAATACAAATTGTAATCTGCCTAGAAGTTTTATTAATATCACCAATATAAATTTGGAAGATTTGGATTATTTAGATCCACTAAAAATATGAAATAATATGTTGGGTACGCCCTTATTATTTAGAGCGGGATCGAACCGTGGAATACAACTGTATTTTAACGAGTTGCGGTAAAATCCGGAATTATTTTATAATTATACCCGCCTGAAAAAAAAACCACTAATCTTAACAAATTTATGCTCGAATTAAAAAAGCAAATTGACTTTTGACTATAAAAATGGCGATCGACTTATTTTGTACGAGTGTGAGAAAGCATTCTCATCTTTACATACATTTTTTGTAGATGTGTTAACAATGCGGCCATAAAAAATACTTTAGTTTACATTTTCTTGTAGCACATTTTGGCAGCACACTAACACCATGACAATTATTTTGTCAGTAAAATGTTACTGTTTCTCTCGTTGGATATTATTGGAAAGCAAATGGTGGTCAATACGGCAGCCTTGCTATCATCGGGGTGTACATTTTACACCGACTGCTCCATGCTCGATGGTAGAGTGGAAGCTGGTATGTTTTGTGGGGAATTAAATGTGGGTCTATCCTTTCGTCTCCCTGATTACTGCAGTGTGTACCAGGCTGAAGTTATAGTGATTGAAAAGTCATGAACTGATTGAGGCATAATGTAATATCAGCTGCGTTTTTTTGAAATATGGTGTTCGAGACCGCGATAAAATATAGGGAAAATACAGGGAAATTTAGACAAAAAAAATTTAGAACAACAACTTGAACTAACTTCAAGTCAATCATTTTGACATTTAATTTTTGGTTTATGATTAAACACAATAATATCCAATATTGAAATAAATTAATTAATTTCATCAGCAAACATTACGGTATCCATTTTTTCTTATTAAACATAAAATTCAGTCATTTCATTTTCAATCTTTCAAATTTTCAGTTGTAAATGAAGTAAGGAACAATCAAAAAATTGTGTACTAAAAAATTTCCCTGTATCGTCAGTTCAGGAATTATTAAGTTTCTTGATGAACTCTGTTATACTCTACATAATATCAAGAGTTGTTCAGAGTTGTTGAGAACAAGCATAAATAAACTTTATTCGATAATGTAATGCAAGATATTGATTTAGTATAAGCTCTTTAGGATTCGATTGAGTAAATCCAAAGCACAAATATTTTAATAATATGTGAATTGTTTAAAAAATCAAAATATAATTTTTCGCGGTCTAGAGCAGCTTTTTAAAAAAAACGCAGCAATCGTTGACTGATATCACTATATATGTGGATTGTCGGGCGGCCATTCTTTCGCTGGATTCAGTTTCCCTTGCATCAAGGGTGGCGTTGGATTGTCACACATCTCTTAACGAGAAGAGGTAACTATTCAATATTCAGTTGGCCTAAGTTCCGGGCTATTCTGATGTTGAGGAAAATTAATTGGCAGATAAATTAACAAGGTACGGTACGAATCTCCAACTGGAACTAGTAAGAGAACGTGTAGCTAGGCCTATGTCTGTGCAAGCAGCAAGCCATAGGAAAGCAGTTGCCTTGGCAAATGCTACGTAGCTCGCCAGTGTGACGGGCAGAGTAGCGAACAAATATGGCCTTAGCTGAAGTTGAATCGCAAAATCTTAATCACACGAAGGAAGCGTGATTTAGGTAGAATTGTAAAGATACTTAACGGACACGGCCTCTTTGGAGATCATGCGAGATGATGCAAGATAATGCCAAGTAGCACATTTTATATAAAAGCGGCATCCAACATAATTCTTCTATTTTCGAGAGTGCAGAGATTATAATTTAGGTATCTGGTCTTGTACGGGAGTGGACGAGACACATTATAATGGAAAGGTATATTATTGTCAGTTTTCTGTAATAAAAACAAAAGATACTTCCTCCGGAAAATTTTCTATTCTCCTAATGGAAACATAGTAACAAGATAAACCGTAGAAGATGGTGAACGTCATATTTGAAATGAACGTGACCCCTACATCTATTGTTTCATAAACTCTCTGCAATTCGATGTTGTTGATGTTCTAAGTAATGATTATAGGATTTTTTTTCTGTGGAATGACATGATCTTGCATTTGTTGATATTCAAGTGCAACTTATCGCGGATACACCGTCCACTGAGGTTATTATTGTCCTATTACAATTGTTCAGTATCTCGCGTTTCTTTGATGGTATGAAAAATTTGAATGTCATCCGAGAATATTATAATATATTAGAATTACTTATGATATATGTAATTCGGTCAATGAAAACAAGTGGGATCATTGGGTCACTCCCGGGGTAACTTTAATTAAGTTGAATTTTTTACCTTCAATTATTATATAGTGCGTCTGTTAAACACGAGTTGAACCACTCAACGAATTTAACTGAGAATCTGAGTGTACAAGTCTATGTAAAAAGCGCCTTTTTATTACAAATAGAATCAAACGTTTAGCAGAAGTTTGTAAGGATTATCGTTTATTTGACGGTGTTTTTCCATTTCATTGATCATTTTACTAGTGAAGTCAACTAAATTAGTATTAATAGTTCCCCTTGGTACACGGGTAACTTTGAAGGTATTACAGACAACCAACTCGAACAATTTCGTGATAAATGAAGTAGTTGAGATCCCCTGTAACATAAGATTTCGTCTCTTTTATCCGATCCGAGAAATAGTGTAATTTTCCATCGATCGAGTAAAACACCGGTGTTTAGTGAATAACTGAAAAGATTCCGAAATGCGTGTAGTAAATACTTCTTTAAAATTGATGTTGATTGTCCGGCCGGTATCCATCGTCAAAGCCTTTCAGTGCTGTCAGTAAATCTTCATCAGTGACAACTGGATATTTCATTGGCATTATCGCTACTGATGTTATTATAGGACGAAATGGCGGAGTATCCTTCAACTTCGAGATTGGATCTCAAATATTTCCAAAACTGTTTTGGGTTGGATTTGATTTTTCCTAGATACCAGTTAGATAACAGAATTTTGTTTGGAAGTAAACGTTAAATTCATTACTGTATTGTAGAAATATTTATTTATCCGAATCAAAACCAATTTAATCCTTTCAGTAACATATAAGCCTTAGTTTTGTGATGTTTTAAATTTATTAGGCGTTCGTCCAACCGAAGAGAAATTACTGTTTTTTTATGCGTAGTGGAGTATGATTTTCAAACATAGTCCTCCTGCAATAATATCTCATAAATATCATTCCATATAATTGCTTCGAAGTACAGTAGCAGACCCGAATGGTCAATTTTATTGTAGTTGTATTTGAGGTACAAATGAGTTTTGAGGTTTTTTAATAACTTCAAAGCTTTATTCAGAGAAATTGGTACAATGTATCCTACTCAAAGTATTGTCCATCGTTAGCTACGACTTTTTCACATCTTTCAGGCAGCATACAGATTCCGCGTTGAAAAAATTCCTCGTGTTTTGATGCGATGCAAGAAGCGATTCAATTTATGGTTTTCTCTTAAGCAGTGAAGTGATGCTCGGCCAGGCCATGAATCATCGACCGGAGCAAGTGGTAGTCGGAAGGAGCAATGTCTGATGAATACGACGGGTGAGGTAGGATATCCCATTGATGCGCCTCCAAATGTTCCTTGACGACTCTTGCAACATGTGGCCGAGCGTTGTGGTGCTGAAAGATCACTTTGTCGTGTCTTTTGTCACCATATGCACAGCATTAGCTTCTTGCCATGAATATTCGGATTGACGGTTGAAGTTTATGCATGAACGTACCGCACGATTTCCCGCGGTTTGGGTTGTCATGCTGGATCCACTTTTCGTCTCCGTCACAATTCGATGCAAAAAACCCTTTGAAAACACGGCGTTCGACGTCTCGTGGCTTGAGTTCATACAGAACCTAAATTCCTTATTTTCGCATCATACTCATGGTCTTGAGACGGTTCGCTTACTGAGTCACTCCCAAAGTTTCAACGAGGTCCTCTTGAGTTTGGCATGAATCTTGGTCCAATAACGCCCCCAACCCAGCGTCTTCAAACCTGGTCTCCCTTCGCGTTCTTTATCACTGGTGTCAAAATCGCCAGCAACTGGTAACAGATGTATGTTTTTTGTGTAAACATTCCAAAAACTTCAGTAATTTTATTACTTGAGTGTTTAATATAAAACATTATCTTGATAATTGTATTTTTATAATAAAAATCAGAGCCGTCTTCTTTGGAAAGTTGTACAGTGGAGTTATACTTTAAAACTTTAGTAGGTTTTCTAGTGATCCATTGTGAAGATAGAGTTCTCTCATACTGGTCTGATTAAAAGTACACTATGCGCCGTTTATGCATCTCTAAATGATTTGATTGTAGAGGTATTATCATGAAATTGTTGTGTAACCAAAATATAGTTTTTCCAGCATAATTTGCTTACACAAATTTCGTTATGTAGAAGGATTGTTGTACGATTATCAAGTTATTATGTACAGTTTGCGTATACAAGGTTGTTGTATATTTTGCAATAATTCTTTATATGGAGAATTGTCCGTTTATAAAGAATTATGTACACGGAGGATTTTCCGTTGAGAATTGATTGTATGGAGTTTCTTGTAGTTGAAGAAACTATCCGCTAAAGAACAAACAATGGTGAAGCTAATTACAAATTAAATGTAACTTTTACGAAATAAAAGATACAAACTAAACCAAAATTATTTATTATTGATAACAAAAGACAGCCTTGATAAATTTTACGTTTTAGTGGAATAATTTAATGATTAATATTTAATAAGTAAATATAACATTAAAGTTTTTCGAACTCTCTATGGAAATCACAACCGATAAAAAAATTAAATAAAATGTACAAATTTTTGACATCTAGAATCAAAAATATTCTTGCTTTGCTTTGTGAAGTGAAAATGAGTGCGTTTTGTGGCAAACCGTGATATAAAATATCGTGATATTTTTTTCTCCTTTCTGCCAGACTGAACACACGGAACGTGTATTATTTTGGTGACGTATAATTTTTACGATTTTAATTTTTAAATATTGATAATAATGATAATCACTCCTTTCTATTTAATTGTATTAAAACGGTATTTTCTTAAAATCTGTAGCAATACATATTTTAGAAAAATCAGCGGTTAATAATAAAATATTATCGTAAATATTGTCGAAAAACGAAACTTCTCAGAGTGCTAAAGTTTACAAACATGGTATGTTCTAATACTAGTAGTAGAAAACAAAATTAGTTTTCATTTGCCCATCGTACATTGCGAGCCAGACACTTTACCACAATACTAAGCATAAGCACACTAAAATTAATGACATAAGCATTCAAATAACATAAACCACATTAAGGTTAATTGTTTGGTAGGGTGGTCGAATAGAATGTAACAAACATACATGTAACAAACAATTATATTTTAACCACCCAAATATACTACAAATCCAGGTGTAAATAGTATAAAACATGTAAATCCAAAAATAAATAAGGTACTTAAAATACCGAGATTTCTCTACATCTCTCAAAGTTCTATTATCTCATTTCATTTAATTTAATAATCACAATAAAAAATTAAGACTAAATTTTTTTTACGAAATCTGAAGAAGCAGAAAGTAATAAACTTGTAAAGGAATAAATCTTTTTTTTTGTTACTCTGAACTTCTTCTTAAAATTTCTACTTCGTTTAAATTTTTTCATCTTATTTACGTTTTTATTTTTTTTATCTAAAATGAAATTTAATATTGTTTTATTTATTTTTAAATTTTTAAATGTAAGATTGAATTAAATTATAAGAAGTTTAAATAACACATAAAATATACAGTATTAATGTTAATATTATAAAAAAATGAAATGAAAAGAATTTCACGCGATCACGTGACTCATACATTAATTTAATGATTGCTTTTTCAATTGCAGATTGTAAAAAATTTATTAAAAACGGAATGCAAGTGTCATGGTGTTAGCGGCTCATGTGCAATGAAAACATGCTGGAAAAGTTTGCCACCATTTCGGCTAATTGGTGATACCTTGATGAAAAAGTATAATAAAGCTCGATACGTGCACGCGATTAGTGAGAGAAATGGACTGAGTTTAATTTTAAAACGGTACGTTAATTAATTGATCGTAAATTCCAAATTAATAAAAACAATTACATATTATAGGCGACATTATCGTGGCAATGCAAACGGTGTAAGCGCCAGTGGTGGTAGTGTTGGGAACCAAAAATCTGAGGGTGGTAGCAAAAAAAATCCAAAAAATAAACATCAAAAACCAAAACGGATGGAACTGGTATTTATACAACCGTCACCAAATTATTGTGACAAGGATATGGAAACAGGTTCATTGGGTACACATAGTCGGTACTGCAATCGAACGGCACGTGGTGTTGACGGATGTGATCTACTTTGCTGTGGCCGCGGCTATAACACGCATCAAATCAATCGAACGTGGCAATGCAATTGCAAATTTCAATGGTGTTGCCAAGTGCAGTGTGACGTATGTCAGGAACGGATAGAGGAATACACATGTAAATAAATACGCAAACAAAACCGGACACTGCAAGTACGTTATTTTAACGATATATGATAAAGATACAGCCCCACTTTATTTAAATAACAACCAAACTATTATTTCGTAATTCTTTTTCAGAATTACACTAATTTAGAATAAACTTGTTGTGATTTTATGATTATGTAATTTGTATATCGCATGTAATTGTTAAGTGAGTGTGTTTGTGTGGGTGTGTCTATTTGCTTGCTTTTTGTAAATAAAACTAGTATAATAATTATAATTAGTAAAAACTTCACATTTATAAGTATTATTAATATTGTTTTGAATTTTAAATTGTAATTATTATAGAAATGCAAATAGTACTAGGTCGTAAGAATAATTTAAATAATTTTTTGTAAGATTTATTTATATAAAAAAACACAAAAAACTAAATTTTTATTAAACTTTAATAAATTACGTTCCAAACAACGATTTTGATTTGTTTCTTCCATTATTTAGTGAAGTTAATGATGCGGTAAATGTGAGTAAGTTTGTAATTTTATTTACTTTGAAATTTGTTGAAGGACCCACACCACACTCGATTTTTAAAGCGATAAATTAAGCTGTTGGCAAAAACCGTCTTGATCAAAATCCTTTAGTCCTGCTTAAATTTCATAAAACGAAAAAAGTCAACCCCTAGTTGATTGAACATTTAATCTTTAAGTTATTTGAATCTTTAAAGTCTGTGCTGTTTTTTGAAATCCTAAATTTTTCAAAATTATTGCAGAAGATTAAAAGCTCTCAAGCTTTCCTTCCACTTCCGGTGCACAGAGTTCCACCAATTTTCGTAATAATCTCCCTATTAATGAAAAAAGTTTAAATACGTAGTTTCATTTCGAATAGTAAATCCGCCTGGACTGCCAAATTTTGGTGAAACAAAGTATTTTTCTGAACTAATTTTGTTTGAAATCTCGTAAATGATATACTTTTCAAAATATTTGCAAAAAAACGAAAAACGCTTACGGAAGCTAACAGCTGCATGTACTGATGTCGACCAAAACTCAATCGGCTCCCTCATTTTAGAAACAGCTTAAGTATGAAGAAAGCGCACAGACATTTAGTCTGAATGGCAACACACACACAAACACACACAGGCACACATATATTTTTTTAAAACCCACTTTTCTTTACTTTTGCGGTACAGCGACTGCTAAATTTACAAAAACCTCGAGGTCGTAAAATTTTTCAAAATTATTTTACTTTATTACGTAAAATAAAGTAAAAGCGTACCCACATCCAACTAATAAAACAAAATTCATTTTTGGTTAGAGATTTTGTGTTTTATTTTATATTTTGTTCGGCATATTTGAAAATTGATTGAAAATTTAATTAGCGAAGTACGTGACATCAATCAGAATCTACTTAAATATAAGTCCTGCTAACTCCACACATATGAAATAAACAATAACTAACAACGATGTATTGGTAATTTTTTGTCTATAGTAAATTTAGTTGAAATAACTAAGTATAAATGTGTTGGTGCAGAAACAAACAAAAAATGAAGAAAAAATCAAATTTACATTGGGTTTTTAGTGTAACCAATACAATCTTCGGTAGGTATTTTTATATAGGTATCTGTCAATGAGAGTTAGAGCAGGACTTATATTTACGTAGATTCTAAATCAGTACCAATTAAGAGAATGATTAATAAACAGAAAGTAATTCGAGAGTAAAGATATATTTTCAATAAACCGAGAAACATATTTGTCGTGCATTGAATAAAACAAAATTAGTGCAGCAATTTTGTGCAAAAGTAGTAAATAATTCCAATAGAAACGAAATCTTACAGAGTTGTAGTACTCCTTGAAGACAGTATTTTATAAAAAATCCCTGCACCTAAAGGTTGAGCCAACCCTGCAATCAGGGTTGGAATAACCAATTTTAGGTGTTCAGAAAACTGAAAATAACGGAATTCTGAACGGTACACAGCTCAAACTCGAAAAATGGCTCAACTGGCGGAGAAATTAATAGTGCACAATATTGTGTAACATTATTTTTTAATTTATGGCCGTTAAGTTGGTCAAATTTGAGCTAAATGTTAAAAGGAAGTAAATTGTTGGAGTTTAACTGTAAAAATAGTGCAGTTAGCAGGACTTATTTAAAAAAACAGTATTACCATAACATTATGCGAGATTGAATTTGCCGTCGTTTGAAGTAACTTAATTTTATTAAGAAACCAACCTTCAAAAAATCCACGATAAAAAAATTAAAAAATTAATGTTAAGATTTTATTACTTCAAACTATAATTTATTCTTAGTATAATACATCAGTTTTTTTTATTTCCATTTAAATATTAATTATAAGGGCATTTAAAAGTTAAAATAGTAGCTGAGTATTTAGTTCAATATCATTGAGATCTTCTTCGCTTGTAGTGTTGTTGCATGATATACCCTGGCAGGTTCCACACATTGCTGAGCACAGCATTCCTGACCGCTTACATTCGCATCTTGTTGTGCATTGCGTACGACAGTTGCAAGATATCAACTTGAGGATATGTTCTGGAGCCGGTGGCAGGACAGTTGGAATGGGCAGCAACTACTTTTGACAGATTTTCCATCCCCAACCTGTTGGTAGCAAAGCATTTTCCAGCCATGCTTGAACTTGATGGTATACAAAAAATAACAAACAAAAACATAACATACCTATATATATATAAAAAACCTGACTCATCAGGATTAAGAAAAATTATAATTGAGGATATAACTGCAGGTACACATGACGTGCAAGGTTTACTTATAAACATGTCTTTAGATTTAATTTGGTTGACTGGATTTAATAACTTGGAAGATGTATCAAGTTGAAATGGATATATGCATGCAGTTAATAATCCTGGTAAGATTTATAATTTATCCCATAATTGTTTTAATTTTAAGAAACTTTATGTAACTTTACGTTATACTCAGCTTTCATTTATGCAGCCTGCCAAAGCAAGAAACATGGGCAGATGGGAATAGTTACTTTTGATCAACCACTCTTTATGAAGTCAATTGAGCATGAAATGTGTCTAAGCCATCTAAACTACATTACATTAACATCAACATTGTCAAATTCAAACTCTGTTGCGCATTTGATTTAATAGGCAACCTCATTGCATGATGCAGTTATCCCTATTGATTTCAATAGGTCGATTATTTGCCTCGAACCAAGCAGCACTGGTGATATAAACGATTTTGGTCTGCATCCGTATATCATACATTTCTGGTACAAACTCCTCACCACCATTTTTGATATCATCGAATGTTGAATATTCTGTTGTACCATAAATTTGGGACTGCATGTCTTCTTTGATAATTGCTGCTGCTGCTTTAACAGTTCTAACGCGCTCTTCTTCAATAGAACTGTATGAGTCCCAATTCTGCACTAACAATTCTTCGGGTAACATGTCCTTTAAAGTTAAAATGATGGTTTTGTCAAGTAAGTTGGTTGCTACCAAATTTGGTTTAAAATGATTTATAAGCAGATCCCTCAAGTAGTAGTCACCATACAAATCTACATCATTGCCACGGAATTCTCTTAGTTGTTGCTTCAGATCGCGTAATGCAAATTGACATTCATTACTTTGATTTATGAAGGCACACAAAGCCTTCATTTATAGGTTTTCCTCTGGACGGATTGTGGTCACTTCTCTAAATTTGTAGTAGCATTCCAGATGATATCGCGCATTTTAATTGACCCACCAATCCGTGTATTGACGATACTTCCCCATGCGTCATTGCGTTTACAACAATGATCCAGGATAGTTTGTTGCATTTCGGTTGATTTCACAACACTAACTTGCTTGTACTGGCACTAACTTGCTTGTACTGGCTTATATGCTTGGAATCAATCTCTTGAATCACTTGGCTGGCTGCAAGCTGATGATAATGGTCCTGTTATAGGAAATTACTATAAGTTTCTGATATATTCATTTATATATATTAATTAATTAGCCTTACCTTTCTCACGCGCTCCATTGCAAGCAACAATAGTACTTTTCCTCGTGTAGTTTTTCCGACATTCTGTATGCAATAAAATTTCTTCGACATTCTCTTACTTTTACCACAAATCATTATTTCTTGATTTTGAAGCTTCGATTAAGCTACCTATTCATTTCTTCATCACCGTAGAGTCCTTTTTCTGCATTATAATATTTACACTTTTTCTGACAACTTTACTCTTTGGTATTCAAAATTACACTGAATAATATTGCCCTGAATAGTATAGTAAAGTATCCAACAATTGGCCTGTTTTCTTATTGTATCCGAGATATCAGATAAATCAGAGAGATAATTGATCTGACTGATGACTTGTGAAACGTCAAAATAATAAAATAAAAATAATAAAAGCAAATTATACCAGTATTATAATATATAAAAGTGCAAATTAAGACAAAATGGAGTAAAATGTCTTAGTATTGACTGAAATAGTTAAAACAAATATAATATAATACCATATATAACAGTGATGATTCCGACGAAAGCAGCAGTGAAAAAAAGTATTATTAATTTTAGAATTAATTTAATAAAAATAAGAGAAAATAATTACAAATAAATTATTAATTATTTTCCATATCCGTCCGCCATATTTTCTGTCAAAATATGTCAAATTTTTTTCTCTGAAATAGTTCTGAGAAAAAAAATTCAGATGGAAAAATGACGACCTGAGAATGGTCAGAGAAAATATAAAAACGGAAAAGGCTTCCTTTTTATCTCTCTGATCTCTCCGATATAATAAAAACAGGCCAAATATTGTTCGGTTTATAATCCGCGCGGTATCACACGTAATTCGCATGAATCACCCCTTAAAATGAGGCATAGTGCATATTTAAACATCTGCTAGCACAGGTTACAAAAAAAATTCGTATAATTCTGAAACCGGTTTTCTTTACTGAAAGTAACCCTTAAAAGATTAGAAAGGTCTTTTTTTAGCACACTAAGGAAAAACCCGGAATGAGGGTACCCGCACATTGCCTTTTTCTGAAATATATCACTTCGAGCGGGTTTTTAAAGAGTTTGTTGTAATAACATATAATATTAAATATTTTATTATTAAATAACCACCAATTCTCAGATAATTACTCGTACAAAGCTAGTTTCTTAAATCTTTTATATCCAAAGTTATAGCCATTTCAAGAATCTAAAAATTCGAAAAAAATAATGAAATAATAAAACTAAAGTACCGGTATTTGTTTTGCTCAACACATAGCGGTGGGGATTTTTCTGAAAAGTTGTGTCGAAGCATAGGGAACAACGTTATATTAGTTAAAAGTTTATTGGAATTATTTACCAGTTTCAATGGAGTGCGGCTTTTGTTTCCTGCACTAAATTAACAAATTGTATTCTCTGTTTGTTTACTGCAGTTTTGTAGCAGCCTTTTCCGTGACGTACACATTATATTTTGTCGATACACAATCCAAAATGCAGGAAATTGTTTTCAAGCTAACGGAAATTTATATTTCTAGATGTAGTTTAAATCTTGTAAGTTGAAATAATTGTTAGAGAAAATTACAAAATATACGTTTTGGTGAATGGCTCAAACTTGCCTATTTTTGGGTACTCTAGTACCTTAATCCTTGTAAAACATTTTAAGCTTCCACGAACTGTGTCTTATAAAATGGCAATCATATATTCCCGAAACGATTCACTCTTCAGACTACTCTCTATGAGAATATTGAAATATCATTTGGAATAGTCGGAAATATCAGCTTTACTAACTTTCATGGGCTCACTGGAGCTAATTGCGCCCATCATGTCGCTTAGTCTTCTGATGGGGAATAAATGAAATCACGAAGATGTGTGGGTGATCACATCGGATTTTTGTACAACCGAGTTTTAATCATTCATCACGAGTTTAAAAAATAGAAATACGGACATATACCGATTTCAGACTTTAACCGTAACAAATGTTTTATTTACAAATGCATAGAATGATATCTAGAATATACCTCACGCACATTTTTATATTTTTCTAAAAATTAAACTTCAACAATTTGCAAATGACGATAGTTATACGATCAATTTTCGATTAAACTGCAAGTGGAGACTCGCAATAATATGTTTTCACCATCCGTATGTCATGTATAATTGCAATATCCACATAACTAGATTGCATGCCATATTTTGACGTTTCTTCAATTTCAATATGGCGGTGTCGTAATATGTGGTGGTCGTTTGGATTTATTTATGTTTTAAAATTATAAAACGAAATAAAAAATTACCAAAAATCGGGGTTAAAATTTTCGCACATTTTCTTGATCATTTAAAAAAAATATTGTACAAGTGAGATATCGAAAGCATAATGATTTCTAAATGTCAAATTACCTCAAGTTTACCACAACAGACTCCATTTTGGCAAATTTTGATAGAGAGGAATGATATATATATATATATATATATATATATATATATATATATATATATATATATATATATATATATATATATATATATATATATATATATATATATATATATATATATATATATATATATATATATATATATATATATATATATATATATGTATATATAGGGTGTCCCAGAATTGGACGATCAAACGAAGCAAGGAGGGAAGCTCGTTTGCAACAAAAACAGCCAAGTTGTCGATGGTGCAAAAGTTATTCCACTTTTAGTATTTTTTTAGAGAAATCGCATGCGCACCAACCAAACATTTATTTAAAAAAACAAGAGTTCTTTTGTTTAACTTTCTATTTTAATACAATCTAGAAGAGTGTGCCTTTCCAATAACATCATTTTTGTAAGCAATATTATTTTCTGTCAAATAAAAACAATAGTTTTATTAAGTCTCTTTGTTTCTCAAAAAACTTGTGTTGATGTTTAAGTTACGCCAGCGGGAAAATAATGTACTACAGAAATTTGACCCACTATCAGAAAAATATGCGACACTAATGTAAATTTTAAAATGTTATCACACACCGGGCTGGGCTATTCACAACAGATTGTTTTCTATCAATTTTTTCACAAAGTAAGTCGTGTTTATTGAAAAATGCACTTAACAAAATTTCGACTTCTAAAATCGATGCTTTGTCAGGAACAAAACAAAATTAATAAAATAATTGTTTTCATTCATTTTAAATATTATAATAAGTGTTCGAAGTGTCCACCATTTGCCAAAATACATAATCGGCATCGCCGTATACAACTTTGCTTAATCCGTCGAAACACATCTTCGTTACTTTTAATAATATTCGACGCCTCGTTTATACGCTGCCGCATTTAGTCATCGATGTCGTTTACTCATTCATAAACCAGCTCTTTATAATAAAATTAAAAAAGTGTAAAGGATTTAGATCAGGAGACCGCGATGGCCATGCAATGTACTCTCCTCTTCCAATCCAGCGGCTTGGATAATTTACGGTCAGGTGTTGTCTCACTACTTCTGTATAGTGAAGGAGAGCTCCATCATGCTGCCGCCACATATTTCCACGTGTTTATAGAAAAACGCCATCAAGTAATTCATCCATGTCATTTCATAGCAAACTTCACCGGTGATCCGACATGGGAGTTCAAATGGGTTAATGAATTTTCCGTCGACTATTCCCGCCCACATGTTCACTCCAAATTGGTGTTTAAACCGACTGCGCCGCACTTTTTAGGATTTACGCATTTCTTTACAAAATTGCAATCTTTTTTCTTGGTCAGCAGATAAAAGGTCTTGTACACGTTGCAGATGGTAAGGGTGCAATTTAATTATTTTTAAAATGCGATGCAACGTAGACGTTTCATTACTTCTCGGACGACAGGGACTTCGCCTTCACTGTACATTTGATGTACGTTTTAAATACTCTGTAATCGGGAAAGCGTTCCCATTTGGATATCGTTTCTGGTATTCTATTGTTGCTGCTCGGGCGTTGCCATTACACAAGTCATAAATGAAATGCATTTCGGCAAATTCGCGGTGAGGTTAAGCCAGGTAGCTTATTGACATTTTAATTATTTAACTGTTCGAGTATGTATGTATGGAACTACTAACATGAATTACAAAATGATTTTCTTTTTATACAACAAATTTTGTTTAATTCGGGCTACTAGATTTGCTTAAATACTTTAGTTTACCATTGTGACCATCATTTTGGTTTATTTTTGACAAAGCATCGATTTTAGAAATCGCAATTTTGTTAAGTGCATTTTTTATTAAACACGACTTACTTTGTAAAAGAAATTGATAAAAACCGTTCCTTTATGAATAGTCTGGTGTGTGTTACCATTTTAAAATTTGCATTAGAGTCGAATATTTTTCTGATGATGGGTTAACTTTCAGCAGTACATTGTTTTCCCGCTGAAAACAAAAAGACTTTAATAACCATCGTATTTATTTGACAGAAGATGATACAGCTTATAAAAATGATTTTATTGGACAGGCACACTCTTCTAGATCTTATTAAAATAGATAGTTAAAGAAAATGACTCTTGGTTTTTTTTAAATTAATTTTTTGATGGGTGCGACGCAACACTAAAAGTGGAACAACTTTTGCACCATCAACAAACCGAAAAAACTATACTTGGCTGTTTTTGTTGGAAATGAGCTCCTCTATCACCAAAGCAGACACGTATTTTTTTGTTAAGTTTTGGGACCTTCAGTTGTCGCGTTATAAGGTTAGGAAATTGATCGGTTTTTCCCATTTTTAATATTTTTTTAGAGGTTACAATAAACTAGTATATATCTGGTTCTACTGAAGGCATCGTTAAAAGTGGCATCACTTTAGAAAGACCTTAGATAGTGTTAAATTATTCAATAAATAATTTGTGAAATACCGTTATTATAAGAGTTTTAGTGAAATAAATTTAACAAAATATTTTGGCTGTAGATGGCGAAGCTACCAATCCATAAACAATTTTGACCCACCGTTTGAAAGGTCAAGGTTCCACCTTTCTAGATATTTACTTGGTATATGTATAAGACCTAGTTTGACCGGTATATATTAAATGAACAAATCGAACACAATTGCAACAAGGAGTTTTCTAAGTTCTTGCGAGATGCTGGGATACATGTGCTAGGTTAAAGCGATTTAGTAGATCGACGTTCAACAACAGGATATGTTTTCATGTTTTCGCCAAAAAAGCAACCGGCAGCACAAAAAGATTTGAGTATATGTCTATGTCTTTGGAACCGCAAGAGGCATTTTGGTTGCGAGGCATATATCAGGAGTTGCTTGGGGAAAATAAATGTTCAACCGTCATACACTGCGACAACAACTGAGTAACCCAGTTATCGGGGAAGAGAGATTTTTAGGGTTTTAACCTTAACCCTTTAATAATTAGGTATAGTTAAATTATTTTACGTCAAACCAAACGAAATGTTAGCAGATAGTCTTACCAAACCAGTCACAGCAGAGAAGCACATGGTCCTGGGAGTCAATCTTGTGGAGAATTGAGTTCTTGAAAATACGGTTCTAGTGGAGGTGTTGAATTTTCAAAGTGAGAGAGCCTTAATTTAACATTTTCTTAATTCATTGTATTCTTGTTTGTTTTGATTTTTAATAATGTGGTTGCTTGTATGCATAGGACGCTATCTCAAGTCTCATATTTTGGTTTTTATTTAAAACCAGTTTAACATCACAAACTGATCTAAATACCTGTTCTAATTCCAATTTTTACGTAGTACACGATTCACCCGAATATTGTTGCGCAGCCTAATTGTTTCGTTTATCGTCCGCGCAACAGGTTTATTGCATAACGCCGATATGCAATTTTTTTTTGTGTAGATTTTAATAAAGTGAGGAATGGGGTATTGTGTTGAGTTAACTTACATATTATTAATATTGGGATAGCAGATGAATCATTGAGTAAAAGTCACCATTTATTTTGATTTAATGTAAATTCAATAATTGCTGTGAAAAATCTGTGCTATAACCGGTGTTGGCCGTAGTAAACGATTTACCGTAAGTTTGGCACACAGCCAGATAATAAATGGGACCAAGTCACCATTTACTTTTATTCAATGGGCGCGTTCAGGACCGCCAACTGTTGGTATCATGATTAGTGAAAGCATACGCCGTTGGCCGTAGTAAACGATTTACCGTAAGTTTGGCGTACAGCCTGAGTGGCGTAAAAATAAAAAACATCGTTTGACGTAATTTTTCGATCGATAAAAATCGAAATTGATATTCGTATATTAATACGAAAATAAATGCAACAATTTTACTCGGTTTAGAGGTAAAATTGTAAGAAAGTAGATTTCTAGGTTTATAAAAACAATCAACTTTGAAACCTAACCACAAACAAGCTAAATATTTTTTATATTTTTTTTCTCAATTACACATTTAATTTCGTCTTAGGGCAATTGGTAAAATTTCTAAGAATTAGGACAATTGGTAAAATTTTGTGTTCTAAAACTGATTTTTAGTAAATATCGGTTTTCTACAAGTTGTACCTTGAAACAGCAGCCTTAAAAACTAGGCATGACTAGTTAGCATGCACCGCAGTTAAAATTAATTAATATGAGCGTGCGGAATGTCTGGTAAAACTTCTAATAAGAAACAAACGCAAATTGGAGTACAGTTTCACCAACGAGAAACTAAGCGATTTTACTTCGAAAAAGTCCATTCAAATTAAATAAACGGCAAAAAATGTCAAATGGAAATAATAACTGATCAAACAAAAAATCTATTTACTAAAAACACATAATCTGCAACAATTTCCATTTGAACATGTTAAAAATCAAATTGCCTATACTATGTTTTCGTCGTTATTTTACATGAAACAGTCTATATCTGCCTTTCCATGTATAACACATCTACTTTATCGATACCACCATAGACTCAAACCATTGTATACCACATTTGAAGTTTATATCAGATAACAATACAAAAAAGTTCGCTCAATAGCACTTATTTGAATCTTCTATTCAGCGTTGGAATTTTTATAGGAAAACATGAAATAATTTTCGATAACACAAATTTTCATTATAAAATACAATACAAAACATACAAAAAACAAAAAAATTACAATACAAGAAACATTTTTTTTGTTGTATTTTTTTATCGTATTTTCTAGTGAGCAGGCGCACACATTAATTCTGAACATTTTCATTGATCCTTCAATATAAACAAGAAGAGGTTTTTCTTTACAGTTTTATTTTACTCATATCATTATATTTTCAATTTTTTAGAAGAGAGTGAACTGTCGGAACTAAAAGAAAGAATTTTCATTTCTTGGTGAAAAAAGTGGAAAATTAGAAAAAAAATTCAATTAAATTTAGCAAACAAAATGTTACAATTATCCAGTAGAATATTAGATGAAAGTCGAAATTAATCAAAAACATCATCAATCTAATGAAAATTAACTGAACAGTGCCAGTGTATATAGGAATGAAAAATTGGATGCAAAGTGGATTTTTAATGGTGGAAATTTTGTGGAAAAAATGATGTGAATAAAAAAAAATAAAAATCCCTTTGGCTAAAATATTAAAAGTGGAAATTAGAATATATAAGTAATAGAAAATTATTAGAAAAAAAAATTATGAAAATTTTGTGATATTAAAATTAAACAGTGTCGAGAAAAAAGTGAAAAATCGTTAAATTAAAATTTAAAAAAAAATCTAAATAGAGGAAATTTATATTTTCATTGAAGTTACTCGTTTCTTTTTTTTGGTTTGAAAATAAAAATTTCAACACACGAAACGAAAAAAAAAATCCAAAATGGCTAAACTAATAAACTTAGGGCCTTTTGGCCCAAAACAGTTTCGGATTAATATATTCAAATAAAATTTATTAATACTGAGGTCTGGTTACTATTCAAAGTATACAATGGAAACTATTAAAATAATTTTCGAGAATAAATAATCAAAATCGAAGTAAGAATACTATTTTTTAACAATTTTTAATTTTTATATATAAAAAAGAAAATGGTTGGAAAGCGTATATATTAGTTTTACAGATATATCTGATACATAACATACTTGCAAATTACGCTCTCACTCTCAATAAAATGTAACTCGATTTTATTAAATATTTTCTCCATTGAATTTTCCACACAAGAAGTATAAAATCGAAACATTTACAGCTTACAGTAGAAAAATACTACATTTTTTTGCTTCGTTCCAATGAATTTTCCGGGAAAAAATTATTACATACTAATTTCATTTTGTTGGTGTTTTTGGATATAACCTATTTTCGAATTTCAATTCAACATAAATTCTAACCTCAGTTTTATTTTTATTTTTTGATTAAAATGGAAAAATCGATTTTTCAAAAAAAAAAAAATACTGTTATAAGAAAACATAAACGGGGGATAGCTTATCGATTTTTTTTCTATTTTATTTTATCTTTTTTTTATGTATTTCGTACTAAATAAATAAGTTTGGAAAATGGTTACAACACACACACACACACACATACATCTATATGAAGCATAATTACGAATCTTACAACATAAGTCATAAATAATTAACATGCTGGAGAAAAACCACATAAAATTAAAACAAAATAAATTATAAAATGAAATGAAATCTAAACTACTTTGCGTGAATAAAATTCATAATGAGTTGGGAAAATAAGAAAATCATATTTCTTATTTTAATTAGAACGCACGATTGACCTCTCTCGCTCTTGTATATTTTTTTTTTGTGTGCGAAAAAGCCTAATTTAATTTAAGCCATCTCATCCCTCCAGTTTGCTAGTTAAATTGTGCTTTTCATGATTTTACTATGAAACCCATTGTCAAAATAACATTCTAAAAATTATAATTAAAAAAAAAATTGAATCAATTTTACTAATTAAAACAGAAAAATTGTAAATTATTATTTTTTCACGCAATGTTTTGCAGAGCTGTGAAACAATCACGTAACGAGCTGAAAACTTCAAGAGTGTACTGAGCTAGATCATATTTAAGACGAGTGATTGAGTTAAGTGTAGAAGGAATAAAATATATCGATTGGTGGAAAACGTTTCGCTGCTAAAATTTTGCTCAGCTTAGATAAAATATTGTGGGTGCCACTTTATTATTTTGACCTAAATTAACCTAAATTAACGATATTTTTTGGAATGGAAAACTTAATTTTTTAATTAGGACAGTTCTATTGATATTTCTAGGGCTTACAGGCATTACTTTCAAAAATATAAGAAATTTGCAAATATATATGATCTGATAAATATAATTTGCATGCATTTTAATTTATTAATATTTATTTCACATAAATGTTCCAGACACCCAGAAACTACCACAGCAATTTCGCAGATTCGAGTAAATGAACCCGCGCGGCTTCCTTGAATGAACAAGTAACGTAGCCCAGACTTAATTATTCGAAAATATTGTAATATTGACAATATTTTGGATAATGCTGCAATATTTTGATGTAAACCAAAATATTTCCAATATTTTGTAGTGACACCTCTAGTTTCTAAAATAAAATGACTTCACATTTATTATGTTAAGGCTACGGAGATTACAACCAACTTGTCTTTAAAGTTTACGACCGACTCTCTATTTCAGCCTGACACACAGTAAAATACAGATACATCGTCATGAACTTATGTACCAAACACATTCGTAAGGTAATGCCATCTAATAAAACAAAATGTAACTAATATACTTGAAATATTTCAATTTAAAATTCAATTTAAGTTGATATTTTCTTACTACTATATTCGACCGGTCTGAAGACAAATTGACCTCGATTGGCACGATACAGCCTGTTATCATAAATGATAACTTTACAAACTGGACCGTATTCAAACAAAACGCAATTTAATTTTGGTTTATATTCGTTCGAATAGTTTCTGCTATGGTTTTCAAAGAGAAGCTAACATCACAATGCTATTACGATACGCTATTTTCATGAACAAAAAAAAAAGAGAAAAGAGTCAGAGAGAAGCAAATACATTTTTTACTGCAAAGCGAAGTTGGCGACGATGCTGAACGGAATCTTTACTAATTTTAACGATTAAATATATAATTTAACATTCCCTCAGTTAAAGAGAAGGCCGCGAGCTTCGTTATTCCTTATTGGGTTCTATTACTCGGCCTAGTAACCCAGGTAGATTTTCATCGTTTACGAGTACCAAATCATTTACTTCTAAATTTTCGAAAATGGATAATTTGCTTTTCCTAATAAATACTCCATATTTAGCGATATATACGATTTCTTCGTCAAAGACTTCTGATTGTACTATTTTGATTAACCACTTTTGTGAAATTCGATCTCCATTCCCCACCAACAGTCAATAAAATAGCCGTGTTTTAATATTGGAGCACTATCCGGCGCCGAAGGGAAATTTATACTGAGACTGTAGCTATTTATTCACTGGTGTCGCTATAGCACAAAAATGAAAAAATAAATTCATCCATAAAACAAACATTTAACGACTTGAAGTGTTACCAATTAACATTTATTTTGGCATGACGTTATAAAAAATAAATCATCTTGCGGCGTTTTAAATTTTCATTGTAAGATTAATTTTCTAATGGTTTAAGGGTTGTACAAAACAAAGGAAATTGTAAATTTCCCTTTGAAATGGATAGCGCTCCCGATAGCGGCTCCCGATAAATAGGTAGAGCAAGATATTTTTTTATCGATTTTTAACTAAAAAGTTGAATGAAAAATCTTAGTTTAGAATTAAATAAATTAATTATATGCAAAAATAGCGCGCTAAATATAAGTTTTGACATAGAAAATTGCGTGCTCCGGATACAGCTATCGGGCGCTAATAAAAAAACACGGCAAATGCCTCTTTGGTTTGATTCTTTTCGCATGCTCAGCAATTCCGCACACATCTAAAATAAAACGAATCGGCATTAATTAATTTTCGATACGAACTATACTTTTCTATCCTAAACACATCACTACAGCTGTTGAACTCCGTGAACGCAACTAAGCGATAATTCAATTCTGACACCTTAATTTCGTTGATCAAGTTTTTTGGCCATTTTGGTTTTTCGCGCATGAGAGATTATGATCCTAGAAACTATGATTCATTCAATATCAACCCACTGGGTGATCATCGTTCGACGTCCATTTGATCAATCTCATACCACCAAAGCCATAATTTCAATTAATTGATTCTGCAATTCTAACGCATTGTCCAAAGTATGTACACTTACTTAGGTAGGCTTTGAGATAGCTGCTACCTGCAAGAGCTAACTGCTGCAACACTTTTAAGGCCAAATAAGAAGCTGCTGTTACTCCGTAAGTGACAATTCGCAACAGTAACTTCTTTATTTAGTCGTGTGTTCCTGACGCAGTAATATTTTTTGGAACTTACATTGATCTTTGTTAACTGTCTGTACATCTCTTGCACATCACAGGTATATTACATGGCATATTACATATATAAATGATCGAAATCATAACACCATTGACAATAGTTCAGGCTGCACAACTGGTCCAGCGAGGCAGAAAATATTCTCCATTCAAATTTAATTTTTCTTTTTCCGAAATCAATATCATATGACCAAGATTACGAGACTCTCGCATAAACTCTACATAATGGATTTAAAGTTCAAGATTTTTACTCAATTTTGATTCCAAAAACATGAATCTTCTAACTGCTGTTTGTAAAGATTCTCCAAACTCATCAAAATTATTTTGAAATGTTAGCTCTACACAATATATACAAATCCACTTTCCAAATTTTTTTTACCAAGTTGTATAAATTATCATTTTGTACATCATCATCATTTTTCCTTAAAATTAATGTAAAATTATTTTGAGAAATTTTTAATAAATCAACTGGGGCTGATATATGGAAATTTGGACTCTCTTTCTCTAGCTTTCATATCTCATGAAGAGATTTTACCGCCTGTACGGTGGTCGTTTAACCATCTCAACTCATCGTTTCGACACATAGTTTCGACATCATATTGCTCTCAGGTCTTATTCAACGTTGTCGTTCGCGCCAGCGTAGTCTAGGTCTTCCCCTGCGACATAAGCCGACTGGTTGTTAATGGGACACTTTTCTTATTATTCGTTGTTATGGGAATCATTCAACGTAACACAGCCATCTAACTCGGTTGGGTTTAATGAAGAAGTTCGTTTTCGAAATTCATTCGAATCCAATATTCGTTGTTCGCAACCTTAACTGGACCATAAATGGATCGAATGACCTTCTATTCGAAGGTAGATAATATTTTTCAATCATTAGTGGTCATGGTTCAACTTTCGCTTCCAAAAGTCAGCCCAGGTCTTATAAGTGTTTTGTAAAGTGCAAGCTTACACGACTGCGAGTAGAGGACTCGATGAACCGGCTTAAGTTCTCCTACATAATTTCTTAAGCAAGATTAGGTATGTTTCATGTGTTGGATTTGCTTCTGCTGAATTTTAAGTTGTAATTTCAACCGTTATGCACTTGTTTCGGGTGTCAAAGTACACGATTAGCATCAATATATCGATTAATATTTGTAGGCTACCGGAAAACATCCGCATCCAGGTTTGACGATCCATTTGGCGAAAAAAAACATGATTCAAAAGACAAACTTTATTTTGATTGAATTTTTTATTGGAAGAATTTCGCCTCAAGGAAGTATTTTGCTGTCTGATAATGAGAGTTGTGTTCTAATTATGACATCATGGATGCCTCCAAGGATACTTTTTATTATCAATATTTATTATTTTTGTTAGCAATTCTATTTCTGTGTGGGCAATACATATTTGCAATCGATGAACTAGTTATCAGCTCAGTTATCTCGTTAGTTTAAGCTTCTATTTGTCAGTTGCTGTTCTTCCGCATCCGGGCTTCTTACTATGCCGGGCTGCTAACTATTTTCACATTGTTCATAGAAGAAGAGACAGAGTATCCGAACGGCCTCTACATTTAAAAGTATTTGCATTTCGAAAATCTATAATTTAGGAAGTCCCTCTCCTTATGCAGGGTGGTCCTTCATCCATCTCGATCCTTTGATCGCGCCATCGGTTGGGAAGAAAACCACTGATAGCCGCCTATGTTGTTTCCAGTGAGAAGGTCGAGTCTGACAAGCACAACATTAGTCAACACTTTGTAGGAAGTGTTCAATAAAGCTATGCCACGATAGTTTTCACACTTTACTTTAGTCGGTCACATTTTTTGTGCAGTGGACATATGAACGGCGTCTCCCAATTCTCGGGCAGTTCTTCTTGATCTCAGTTCTCTTGCCGTCGAGCCGATGGTCTTCCCATTGTTAATCTACTATTAGCGGCTTCTACTGCCTATATAGTATAGAATTCAATAAAAGGCTCTACACCCGGCGGGGTAATTGCTCTAATAGGGGCCATTTCATCGGTTCGATCCAAACCTGGCTACGAAGAGGTCAACTGGTCGAGAGCTTCTCTTTTCTCGTTTTTAAATCTCTATTAGGGTCAAATGATTTTTATTATTTGTCCTTTTGATTCTGATGACAATGACAGTGAATTCTGAAAGTGATTAAATCTTTGGTTATAGTATCTCTAACATCGATAAGGTTTTTCGTTTCGATTTGATTCATTTGGAGGTGGTGCTTTCAGCAGGTATTTCTTACAAACATGAATTGCATTTTCTTGATAACGAAAATGTCTATCTGTCGTTCTGAAGGTTTTAAAGGGTTCCTTGTGCACCTACCTTCGTGGTGTTAGCTTTATGTTACATGTTTTGTGCCATATTTGTACATATTATACAAATTTCTCACATGTTAATATAACTTTATAATTTATTTAGCATCTATGGTAAAAATACGTCCCTCTTATCTACTTTTCTTATTCTATGATCCACCTACGAACTCTCTCGTGCTCATTTGCTGCTATTGCATTTTGACGGGTTTCATTAGTGAAAACTTTTACAAATAGATCTACAAACCCAAAATGGGCTTTGTGGGAGAAATACTCTCGAAATGGGGCCAAAAAACACTGGGATCTCTAATTTATGGAAAAATATTAATTATGAAGTTTTATCCCGATCAATCAATCCGTACGAGCTGTACAGGGATCGATTTTTTGCTGAAAAACAGATTTTTGTCAAAAATCGTCATTTCCGCTTAAATTTTGCAAAACTGATCTGGACCGGTATTGTTAAAAAATTAATTTAAAATCTTTTAATTCATAGTCGTTGTTCTCATAGATTATTTATTTTTCCAAATATTTGCAAAAGACGTAAAAATCGTATGGTAGCTGTCACTTACAATGGGCCAATTTATGAAAAAAGCTTAAGTATGACGTTTCATCCTGAACAGTTAATCCGTCTGGGCTGTAGAGAACCTTCAGATAGTTAGCCTGCGCGAAATCACACACACACCGCACGTACAAAGTTAGTTTTAAAAACCACTTTTTTGACTTCGATGATATAGCAAAAATGTACAACGACAAAGCTGCAAAAATCTACGGGTAAACATTTTTCATCCACTACAACGCCGAATCGATAAATTTCCGAAGCCGGAACTACTATTTCTCTCAAGAAATTTATGTGTGTGCCTGTGTGGTTCCGTGCAGGCTAAGTGTCTGTAGGTTCTCTACAGTCCAAACGGATTTATTTATTAAAAAAGTCTACAAATTTGGCTTGAGAGCATACAAAAAATTAAGTGAAAGTGAAAATATATTTTTAATTTAAATTAATTAAGTGTTGTTGCAAATTGTTTCGATTTGCGTTTAAAACTGTCTTTGCTTTTCCAAAAATCAAAGATATCGTTAATTTTGTCACAACATCCTATTCACCGATTCGTTGTAACCATATATGTTCTCGGTTTATTTACCTGAAGGAACTCAGAATTTGTTAGAGTTTTACTCGATGCGTTCGTTCCAATAGACTCAAGTAAGATTGGTGAACTTCCAATAAACAAACACTTCAAAAGCCCTCGTCCACCTAGTTCCCAGGGTTGTCAGATTGTAACTCTTTGTCATATTTCTATAGCCATCCTTCCAAGTTGAGTACGAATATTGACGAATGAAATGGAAATGGCAGATCATGATCTCTCAAAACTACATCACGTACGCACACGAATTCGAGGTGCAACCTAACAAACATACAATACATTTTTCTTCAAATTTATTTTTATTTTTCTACGTAGTCTCCTTGTAAGTCTACACACTTCTCCCAGCGATGCCGCCATCTTTTCAACCAGTCCAAATAGTACTCGGCGTCTTTCTATGCAAAACAGTTGTTTACGAAGGTGATGGCCTCCTGATGCGACGAAAATCTCTGTCCTCCGAGCGCAACTTTTAGCTTAGGGAACAAAAAATAGTCGGTTGAGGTTAGATCTGGTGAGTAAAGAGGGTGGTCAAGCAGTTCAAACCGTAATTCGAGAATTTTTGCCATGGAAAACGCTGAAGTGTGAGAAGGCGAATTGTCTTGGTGGAGCAAGAATTTGTTTTCGGCAAACGTAGCCGATTTTCAGACTTCAGGTTATCAAGTAACGCTGCGGAGTACGCTCCTGTAATAGATTTCTCTTTCTGAAGATAATCGATTAAGATAAATCCATGACTGTCCCAGAAAACAATCGCCATCACTTTCCCAGCTGAAAGTCCGTGTCATCATTGCGTTGGAAATGTTCATTCGAACATGTTTCTGGTCCAAAGTGAGCAAACGCGGCACACGACGTACGGACAGCTTTCTCAACTTTAATTCGACGGTTGTCAGCACCAGTTTGCGAAGGAGCGATGTTATCGTCGGTTGTAGTTTTTGAAAGTACCGAGCGTTCATCGTGACCCAAGCATGTACGGCCACGTTTAAATGCAGCTGCCAAAAATTTCACGGAGGTAAATGATGGTACAGAGTTCCCGTACACAGCGTTCATCTCGTCTTTGATTTGCGTAGGCATATTGCCTTTCAAAAATAATAATATTTATTAACATCTTGATACTCGAATTTAGCTTATATTTCGGTCAGTACCTTCCAATGCATGCAAATCATACTCCTAACTTTTGTTGACGAGTGCTGCTATCTTCATGTTGAGGTTGGAAACTTTTCAGACAATCTCTTACATACAGTATAAATATTAACATTAGCAAACTTGTTTAGAATTTCGGACAATTTATATAGACACCTTTGCGAGTTAAAAGTGGTAGGGGCTGGAACCGTACGAGGTAATCAGAACTTCGGTCCGAAATTTAACGGGAAATTTGGAAACATCGCAAATTTTCAGTAAGAATTTTGTTTGCAAACCGACTCAGTAAAATATTCTCTTAATACACGATCATCATTGATTTTGAAAAAAATTGTTTATCATCATCATAAAAGTTATACTAGTTTTAAAAAATGTCCATGTACACAATGAAGCGAAAATTAAAACTGTTCTGATTTGCTTGAAATTTGGTAGGGAATATATGTTTATGAAGAAAATATTTTCTTAGAATATAATTACCGTTGCGACAACCCAGAAAATTCACAAAAACTGAAAATCGAGAATTTTCATTTTTAATCACGAAACGACTCAGAAAATAATGCTGATTCTTTATTGATTTTGTAAAAATTTGTTTTTAATAATATTATGTTATATTACATTATTACGTTCTATTCCAACGGATTAATTTGTCACTGACTCCAAGACAGTGAATTTGTGAACTAAATGCTTGCAACAAAATTGTTGCTAGGTTTAAGTTATTCAAACGATATGTCACATGATTATATCGGAATGAGAAAAACAGTATCTCCCTTCAGCACTATAGCGGTAGTTTTGAGTACTAACTCGTACAAAACATAATGATCAAAATTCAACTGCTTCCAGCGCCACAAGACATTTTCAATAATATGAAACATATAAACACGATTCTGCACCATTCGTATTCTATATACCAACGGAATAATCTGCCACCAGGGCGAAACGGGCGTTTTGTGAAATAAATTGCAAATTATAAAATGTTTTCCTCGCCCGAAACCTTTATAACGATATACCACTTGATAATACTCGTATCAAAATAAGAAAAAAACTATCTATTATCAGTGCAACAAAGAAATTATCTTTGGAGCACTAAGGTACTTCAACTCAACTTTTCATTTTATTCAAGATCTTTTCATTGTTATGTCACACTTATATATTCGATAAATAATCTATAACTAGCTACCAGTCCCAAAACGTTGGATTTACCAACAAAAACACTTATACGATGATTATTGCCTTTACCAAGATCTTTCAAACGATATACCACATGATTATATAGAAATGAGCTAAATGCAATTGCTCCCACCGCCACAACGGTAGTTTCCAGCACTCTGTTACAACATCTAACTTTGCGACATTCATCGAGGCCATATCAGTGATATTCAACACCTATATATTCCATAGTGATTGAATAATTAGCTATCAGCGCCGACAAATTGGATTTGTGAACTAAAACGATGATTATAAAATTGTTGCTTTTTCAAAGACCTTTGAAATACCTATCACATGATTATATGAGAGTGAGACAAAAGTAACGGCATTCTTAAAGATCTTTTTAGTGATATACTACAAATATATATCCTACAATACAATAAATTAATATTAAACTTCTAGCGCCAAAACGATGGTTTTATGAAATTGGCATCATCAAAATTATTGTCTAATCCAAGACCTTTTAAACGAAATACAATACGAGAATCCTGGAATAATGTAAAGCAATATCGTGGCATTGGGTGTTTTTTGGGGAGATTTCCTATGCTCCCTTCCCCCTCTTGAGGTAGAGATCCCAAAAACTTTACACTTCTCCGAAGTAACAATAAAGAAGATTTGCGAAAAATTTGAATCGCATAAGCCGTTCTTGTGATAACAACAGCACAGACAACCTAACAAACGGACAACATTTTTTTGCACTTTTGGGATCAGGGATCTTAAAAATGTCGAGAAAAATGGGTTTGGACCAGGGCCACTTTCAATAATTTTTATTAGAATTTCAATAACAAAAACATTTCTATTGTAAACCCGATATTATTTATTTATCTACCGGTTTTAGTAATTCCCATTCTTTGAATAATACTCGTATTAACTTACTTAGAAATGATTTTAGTATTTGCCAATTTTTAACTCGTCAATATAAAATGAATGAAATTCAATACATGTTCGCCAATATTAATATTCAAGCCATGTGTATGTCTGAAACTTCAGTGAAAACGAATATTACAGACGATTATCGCTCCCTCTTGGCAAGGCTAAAATTTCCGTTCAAAAAGTAATATTGCACAAGGTATTTTTACCGCGTCTCACATAAGCAACCCAAAGATTGGCGTCAAAATGAAATTTTTTATAATTTAGAAAGGCGCCCGGTATGCGTTTGAGATATGAAGAACATTATTGTTTAAATTAAGCTATCTCTGTTGTAGGGCGTGTGACAGAAACAGATCATCAGAACATTAATAGAGAAATAGAATATCATTACCATCAGCATGGTAAGAAATTGTAAAATGGAAGGAAAATATCATCTCTCCGAAATGCCGTTATACCTCACCGAGCAGCAGTATCCCGTTCCAGCAGCCCTCACACTTGACTCGTATTCAATGAACATATCAATGATAAATCTGGAAAAATAATTTGATGACATAACCTTACTGAGGCTGCCAAATCCTTACATGAGTTGTGCCAATGCAACCCATTTTATGGAAATAAAGAACTAAGAAAAATATTTTCATAGCATTTTTGTCTATATTATGCTTTTCTGGCCTATTGATGGTAGTAGTTTGGTGTAAACAAAGGGTTAGGGGAAAAGTTCGTGGCCTTTTTTGGGTGACATTGAAACAAAGAATTTTCTTATTTCAAATGAACTTTATTAAACCAAATATGTGCCATTTTGACCGACAACCTTTTGCCATTTTTCTGGTTAAGCCATGATCCCATCACTGTAGCTTCTGTAGTTTAGAGGCGAAAAATCGAGACAACTCATCTTCGCAGGCCTCTTTTGAATTTAATGTAAAGCCATTAAGATGGTTCTGCATGGGCCGGAACAAATGGTGGTGCAAGGTCAGGACTATATGGTGGGTGCATCAAAACTTCCCATCCAAGCTCTCTCAGTTTCTGCCGGGTCATCAATGATGTGTGTGGTCTAGCGTTATCAAGATGGAACACAACGCCCTTTCTGCTGATCAATTCTGGACGTTTTAACTGAATTGCTTGCCTTAAACGTGTTAGTTGCTGACAGTAAAGATTAGAATCAATCGGTTGACCCGGTGACAGCACCTCATGATGCACGATTCCTTTACAATCCAACCAAACACACAGCATTACCTTTCTTGGCTTTGATACCGTTTGGGAAACTTCACCTCGTTTCGTCCATGATATTTTTCGCACAACGTTGTCGTATCTTATCCAATTTTCATCACCAGTACTCATTCGCTTTAAAAATAGCTCGATTTCGGTCCGTTTCAGCAGCGTTTCGCAGATAGAAATCCGGTCCGTTAAAGGTTTAACTGTTAATTCATGTGGTACCCAAACGTCAAGCTTTTTTTGTATCCAGTCATTTTCAAATGGTTTAAAACTGTTTTTGTGATCAATATTTAGTTCTTTACCAACTGCATGGCTGCTTATATGCCGGTGTTCTTCAATTTTCTGCATGATTTCATCGACTTTTCCAGTCGTCCAGAGTGAGTTGCATCTTTTACATATTTCCAGAACGAAAGCGCTTGACCATTTCTTTGCTGCTGATTTTGATAAAGCACCTTCTCCATAAACAGGACAAACTATAAAATTGTAAAATATATCGAACTTTTTCATTATTTATCTACTAGAGACGTGAAATGTTGTAACTTTTTATTCACGTGAAGTGAATTTTAATGTTTTGTATGTCAAAGTACAAGTTAAAATGTCACCTTTCAAACACACAATTGCCCGATACGATCAATGGTTACTGAGATATATGAATGTAAATCGGTAGATGGATCGGGTCACGAACTGGAGGTCACGAACTTTTTCCCTACCTATTATTTACAAACCAAAGCAGATTGCGAGACTTTTGTTCCAAAAAATGTTTATAGGGGAAAAAAATCCCCCTTTGTCATTGATTTGAAAAGATTTGCACCAAATTAATTATTTATGGAATTAATTGGCCAGAAAAATACAGTTTCCAAGAAAGCCGGAATATAGTGTCACTGTAAACAAAATAGATTTGGGCAGTTCTATAACAGTGTCTTAAGATGTGTTATTCTAATTAGATCCCCTACTTTGTAGTATACATGAATATAATAAATTGAGGTTGTTTCAAAGTTATGTTCAATAAGGCCTAGTTTGGCTAAATTTAGTAGTGAATCGTTTAATTTCTGCCTAGTTGTCGTTCGGTTTTGTATTGAAAGTTACGATATGACTGTAAACATTCTCGGTTGGATAATATCTATAAAATTAAAAGCCCAAATGCTTTACATGATTACATTTTTATTTGCCCCTGGATGTATAGGTAATTTAGTAAATTTATTTTACAATTTCTTGCTATATTTTAGATAAAGAGAAAACTATTTGTATCTGAATGTTGGTGGTGAAGCAGTATCTGCATCATTATTATCAGTGAAATATCTACTTTTATTGGATTTATATTTGTTTCTATCTTGAGTGGGTTAATGCTGATTATTCTCTCGGTTTAACCATTGGTGTATTTAGTTTTAGTTGGTTACACTGTGTGTGGAACCCTAGGTAGAGGGTAACTTTTGTTTTAATTTGCTTCTTTTGTATTATTTAAGATAACGTCATTGCAAAGCCAATAGTTATCAAAAAAGTAATGAATTATAGATATCCCTGCTCTGCTAACACCTTATTCTGCAAAATTTCTTTAGTTTTATTAAAATATTGATGGATTGATATATTGCTATTTGCATTGCTGGCGAAAGCTGCAATTTAAATAATATAACTTGTTTATCACCTAATGATGTAACGCTTTGGTTTAAAGACCGAAGGATTACATAAAATGGACGATCCTATTACTCCAATGCCCAGCTCAGTCTGGTGGAGGTAAAATAAAAAAAAATAAAACAAACTAATAAATAGGGGTCGTGGAATGTAAAATTGTTTCATAGGATCATCCAGGTTAGAAATCCTCTTCTTCCTTCCCATGCTACCTCACAATGTCAAGCCTCTTAATTAATTTACATACTCATTAATACGTCTGTGTCGAATAAAGAAATAAAAAGAACCAAACCCAAAAAGCAACCATTGGTGTTTCCGTTACAGTTCTACAGTTCTAAACTAAATATCAAATTAATAAAATTATTTTAGAAGAAACCAAAAAAGAAATATTACAGAAGAAAAAAAATTATTATCTAAGGGAAGTCAATAAATTAAGAAAGTTGGAATAATAATAATAAATTTAGAAAATTATAATAATAATAATAAAGAAAATAATTGTCAAAACATAATAATTTAAAAAAAAAAACTTATAATAATAAAATGGTATGCAAATAATACCCAAAAATAATTATTTTAGTCGCGTGATGAGCTTACCGATTGTCTCGCCACCCCTTTGGATGATGGTATACCTCGTTCGATTTTAAATGATCATCACCATGATGCTGACCCACGCGTCTGATTATCCTTTTTCGCGAAGTATCTTCTACCCTCAGCTGTTATATGATGAACTATCTTAGAATATTTTTGTTTGGTAATCCGGCCCTGCGCCGTATTCACTGTTGGTAACTGTTCGTCCAAAACATTCGATGCTGGTTTTTTATATGCGTAAATTATCACAATTCGTTTAACCGGTTTTGTTAATTCAGGCCCCCGAAAATAATCCTGCGTACTTTGGACTTAGATTTTAACTGGTGTATGCGTTGAACGTTGATAATCCTCTCCAAAAACAAATATTCAAGATCATGCACGTACTTGCTTACGTAAATTTTTGCACAAAAGATGTTTGGAGATAATTTTTTTTATACACATACAATCGTATGAAAATTGTGAATTCACCACTGTCCAAAATCACTTCTCAAAAAAAAAAATCAAAATGAGAAACTCGATCGGCTTAAGTATAATTTCACAAAAATATCATGTATTAACAATTTCGATTTTATATGATACATGTAAGATATGCAATTTATGGTTTATTTTATTGTATTAAGATATCGTACAATTTTTCTCACAATTCAAATATTATAATAATTATTTTCATAACGAAAACAAAATGTCGGAAACACCAAAAAAAACTAAAGGTAATTTAATAATTAAATGTTTACTTTCTTTAGATCAACGTGATGTGATTCAATTGGCGTTCACTACTCGAATCCCCTTTTCAAAAAAAAAACTGATCGCCACCAAACAAAAAACCAAAACAACAATTTATGTATTTTTTGTCGCAGTCCTACCTATGTACCAAAAGGAGAGAAAGCATAAAAAAAATTGCAGAAATTATTTGAATTTGACCAACGTAGTCATTATACCAATAAACAATCATTATACCAATCGTTATTTTGATAAGGTGAACACAAAAACAATGGGAGCATTGTTTCAATGAGTCAATTAATGTTTCTTTAACTTCCAAAAAATTAAAAGTCACTTCTCAACTATTAGAGCGTCATCTTCTTCTATAATACTCGCATTCTCAATGAACACATTTGTAATTTCCAAAGACAAAAATATTAGAAAAATGTTTTACGGTTATGTTTACATTCCGTTTCTATCTAGTAGTGTACAGGAAATTGGAGAAAAGGAAAGAAAAATTTGTATACAATCGTTGATTCGGGTTCCCTTCCAGCCGATGTCACATTTTTAAAACACATTACTTCCACTAGTCAAACGAAAGTGAAAGAATAAAGCGAGATGAATTCCCTTTTAATTTATATTTAGAGTTTTAATGTTAGTGCTGTTTGTCACTTCCCAGTACAATATTTGCCGTTCGGCTGCGATAATAATGGTTATCGGAATTATACAACTTTTTAAAAATAAAAATGTACAAATTTTGATATTTATTTCTCTCTATTTCTTGTAACAAACAATAAACCCGCAGGTAAGACTAAAGCTGGACTAACTAGAAATAGACGACCACCAAAGCTTATTGATACAAAAACAAGTGTGCCAATAATTTTAACGGAACTAGAAACAATAACTGGGGCAAAAATTTGCGAGAGCACAGTTAGAAATATGTCGAAAAAATATGTAAATGTGCCTCAAAGTTGCAAAAATCGAATAATAAATATTTAAAGACGAAAGCAAATTTATTTGGTTCTGACTGATTGAAGGTTTATTACCTTTATTAGAGGAGGAGTCTAAATGATGGTGTGTTTCAACTTAGTGGAGGTGATTTTTCTTCTGGTTTAGCTGGTTGTTGTTCTAGAGCTAGTTGTTTCTTGATGATCAACTGGTTTCTGGAAACCTCTTTTGAAGTTGATGGTAAAATTGCTGCCATTTCTGGTGGTGAGTGTTGAGCTTTCCTTTTCTTACTTGGTCTTTTATTCCAGTCAACATCCATTTTGTTTTTCTTTCTAATTCTTCTTCATCCGTATTAATCCATTCGATTAATGTCATCATCGATTAAAATTGTAAATTCTTCTTTCAATTTAGTTGTAAATTCCTTTATTTCTCTTAGTTATTCACGGTGTTCGGAATTATCTTGGTGATCTTGATAATTTGGAACTTCGTCCAAATGGGTTAAACAATGATTGGCCTACCCCAGAATCTGTTGGGCCTGCCTCCGAAGAGTGTGGATTTGGCAGCATATCTGTTGCTGTACCACTTGGGGAATTACATTCCTTATTGGTTGTACTTGTTTTAGTCAATTTACACCACTGGCATTTGATCTCGGGTAGCACTTTGCTACTGCCAAAGCAGTACCCACTCCTCTCGACGAAGACGCAGCTACCTTGATGGTACATAGGTGTACACAGAGACAGCCGAATCCCTCTAAGTACTCTAGGCTGAGAGGAAACAAAATTTTGAATAACTTTTTTTAATAATGATGGTTGAATTAGTGATATTTTCTCGATGATGTTGTCTTTGAGGTGTTGAACAGTTTGAGGATTATCCGCATAAACTTTAATCTTCAAGAAACCGCATAAGAAGAAGTTCAATGGCATTAAATCGCATGATATTGGTGCCCAATTCACGTCTGTTCTTCGAGAAATTATTCGATTATTAAACTTCTCTTTCAAAAAATCGTTTGATTCCGTTGCTGTGTGGCATGTTGTAGCGTCCTGTTGAAACCACATATTCTGCACATCAATATCTTCCAATTGACTCCACTAAAAATTGCTAATCATCTCTCGATATCAAGTTCCATTCACAGTAATTGAATTGACATTTTGATTTTCGAAAAAATATGGACCAATTATGCCACCACACCAAAATCCTCACCATATATATATTAACTTTTTGGGTTTCATTGTCTTTTCAAACAATTCTCTAGGATTTTCTTCAGCCCAAATGCAGGCAGTTTTGATACGTAGCCGCCAATTTCAAAGTGAGCTTCTTCGGTGAAGATAATTAGCTTGAAAATAATTTAATGTTCTTGTTTTTCTATGGCCCAATTAACGTTAACTGTATTTTGTAAGACTTTACATGAAGATCATTGTTTCAAATATTGAACGAAGTTGTTGGTTTGAGGTTTAATTGCTATGAACGACGACGAATTGATGTTTTTGGCTCTTCAGCATCACTTGTGCTAACAGCAGCATTATTTTCACTTGAACGCCAATACGATGATAAATTTTGCTTCTCTGATCTTGAACTAAACCAGTTTCTTCAAATTTATCAATGATAAGTTTAATAGCACGGTTTGTCGGAGCATTTTCTCTACCGTATTTTTTCATGCTTCCAAATGACTTATTTATTTATTTATTTACATTATAATTTAATATTGAACCGCACACGTAATGTTGAGCTTCCAAGCTCATTTGTTGTTAAATGCGCAGTTCATTAAATTTCCAGTTATAGCTATTTCCTTCATTTAACGGTTATTCCATTTTCTTCAGCTAATAAGTAAGCAGTTTGTTTACATTCTTAGCTTTCAGCTACCATGTGCTACCACGTAATATGGAATTAATTATCTTCCTGAGGTGAAGTGTTTTTATGAACATGTATAGCTCTTTCACAGAAGAATATGTTTTGCCCTTTGCTGTTTTCATTGCCTTAGGCTTCGGATTCTTCTTAACCATCTCAGTCCAACCCGACATCATAACCGCCTATTTTCAGTAAGTACCAGGTGCACCACAAAAAATATAAAATGTTCTAATTGCAAAAATAAAAACACGTCCAGTTGACATGAAAGTCAAGGCAATTTTGAACGAAATTTTCTTCCAACTTCTGAATAACTATTTGAAATAAGTTTTAATAATGAAAACACGTTTGGCTATTCGAATAATTGGCGAACAAAAAATTATTGGATAATTAATTTTTACTTTTAGTAGACTTTTCAATAAAAGAGTTTCTTTATAAAGCATGTATAAAGCATGTATGTTTCGATAAGTCAGTAATCTGGCTTATTCAAAAGTTATTAGCCTTACATTGATTTAAATGCAATTTATGACTCCATGGCTAAAGTGTAAAGGTTTTAAATTTGTCAACAATAACCATAGGAGGTTGCTTTCAATTTCGATTAATTTAGAAGTATGCTAAACAATGATTAACAGAAGACACAGCTGCTTCGGAATCCTGTGCTGGGATCTTCTAACGTCACCTTTTTCAACACTTTATCGAAGTTTATGTTTCGTATTTAATAAAATTTGTATATTTCAATTTTTATATCATCTGCCAGCTTGCTAGATTAAAAAATGATGGTGTGTCTACTCTATTTCTATCACCAAATAATTTATTTACGATATATGAACTAGATTAGGTAAATAGATATTGTTAAAATATATTCTAGGAAGTTGTGTTAGCAATAGAAAAGAAATAATTGATAAACGAAAATTTTGCCAAATTGATTGTAGTAAAAACAGACGTAAACTTCGATATTCAAAATTGTGATGTTTGGTCATCCCAAGACTGGTTAAAAGAGAAACACTGTGATTATTTGATCGCCTTTCTTGATTATAACGAAATGGACTTTTTATTATTCGTTAAAAGTAATATAAAATATACAATGATAAACAAGATAGCAACTAATTCCAAGTCATGATGTAATGTTCATTCAAATTTAAATTAAAGGTAGTGCTACTAAAGTACTGCACGATGTTATCTATTCCATGTTCCACCAAGAATCTAGTTCAAACGATAAATCACTAATTTTCTAACTTCCGGTGTGAGTAACTAGAGTGTGTTCTATTTAAAACGAAGCACCCTAAGTAAGTTCCAAAATATTTTTCTCCTTCTTCGCTATGGGCAAGAGTTTGAGGGTCCTGTTCAATGTCGTCCATCCATGTGTTTTGAGTATTTACAATATAAGCAGTAAGAGATAAACTCTCGATACCAGCAACTTATGTTATTTCAAAAGCCTTCGAAAGCTTACCTTCGACTATCACCTTGCTTTTAGAGCCACACATTAATACTTCGCACAAGATTATCAACTCTAAAGAAATGCCGAAATGTGATAAGACTTTTCTAACACAAATCCTCAGAGAAAAAGTTTGATCGGTGTTCGACCTGCCTTGACGAAAACCGCACTGGTAGCCGCCCAAAATGCATTCGCAGTAAATTGACAACTGTTCAGCAACTACGTTGGTCAAAACCTTGTAGCCGGAGCTGAGCAAAGCTATTCCGCGGTAGTTGTTACCATTCAGCCGGTTTCTCTATTTTATTGGCCACTAAATCCAAATTATTTCCATTTTCCTCTGGTCTGCGATTTTTGCTAATCGCCCACTTTTTTGAGCATTTCGATACGGATGCCATCTTCTCCAGATGCCTAATAATTTTGCATTGTTAATATGACACTTCCCACTTTATCATAAGATGGAGCGGGTGGGGGTGTCATTTCTACATCGATATCAGATTGATACAATGATGTTGGTTACTCGCTAGAGAATAACGTTTGTCTGTTTAAAAATGGCGAGAAATAATTTCGCCACATTGTTAGGACCTTGTTTGTGTACATTTGTAACTCTCCAGATTCATTGCAAAAAGAGCTACTACTTGGATGACACTTGGTAGCGATTCCTTTTATAGAACGGTATATGTCTCTTGAACTAGAAATTTCGATTTTAAACACCTGCAGTTTGTGCCATTCACGTTTCGTTTTTCTACACAATTGGTTGTTTGACTGCCATATTGATTGAGAGAGGTTTCATTTTCATGCGTGATCCTTTGCTTGACCTGGAGTTAGACAATTCTTATCCAGCTATGAGTTTCTTAAATGTATTTTTACCTAAATTTGATGTTGAAGCATTTCGTATCACCAATTTTATTATGTTTCACTGCCTTTCGGTTGAGTGTCCAGATTTTCTGATGTGCTAGATTCGAAGTTGACTCGCGAAATTTGATTGTTTAATGCTTCGGTATTCCAACGTAAGATTCGTTGGAATCGGTAACGTGGTCGATATATTGACAGCATATTGTGCAAATACCAGAAAGTGGTCAGAATCAATGTTGGCGCTGCATTTGGTCTTAATACCTCCAAAATATTGATTTTGATAAAAAAATCGTAAGGAGACAGTTTTTGATATTAAAATCATAGGCGTAGATTTTTACTTTTCAGGACCAGAAGTGGGGGCTAATATTTTTCAAATGACACAATCAATAGTTGCCTTAAAAAATAAAATTATCGATTTATGTCGCAAACGTACAATTGGGTAGAGCATGACCCCAGTGCCGTTTGAAAAATATTAGCACTTTTCTTGCGAGCTGAAGGGTCAAATCTACTCATGTTAATAAAATAACGTCCAAGGCCATACTCGAATCTTGGCCCAGTTAATCTAGAATGCCATTAAATAAAACTTATGTCACGCTTTCAGTCTTGTTACATCAGCTTTCTTATGTACCTATTAAAGGCAAAATGTTTATGCTCAGAACATAATAATTGAGGTGATTTCATCTTTTAATCGATCCATTATAAAAATATCCTTCACATTCTAATATTTATAATCATAAAAAAATAACGAACGCTATATCGTTATTATTTCTGTTGTTTCTAATAATAAAAAAATTGCCTACCAATTTCCGGTAAATCATATTCATATTTCCATACTTCGTTCTCCATCTATCTACTATAACATTGTTTCCTACTCCTCATTGTAAAAATAAAAAGCTTTTAATTCATTAAGTGTCATATCTAATTTACCGTTATTTTTATAAATTTTTCAATTTCCTAAATACTTATTATAAATCCACAAGAGAGTAACAATATTATCCAACATAACCGGAAATAATCATTTCGATTTTATTTTTACACAATAATTAATATTATATAATTACAATAAAATTATGCAAAAACTAATTAAATAATTTTCTAACGTAAGTTTTATTGTTCAATAGCATACATATTTTGTTAGGCATCCGTCGAACAAAATAGAAAATTTGGGGAAACGTGCGCGACACTGCACATGAAAAAGTAAAAATTGAAAAATATATTTTCCTTTACTTTTCGGTTTGTTCAATTTGGATAAAACAGCCAGATACCAGATGGTATCAAATAAAACAACAACAAAAATCAACTGAACTGGAAAATATTTTTAATTTATAAAAACAACTGTAATAAAATAAAAATTTACAGTAACTTATATAAATGTGACAGCATAAACAATAAGAGAAATTGTCGTGATGATCGTTTCGGTTTGGTTTTTCTTTTATAATTCTACATAATTTAGTACGTCACATACAGTCATATTATTTGCTTCGGATAAATAATTAAGAAAATCAAACACGAAACGACTGCAGTGCTCTCAGTGCGCTATGTCTGTATTTAGCATAAGATAAATCTTTTGTTACTTTTATATTTATTGCGTCATTGCATATTATGTATTTAATATTTATTATTTTGTTTTCTCAATTTACTCGTAGCAGCAAAATCAATTAACGATTTTTCCAAGGAATCAGAATTCGTGTGTGTTAGTGTATGCATGCCATTTAATAATTAGAATCATATTATGGAATCATTTTTCGTTGGTTATTCACCCGTATGTATAATCACGTGTTACGTCGGTTTATATTAAGTTCGTTACTAGGATTTTACTACATTCATGTTGTCCATGTTGATTTTGGGTTACAAAAAATAAATAAGGAAAACGAAAAACTAGTGAAAAAAACTGTAAAATTATATTGCATTGCATGTCAATGAACATGAAGTAACCTTAGACATGATATTTGGTTATGTGATAATATTGGAAATTTTTTCTAAAAAACATTTGATTTTTTTGTGTAAGTAATACTATTTGAATATAGATTTCCATTTAATAATTATTTTTATTTGTTATTTGGTTGAGGTTAGTAAGTTTATGTTAGTAGGTGATTGATATAAATGCATGTAAATATATAATGGGCGCTTTCAGGTCCGCCATGATTTCGCTACCTATCAATATCACTATCTTATTATATATATTGCCAACATATTACAACCTGAATGCATCTGTTTGGCCATTATTGTCAATTTGTTTTGAGAACAAACATTTTATTGTTGTAAATAAAAATAATCGTTTAAAATAATTTTATTGTTTGTGAGTATTGAAATATACCTATAATGTAAAGATAATTTGAAATGTAATTTCAAAAAATTTTATATTTTAGGTTGAACCTCGCACTTAAATGGATTCGCTAATAAATTTTGTGCAGTTCAGCGATGGCGACAGTATTTGTTTAGAATCAGTAATAGGGGAGGTTGATACTGCCTTAAAGCTACTGCACGACTGTGAGATTTTACCTGCACTCACAGTCTGAAGTTATTAACTAATAGTTTTTGCTTAATAAAATTGGTCTACATTATTGACGTTTCCTTCATTCGATTGAAATTGTTGTCATTGTGTTTTTATTAACATCGAATTTGTTTTGCTTATTCTGCCCTACGATTGAGGTCCCTGTATTATTCCAACTACAAAAACATGAAGATCCCAAAGTGGGCCTTTATAACGACCTCCCCCCCCCGCTCGGTAATCCTGAAATCTATTGGTATGTTAATTTTGAACGCTTCCATCAAGAGTTTCGGGATTCCATTATGATAACAGCGATCGAGCGAAAAATCGATTGTTTCAAATATCTTTTACAAATGATGCACAACAGGGCCTTGGTAAATCGTTGGTCCAGATAAAAACCCAATTCTGATATAATTAGAAAACCTATTTGGTGGTAAAGTCTCCACCAAGCTTTTAAATGGTTCTATTAATTAGATACACGATCACACAATTTTTTTTATATAGGAACAATTGTATTTATGTTACAGCAAAACTTATTTTTTATTTTATATATAGGAATAACAATTATTATGTTTTAAGTTTATTTTAAATATATTTTTTATTTTATTTTTCTGACATATTTCTTTTTAGAAAAAATCTCAAAACTCCACTGACTTTTATTTTTTCATAGCTAGCTACCAAAACCAAAAACTACAATATTTTTTGGATACCCAACTAACCATTTACGGTGCTTGACAATTTTAGAAAATTTATTTATAATTTATTACCTGATTTGGTTGGGCAAGGTGTGAAAGACGCCACAATACTCCCCTCCCAGAGAGATCGCAGATCTATCGCTTCAATCTCTATATCTGGTTGGAGTCCTGGATTCACGACCCGAACTTGTAATCAAAACAGGCCTCGACGAGAGATCAAAACGAACCTGTTTGCGAACTTTCGGTTCCACGGTAGATGATTTAGGTCCGTCAGCCGAAATAATAGGTTCTGGTCGGTCAGTCGATACAAGTAATCCAGTTTGCGAAGTTGGTGCGTCCGTAGTTTGTTGTTGATTGTCCGAGTAACATGGTTTGAGTCGGTCAATGGAAATTTTGGCGTGTCGTCCGTTTAGATCCAAAGTGTAAAATTTGTCTGTACGGTCGATAACCAAATACGGTCCCGTATACGGTGGTTGCAGTGATTTGCGTACTGCGTCAGTTCGTAGGAAAACGTGCGAGCAGGTCAGCAAATCTTTACTAATAAAAATTTTGTCCGTAGTATGTCGAGAAGCCGGTACAGGTCGAATTTCGTCAAAGTGTCGTCTTAAATTAATAATGAAGTCTGATTGTGAAATTTGTTCGTTCGTCGCATCTAAAAATGTTCCAGGAACTCGCGTTGTACATCCGTAAACCAGCTCAGCCGGAGTAGCTTTTAGTTCGTCACTGTAAGTCGTTCGTAGTCCAAGTAAGATTGCAGGAAGAACACTAGTCCAATCAGCACGATTATAACACATAATGGCAGATTTTATGACTCGATGCCATCTCTCGATCATGCCATTACATTTGGGATTGTAGCTAGTTGTTCTCCTGCGCTCAAAACCAAGTAAGTTAGCCAGTTCGTGAAAAAGTTGTGATTCGAATTGCATGCCTTAGGTGACAATGGACTCTGGCACACCAAAGCGAGCTATCCACTGTGAGTAGACAGCGAAAGCGACGGTTGCAGCGGTTATATCCGGAACTGGAACCGCCTCAGACCAGCGAGTGTATCTATCAATCAATGTTACGCAATACCGCTGATTATCAGAAACTGGCAAAGGACCGATGATGTCGAGATGAATAATCGAAAAGCGTTGAGAAGTTAATTTATAGTTACCAATCGGAGATTTTGTATGTCTTGAGATTTTAGCCTTTTGGCAAGCTACACAATTTTGGGCCATCTTCTGAACGTCTTTTTTAATTGATGACCAGATTACATTCTGAGTCAAAAGTTTTACGGAAGCTTTGACGCCAGGATGAGAAAGATTATGAAAAGCCTCGAAAACTTGTTTTCGGAAATTAAAGGGAATGAATGGCCTAGGTGTAGTAGTAGAAATATCGCAATAAATTAATTTTTTTGAATTGAAAGAAACAGGAAATTTCTCAAATTTGAGAACAGAGTTACTCCTTAAAATTTCTTGAAGTTCCTCGTCATTGGTCTGAGCATCTGCGATGATAGCATAATCAATACTTTCGGGAATAGAAATTTGATTAATGCGTGAAAGAGTATCTGCAACAACGTTATCCAGTCCAGAGATATGCTGGATATCGGTTGTGAATTGACCGATGAAATCTAGGTGTCGAAATTGACGAGGAGATGCTTTTTCCGGATTCTGATTAAAAGCGTAGACAAGTGGCTTATGATCGGTATAAAGCGTAAAAGTACGACCTTCGAGAAGATATCGAAAGTGTTTTATTCCCGAATATGCCGCGAGAAGTTCACGATCATAAGCACTGTATCTTTTTTGCGTTTCATTGAGCCGTACTGAAAAGAAACCGAGTGGTTGCCAAGAATTGGATACAAACTGCTGAACTACCGCTCCGAGAGCAGTATCGGAAGCGTCAACCATGATGGCCAGAGGTGCTGATGATGATGGATGAATAAGTAAAGTCGCGTTCGTAAGTTTAATTTTGCAGTTATCGAACGCTTCGATAGCCGCCGTTGACCATTGAATTGGAACTCGACTGTTTTTAGTATAGCCTTTTAGGTAATCGTTCAACAATTCCTGGTCAGCAGCGGCACCTGGAATGAAGCGTCGATAAAAGTTAATCATACCTAAAAAGCGTTTCAATTGTTTTACAGTCTGTGGTCGTTCGAAATTTTTGATGACTTGAACCCGTTCATGCGACGGTAATATACCTTGTCCAGTTACCAAATGGCCTAAAAAGATAATTTCAGTTTTAGCGAAAACGCATTTGTCTACATTAACCACCAGTCCATGTTCTTCTAATTTAGAAAAAATGATTTTAATATGTCCTAGATGTTCGTCATAATTTCGAGAGGCAATGAGCACATCGTCCAAATATACAAAGCAGAAGTCAAGTCCGCGTAGTACTGAATGCATAAGACGTTGGAACGATTGTGCTGCATTCCTAAGGCCGAAAGTCATTCTACAAAATTCAAATAGTCCGAAAGGTGTCGAAATTGCTGTCTTTGGAATGTCCGTCGGTTCAATAGGAATTTGGTGGTAAGCCTGGACAAGGTCTATTGTTGTGAATATAGTGCAGCCCTCGAGTCGTTGTGTAAAATCTTGGATATGTGGAATCGGATACCTGTCCGGAATCGTGACTTTATTCAGTGCCCGAAAGTCTCCACAAGGTCTCCAAGACCCATTCTTTTTAGGTACTAAATGTAACGGACTGGACCAAGGGCTGCTACTAGGTCGGCAAATCCCGAGTTTCATCATATTTTCGAATTCTGTCTTCGCGATGATGAATTTGTCCGGTGCTAGTCGTCGTGGTTTGCATGCAACCGGTAGTCCGTTCGTCTCAATTTTGTGAGTCACACTATGTTTGGTATCGTCGATATTAATATTTCCGTGAATTACCGTACTGAATTTTGATATTACCTTAAAAACTCTAGAAGGTTTACCTTTCGAATACAGGGAGGTTAACGGGTCAATGAGCCTCTGTCCCTGTATATCCACCAGTAAACCAGTTTTATTTAAAAAATCTGCGCCGATTATAGGCATCGACACGTCAGCAACAACAAACTCCCAGGAGAATTCGCGGCGCAGTCCAATGTCTATTTTTAAAATTTTTGTCCCGTACGCGTTTACCAAAGAACCGTTAGCCGCAAACAACCTAAATGATGGGTCAACCTTTGGGTTCCTGACAAAACGAGCGGGTAAGACTGAGACGTCTGCACCTGTATCAATTAGGAAATGCGTTTGATTAAATAGTTCAAAAATTAAAAGGCGGCTGGTTTTTGTTACGTCATTACACCCCGCCAATTGTAAATGACCACTTAGTTTTTTGTAACATTGTTACCGGAAGTATTATTTGATACATATCTGCAAAGTGGCTTACATTTGTAAGCCTTAGTTCCGAAATAATAATGATAAAAACAGATAAAATTATTTTCGATCGAAGGTTCACCATAATTTGGATCATACTTTGTTCCAAAATTTGGTGAATTTTGTCGCGATCTATTGAATTTAGAATTTGACCGTGAACGCCTGCGACTTCCTGAATTTGATTTTGAACGAGATCTAAAATTTTGATTAATAATTTCCGATACTTCCGATAACAATGTTGTTTTAAAATTCGAAAGTTGTTGATCTAAAGACGATAAAGAATTTGGAAAACCCGAACAAGGTGCAGATGTCTCTAGACTATTTACTTGAGACTGTGTCATAGTCTCGAAGACGTTGTCAGCCCGTTCTGCCAGGACTGGCAGAGAGACATCATTTTCAAACGGTGTGAGCAATACTGGGGCGATACTGGGAAAGTGCCATTACAAAAAAAATATATTTACATTGTGGTTCTTAGCCCAAATAATACGGTCAGTTGCCGAATTAAAATCTATTTATATCCAGTTTCCCAATCTTTCAAAGCAACTGGTAAAGTCAACGTGAGTAAAATTGATTTATAAAAGATCTTGAGATTATAATGTGTACTAAATTTCTTTATTACAGGAGTTTAAGGCACAGTCTCGGATACCCGGTGTAGTACGGGCGATTGATGGATCACATATCCAAATAAAACGGCCAACGGGGAATACGGTTGATTTTTATAATAGGAAATCTTTTCATTCAATAATACTCCAAGGTAATTCTCTTATAATTAATATTATATACAAGGCTAATTGTGCATTAATTTATATGTATGTTTTTCATTTTAGCAATTTGTGATAACAATCGCAAATTTATCGATATTTATGTTGGTAGTCCAGGTAAAATGCACGATGCTCGTGTCTTTAAAAAGAGCCTTATACTCGAAAAATTAATTGACAGCACTGATCCACTGTTAAATGAATCTCGCCATACCACAAGAAACTTACAACATTAAGATAATTGGAATGAGGTCCTGTATTGAACGAGCTTTCGCTCTCTTGAAGGTATAATTCATAAAGCTGAAATATGTCAATATGTCGAGCCATCATAGGATCAATGAAACAATAACGGCTGCGTCGTGCTCCATAATTTTATTTTAGACCATGACATTTATCCTGGGATGAATTCATTGAATATGAAGCCATTTTGATGATCAAATAGAGTTTGGGGCTGAAAATATAACTACTTCAAATCACTTAGTAAAAATAAAAGTAAATTTTTCTTTTTGATAGGGGTTTTATTTATTTCATGAAAAATAAAGTTTCAATATAAAACAACAATAATTAAACATGTGTATTTTAATTCAAAGTTTATTATAATATTGGTACATATTGGTACTCGTACAGGAACCGTGATCACAACTTCAATGTCACTATAATATTTCATTGTAACATTTAAATACACATATATTTTAAAATATTTGGATAAGGTTATATTACTATTAATTTTAGTGGCCCGGTGGTCACTAAAAATTTCATTGAATGTCATAATATTCCCAATTAATACGACCACTGCCTGTTCGGTTATTCGTGTCCTTTATTTCAGGATATATTTTTTTAAATTTCGAAACTTTCGATCCAACAATTCTCCTGTTAAATCATATCCCTTTTCTCAAAATACAATTTTAATTTGATGTCATAAATCTATTTTTTCGTTTTGGGATCTCTGAATTCACTTTTCTTCTTTTGATATTCATCAATTATCGGTTGAGTGGATTCCTTGTTTCCTTTTAATGAGCCTTAAAAGCAAATCCAGACAATTTTTTTCAAATTAAAGTATGTTCGTTACACAGAAATGAATATCATATTGTACTTACGTTCGCTCTCCATTATGAGTTAATCTGTTAAATTGTATATTAATTATTAATTAAAATTATTAATAATTTTGTGTGTTAAATTCTTTTAATTGAATACCCTTCAGAAGGCACTTAAAAATGACGAATGAAAATTATGATACCTAAATGAATCGACATAAAACACCGATGGACAAAATTACATTTAGCTCAACTGTATTGCCATATAGGTAAATTATAATGTATCGGCTGCGGTCAGTATTCAACATGTTAATTTTACGTAACATGTTGCCAACAGTTGGAGGACCAGAAAGCGTCCATTGTAATTTCAAATTATGTTTTGTTCCATCGATTAATTGTAAGCAGAACCGGTTTTATAAATACCGGTAATTTGAATAAATCTTTGGTATATTATTGTCAAACATAAGTATGCAGAAAATACTGAGGTCCTATTTTGAAAAAAATGCGATTGCGCATTTTCATACAATATCGCATTAAGGTTTGTGTTATAGAATAATATTTTCTCAAAAATTCGGATGCGAACGCCTTATTATAAAATGCTACGACAGAATTTTGCGAAACTATATTTTACAAATGCGAATGCTCAATAGCAGTCGGATATCGCATTATTTAATATACATATGTGATAAACTTTTATTTTTTTAAATATATTAAATATAACGATGTTATAGATATGTTAGTCATTTTTGTTAAAAGTAAAATATAAACTTTTATTGTTGTCATGCAATAGAAATGTATATTTTCTCACACAATTCAAACAGATTTGACGTATTTCACAAATGATTTCTTTTTAATATTGACCTAGTATCACCTTCTTCATCATCCTCACAATTATTTAAATATAAATCGAAATGGACTGTGATTTTAATATTTATATTTATTTAAAGAGTAAATAAATGCAAAAACACTACGAAAGGGTAATTGAGGTTATAAGAACTGACAGATGTTGTAATGACATGTAAAAAAAAATCCCAATGAAAATTTCCCTATTGGAAATGAGATATGCGATAATCGCATTTCATAATATACACAAACGCAAGCGGCGAATCGCATCCGCAAAATCACAAAAAATGTGAAATGCGACCGGTTTCATGATAGGGTCGCTGGTATAAAATATTGTTATTTACCTAAGTAACTGTTAAAATTCAAGTATTAGATATACTGCGGCTATTAGCAATCTAAACTAGGTTTGTTCGATCCGTAATAGCTTTATATACATATGTATATTCGGATTGTTTGGTTTTAAACTATGGATTCCCCAATATGTACTGCCAACGGAATTCCGTTTAAATTCGTGTACAAAAACCACGCTCTTTCTATGGAACCGAAATCTCGTTAATACACTAAGATTTTACTTTTGTTATATACCCCTAAATGATGATTGATGAAATATAAATACGTACAGTCGAAATAAAAAGTTTGTTTACGATATGCAAAGAGGTATAGTGGTTTTTAAGGTATACGTATGAATGTCGCGAACTGTAATAATTTTGTTATTTGACAATGTACATTCTTGTTCAATATATTCTTGGTTTTTGTACAGAATGTGAATAATTTACATAAAATTAATTTATTTATGATACACTTACGTCACAAATTTTTAGTTTATGTAAATAATCGAGTGCCGCTATCGAATTTGTTCGATTATTTTACAATAAATACTCTGTTTGGGGTTAAGCGGCGAATTCATTAAGTATTGATTCCAATAGATTAATTGATTATTCAGCGACAAGAAGGTTACAGTTTCTGATTGCCAATTTATAGGACATTGTACCTTTTCTCGACAAGCAATATGTAGACTTACAGCTATAGAATTTTTACATTTTTAGAATCGAGACGGTTGTGCTGAACGTTTTGAACGTTCCTCTGTTCACTAATTTATTTTCTGTATCATTCAACGATGTAGGAGTTAAATTGTTGACCAATGCAATTAGTTATGCTTCACAGAAATAGCCTAATTGTTCGTTAACATTGTTGTTGATGCCGACGCAATTTTTCTTATCGCGAATCCATCCAGGAGAATTCGCTTTGTGCTATATGTAATAACATTAATATAATAATTAAATCAATAAAGTGGAAGGTACGTGGAAACACCCTACGTTTAGCTGGTAAGGCTGACAAAATAAATGCAATCACCCTTTTAACAAATGTTACTTATACTGAAAACCTTATTTAACGTTACTTCATATCAAATGGAACTTAGTCGGTCGGTCTATTATATTTGGGGAATTTGGTTGGAAATATAAAGTCATGAGTCCATCCGCTACGATTCAATATGGATGGCCTACTATAACGCACCTGCTTACAAGTTACTTAACTGATTCCTTATTATTTGTCTAATCGCACAGAATTAGATAGCAAAATCAAAGATTTAACTATTCCAATAAACGCCGGATTAATTTTTTTTCATATGCCAGATTAATTTATTCTGATGTGTTGTTATCATTTTCACTTTAATCACAATTAACAAGATAAAATATATATTCTGTGGTTATTTAGATTTTGATATCGCTGATTCAGTTTCATAAAGTGTTAAAACTTATTTTATTCAAGTCCAATGACGGTTTACCTGTGGTTCACCATCCACTGGGGTTTCTTCTGATTTCACGAAATACCGGTTGGCTGGGCTAATAATCTTGAATCTTCTTGACTCAGTTTCCTACAAAATGTAATATTTGAATCTGTACATGCATAGACTGATCTTGGTAATTCTAAAGCCCTTTGTACGACCTTCAATAATTTTATTAACAGTAATGCTCCTCAAAGTTCCTGCCTTGGGAAAATATTTTTGTTTAACTGTAGTGTTTGATACTAGTAGTATTATCATAACTTCTTCCGTTGTAATCTTGCTGTATATAACAGCAGCATATGCTGATTCCGATGATGCATCACAGAAACCATGTAATTCTGTTACATCGTCCATGGAAGTTATCTATCTGGGGTTCGTAATATATGTATGTTAACAATTGCAATTGTTGGTGAAAGGCTATCGCTTATCGTTATTGGAGCAGCCTAGCCTATAGGATTAGATATTTTGATAAAATGTGCCTTTTTGTGTTAACTTTATTTAGAGTACAGTTTTGTTGAAACCTTAGAGCTAAATGAATCCTTAGAATCCTGAAGTTGATGTTTAAAGTTATTACTGTGCAATCTTCAGTTATTCCGGCGTTAGAAAGCCTTCGGCTTCCTGAGATTAAATCCACCACTGTATTTGCAATGTGATTATTTCAGCATTGCAATGTGATTATTTCCATTTTTGGGTGCACTTATTTCACATAAAGGAGGGAGCACATTTACCAAAATTTGTGCCGAACGCGTTCTGCGAAAATGCTTAAACTTAAAATAATAGTGTCGTTGCTTGTGATTATTTCATCTATAGAACTTGCTCCAAATAGTACATCATCAAAATAAAATCATTTCTAAGACATTTGCTGCTCTCGGGAAACATCATCACCATCAAATCAACCGCTGATTTAGTGACTACATGTTTGGGTGACCGCATGGGAACAGCTTAAAAGAAATTGTAAAATCGAAGGAAGCGACATCCCCTCCTCGGCATGCCAGTGTATCTCATTCAGCAGTAGCGTGCACTTCCAGTAACTCTGGGACCTGGCTAGCATTGAACAGACCAATCAACTATTAATCTGAAGATAAACTGATTAACCCCGATAATGAGGCGGCCAACTCCCTACAAGGGATGTAGCGCCAGTATCCTTGTATCCTTGTCGATATAGTTCTCGCATTTTGCGTCTTCAGCTGTTATGTGCTCGACCGACTGAATTTATTTAATGATCCAAAAACTTTATAAATCACTGTCTACTGTTGACATCATTTTTTCATTCTAAATAATTTTTTGGGGTTTGGAGGAGCCAGTGTATTGCCGTATATTTCCGCTTAATTGTAAATTTTAAAGTAGGTCATTTTGTGAGCATATTAATCACAACATGCAACAACAACAAATTCATAGGTTTACCATATTTTTGTAGTAATTAATTATTGTTAAAGGCTATTGTTATCCATTTTGGTGATACATTTTGGATAGAACAGCTTGTTGATTAATAATTTTCATTTCCCATTCGGATATAGCATGTTCATTACCCATTAAATTTGGTTTCACGTTACGAGTTCACGGATATTGTTTATTTTCCAAAATTAAAAGTAACAAATTGCCTAAAGAAGATTTGGTAGTTTTAAAAATGGCTCACTTAATAATTTTATTATATAAAAAATGGAACAGTATGCCTGCCAAAATATAGTTGAAAAATAATGTTTTTCCAAGTAATTCTCGTATTCCACAGGTGTGAGATTAAATGTCAAATAATTATACCACAAACAAATTGTATTGTATGGAATTTGTTAATCTACTTAACATATCAATTTATTTCAATTTTGTGAACTTGCTGCAGAAAGAAAATAGAAATGAAAAAGGTTATCTACTATATATGAAAACACACTAAGCCTTCTTGTACGTGTTGCTGATTAAATTAAAATTAGGTAAAGCGTATCGATTTTCCTCTAAAATTTTTCGAAATTATTATGTTTTGGCTCACAAGTATTTATTTGGAATAAGACAATACAACTTCCTCTGATACCTATAATTTTATAATACCTAGAGAATAGAGACGGATTGTCTTTAGCATTTAAACGATTTTGTTGTAAGATTTTGCCCTTTTCTTAAATATACTACCTAATAAATTATCTCGATAACCATAAAATATGTAATGTTTAGAAAACGAAAACGAGACAGTCATGTGATAATTGGCGCCTTAAAGTTACACACTGTTTGGAAAGAGTGAATCATGGGTTTGAGTCATATTTTGTTTTTATGGGTTAACAATCGAACCAAATGTTTAATTTTAAATGGTGAGTCAGCAGGAATTACCGATTACCGTTAAATTAACTTCCCTTATTTAAAAAGCGTGAAATACGTCCCAAAAAATCCCAAATTTGTTGCATACTACATACATTACAATTATAGGGTGGGCCAAATAAATTTTTTTTTTAATGCAATAAAACAAAAAGTTCAATATTTTTTATCGATATTTTTTCATTGTAAAGAACAATCCTTCCGATTAATTATGGAATACTATTTCATTCATATGACTGCCTCGGCTGGCCTTGACGTACCCCATACGGTCAGTCCAATTTTTGAGCACATTTTCGATGGTATGCGGCATTATGTCTCCAAGGGCAATGCGAATATTATTCTTGAGAGCGTCAATCGTTGCTGGTTTATCGGCGTAACACTTATCTTTGACAGCATCCCAAAGATAATAGTCCAACGGCGTCAAATCACAGCTCCGAGGCGGCCAAATGACATCAGCATTTCGGCTGATAATTCGATCGTCGGAGACAGTGCGCAAAAGATCAATTGAAACGTGTGCTGTGTGGCACGGAGCGCCGCCTTGTTGAAACCAAATGTTGTCTATATCCTCCTCTTCAAGTGCCGGGAACAAAAAATCGTTTATCATGGCGCGGTAGCTCTACCCATCGACAGTAAATTTTCAAAGAAAAATGGCCCAATAATGCCACCGGACCAAAATCCGCACAAAAAAGTCACTCGTTGAGGATGCATCGGCTTCTCTACGTACACGTGCGGGTTCTTCGTGCTCCAAATGCGACAAATCTGCTTGTTTACATAGCCGCCAAGATGGAAATGCGCCTCATCCGAAAAGATGATTTTTTCGCCAAAATCATCTTCTTCAAGTCGATCGCAAACCCACTCAGCGAACCGAAAGCGCAATGGGTAGTCTCTTTGCTTCAATTTCTGAACCAATTGAACTTTATATGGTGTCATACCAAGGTCTTTATGCAAAATTCGTCGCAATGTTGTGCGTGAAATGTTCAATTCTTGAGCACGATGACGAGTTGACGTTCCCGGCGACTCACGCACATTCTCGGTTAGAGCATCAACATTTTCGAGTGTACGCTTGGTTGGCTGCTTCACAAAATAACGCACATATGGAGCTCCCGGCGCTTCGTTTCTTCCGAAAACCGCACGCAATTTTCGCAAACATTATGCAACATTACCAGGATATTCGAAGTAATGTTTCAATATTTCCCAGCGCTGTTCAAGCGAATGCACAACCATTTTCGTTCAGCGGAAGGATAAAACTAACTTTCTGTCAAATCAGAAGTAACATAATCCTTACCATACTCAAAATAACCGCTAGTTCAAAAAAAAGTTAGATGGCCCACTTTGTATATGGATTGATTTGAAATAAAAATAAATGATAGATTTTGAGCGCAGAAATAAGAAACCATACCACTAAACTATAAAAATAAGGCAAGTGTATAAGTAAGAAAGTTTTATAAATGTTCGTAAATTTTCAATAATAACAAAAATCATCTTCTAAGAGACTCATACACTGGGTATATTCCCACACATTCAAACAATCTGTTGAAAAATTCAAAAGATTAGCATGAGGCTATATATTTATAATCTCTTACAAACAGATTTTACAAAAGATTGACACGTGGGTAGGTTTTCTGGAATGCTCGTGATACTTTATCTATCGTGTTGCAACAACCCCTTTGTAAAATACCCGTTATTTATATCGCTGACCCCAGGAAACGTTCGGTTCATTTATCCCGTTAAGAGAGCATATAACGAGCATTCCTGAAAAGCTACCCACATGTCAATTTTTTGAAATTTGTTGAACAAATTTATTAATCGAAATTTGTTGCAGCAACCCCTTTGTAAAAGACCCGTTGAAACTTATTGCAAAAACCTATTGATTGTACCACGTTTATTGCATGCAACAAATTTGGGATTTTTTGGGGCATATTTCACTTGGGTGAGACACGTTGTATTTGCAAACCTAATATCAAAATCCTTATAATTCAAAACCTTTTAAGTTCTTTTACCTCCAATATCAATGAGCTAAGAATTGTTTAACTCAGATTTCATAGTGATTTCAACAGACTTATGGAACCATCATATTAGTAACGAAAACCCTAAATCCGTTTGGAATATTCAAAATCCTACCGCTTAATTCTCCATTAGTCTGGTATGGGACAATGTGACTTCCATTTTACTCAGATGTTCAAGCCTCAAGCTTGCTCTTCCCGTCGTTCCTCGATTGTTTTAACTGCATCTTACAGCTTTCCACAATGTGGAGCAGTTTCTACCATTAAGAGTATTTTAAAATTATTTTGTCGATGTTGAAGCTCCTACATTTTGTAAACTTAATCTCAAACTGAAAGAGATACATACTTATGATTTCGACAGATGGGGGGGGGGAGGAAGAGAACAGAAAATTATAATTCATAATTCTAAAAATTAAAATTAAAATTTAAACAATGAACAAAATTATTTCAAAAATGAATTAAAAATCGAGCATTCGAGTAATATTTTCATTTTTTCCATAGTCCGTTCTGTGATGTATGATTTGATTCTGAAGGTAGGTACTGTTTTTAACACACGAGAAGTGATGTTTAAATTTATCGTACCAAACACAAAGCTTTAGCTCTACCTGCTACTTGAATGGAGGTAAGTTCAAGATATCCACCCAGGGCAGTTCACGTAAAGCAAAATGAAGAAATCTTCGTTTCACTGCCTCTACCCTTTTTATGTGTATTTCATGATAAGGAGACCACATCTGACTGACATACTCCACCAGGAGGCAAACAAAGGCTGTGCACAGAGCCGTGAGTGTAAGAGCACCATTACACTCACAGTATACCATCGCCTTCTTGTACTTTTGTTGTAAAGCAAAACGGTTGATCATATTCTTGCTGAGTTCGTCTAATAAAGTCCCGGTTTTTTCGATTAGTTAACTGAAAATGTGGTTCATGACTGAATATGACACGCTCCAAATCTTTAGGTGTCCATGTAAAATGAATTTTACACCACTCTCGCCGCCATTTGGTTTCATCCTCATTTCGATATGATCGCCTTTATTGAGTAAAACTTTTGAGACCGTTTTCCAGAAGAAGCCGACGTGTTGTTCGCGAACTTACTGGATTGTTCAGCGTAGGTATCATTCTGAGATTAATTGTCGACTGGGATATGTACGATTTTGCTTATTAAGCCTAACGAAATTTCGTTCTTGGCCGCGTGTGGTACACTTTTGTCAACCTTGACTTATTCTGTTTTCAAGACAAATCCCAAGAGTAAGCTTCTCTTTTATGCTGTATACAAGTTTTCGAGAAGAATCGGTTTTCTTTGATATCTCTGTTCGGGTTAACTGTTGTTTTAACAAAGTTTTAACTTCTAATTTTTGTTCTAAGGTAACTGCTTTATGACCCACTACGTTTTAATATAACACACGAATAAAATTTGATAGCGTGTATATTAATTTAAGACCAATTAATTAATAGTTATTATATCTAAAATGAATGACTAAATAGGATTTAAAAATAATAAGTTTTACTTTAATTATCTGTAAAATATTAGAAAATTATTCAAATTTTTTTTTAATGTGCTATATTATTGTCCAGTACTGTATATCATCAGCTTTCATATTGGGAAACAAATCAATTTATGTGACAAGCAGGACATTTCGACACCTAGGTTTCTAGCACTAGAATACTATTCCACAAATTATGAAGAAAACAACCCCATTAATAGGTTGTCAAAATCATTATTATTATTATTTATTTATTTATTTACTAAAAATAAAGCGAGTTTTATTGCAAAAATTGACAGTAGCAAATTCGCAAAAAAATACATACAAAATTTAGAGAATAATTCTAATATTTACAAAAGGTAATGTTACATGTCTAATGTAAAATGGTAGCGCATTAAAAAAGGTTGGTGCAGCGACAAGATTAGAGCGACGGAAGTGGTCGTTGTAAAATCTTAAAATGTTGCAGAGAAATTGACGGTTGCCGCGAAATTTGTATCGAAAATCGCTTCTCATTGTACGAGTATGTTGACCACTTCGATTAAAAAAACTCTCAATACCTTATAGACATACAAGTGTTTTAACGGCAAGATGTTGGTTGTAGTGAATAAGTTCCAAGATGGTTCAGTCCGTGATTTCTTTAGAAATATTTTCAACATCATTTTTTGTTGAACATATAAGGGGTACAGAGTAGATGCATAACAACCACCCCAGCACGCCAATCCATATTCTAATTTAGCCATAACTAGTGCATGATAAGCAATTTTTAGCACCGGAGTAGGACAATAGTCACGAAGGAGGTAAACAATTCTAGTTGTTGATGACAGGTGCCGATTGACTGAATTAACATGCGTTTCCCAATTTAGACAAGTGTCCAAGTGAACACCAAGATATTTAAACGAGTTAGTGTAAATAAGAAACAGCAATGGTCCTAATACTGAACCCTGGGGAACCTCAACCCCAATAAATTTCGGATCGCTTAACTTGTCATTTATTTTAACTCTCACCGATCTACCATCTAAATACGATGCTAACCACTTATTTGAAACTCCCCTAAACCCTATATTATACAAAATAGAGAGCAGAAGCTTGTGATTAACCACATGTCGAAGGCTTGAGCTGTATCAATAAATAAAGCACCTCAACTATTATCTTTATTTAAACCAATATTGATTGTATTTAAGAATTCCAATAATGCCGATTCGGTACTCCTACCTCGACGAAAGCCATGTTGATGAATACTCAGTACACCCGTTTGATCTAAACAACTAGAAATCCTATTTTAAACTGCCTTTTCAAGAAATTTTAGTATTACTGGCAAATAGGTCTAAGGCAATAGCTCTATACATAGTTGCCTTTGCCGAGGCGATTACCATTCTTAAAAAGAGGAATTATAGTTGATTAAAGGTTGAAAATGTGTGCAAAAACTGGACTAATATGTCCAGCAATGGCTTTTAGTATATAATTACTCAGGCTAACGTTATCAATTGAGTATTTCCGTTCCAAAGCACAAATAATTGAAAAAACCTCATAACTAGACACTGGGGACATAAAAAACGTTGACGGACTGAAATCAAAAGGTAAATCGGAACTAGATGACGTGTTGCTAGAGTCAAATTTAGCATCTAAGTCTTTAGCAATACTTTACAATTTAACATGATCTGATCGATGATCCTTTGACTTTAATTTATCAAACGACAACTCCAAACAATTCTGAAGATTATTTTTAAAATTGTATGTTACTTCAAAATTTTTAATTTAATTGTTTACAATTTTTGTTTTTATTTGAAATATCATCAAGACCCCCAGCCGTACAAGATGGAAAGAAGAATAAGTTCCAATGCACGGTCTCGAGAGTGACTAGTCTACGTGCTAAGTCTCAACCGAGCGGCTTCGTGGTAGTTTTACATTGCCCGAAAACAACAAAAACCGAATTTATAATGCCGCAACCGGGAAAGTGTACTGAAAGCAGTAACTCGAGAATTTTCTTTTGGAGGAAGTAAGTCTGCCTTCAGGAAGTCACAATACATCAAATTAACACGAATAATTTTTAGCTAGAGATTTGTTAAATCTGGCGATTCCAGATATACCATTAATTTCTTCACAGAAGCTAGTCCAAGAAGCACTACAAGCGGATCTTCGACTGTTTTGGTATTATTTTGTGCTGTCAAAAAATTATCCCAATCAACCAGAAGATTATATCTTTTGGCATTATTCATGAGTCTCCTAGCAGTTTTTCATAGCGACCATATTTTTCAGGTCAGAACACCAAAAAGGCTTGATCTGAGTCTTGAATTGCGACCATCAAAGACGAATCTAGCAAGTCAATGTAATCAATCGAACGAATCTCGCCCAAAGAAACCAGCATGAATACAAGCTCGGAATAGAATAACTCCTACTTGGTAAGTTCTTATTAAAGTAAGATTTAAGAGTTGGTCTTTCAAGATTTATGTTTAAAAAAGATGCATCTGGTTAGAATATCATTGGCTACTTTAAAATTAAAGAACAAATCCGTAACAGACATACAGAACTAATATCAATTACCCCTCCTTAAAGAATTGACAAACGGTGGCTCACAGCCTTTGTCGAGGAAATAAAGCTCGGAAGTGCTTAAAAAGTCAAGCAAAGATGAAACCTTATACTGTTTATGCTCGAGCAACCACATAACGTGTGATGAGCATTAGCATCGCGGATCGCAGTCTACCACTAAAGGTAATTGTTTTTTCTGCTTCACAACACAAGGTTAATAAACAAACTCGTCTGAAGGAGGTGAAACAAAGTCGTAGAGTGAATACACTGATGACACCACCAGTGATTTTGATTAATTCAAAGATTCAAGACTAGCAACGTCAGCTGAGCTTCATTCTTGAATGAGAGTGGCACTAATATTGTAAGAAACAAAAATGCAACAATGTTTGTATCTAGTCCACAAATTGCACCGTCAAGTACGTACGGTTCTTGTATTACACATATATCTGTACTATGTGGCTAAATTTCATTAAGTATTTCATCCGGAATTACACAACGAAGTAGGCCATAGTCAGTTAAGAAATATTTTTGTTCCACTCAACGCAGCTAAATTTCAGAAACCGTTCACAATTTAAGTTTAAATCCCCTAAAAAATTGACCATTGGTAAACTATTAGTTAAGAAAAAATTTAAAGCATGTCCAAAATTCTTAATAGAAAACCGATTTTAGTATCGGTTCTATGTAATTTGTTACTAATTTGTAACTGGAAACTTTTAAAATACAGAATTGTAGAAAACAGGATTTTGACTAACCAGAATATTCCGGGCCTTGATGTCCAAGATTTTGACAATGGCGTTTCGACGGTACCTTTATTTAGTTATCTAATGTGTCAACCAAATGAGATTAGTTGCGTTGCTAATGTTGTATAATTCGTTTCGATGTATGTGAGTCAAGATTCATCAAATCACAAGTAGAGAATGTGCGTATGAAGGTAACTAACTGAATCTAATTTGACCTTTTACCCGATTGTGTAATTATTTTACGGATTCGAAGATTTTACGAACTTTCGGTAAATGATGATTATTAAACAGCAATGCATTATTTTGTTTGTTAATAAGTGGGATTTGAACTTGTGAGTAGAGGAGGTGCTGTTAGCTATTATTAGAAATAATACTATTAGTCCCTGTTAGATGGAAGATCAAATTGCAAGGGCGCCGTTAACATCATTCAGTGGTTTTATATATTTTGGTCCATTGAGGGTTTGTTTAAATATATCTTCCTTACGACAGTTAGAAAAGAGAAAGATATTTTTGTTTGGTGTTTGCTTTTAGTTGTTTGAACCTTTATAAAGCAAATTGATGCACATAGTACACTCAGAAAATTATGGTACCCGGTTTAAACGTTATGTATAATGCACTGTTCACAAATCATAGGAAACAATGAATTTGTTTAGAGAGCCAAATATTTGTTGGTTAGCTAGAACGTTCGCCTAATTTAATTCCAACAATTTGGTTCAATTTGGTTTTTTATATTTTTATTACGGGTTTCTTTTATATATTAAAACAGGTTTCCGAATATTATAGAAACACGTGAAAAGGTGATAGTCAAACATTTTTGTAAATGTCTTGTGCTTTTTAGTAGTTTCAACCGCTTCAGGCTCCATCAGCTGAACTTTCAACTGATACAGTCTATATTTTAACAAAATTAATGAGTTACACTAAACACATAAAAATCTATTATTTCTCAGAATTATAGTCTCTCAATAAAATAAAGTTTGACCTATTTTGATAGTTTATATTATTTACTCATTCACATTTAACGTGGAAAACGTAATAAAACATGTTATTGAAAACCATAATCTCAGACAACTTATCTTACACTAAACGATTCCCATTTTCCTTAATATAATTAAGAAATTAAAATAAAATCATTAACATTTTGTATATACTAGTAATGCACTAGTAATGGTGGTGAATAATAATATATTCCTCGTCTTGTAACTACAAAAGTGAAAATTTTAATTTTCAAACATGCGCAATCTTATCAAACATTAAAAATGTTTGTCATTACCATACATTATCTATAGTTTATGATCTACATACTACGGGGGTATGTATATATAGTTGTTAAGGAAATAAAATTAATACACATACCCACAATAAAACATGAAATAAAATAAACACATAAAATTTAAAGCATTTTCCAAACACTCGCGATATAACGGAAAATTATATTTAGATTTACATCAACAGTTTTTTTTCTATACCTGTTGATGTTTATTTACTGATTTCGATTTTTTAAAAAGCCTACACCATATAAATGTTTATGTATATTGCATTTTCAATTTTCATAAATTTAATCAATTTTATGTTTGTTTTCTATTTTCAGATGAAAAACTTTAAACAATTTCAAAAATGTTCTCGTCGTGAAAACTTGTGAAATTTAAATATTGTGGCAAAAAATAATAAGTTAAACATGAAAAATAAAACTGAAAATTTGTGATAAAGTTTAAAAAATACAATAACCAAAAAAAAAATACTATTAAGTAATTTAAACGTTATGAAGCTAAGTAAATGTATAAAGATAGTTTCTGGGTGGTGAAAATATAGCGACAAGTTTTAAGTTTTAAACAAAACAGAACTTATTAATATTAAAAGAAAAATTCGTTTTGTCCAAATATTTTAAAAATTTCCGTTAAAATTATTTCCAAGAGGTGAGTTACTATTAATGAAATATATAAAATATTGATTTGGGATATGTATTGTAACAATAAAATATTTACAATACAAAATATACAGCAATCGTTAAGGTGGTTTATTAAGGTTTTCTAAAATTAAATTTTAATTAGAAGATAGGCAAAACCAAAAATCTATATATTTTATGACATCGTTGTTAAGCGTAATTGTGTTTAAGTGTGACCCCGATTAATAACTTCACCGAAAATAATTACATACCACCAAGTTTATTTGTTACCTTTAAACGTTTACATTCAAATGTGGAACATCTTAAGAAATACTACATAAAAAATTATAAATTAGAAAATGCAAATATCAGAAAATATGGAATCTACAGCTTGGCATATTCATTATACAATACACATCAAAGCATTTCCATCGATTTCCAACGTCAAAAATTAACACTACCACTAAATAGTTATTGGCAGCAAATCATGAGCCAAATAACACAAAAGTAGATCCGGAAAATCATCATTATCAACTCTTCAACAGTAGAAAATATTAAAATCGACACTATAATGCTTTTAAAGCAACAAATCCTTGATATCAACTTCAACTAAAAATAATAAAATGGAAACAGAACTATCGCCGGCATAACGCGGATTCTTATCCAAACCGAAATTCGACCTTCCAAAATATTACAAAACGATCCAGGTACAAATATTAAAGTGCATATCACATATTTCCGAATTTAGCGGAGCTTACACAAAAGACAACCCAATTGAACTCAACCATTGCAGACCATTGCAGATAGTATGAAACACGTATATCAACACAGAAAAGCAATTATTCGACAAATTAATAAAGCTCCGACTATCAGAAGTTGCATTAACGCGAATCTGTCACAGAGAGATAAACAACTATCCAACTAATTTATTATGCATGTGAAGTTAGACCTAACCAGTATAGAACTAACTTTAGGATTAGTTTAGCACAAACTTCACACGCTTGTATACGCGCGTGAAGTTAGACCTAACTTAATCCTAACCAACAAAAACAAACGAAAATTTGTATGTATTGGTTAAAGTGTAAAACAAGAATGTCATTTAGGCGAAATATTGTATATTTATGAACTAATTCCAATTGCAATTTATAATAAATAGTTAGGTTCAACATTTATTAGAATGAAATATCAGAATTCATTATTTTCTTAAGAAATTGAATATCTCGAGGCCTAATATGTTTATCAAGAGTGTTGTTATGTTTTTCTGATAGGCCTAGGTTAGGACTATCTATATTCGAAGCCATTTGAAAAGGTAATAGTTTTTTAATATAAATAGTCCTAACCTAGACCTATCAGAAAAACATAACAACATTCTTGATAAACATATTAGGTCTCGAGATATTCAATTTCTTAAGAAAATCCTAACTTCTCAGGTTAGTAAAGCACAGCTAAAAATTAATTTGATCGCGCAAAAATTATTAGCTTTTCAAATGCCTTCGAATATAAATAGTCCTAACCTAGACCTATCAGAAAAACATAACAACATTCTTGATAAACATATTAGGTCTCGAGATATTCAATTACTTAAGAAAATCCTAACTTCTCAGGTTAGTAAAGTCTAACAAAAAATTAATTTGATCGCGCAAAAATTATTAGCTTTTCAAATGCCTTCGAATATAGATAGTCCTAACCTAGACCTATCAGAAAAATATAACAACATTCTTGATAAACATATTAGGTCTCGAGATATTCAATTTCTTAAGAAAATCCTAACTTCTCAGGTTAGAAAAGTCTAACAAAAAATTTATTTGATCGCGCAAAAATTATTAGCTTTTCAAATGCCTTCGAATATAGATAGTCCTAACCTAGACCTATCAGAAAAACATAACAACATTCTTGATAAACATATTAGGTCTCGAGATATTCAATTTCTTAAGAAAATCCTAACTTCTCATGTTAGTAAAGCACAGCTAAAAATTAAATGGATTACGCAAACATTATTAGCTTTTCAAATGGCTTCGAATATAGATAGTCCTAACCTAGACCTATCAGAAAAACATGACAACATTCTTGATAAACATATTAGGTCTCGAGATATTCAATTACTTAAGAAAATCCTAACTTCTCAGGTTAGAAAAGTCTAACAAAAAATTTATTTGATCGCGCAAAAATTATTAGCTTTTCAAATGGCTTCGAATATAGATAGTCCTAACCTAGATCTATAAAGCACAGCTAAAAATTAATTTGATCGCGCAAAAATTATTAGCTTTTCAAATGCCTTCGAATATAGATAGTCATAACCTAGACCTATCAGAAACACATAACAACATTCTTGATAAACATATTAGGTCTCGAGATATTCAATTACTTAAGAAAATCCTAACTTCTCATGTTAGTAAAGCACAGCTAAAAATTAATTTGATCGCGCAAAAATTATTAGATTTTCAAATAGCTTTGAATATACTCGTAGATAGTCCTAACCTAGACCTATCAGAAAAACATAATAACATTTTTGATAAACATATTAGGTTTCGAAATATTCAAATACTAAATTTCTTAAGAAAATATTAAATTCTTATATTCAATCCTAATAAATGTTGAATCTAATTATTTCTTATAAATTTCAATTGAAATTAATTCATAAATTCAATATTTCGCCTAAATGACATTCTTGTTTTACTTTTAACCAATCCATACAAATTTTCGTTTGTTTTGTTGGTTAGGATTAAGTTAGGTCTAACTTCAAACGCGTAATTTATTCACCAAATATTCCGTAACAGTACGAAAATTTTCGGAAACGAAACAAAATTATGGGGAGAAAACCAGAAATTACCGATACAGAATTTATGATGCATTTGGCCCAATACAAGATTAGTGTTAAAAACAAATCCGGAAATATTGACAAGATTTACAACAAACATCTCAAATTAGAAGTCGTACAAGCATTCAAACGGAGACTATAATACCATAATAAAAGATAAAAATAACAATCAGCAAAGCCGAAAATACCACCAAAATTATAAATGAAACAGAAGAAAAGGAACATATGTTCTACTCGATAATAGGCTTACCAACAACACAGGTAAATTAATCATCATCACCCGCCCCGCCCTACCAACGATCGAAAATTTAAAGTATACCCAAGATCATACCAAATCAGATGTAACTACTATCTAAAATTTTATCATACTTGGGACATTTGCCATACCAAAATAAGAAGAGAAAAAACCAAATATATCAACTACCGCCGTATGCTTGGAACAATTTTAGCAATCCTGCTATACCGGAGCAACGAAGAAGTTACTACGAAACTCCAAATTATAACCAACATCAACATTCAGACTTACAATTTAATAAATTTCAAACAAACGTCAACAGTTACTTTAAAACGTAACAGCGAAACTACGAGCCAAACATGCACACATACAAAATCAAAAAAGCCCAAATTGGTATTCCAGAAACGTTACTCGTCGGCAAAAAACTTAATATTCGTAGACAAACGAACGACATCAAATAAACGAAAAAGTTTAAACAATTATACAACATAAATACAAATCAAGCAAATCCGAGCATTCTTCAAACTAATTCAACAGTTTCAAACCAAACCATATCCCACTACGCAAACAAAGCAATCCACATTAAACATAAACCAAACACAAATACAGTCTTCAAACACAGAACAAACAGAAAACCAATCATCAAATGAAACCAAACAAACGAGCTAGCGTCTCAACCATTAGAAAAACAGCATCCGAACTCAGACACCGCCGTACAAAACCAAACGAGCCCAGATGCTCTCACAACAAATTTGGACTTAGAAACAGAACAATTCCAATTGAACGATACATTCATAATTTTACATATTTTTATAATTACACTCAGAACAATTACTAGATTGCAAAAAGTACTAACTGCAAACACGGGAAATTTGTACTACGAAGAACTAACAACCTACGGAGAATTATAGCTAACTACAAGAACAATACCGTTGAAATCCATTTTGAAATCCCAAACTTTTCATAAGCAATGTTAATCAAAATCGTTATCAAGCAGAACAAACGGTTTAACAAAGAACCTAAAATAACAAAGTCAACCACTCACAGTATAACAACCTAGTCAACCATTCACAATATATTAACTGCAACAGCATAAAAAACAAGAAGAAGGATAGGATAGATAAAAATATCACAATTCTTTACAATTTGATTATTCGGAAATCCACCTGGACTGTAGAGACGCCAAATTTTGGTAAAATAAAGATTTGTTGATCAAAACTCGTCAATTCCGACATACTATACAAAATAAATCTGAACAAATTTTGTTTGAAACTTAATCTATAGTTTTTTTTGTTTTAATCGTTTTTTCGTAAATGCTATCAGGGCCATATAACTTAACGGACTTGGTCGTACAGAAAGCGATAAGCGTACCAAAATGACTATTGTATATGGAAAAACGTAATTTTTGAACGTTAAATCATTAGGTAAAACATTATTAATTTCATAATTAAACAATTTGTAAGTATAACAAATACGTTCAGGTAGATCTGTTTTTAATACCACTCCGCCAAAATAACAAGAAATTATTTAAAATAACAAAATAACATATTCATGACATTTTTGAGCTATCATTGTATTGCCAGACGAATATTTACATAAAATAATTGATATGGTTATTCATATTTTCTTTTTTCGTGTATTTTGTCACTTATAAATGTTTATAATAAAAAACTTCTTTTGAAAAAAGAACTGATGAATGAGTAATCCGAATTTAATATTCTTAAAATAATAAATCATTGTTACTATAAGGTAATTTTTAATAAAAATAAAAAATAAAATAATACGGTTTTTTATTATAAACATAAAATAATTCTAAATTGCTGACTGCAAACAACTTTGGAGTAACTTGCTGATAAAAAATTACCCGATCTATTTCCGAACATGTAGAGTAACTTTAGAGTAATTTAGTTTTAGTTGTTTATTTATTTGTTTTTCTGTAAATTTATATTAAATTAGAAGTGTCAACAAAATTAAAGTACAAACTTTTAAAGTACAAACTATACAAAAATGACGTATGTACCTGTTAAAATACGTCATTGAATTTTGCTGAATATAAATATTCACGCGCGAGAAGTAATCTTTCCTTTTGTATGGACAAGGTCACTTGAGTAACTTTGTTACCAAAGTTAAAACAATTAAAATAACCAAAACCAATTTCCGAATATTCCTAATATGATAAAAATTGTGACAGTTCAAAAACAAAATGGCGATTGCTGAAATATTTTCTTCTTGTTATTCCCGGTTGAAATACTTGGTACACCCATACAATTCAATCACATTTATGCATAAGAAACATTCAAATCTACATCTACATTCTATTTACATACAATTCGATTAAAACACATTAAATCTTAGAAATCACAATGCGTTTCCACCCTTCCTAATATTTTACTTGAACAAGGTTTGGGTGTCGACCATCTCGGTTCTTAAATTTCAGTAGCAGAATTCGATTAATCTACTAATAAATAAATTATATTAAATTTTAGTCATACGAACCGCTAAGACTTTTAATAAAATTTACTGAAACCTTTCCCAATTATGAAAATAATTGTCCTTCAAATATACCATAACTAATATTCGCCTGAATTTGAGCCCCAATCCTTTAGTAATATTAATTTTCATTACTCAGATTTCGTTTTTAGATTTTTTAACAAGCGTGTAAAAGGAACAAAATAAAAAGTCTAAAGCCATGAAAAAATATGCTGAATTGACACGATATAAATATTTATCTGGCATCCCAAGGAAGGTTCAAAAAAGACTAAATTTATAATAAAAGTACTTTTTGATTAAATGCTTTTTTATATTTTATCGGAAAGCGTATGGAATAGATTTTAAACCAGGTATAATTCAATAATTGGGTAATATAATCCAACCAATAAATTTTAAAATAATTTTATTTTATGTCAAAATTGTACGATCGAAAACATCTTTTCTGCATAGAAAATACAAGTTTGAATACCTAAATTGAAAGCTCGTTGAATTTAATAAGATTTATATAGTCTTGATGATTTATAATTTTCAAAATATATGTGCTGCCATTTGTATGGACCGATTTTGTCCAAAAATCACTGAGATCTCCAAATTTGTGGTAATTGTTCGCACCGCTCGGTGTTTTCTTTGTCTTTACACCGAAAGTTATTTTGGAAATCAATTTTGTATTGGAGAACCCCACAATCACAACCCCCCTCCCCCCCCCCCGAATTCTTAGGGTCACCCGCCTTCATAGCGACCGCCGAAGGGTTCTTAGTATCCTAGACTAAGATATCATTTTCTTTTTGACCCTTCTGTTCTTTAAGAACTTTTATAATAACCTCATTACCGCATTTTGGATGAATTCTTCTAGACATATCTTCCGATCGTTCAGATCATTGAATTTTATTTGTTTGCCTTGAAAATTCTGAATGAAAGTAGACAAAACTTTTCGACTGATTTAAAATCGATTAACTTCGTTTTTGCATATGTTTATCTATACAATATACAGAAACTCAAAAACATGCAAACAACATTTTTAATGAGCTAAACACAAAAAAGTTTAAATTATGCCCAACAAATTTTTTCACATAATTATAATCACCATGCAATGTGACGTTCATCATTTTTTAAAAGTGTTTTTGATCGAACAAAATCGTGAAAGTTTTAATTCGATTAAATTTCAAGAAATTTCTTTCAATTTTCCTCATTATATATTTGGGTTACAATACGTTTTATCCGTAATAGGCTCTTCGACAAGTACGATACCATGATTGACTTTATTGAGGAATATCAACAGGGAATAAAGCTCGTTTCACATTTGAGCTAAGTTTTTTGACGATGCGAGCGAGCTATGTTTTCATTTCACAGCTTCCCGAATTGGATTTCAAAAACTCAAATAAGAGAAACATTGTTGACAAAACTCAAGGTTAACGTTATTTATGCAGTAATATATTTAAATTTTTTGTTTTCGCCTTGGAGTTAAATAATTAGCTCATATCGCACAGTAGTTGAGCGATGTTAACTATCTCACAGTAGTTTTGAGCGTGTTGATCTAAGCTCTACAGGATCAATTTCACTAATTTCGGTTTTCTAAAGTAAAATTAAAACTTGTGATTTCTAAATATAGCCCACATCGCTATAAAAATCTAGCTCAAGTGAGCAATGGGCCTAGATACGGGTATTTCCTCTTTACCTCTAAACATATTCGAAAAAAACAAATTATGGTTTTTATCATACTCACACTCCATAAAATGGATATTCTCAAACTATTTACTTAATCGAAAGCAAGGCAGAAGATTGCCAGACGTCGTTAATATAGTTAATACCGAAATCAATTTTGACGCGACAAAAATAGTGTCCCGAATTTATAAAAAAAACAATTTAAATGTGTGTCAAGTTAAATTCAATTAGGGTAATCACAATGTCAACTGAATTTGTATTGTTTAGTTTGTACCACATCAACGGTTTATGTCTATATGCAGCTCTAAATTACATCGAACTATGTATATTGCTGACGATTCTTGGCGTTTTGCCAGAACAATTTGGTTAACAAATTCTACACTGACATAGTAATTTGAGCTTCTTGCATTATGTGTGGTGTACTATATATACGAGTACAACAACGTATAGCTTTGCTAAACTAAAATAATATTCTGCCAAATTTTACAATATGCCCTACATGACTACGTACTATAATTTATAGTGTACCAGCGCCTAGTAACATGTGTATTAATTCTATCGATCATTTTTATTACTTAATGATTACCAGACAATTTAATGATAAACAGTCATATAAATTTACCCTATTGATAATTATATTATCAAACAATTACATAACGTTGTATTAGTGTGAATTTATTTTAATTCTATTACTTACAGGATTTAGAGCGACGAAATGTCGTCAATTTAATACATGCGTTCACTATGTTCTTGGATTATGTGTGAACAATACATATACATACTCGTTACTCATATAAAAGTTAGGGCTTATAGTAGATTTTATTTCATAGTTAATATAATCTACGGATTACGGATAAAAAGATGTAATTTACTTGTTTGACAGTTTTAATATTAGACAATCTGCTACTAATTTGGGTTTTCATTCATTTTGCGTTTCCTTGGTGAGCACAAGCTACATACCTGTACATTATCCCTATTGGAAATTAGTAATGATTTTATTTCGGTAATTGTATGAATGACTTATTTCTTCGCCTATAACCTTTAAACACCATTATTTTACTCGTATTTTACACTATTATTATAAGCAATTCAACCTTGATTTTCTTTCCAATCGTAATAGTACCTCCTTGTACAGAGCTCCAGACGAACGACATCTTTTTGGGCATTTCAAAACACCGGAAAAAATAGTTTTAAGCAAGGCCATATTTAGTCATTATTATAAGGATTTCTCTTCCTTAGTCTTACAGAGATCATTTTTTTCCTGAAGAAAGGAACGGCGACAGAATCAGGTCGTTTCAGAACTGAATCGCTGCTTTAGCCTTGGGAGTTCAATGGTTAATCACTTATGAGCATAGCGGATAACTTAAAATATGTTGTAGTAAATATGCCGTTTTAGAAGATTATGTTTCAACTGAAGAATGTAAATGAAATATTAAAACATTCTTATTACAAAACTTTAAAACTATGCCAGCCTGATGCTTGATTTAAGCTTTGTATGCAAATAATTTAACTTTGGAATTACAGGCAATTTTCCCCCAATTTCTGTAAAGTTTTTTTATTTTGCTGGATAACTCCTCCAAATCATACGAGTATCTTCAACGCTAATACGATATATACGTAGCGTTTGATTATGTTTTGTTGTCGATACACAATAAGCTGAAAATTCTTTCGTCGCGGTATATTGGATAAACTCTTATAACGTATGTATTATAAAAAATATTTAATATTTTTTTTATAGATGCTGAACACATACGCAAAATATACAAAATCAAAAAAGGGATGAAGAAAAGTATGAAAAATTAGAAAAACTTTTCTCTGAATCTCATTTCTATGTATTTCAACTTTTGCTGTATACGTATTCGAACCGTAAACAGCAGCGGCGCGGCGTCAGCAACGAATCAAACATAAACCAAGCATATAAAAGTATCATAATATAATTTTTGTTTCTAAAGGAAGAATTTTGGTAGATTTAATTTTTAAATAATTTTTAAAACAGATATTTTGGGTGAACCCGAAATAGAGTAACACAAATAAATTTTCAAATGTAATATATCAACTTTTTTGGTTAACATCAAAATCTTGTAATTAGTTATGTCCAACAGTTATAATATTGCTATTTGCTTATTTTAATACATATTTCTATAGTTAATGTAATTTAATACATAATATTAATGAAAAGTCATATCAATCATTTGATGTATGTTTTTAAAAATCTTTTCGGCATTTTGTTTGCTTGTGTCCAATACTAATATGATTAACCAATCCAAATCATTACATATAAGATACAAAACAAACAACAGACACTTGACCGGTCTTATTGATTTTATTTTGTTTTCTTTTTTCTATTTATTTTTGGATGAGATGAGGGTTGTGAAAAGAATACGTACATGCAGTGTATATGGGGTGTTAGCACACATTATATTTAAAGATTTCGAGTTTGAACAATAAAAAAAAGTAATATGCTTTTATTTTTTGGGACGCATATGGTGCCGTTATTTTTATAATATCCATATACATAATATACACCCGATATTCACATACCATCGCTTAATGTTGGAGTTAGACTAAAGAAAACAATTTCGGTGAAAAATTTGAAATTGTTTTCAGATTTTGTTTTTTTGGTTAGAAATAGAAAGCTCCAGCTCAAACTTAATATGCGCCTAAATTAGTTGATCCTAATTAGATTGATGTTAGTCAGCGAACTTTTAAATAAAGCAATTTTGCAAAAAAATTCAAATATTTAATTTATTTTGTATAAATATATACCTATAAAACTTTACATTTCGAAACATTTTTATTCAATGCCCTTCTCTTAAAGGTGCTAGTAATCCTTGAGGTGTCTTGTCTTTGGCAGCTTCTTTTTCTCTAAATATAATAAATTTATTATTCGATCAATTTTGTAGCCTTTTCTTTAAATTACATTTTTTTCGAGGTATATATTTATGTTTTGTTGAGACACGTCTTCGTTTTAATGTCGGTCCATTTACAGAGACGAGGCATCCCAGTCCGATTATTATTATAAACAGATCCACGGAAAAATATATTTTTCTGTATTGGCCATTTGTAGTAATATTATAATTGTTTTTTATTTAGTATAAATATTTTCTAAATTAAACAAAACACGAGTGTAGTTGTCACAGGTTAGTTGGGAAAACGTAAAAATGTAATTATTGTCAACTAATAAAAATAAAATTCTTGGTTGTTACTAGGAGCACAATATTTATTTCTATTCATAATGGCAATAGATTGCACCACAAAGTAGGACGCTTTTTATTTATTTATTTTATGTCACACTAATACCAACATATAAAAATAAAATACACAAAATACTGGGCTGGTGGTGAACATTTGAACTATAAGTTGAATAGTTATAGAAGAGCTTATAGTTAAAGAAAGATAAATTTTTAGATTAACAAACCTCAAATCATAGTGTCAAATTCATCACCGGTTTTCAACATCCAACACCATCTTCGATATTTTTGTTAGTACATTTAGCAATGGAAATATTATAATATTAATATGGTAGATAGAGTAATTGTGTAACGATGACAACCAGCCTGGTTAGTGCCTAAGCCTTGTTTAAAATCTGCACAGCTTATAATACTTATATTCACGAACTAACCTTATAATTTCATAAATAATTAAAACTTTTTTCAATTTAATTTAAAATTAATTTGATAATATTTTAAATCAAGCACTTCTTCTTACTCCGCTAACACAGGCAGCTACTCCTACACTAAAAAATATGTATACACCTCGAAATAATTTAACAAAATTATTTTAAGGCTTTGAATAAGACAATTGTTGACATTCCAACTTATATTTTAATTGTTTATATATTAAATGTTTCAATCAAATATTACGAGACATATATGATTATCACATTCCTGGAGTAAGCGTAATCTAATTTCAAAATCATATTTGAGAACCGAATTATGCAGAATTTCAGAATTATGCAGGTCCAGGCCCTGCCTGTATCCTCACATTAAAGGTAATATCATAAAAGAATTAGTTCATCACAGAAACGAGTAGGAAAGTCATTACCTAACTGCTTTGTTAATAAACTATTTATACGATTTGATAATTGTTTACATATAAACACGTTGTCTGTGGATTAAATATGTTAATTTATTAATTTGTGTTAGTATAGTGATTAGGTATGAAATATCTAAATTTCATCATATGTTTCTATCGCTCTCAAACATCGTCCTATAACGCAACCCTACACCAATTAACCCGAGGGATATTTGTTCGTAAGGATTCAGCAGCATTATTAAATTTTAAATCAGTATTGCTATATGTTTAGCTGCCTTACTCATTTCCACAATCATTAAAAACAATCAGAATTTTATATAATATGACATTCATGTCTTCTTAATTACAGGAATAAACACAGTTGAGTGCAATTAGATAAATATCGAAAGTAACATTCTATTGCAAAAAGCCTTTGAAATGAGTTCAAATAATAAAATTACAAATAAAGAGACCTCCTGATCAAAAATGTCGCTAACTATGTTATTCCCTAGAATCCTGATATGTTCATATAATCATAAGTAATAAAAATAATAAGTAAATATAAATTTAATTTTTAATCGCCTTTGATGATTTACGTTAAAGCGATTTTAAATAATAAAGATCTCCCAAACGAATAATTAAAAGTAAGTTATTAAATTAAAATCTAACATACTGTCATAAACATAATCGTCAACCTCACTCCGAGGTGTGTTTATTATTTAAAATCGTCGGTGCCAATAAAGGTATACGAAGCAAAGTCTCACCTTCCCTGGTCTCCAGGAAAAAAATACAACAAAATTTCTAAACAAAATCACAAAAAACGCTTATACCAGAGTAAAGATTAACAATTCGCGAACAAAAATCAGTCAAAAATCAATGGAACAAACATAGATAATAATTTTCCACTAATTTCTAAAAAATTTGTCGTCGGTACCACTAAAATAAAATGATAATTTATGCGTGCGCATTTACATTAAGCAAAATAAATAAAGCTACCCCGTTTAGTATAAATCTGGATCATGCTTATTCCCATCCAACATAAAGTAGAACGACTAAATGCCTGTTTTATGGTGCGCGCGTTTGATCTATACAAGTAAAAATACTGGAAGGGGGGAATTGTACGAGGATTTGTTTCTATATGTCTTGTCTAATCCCCTACGAAAACAAATCTAAATACCAAAAAAATAAAACAAAATCCGTGAGAACTGCATAAAAGCAGATTATAAAGGGTGGTTAAATTTTAAGGGCCGATGTTGATTTTGAATAAAACACAAATTATTTAGGAAATTATTCTCAATTCTTTTTATTATGATAATATGGTATGGCTCAATTATGTATGGAAAAAAATATCGGCCAAATGGTCGCCGCGACCTCGGCGGCACGCCTCCACTCGATGGTCCAAATTTTAGATGACGCATAGGCACAATTGAGGTTCTATGCCGTTAATGTGCCGAATTATATCATCATTTAGCTCTTGAATTGTTGCTGGCTTATCGACGTACACCTTTTCTTACAAATAACTCCAAAGAAAGAAGTCCAACGGTGTCAAATCACATGATCTTGGCGGCCAATTGACATCGCCATCACGTTAGATAACACGGCCATTGAATTTGTCGCGCAAAAGAGCCATTGTTTCGTTAGCTGTGTGGCAAGTGGTACCGTCCTGTTGAAACCACATATCGTCCACATCCATATCTTCCAATTCGGGCCATAAAAAGTTCGTTATCATCTCACGATAGCGAACACCATTCACAGTAACTGCCTGACCGGCCTCATTTTGGAAAAAATACGGCCCGATGATGCCGCCAGCCCATAAACCGCACCAAACAGTCACTCTTTGTGAGTGCAGTGGTTTTTCGACAATCACTCTTGGATTATGATGCGCCCAAATGCTGCAATTCTGCTTATTGACGAATCCACTGAGGTGAAAATGTGCCTCATCACTGAAGATGATTTTCTTCGAAAATTGATCATCCACTGTTGCCATTTCTTGCCACCATTGATCGATTGTGTATCTTTCCGTGGTTCAAATTGAGTTAGTCTGAAATTGAGAAATGTCAAGTTAAATGCAGAAAAAGCTCGACGTTTAGGTGTGGTTCACATTCAACGTCGGCCCTTAAAATTTAACCACCCTTTAGAAAAAACGTTCTCTTTTTTATAATTTTTGGTAATTGCTTTGCTGTATTTAATTTTAACACGTTCACAACCGAGGTGCTCAGGCTAGGGGTGGCCACAAACCAGATGATAAATTTGCAAGAAATGAGCTAATTGAAGCCTAATGGTAGAATAAATGTTTTATTTATGTGTTTTGTGGGGTTTGTGACGTTATAAATAGTATGACGCATATACGAGTCGCCGGTTTATGGAACAAAATTTCGTTGTATAAACCGCAGGACGAACATATGCGTCGCTATAAGAAAAAGTTAAAAAGGTTGTTTTTGTAATTATTTTATTCTCACATATATGAATTAATTAATTGTTAAAAAATATAAAAATAGATTTAAAAAAATACCGAATAATCAAATAATTGCAAAATGAAACAAACATAAAATTAAAAATAATGGTTATTATTTCGTTGAGTTGTGTTACATTTTAAAACATGGATCTACAAATAATCCGATAGACTGACCCTTGCTACCTACACATGTATCGCAAATAAAATGAGAATCAATCCTTTTTTCTACTTTACAAGAATTGCATAGTGTTGTAAATATTTTTCATATGTACTTTTTTTCGTTTGTGAGCTAGATGGATTCGGTGTTAATGAACACGATACATCAGAAAGATCTTGTGTATTCAATAAAGATATTGTAAGCATTTCACGAAAACTAAGATATGATGTTTTACTTCCTTTATGTTTGTGCAAACCAATTGCTGTTCCTTACTGCAATATCAAGTATATGGAAGAACACTTTTATGTACCATGTCATTTGGTCGATGCAGTCTACATCTGACATGTGTTTAATATAATTTGCAACAATTATGGGTTTTTATAATGTAATTCCCCTTTTATGTATGTATTCAGTCATTTTAGCTTTATGCAAAGAAGATATCATCAAGTCATACCGTTTATCTTTCCATTTCTGCACAGTAATGCTATTTTTGTCTTCAAATAGTTTAATTTTTTTAAGCTTTTTGGTAATTAGGTCTGGTGGATTTTGTTTTCGGTTGACTCTCAAAGTTCCACATAAATGTGTACGTTGCTCAAATAGATGTTCTGCCAAAATAACACTATTGTAATAGTTATTCATGTACAATATGTGACCTTTCTCAACGTAATCTTTCTTTAGCTTTTCAACAACACATGAGGTTGAATCGTACTCTGACCACTATAAATCAACATATTTAGGAGGAACCCATCGGAGGTACAAAGTTCGTAGGACTTAATTCCATATTTATGCCTTTTAATCGGAATGTATTGCCGAAAAGATAGCCTTCTGGCCACGGTATAATTGCTTCATCCAGTGTTAGATGTTGTGCAGGATAGTACACTTTTTTATGTTGGGAGTATATGATCGGAATCGTTCGATATTTTATGAAGTCTATTGCTTACGTCATTCATTTATTGGACATAACTTTTCCAAAAACTAGATGATGATACATTTCATTTTTGCTCCATTAATGTCGTAAATTTGGCATGTGAAGGTTTCCATTTCAATAAATTTGATTTAGGCTTTAGATTTCCAGATTGTAAATGGGCTGCAGCCCGTAAGTTAACCCATTCTGTTATTTTTGAAAGCAAAATTTTTTCTGCTGGCACATTACTCTCTAATTGTACTTTAATCCTCCTTGACCGATAAATTCGAAAACATTTGGTTCAAAATCTAAATTAGTTCAATCTTCATAATTTTCAGAGTCATTGGTGAACAAAATTATTCACTACCTGTGTCAGAAAATGATTTAGATGTACTGAATGTACTTCACTTTTATTCAATTTTTTAATTACAACTAAACTCTATAAATTCACTTCAAAGACTGAAAATATTTACGAAATTCTCATATATTACGTATCATGTACAGAAAAACCACACACAGAAAATAACAATTTGGTACTTCCCCTAATCCGAAAAAAATTCAATAGAATCTGTAATCCAATAATATTATATTACTTATATAGAAAATTACGATACGCATATATGCGTCCCTAGTCTATGGAGAAAAGAATAGGACCCATATATGTGTCCTATGGTCGCCAACATGTTGAGCTAGCCCATTTTATATTCAATTTGTTTCTACACCATTTACATGCATAGTACGAGTATGAAGGGACGGGAAATCGAGCGCATAAGAAATCGTATACCGATTGAAAATGCGTTTCTCAAGGACAAATTTCAGTACTCTTATAATGAATTAAAAAATTGCATGCAAATATAATACAATTTAAATAAAAAGAAACTTTTCTGATTGAGTAATAATTCAATAAATAAACACATTTTATCAGCACTAGTCAATAGTTTGGCTGCGGAGAATATTTACACGCTTTCGATAGAATTTATTTCTCAGTGAACGAATAATCAGGCGTGGCGTACCTCGAAACCCCAGTTTTAAATATCAATCTCTGAAATAGCATCTACTCTTTCAAAAATTATAAATATTATTAATGATATTTTAATTTTACTTTAATATTGATATTAAAATTCTGCTGTTTCATGGTAAAATAAAACATCCCCTTTTTAGATCCTTTTGACACAAAACATCATTAATCTTATTAAAACGCCATTCGTGCAAGACAAGTGATTTCATATTGTAAAATAGAATATTTGCTAGTATTTTCTAAATGTTCTAATAGGTCTAACAGTTCACGTTAAAAGTGGTGGATTAACACCATTAAGACAAGATAGAGAGATCTATTATTAGTTGTATCTGGTAATGGTATGAAATTAAATCATTCCAAATAATTATTGCCTTAAAAATGTTGGGAAAATAAAAAACGAACGAGCATCTACTGGAAAAAAGATAGAACGCTTAATTTAATAAATATTCGTAGAATAGTTAGCTAGATAAAATTTTAAATCATCATTTGCCGTTCAGCTCATACATAATAAACCAGCATGACAATTTTTTTTATTTGTAAACCAAAACAACATAGCGCAACACCAATTTAATAGCATGAATGATAGCACGAATCATATACACACATCTACTTACTGTTTATTTATGTATATATTTTCTAGAATTAATTTTAACGAATAACATTTTATTTCGTATATACTCGAAGCTACCATATAGACTTTATACATACTTTATGATTATGTCTTTCATTAGCAGTTATAATGTTTGTTGCTATTTACTACTATATTTTGATAAATAATAAAAATTATGGATATTGCATGTTGTTAAGGAGGTCATCATCATAGATTATTTTATATCAACCATTAGCCATTTAATAAAGCCAAAAATGCACTCAACATTTAATATTTTAAATATTTCCAGAAATCTATTAACGGGATAAATTTTGATATAATTGCGGTCTTACTTTAGGAAATTTACAACAACAATCCTATATATTTTATTCCAAATTGGAATAGTTTTCAACCAATTTTTTTGCTGGTATAGAATAATTATATTCTACCTGTAGTTTTAATGTTCACCACCAGGACAGTTTTATTGAATACTTTTATTTTTAAATGTTGGCAATTAAAATATAAAAGTGATTTTTATTATTTTGACATCGAATTTTTCTAAACAAGGCAAACAATTATTTACCATTTGTAATAATATTCAATATGTTCTATCACATTACTATTTATTTGAGTATATTCAGTTGCGTTTTCACGTTGTTTTGAAATTCAAAATGTAATTGTTACCACCTAATAAAAATAAATAAATAAAATTTTTGGTTGTTACTTTGAGCACAATGTTTATTCCTGTTCAGAATGTGAATTGGTTGCACCAAAGTAAGACACTTAATGATACATTTGCGATACAATCGACGATACTAATGCGAATTTCCTTGAATATGTCAGGCCACAAAAAATTACCCGGATTCAGCTGTCAGAGTTTAGCTTTTAAAAAAACTTACACTAGATGAGCTGTCAGGGTAAAAATTTCACATAACATATTTTTTCGAAAAGAAAACTTTCCCGGAAATGTTATCCTGTGTAACACAATTTAATCTAATTTTTAGGTTCGGTTTCAAAAATTCTATAATTTTGCCATATATAAGTGAAAAATACTAATAAAATTATTCAAATAACTTTATTTATTAATTTAGTGACTTACACAATGAAAATTACAGAATTAAAATAATTTCCGCTTTCTATTTAATAAAAATTAGATTTTTGGCTCTTTTTCTTGGGCGAGAATTTCGCTGTTTTAAGTGACAGCTTAAATTTAACGAAGATTTGTTAAATTTTTTAAGTAAAAAATAAGTTTTCATGGCTAATAACACTGAAATGCCATTTATTACACTGGTCCAACTTTAGCTTTAGCAAGCAGCAGTTGCCTTTCCACGCAAAACGCAATTGCGACACGTGTCTATATTGTGTAAAATTAGTTTAATTTTATATTGGATACTTGGGCGAAGCGGATAGACAAATCCAAAAATAAAATTTAAACATAAAATAATAAAATCTACTAGGCATTGAAACAAAATGTAAAATTCTTCACTTCTTGCTCAGGCGTTTATTTTTTACCGAAATACATTTTCATACTAATCGCACAAAATAAATCTGACCCTAAACTTTGTTTTGTTTCTTAGTTTGTTTAGTGAGTATTCAACCAGAGCCACGCATAAAATTATTGCTGCAAACGTGCTGCACCCCCACTTTAAAATTATGTTTGTTGGTGAAGAGGTAAGAGACGAAGAAAATGCATCGTGTTGTCACACTGTGTGGATAGCATAATGATGCTATGTGGGATTTTAAAATTAAAAAATAATTACAGAATTTTTTTTTTTCACGGAAGTCAATAAATTGTTTAAAATAAGTTTTGACACAAAAACCAAGTTGTTTGATCCTAAGAGGAGGCTGTCAACAAAGAAATTTATCTTTTAGATCCCGGTGGTATTATTCTTGCGTTTCCCTGGGAATAGAAAATTGAAAAAAAGCTTTATGATCAATTTTTTCTGGCTTACTGTAAATTCTTCTAAGAGCTGTCTGCATACAACGTCCAACGTAATGTAGAGTACTGAAAACATGTGAGCAATATAATCGTCAGCTGTTCTATTCGAAATTCCGAACAGGACCCAATTTTAAGTTCAACTGGCATTTAATTTGACAAAACTTTATAAAGAATAATACAGGTTGCTACGTTTTTGAAGAATAAAGAATGCAAAAATTATCTTTTAAAATTACCAGTAAGTTGATATATAGATAGGAAGCACCTTTACGATTTCGTTTAAGCAGATGGTTAATATGCTTTCCAAGAAGTTTTAACTAAGTAGCTGAATTTAAAAATGATGTTTGGTGTTTAAAACACTAATTCCACCATTTGTATTAAAATCTCCAATCCCAATACCTTACTCCCACCGAAATGGCGAAATAGGTTTTACTTTTATTTTTTACAACTCATTTTATTCATTCTTTTACCACCCATTCACCGATAGTAATCGATTAAGAAAACTTGCTTTTGGATCCTGCCTCTGGTATGATTCGAACCCCGGCTCTGGACTGGGCCCTATTAGGGAATTCGTTTCGAGTGACAATTCGATTCGAACGACAAATTCTATTATGATTATTATGATTTGGTATGCATGAATTCGATCGTAAATAAAATTGTACACTGTGAAACAAAGAAAGGGGAAATTTTATTTTAATACCTGCATGAAAATTCCTAACCTTGTGAAATTTTAAATTTGTGTTTGGTCGGTGTTTTATCCATTTAGTGTTTTATTGTGATTAATTATATTATAAAAGTGAAACAGTAAATACTATTATTAATTTGTTCCTTGAGCTATTGTTTTGGTGATGTTTTTTATTTAGTAATGGAAGGGATATTCGGTTAATCGAGCTCCGTTTCTGGCACAATAAATGATGTGCCAGATATGCCATCTACTGCTTGCCGCAAATTTATTATCCTGATTACTGTTTCTTCGTATGGTAAACATGTGTGTGCTCGCGATAGCCCGTATTTAAAATCGGCCCACACTTTCTTCCAGCCATCAGCAGTTTTAATGGGTGGCTCGTGACTATTTAGTCATTCCCTCATCTCATCCCACAGTCGTTTCGTTGATACTCGAGCCTCTGATGTTGTATTGAAGCCTCTAGCAGATTCAGGATGATCCTCCATAAAAGTGACTAGGATGTCGCATTGTTGAGATGTCGTCGTACTTTTTGCTGCCTTTAAATTTTTATAATTTTTAATAAATAGTATTTTCTATTACTATTTCTATATAGTTTGAGTTTACGCCAAGGCTATGTACATATTTAAAATTTAAAATGTATTCGAATAAAATTTTATTTTTAATTACCTAATACAAATAAATAAATTTTTAGTACACATTCCAATAAGCACTATTTATTCGATATAAATTATTATCTTGGTCCATTTTTTTAAAACCTTTACTGTGTTGTGAGTTTGATTCAAACTAAAATCTAAATCGTTTTCAATGAAGTGATTACCATAACAACAACAGTCATCTACTAGGTGTGGAACCAAAAACGAAAGTCGCACCAGCTCCCAATTTTTAACACCGCATGGTTGAAGTTTGCACACCGGTCCTGCCGAATTTTACACTGAAATTGTTTTGATTTCTGTTAAGTAACACATGAGGTAAGAACCTGTCTATTATTTCTTTTTAGAATGAATATACTATACCATAAGAAAAGGACTTGGGCAATTTTTTGCAATCATCATTTTTGTTAGGAAGGATTAAGGAGGTACAATGTTTCTCTCGGGATACTGGATGCATTATTGTTAATTTGCTGCATCATGAATATCAGTAACTTTCAGAATCGGAAAATATTTGCGAAGGCGAATCAGAATTTCTAACTTATTTTTGACCTAGCTAGCTAGTGTTTCTAACTTGGCCGACATTAAATTAAGAATACCCAAAATTGTTCAGTTTTGGGGTTTTATGCAAATCAAAAACTTTTAAGGCATGTTATAACAGATCAACGTATACTGAATAGTAAATATTACTATACATATTTACTAATAAAAATGCTAGTTTAAATTTTTATTTGTGATGGGTGTATTTCTTCGTATTTCAATTTCATCGAACTACCAGCGTAAACAACATTATATAAGAATGAAATGAACAAAATGTTGTGATGCCTTTTATTTATATTTTGCTTTATGGAGAAACCTTTTCTGCTGTCGCTGCCGATTTTATATAAATATGAAAGTATATAATACGAATCATCTAAAAAACGGATAATTTTATTGGATTTACCCACTTGAGTATCAGGACAAAAAATATAGGAATAACAAAAATATCAAGAAATCAAAAAATAAAGAAGATTTTAAATATTTCAATATTCCAACAGGAAATATTCGAGCAGTTTATTTCGTACATGCAACGTAATTAGCTACATAATAACCGACCAAATGGCACAGTGGTTAAAGCTATGGCGTTTGGATCGGGAGGTACCGGGTTCGAATCCCGATAGGGGCAGGATGCAAAAGAGAATTTTCATCAGCAGATTACGATCTGGGATACAATGGAACACAGGGGGTCATACCTGTCGGAATGCAGAACTCTCATGGGCTGACCCATCTTCCATGCCAGTTTAGGCTGGCATGGAACTATGCAATGTGCAGATGGTGACAAAATCGAAACTATATCCGTACGTCTTCGATTTTGCAGGCAACTGCGTAAGGTAAGGACGTAAATAAGCGAAGCCAAAGAGTTGGGAGATCTTCGGCCCCAGAAAAGATTGCAAAGATTAATAAAATAAAAAATAATAAAAAAAGTTGCATAATAGACCAATATACATTTAACAAAACTAATTGAAATTAACGACATCCAAAATTGCAATATTGAAGAAGGATGTCTCCTGAAACTTAAACATGATTGAATGTACATTTTATAATATGGTACATGCTATTCGCGAGCCATTTAAACAGATTAATACTTGTAGAAATGTCCGTTAATTTTTTATTCTTCGCTGACTAATAAGCTTAGAGCTTCTGTTAGAAATTGAAAAAATCCCGCTCTAGATCCTCAGCCACAGAATCGTACGCATTTGAATAATCTAATTTTGAAAAATGTCATCATGTATTTTTATATTACACCATAATCAAAAATGTACACTATCAATTTGCCAACAATCAGAAATTATTAATTCCTAAATTACGTTCATATGAAAAATATATGTACGATGTACATAAATCGTGTGTATACGTTTATATTGGTAAATTAGATCATTATATAAACATTATCAAAATCAAATTTTATAAACATTATAATGGTTATTACGTTTATTACTCTATAAAATCGTCTTCCACCTTGAGTCTTTTACGAAATTTTTGTCTATGTCGTATTACTACCCAACGTTAGGTGCTCTTACCATTTTATTTTTGTATGATTTGTATTCATAAAACTTTTTTGTTACTGTATCGAGAAAATCGATTTATTTTTATTCCACCACTATATACGTACACTCCAAGCATATCCCAATGGGGAGGGAGGGTTAACGGTGAACATGGGGCCGAATAATTTGTGTTGTTGCTGAATATTAATGATTTCGATGAAATTTTAATCGCTAATGATTTTGTTGTTTGTTGCTTTTATATGGTTCAATCTTAGAAAAATAAACGAATTATAATATTTAATGCGATGGCATCATCCATTTTGTTGCTATCGTAGAAGAGAAAATTGTCATTCACTATGTGGCGGTTTTATTTGTAAAGGTACATGTTTTTTTAAAAATGTTAAACCGATTTAGAAGCATACTTGCTCCTCGTATCCTATATATACGATACTTTCTAAATGTCTAATCCAATAATAAACATAAATTTTTAAATAAGTGTCTAATAAATAAACTCTTGTTATTAAATTATTATATTGCAATCTGCAAATCTCAATAGCTTACGGTTGTATGTAGAAAGAAAAATGAAAAGGAAAATAAAACAACCCATTATACAACCCGCAATAATTTATCTCTCTACATAATAACAAATTTTAACCTAATCGACCAGTTTATATTTTTGAATTGTTGTACATACAGATCTCGTTTATCTGTGCGTCATATTAAATTTTTAAAATTAATAAAAAATTAATAAATCAGAGATACCTATGGTTAATGGAGATTTTTATTAGAGCACAGGGTTTAGAAATAATTTTGAATTAAAACATTTCAGAAATTTATGATAGTATACGAATTCTCACGAATTCTTAAAATAATTAGAAATTGACTGTAGTGCTAATTGTATACAATACATCCGATATAAGGCGTTGTTAAAGTTTGCCGAGAAATGTCGATAAAACAGATTCCAAAAATTTGGTGGAATAAGAAAATAACGATCTGAAATTTAAGATTATACATCTAGTTAAATTAATTAAGGATAAAATGTTTTCACTTTTAAAATTTTACCAGTTGGTCGTCGATCTCACGTCTCTATATTATTGATAGATTTTTTCACATTAAACAATTATAAAATCCGAAAATGTTCAACTCTTCAGGCTTACTCCAACTATACAAGGTATATTAGGTGTCTTATTTTCTCGAAATTTATCGTTTAATGACCATATTGACAGATTTTAGAGACGAAATAAATATATTATACAAATTTGAATTATATAAAATTGAATTGATTGTTTTGAATACCAGATGTACAATAATACTGTTGGCTAAATAAATATATAAATAAATTAGGCATATCCTGATGCTAGCTCGATATGACTATTCAGATCATATAGAGATCATATAGACTAACTAGCAACGGATTTTAATTTCACTGAATATATATGTATAAAAAAATAGCAAAGCCACTTTTTCACTACTTTTAATTAGGTACGTGAGATGACAAATATCTTTCCGATTATTCATGTAGACGGGCTTAAACGTTACAATCCATCAAAAACGCAACTTCCAATTTTCAGACTAAACTACAATACAAATTTACTTACTTATTTATATTTGTCATCATGCCCGACAGCAACACATTTTGTAAATACAAGAGGCACACCACAAAGATAGCACACATCACTCATTACTGGAAGGTATTATATTTTGTCAATATAATAATAATTTACCCACTGCAACTGACGACTACGTCAGACCTAATTAATACAAATTGAAAACCGCGAATCTTGTCCGTACAAACTTTAGTAACTCGTACCAAGTTTTTGTCTTACCATTCGCAGTAATTGTCTGTTTAACCCAATTCGCAGTAATTGTCTGTTTAACTACACCCAGAAATATTTATTTCAAAGGAGTAAACAGTCAAAGACAGTTTTATCATGCCATAGCTCGCTCTATTTCAATCCTGCTTGGTTTCTGCAGAAGTTCATCCGTGGTGATCTTATTTTTCCAGTAGCATCTTGTTAACCTGCTTCAGCATATTGCATATATTTCTAGCTTTGTGGCTAATGTTTTCATCTGTCCCGTCTATTTTCGCTACAATATAACCGAGAAAAACTTGCTGCGCAAATTCATAAATCCCGCATTTCTCGCTAAAACTGATAAATCTATTAAGATTTACTAAATTGATTGCATTCTTTTATTGTTAATTTTAAACAAAAACTTTTCTCCACAATCAGTTCAGTGGATAAGACAAAATTCGGTCTTTAGAAAGAAAAATGTTGATTGGGTTACTAAATGTGTTAAATGTATCCCGAGCGCTGTTGACCCATTATTGCCTATATTTTGTACAGTAGAGTGTATATCAGATTTACTCGCATAACGATTACTTAGAAAATCGATTAGAAATTTTAGAGAATGCCATCATAAAACATGATCATTTGAATTTTGAATTCTGAAACAAAAAACTTAAGTTCTCAACTTGTGTTATATTCACGACATTTGTTTATTACCTGATGACGGTTATCGATAACATAATACATAAAATTCGGACTCTTCTGAAAAGTAGTTCCATTAAAAATGTTCATTCAATTCGGGTGCCGCAATCACAAAGGGCCGAAATTGATTTGTAAATTTCTAAAATGCTCCAAAACCAAGTGATAGAGCCTAGCAAACTACCATTGGAATTTTCCACTGAAAGTTTTCAGTGAATACTAAAAATTGGATACAGAAGGGAAAATAGAGCATCGTAGTCGATTTCCGTAAATTAAAATTTAAAAGAAATTAAAATAGGCGATAGAATTTATGTCCCAATATCAAGGAAATTTCGAATCAACTATGGAAATGGAAATATGTTAGCACAATTTATGTAACTGACTGTTTCAAGGTGCCACTAGACCAAATAGACCGAGATAATAGTGCTTCCAATACGTCTTTTCTGTATTATCATTTTGCAAGAATGCCCTTTGGTTTAAAAGCCGCCCGGCAACCTTCAAACGCCTTATGCATTAATTTCTAAACTGACTGAATGGTATCAAATGTTTTATGTATCTCGACGACGTAGTAGTCCACGGTTGTAATTTAGCTGACCATAATTCGAAAATTAGAGATATTTTTGATTGCTTTTGATAACACAATTTGAAAGTTAATCCAAATAACTTTTAGTTTCTTCGTAAAGAGATAACTTATGTAGTTCACGTTATAATGAATGTCAGAATTAAGTGTTTACGATGTAAAATACATTTTAGGTTTTGTCAGTTACTATCATCTATCAAATTTTCCGGCATACCGAAATCCTTAACTGAACTTTTAAAATAAGATGACGTCATCATGATGGGCACACATTCTTTGAAAAAAACTTAATAAACTGAAAGTTCTATTCCCCACCAACATTAACACGAATTATTCTAAGATATTCTCTCTTACATGCGATGCAAGCGACGTCGCTATAGCCTCTGCACTCTCATACGAGTAAGAGGATGATGGAATGGAGATGCCTATAACTTTGCTAAAAAGAGCCTCTTTTTGTTGTTTTTCGCCCATACCTTTATGGTAGAGAATTTATTGCGGCCACATATCATAAAGCTTTAATCTGGCTCTTGTGTTTAATCAACCCGTCCTCAAAACTAACACTTTGGTCAAACAAATTAGGCAAATACCAGTTTACAATTGTTCATAAAGCCGAAAAACTTAAAATGAGTGCTGACTGTCTGAGTCGAATACGGATAGATTCAAATAATGAAAATCTGGATGTTAATATACTAATACATGGGATATCAGGTAATTGACAGATCATTATGCAATAGACACTTTGATTGACACATTCTATTTTCCTAATATGCTAAGTCAAATTACTAAAATGATAAAATATTGTAAATCATGCCGAGCGAAACGAATAAATCTTTTCGATCAAGTAAAATGTCCATGAAAATTATTACCACTTAATCAATTCGTCCCGAACATTTAAGAAACTGTTTTTGGATTTTCTTGGTCCTATAAATCCGTCACATTCTGAAAATAAACTTATACTGGCGATACTTGATGACTTGATGAAATTTTCTATTGCTGTGCCTATTTCAAATCAGAAAAGTGAAATAGTTGCTCCAGCATTCGTTGGAATTTCATTTATACCAATCTCAATCCTCGCTGACCAAGGGTCTAACATCATGAGTGCATTGTTTATCAGAATCGTAAAGTTTATAAAAATTAAGAAATTAAATACTACTGCATATCATCCCCAATCCAAGGGTCTCTGGAGCGACCCCACAAAACTGTTGTGGATATCTTCGAAACTGCTACATTCTTTTAAAACTTTAAAAGCGAAGCGCAGAAGCTAATTAAATCGGAACTATGTAAAATAAAAAATCTACTACGTAAAAATTGTAGATACATTTCATACAACGAGGAATTTGAAATATCATAATCTGAAAACACATCAATTAAAATTGGAAATTAGATTAAAATTTTATGCAATAATCGATTAAAATCTATTCATCAATCTATTTAAATCGAAATAAATTTTTAAATTAAAACCGAAAATAGAGCGAGTACCTATTTCTTAGAATGTTCTCACCAACCAAACAGCACAATGGCTAAACCGTTGGCGTTTGGATCAGGAGGTACCGGGTTCGAGCCTTGATAGGGGCAGGAAACAGAGTTTTTCATCATCTGATTACGATCGGTGTTGAAAATGAACAGAAAGGACTATGAGCCCTTGTCGGAGAGCAGAACTCTTGTGCCATCCCATCTTTCATACCAGCACTACACGCTGGCCTGGCTTGGAGTAATGCTTAATGTGCAGATGGTGCTAGGTAAATCGGGCCTATAGCCGTACGTCCTCGATTTGGCTACTGGGCCAGAACAGATTGCATAGTTAATAAACAAGAAATAAAAAGAATAAGTTCTCTCTGAAACCAGTTCTGACCTAAGATTGTATCTTAATACTAAGCATGGGTTACTTCATCTTGACTAGGTTTATACAGACGTATACATCTAATACATAATTAATTATTAAAATCTTTCCATACGGCCTTTTAAATAATAATTTATTGTAATTTTGATTGTTCTTCTTGGACTGGGATTTCCGCGAGTAAGATCAGTCTAACTAATTTATAATCAAAATGTAAAGCATAATAATCATAAATTTTAATTGCTAATTATAATATATATAATTTCTAATTGTTCATTAACCGATTAATACGAATTAAATTAAATAAAATCTAAAACTATATACGTTAATTATTTACATTTCGGCATTTTAAAAAAGAAAATCTTTAAAGTTCTGCGTTTTCTTATGTTTGGAAATAGGTCGCACGTAACAGTGGTAACTGGTTGATGCGGAAGTTTCCTCAAGAGAAAATATGTTTAAATCTTAAACGGATAATGAATATTTATATATATATATATACGAGTATATATATATATATATATACAGGGTGGCTGAGACCAAGTGTTACCAAATGAAAACGCTGTAATTTTTTTAATTTTGATTATTTTTTATTGAAATTTCGTGGAATATGTTGAAAACATATTACATTTTATGAAAAACATGATACTGCTCGATATGACATCCTTTGGCTCTGATTATTTGATTCAGTCTTCCATAGAAAGCATTGCATGCTGACCGAACGTGAGCTTGCGGAATTTTATTCCATTCTCGAACAAGAGCTGACTTCAATGCATCAACAAGTATTTTTTAGCGGACACCTTACTCTCCAAAATGGACCATATGGAGAAATCCATGGGATTCAAGTCTGGTGAATATGGTGGCGGCCATTCTTTCGACGAAATCAGCCGCGGAACGCAATTTTGTAAAAATTGCTGTGTCGCTCGAGCTTTGTGTGACGGTGCCGAGACCTGTTGGAATGTCAAACGGTTCGTACCAAAGTGTTTACGTGCCCAAGGTAGCAAAGCATCGTTTAGGATCTTTTGGCGGTACACCTCTTGGTTTGTGTGTCCATCTGCAGTCACTGCAGCCCAAACCATAACATAAGCTGGAGATTGCTTGTGCCTGGCAACTCTTGTATCCAAATTATCGTTAGACTTGTGCTCTAACCAAACACGATCATTTTGTTTATTCACATACTGTTAAATGGTGAAAATTTTCTCATCAGAAAAGACAATTTTTGGAATCTCATCACGTTCGGCCAAGGCCTTCAATGCTCGTGTTCTTTCAAGCCTAACTTTTTTTGTGCCTCCGTAAGATCTTGAACTTTTTGTATCTTGTAGGGCTTCAAGTGTAGTTCATTTTTCAATATGGTTTGAATGCTGTATCGTGAACCATGTAGACGTGCGGCTAATTGATTGTCACTTTGACGAGGATTTCGTTGGATTCATTTCTTCACATTTCGTATCATTTCTTTTGATGTTGTTGTCTTTTTAGGACCGCCTCTGTTGCGTTTAGCGATGCTACCAGTTTCGTTGTATCGAGTTATGGTTCGATACACAAACATTTTATTCACATTCAAATGCTGGAGCTGACGAACTATTGCTGTTTGTGAATTTCCACCCAAATACAGTGCAATTACACTATTACATCTGAATTCCATTACGATTTTTTTATGAAGATATTAATTTAAAACAAATATTTGTTGACCACATGTAAACAACTAACCAAACTTCAATCTGTCAAAAAATTGACGCGCGAAAATGACAACTACACAAATGACAGCAGAGTGAAGTCAGTAACATTTGGTCTCAGCCACCCTGTATATACATATATATATATATATATATATATATATATATATATATATATATATATATATATATATATATATATATATATATAAATATATATATATATATATATATATATATATATATATATATATATATATATATATATATAGTAAAACAGCTTCCAAAGATTTATTTAATACCTTGTTAATATCAATTCGCACATAATATCCTACTTATCGTAAATAATCATAGAACGGATAACATCATAGAACAGATTTTATGAATAATTAGGAATATGAAAATATTTTTCACCACTCAAGAATCCCGTCTTATCAGATAAGTCATTTACATGTAAAAACGAATTTTACTTTCCGTACCTACGTATATATATATATAAAGATCAATTATCTGAGACGTACACCTACCATGATTTACTTTTAAATACCTAAACAAATTCTATTAAGCTGATAGGTATAATACCTTATCCGCCCACCCAAATTAAATACTTTGTGTAACTATATATCCCGAGCCACCCACATCCCAGAGCAACGCACACATAAAGCGTCGTACGTAATTACGTATTTATATACTCAGTCAACAGCTTCTATAATACACAAATGCAATTCGGAAAACAACAACAACACCATTAGAAATTATACAACAAATTCTTTTTTAGATTTTTCTTTTTAATCTTAAACACTTAGATACGTTGTTATATAACGTCACAAAATCTTTTAGAAATATTTTCAGTTTTTCTTGTTCGATTCAACATTCTCTCGTGTCTTCTTTTTTTTGGTGAGAAAAAAAATCCTAATAACAATTTTCCCTCTAAGCTTCTAAAATCTTATCAACGATTTCAGGGTGTGTAACATTTTTTTGTAGAAAATTTAAATAAAATTTATGAGGTCCCTTGGGTGGTAATACAAATGATTCAAATGAAATTTAAAAATATAAAAACGAGTTCGAAAGTTAAAATGTGCCAAACTATATACGAATACATATACCAACAGAATAAAAATAAAATAAAAAATGTATATGCATAGAAGGAAAACAAAACGAAAATCGTGATTTTTCTTAATTTTCTTTTATGGCATTTTTATCATATATAACGTTTTTCTTTTCCTAACAAATAATCGTTAACAGTTTGTAATTTTTGTTTGGTTTGGTCTTAATTTGGATCTGGGTTATGCAAAGATAAACGGTTGGGATAATTATGACATTTAAATATCGATCAGACACTTTATTGAACTCGTGAAAGTGTTTTTAGTTCGACCGATATGGCTTACGAAATTTTTACATTTATTGTTCCTGTGGCCCTATTCTGGTTTTCCCCGGGAATAGGGAATTGGGAATTAGTGACGTTTTTCTAGCAGTTGGGAATTTTTTATTCCCTAAAGTGTATTCAAGCGTTTGGGATTTTTTTTTATTGAAAAAATAATAATTTCATTTTATATTAGTTTTGACGTTAACTTTTTCGCCCATTATCTTTTGGGGAAATGTGATTCGTACATTTTTGAATTTTTAAAAATTATTTTTTCTAATAAACATATATTTAAAAATAAATTAAACTTGTAATAAGGTCGCAATACGTGTTTTAGTTTATAAATATCTACATAAAAAAAACTTTCCCTGTCTGCCACAACATTTGGGAACGGGAAATAAATATTTGAGAATTAGTGCGATTTGTAATTACGGCAAAATATTTTCCCAATTCCCAAAGGAAAAACAGAATAGGGCCACTGGAAAGCAATCGGCATCTAATAACTTGATTTCTGAGAGATATAAACAAACTTTTGGTGGAAGAGAGAGGTAATGCGGCTTCAACTTCACCATCAAAGTCAAGCAAACATTGCGTGCGTTAGTACAAATGTTGGTGACCGCACTGGAATAGTGCAGTAGAAATGTTAAAAATGGAGGAAATAAAACACTTCCAAACGATTTCTAAAGAAATTACATTTGAAAATAATGTATAAATTTAAAGGAGAGCGGACAAAACCTCGTATTTAAAAATCCGGTGTATCCGGTATTAAATCAATAGAGGTAGGATCGTGCGCATTTTACCAAGTCGCGTTGATTGACAACGAAACAATTTGGTATGGCAAATACCACACTAATTAAAAAATAATTGTTTAAAGTATGTGTTGCTTTTCAAGTGGAGCCAGGGTTATCCTCGATGTCCAATTCATTCAACTGTTTGAATAATTTTTTCAACTCATAATCAGTTCATCCTGTAAGCACTTTAGTAATCTAAAATCACCAGTATTTTTACACCCAATTATACAATTTAAACGGCGGTACTACGCTTTTACTTTTAGGTACGCCCTGTTTTGCGTTTTGGGAAAGCCCTTTTTTGTCGCATCAAATTATGACCAGAACTCTGGATCATATTGTCAATTTTCTGCATTTACTATGTATTTATGTAAAACCAAGCTCCGATTTGTTTTGTTAAGTTAGCAGTGAATTTTTTCTCCAGTTGACGATAATACTTGTGGACTTATCAATAACAGTATAAAGGTTTCGCGCTAAATTGAAAATATAAACCTTTTAAGATTGTCCAAAATAAACCCGAATTAGTTGAAATCTGTGCGGTTTTATTTTGGGCATTTTTGAGATATGTTTGCGGGATTTTGATTTTTGGGGATTTATTTTCGGTTAATTTTTTCAAGTAAGTATTTGTTGGGATTGTGGCTTTCCAGTTTTAATTTTTACCGTAATTTTGTTGATCTACTAAACATGTGTAGATTCCTGATCACCTCTGATTTACCAAGGCTTTCGTAAAGCTCAGGATCTTGAGCTTACGCGACCTTCTACAACTACATTTTCAATTGCAGTTGGGAAGTCGTGCTGCGCCTAGCAAATTTGTTCACCTATGTTATCCAAGTGTACGGAGAATAAGACCAACTAATTGTTGAAATGAGCATTCACCTTTTTAAACCCTCAGCTCATTAACAACTGGCTGGAACTCACAGGGTTCGGTACTCCATGGCACAAAGTGTATTTGGTGCAAACCGGAGATTCTATCAACGGGCTATAGTGTGCTCTGCCTGGTAAACTGAAAGAGTTTCAACCAACGAATAGAACTTGATCCTTAGCTATAGGATAGGCAAAAGCAGAGCTGCTACAAAGGTAATGTGCACTACCATCATTTTACTCTAGCGGACGTCGCATAAGGCGGTCGGGGCCAAACCTAAATGAATAAGATGTTAAACAATCCCTTGATCTCAGCTTGAACACCGAACAGAACAGGCCTTAAAGCTCTAATGATCTGGGAACAAGCATGGAACAAAAGTTCCAAAACCTGCATCGCGGTCCTTCTCCGCTAACCATCAAAATAAAAGACTGGCAAATCTTTAGACGGCAAGGCCGGTCACCAGATATATATTTGAATTCTGAAACTAGAGCTTCCTAATCTCAAAATAAATAAAACCCAAAGCAGTATACCCATTTATGTTTGGCAACACGAGTTGGAAATAAATTAAGATAGATTTGTAAAATAAACTTTTATATACTGGCGTTGACTCTATCCAAATTTATTTGCATTACATACTTCAATATTCAATACACCTACACTATTTCTTCTTTTCAAACTTGGTTAGATGACAAGTTCTTATATTTTATATTATTGAAATCATTAAGTGCAGTCTACTCGAATATACTAGTAGCAAGCAAAATAATTCCCTCAACTAGACATCTAACATAAATCGTCTTGTAAGACTAAGAATTTGTCAACAGTGATTACAAGGTACATACTTTATTTCGCAACCGTATCCTACTATTTCCGGTGATCAAAATACTACTATTTCCGGTGAGCAGATGTCAAACTATAATACATGATACAAAACAAATTTTTATCAGATAGACTCAATAGAAGCTACCGGTTGTCGTTACTATGTGGTGAATGCCGATTTTAGTGAAACCACTGTTCTCAATACACATTTAGAAGTTCCCTAGCTGCTACCAAGTTAACACAATTAAAGTTCGGGTATATCCGATAAATATTACATTTTAGTTTATTCCCCTCATTGTCTGTTTCGCAAGGTTTCAAATAAATTTAATTTCTTAAAATTTATTATTGGTTACAATACTGAGGATAGATTTAATTTCGAAATTTTCTGAAATTGGTTTTTTATTACTATAATTAATAAACAAATAATAATATTCAAGTGATTTAAATTATAAATCACATTTTATTCATTTAATTTATGTGGCCGCTTTTGTATGCAAATTTGTTCTTGCGATATTATATTGTCCCTTGATATTTCAAAAGCGCACCTGCAAATAATTCGAATAAAAAACGAAGTTCGTGTAAAAACGCCAAAAACTCAAAAGAACCTATTTTCTATTTACATTAATTTGATTTTCAAAAATTCGGAATTCAAAACAAAGAAAGAAGTTTTTTCTGTCTTTGTCACTCACGTAGAGCTATTTTTGCTCTACCATAGATTTTTGTCATCAAAACATCATGTGTATGTTTAGTGTTCATGCGTGTAAATAAATTTTTAGAATTATTTATAATTCGCTAAATTAGTGTGTTTTTAGTTTCAGGAGACCACAGTGGTTGTGAAATTTAATATTTTAACGATTTCGTGTTGAACAAAATTTGTGCAAATTCTATTTATAAAGTAGACTACTTTTATACTGAACAACAAGAAGCCCAATTTCTAAAACTCTTTGAATTGAAATATTACAGATGTTAAGCTAATAAAAGTATGATACAAAACTATTAAAACAGTACGCCAAAATCGTAAACAGGTGGGGTTTCGATTCGGTGTTTTCCACATAGAACGAAGGATAAGCCATCAAATAAGGAACTTCAGATATCCGACGGGTCCAAATAATTATTCCACCAGCGTTGATTGGTTTGCTGCTTTCTCAATGGAGAAATGATGGTTTCAGTTATAATTCATCAGAATTGGAGTATTTTATTTAACCCTAATAAATCAACTTTAATGAATATACTTACATTTCACCCCAAGAGAGTTGTACGATAAGTAATTTGTAAATTTCCTAAAGCTAGTCCAATACCACCATTATTTCTCCTCTACTATTTCAAGATGAAGTCAATATTTGTTGTATTAGTGAGGCGAAATATTTTTCCTAATCAACGATAACTTTAATTACTTTAGTGTTTTACAAAGTTATACCTACAGTATAGCAAAGTAGTCAATTCATTTCAATTTTAAGCTAGATTTAATTTTGTCGCAGAATTTTTTTAGACTTCCAAAATGCAAACAATATTAAGAGATTTTTTTCTCATCGCGGCGTTTGTGTGGGTGGGCCACTGCGCCCCGTGGTTTTACATTGAAATAAACACAATGACTATTTTAAATACGAATACGTATTAAAATTTGCCAATTTAAGTTTAACTTTAAATAGACAAGCAAATTAAGCATTACCTAAGAGCTCATACATTAATTTAATAAGTCAAAAGGAAAGCTGACAAATCATTTCGTAAAGCCAAAGTCGGCTAAAAGCAATACAAAAAGTTTTTATAGTTCAACAACAAAAGCAATGTGGAAAAAAGTAACGAAAATTATGAATTTTTCATATTGGTTTTGGTACACGAATAGATTATGTAAAACCAAAACTTTTATTTCCTTTCTGTTATCATTATGTATATGGTATATTGTGGTAGTGCCTTGTGCTTGTGAGCGAACGTAGAATAAAACGAGAAATGTAATATTGATGTTGTTTTTGGTGGAAAAGCTAAAAATACCACCACCACCAGTTAAATAAAGCAACATTCTTAATAATAATACAATATACAACCAAATGTGTGTTGTTTGAATTAGAACAAAAAATGTATAAAATAAAGTTCACACTTTATCGTTTTATCTTATTGATTATCGATTAAGATATCGAACATAATAAATGAAAACCGAGAGAAAACCCTAAACTGGAAAAAAATATAATGAAAAATTTGTAATGACTAATGAGGTTGGTATTTTATAAATAAGAACACAGTGTGGAACTTTAAGATGATGGCATGAAAATTGGGTTTGAAAAGCAGTGGTGGCAAAAAAATTTAAAATCTGTGTCAAAATAACTATCAAGAAACTCTTGTATCTCTAATGGAAATTACTCTTTGATCATTGTACATTTAATTTAGTAACTGGTGTGTGTTCACTGGTATTACGCCGAATTTTACAGATGGTAAAAACATTATGGTTTTACATTTGGTAAAATAGTACAAATACAGATTTCACAAACAATATTTAACACCTTTCAGATTTATTATCGTGTCTCTTTATTTATAAAATTAAATTCTAAACTGAATCTCTGTACAGCCACACATAAAATTTCAACCATATATTATTTTAAATATAGCAGTGATTTATGTGGTAAGCTATTATAACAATATTATTATTTATTCTAGGTGTTCCATGACTCAGTTCGCTAGGACCACTGGTGAGACTGGTGAGCCCATTTTAATAATAACTTAGGTTTAATTTATAAATTTTATTTATTTATAATTGGATGAATGATATCAACGCGTTAGATAATTTAATAACACATGACGTAAACAACAACTAGGTGAACTGCAATAAGATTGTAGCTTCAGGGCTATTTGCGGTGCTGGTTCAAAAATTAAAAAATTATTTAATAATTTACTATAAAATTTAAATAGGAAGCTCGCTAGACAAAATGTTTCAGGCAAATTACTTCAATAAATTATCACAATGAAGATTAAGAACAACAAAAATTGCAGTTTACACAAAATATTGAATAAACAATACCCAAAGTCAAACAAATAGTTCCACACACAGAATTTGCAAAAAATAGTTGACCGCAACTTCTAATAATCGCTATTATTAATATCATTTTTATAATTTATCGCAAAATGATTCCTTATTGTTGTTTTTAAAGCTCAGTATTGATAATTATAGTAATCTACCTGTCCATTGCACGGCTCTATATCATTCTTTATACTGACATGGAAGACGCAATCCGATGATAAAAGCTCTATTTTACAATTTACCCTTGGCGGGGCTTCTTGGACCCAGGGTAAGGTATCAGGTTCCTCATCCCGAGTTATTAAAAACCAGCAACTCCATCCAATGCGGTCTCTTCTTTAGACAATGCGGTGGTATCAAATCAAATCAAATCACCAAATCATATCAAATCATGTCAGATCATATCAAACCATATGAAAGCATATCAAATCATATCAGATAATATCAAATAATATCAAATCATATCAAATCATATCAAATCATACCAAATTATATCAAATAATATGGATGGGGGACAGCACAGAGATAAATGACAGTGAACATCATCACCGCTTCAAGCAGCCATTGCTACAGTTAATTCAAATTTGGGGAGTCGCATTGGGGCGCAAAGAAGAAGACGAAAAAACGGAATGAAATGGAAACACCTAGAGAAATACAATCCGGTGACCAAAACTCTGTTGTATACAATCTACCCTAGACGGAACTTCCTGTGCCCAGCGATAGGTATCAGATGCCTCACCTCGAATTATTAAAAAGCAGCTTCTTGAACCAATGTGACCCCTCCTTTAACCAATGCGGTCGTAACAAATCATATCAAATTATAACGAATCATATCAAATCATAACAATCTAATCAAATAATATCAAGTCATTTCAAATTATATCAACTCACACGAAATCATATCGGGAGCGAGTAGCACAGAGGGAAAACAGGTAGTAGTAGTTCAAATTTGAATTACCGCTTGGAAACGCAAAGAAGAATACGCAAAAACGAAATGAAATGAAAATACCTACTCTCGGGCATGCCAATATACCTCATCCAGCAGATCTGGGGGCTGGCTAGGCATTAATTGAGCAATCAATTATAAATCTGAACATAAAATAACAGATTATATGCAACCTTAGAAATGAGCGACTAAGTCCCTCTATGGGATGCAACGCCGGCAAACTACTATAAAATAAATAAATATGAAATCATTTCAAATCATGTTACGACGAGGTCCTGAGTTACATTTTTGCCATTAACTAAAATTTATTAAGCTTTCAAACGGCACCGAATCCCAAAAAAACTCGACAGTTTGTCAAATGGTTCGTTGACCTGGCCAAATATAACATTCGCCAATTGTTATGAAACATTTTCCAATCAAATGGCCAATCTATAGCTATACTGTATGAACCAGTCTATTTATAAATAACAACATCCTTGTACTTTTCGTATTAGCCTCAGTACTCAATTTATAATTAATAAAACTTGACCGGTCATTAACTTCTGTTGAATGAAAATCAGCGGTTTCGCACCCGTGACTCTCAAATCGGGCTCGATGCCTATTTACATCTAATGTCTTCCGAATATGCAATTTTTAAGTACGTAGTTGAAACGACAATTTACTCATCTGATTGCTTTACATTCAGAGAAATAACATGAATCTGAGAATTGTTCTAAGGTACCAACATGAGGGTAAGACGCCCTTATGTGAGCGAATGAAATTAATCACATGTCATTTCCTAAAATTATTCCGTAGAGTGGTGCTAGCAACGAGTGGTGCTTTTTAATGAGTTTTCAATGTCATTCTAAGTATACTCTGCTATTGATCGTTGAAGAGCAATTGTATATGTGTCCAATTGGTATGGAAATTGTTTCCAGAATCTTTGTACTAGTTATTTATAAACGATGCTTCCATTTTTTGTTCAGCCAATTGCAGCCAGTAAAGTCCGGTTTACGTTACCTCCTCTGAAAATTGCTGTAAACTTGGAGTTTTAGAACATCGTAATACATAATACTAGGTGCGTAACTAAATTGCCAGGTTTTTTTGAAAAATGAAAAAGAAGCCATGCGCCATATACCGGAATAAGTGATAATCCGAGGGCGAATAAGGCAGGTGTGGTAGCAGATCCCGTCTCAGCGTTTTGATGGTGTTCTGGACGATGGGAGTGCGATGGCATGGAACATTGTTGTGCTGCAATATCACTCATTCGTGTCTCGTGTCGAATTCTGGCCGTTTTTCGAGCAATGCATGGTTCAGGTCGATAAGTTGTTGTCGGTAGCGTTGCCCATTGACAGTTTTCCCCTATTGCAGCAGCTCATATTACACGATTTCTTTCTGGTCCCACCAAACGCAGAGCATTGTCTTCTTTCCGAAACGATTTGGTCGTGCCGTCGAAGTTGATGTTTCTCCAGGTAAAAGCCACGACCTTTTTCGTTTGGGATTATTAAAAAAGATCCACTACTCATCTTCCGTAATAATCCTATGCAGGAACCTCCTTCTTTCATGTCGTAAAAACAAAATTTCGCAAGTGGCTCTTCCATTTTCCATCTGTCTCTCAGTCGACTCATGCGGCACTCATTTCCCTTCTTTTGAATTTTTACCCATAGTATGTAAACGTTTGGAAATACCTTGGCGAGTCGTATTTAATGCCTCCGGAAGTTGATCTTGAGTTGGCCTATCATCTTCATTCAATATCGCTTGCAGCTCGGAGTCTTTGGTCAAATGTTTTGGTCTTCCGAAGCGCTTATTGTCCTCAATGTAGAAATCGCCACTTCTGAAGCTTTTAAACCAATCTTCACAGATAAACCTCCTCAAGCAACTAACGTGCTTCAGCTGCATTATTTTCAAGTTGAAACAAAAAAGCAAAGCTTCCCGCAAATGCTGTTCGTTTGGCACAAAACTCGACATTTTCGTTCTTAGAAAAAATATTTTTGCGTTGCGATATGTGTTGGTATTACAACTGGTTATCTATTGTTATCAACTGTCCACGCTATGAACAAAAGACAACTTCTGACATAAATGACAACTAGATGTGTCGCTAGCACCATCTATGTGTGAAACCCGGAAATATAGTTGCGCACCTGATATTGCAAGGTACAAAGAATCAATTATACTTTTAACGTAGCAAGGCACATTCTCGGTGTTAACGGACTTCATAATGGCTGGCCGTAATGCGTGTTAAATGCATTTTTAATATCCAAACAATATCCTATTTTCAGCCGTTAACGTTGATGGCACCTTCAGTCAACGTAGAGTGACTGTTTAAATAACATCAAGAGTTGGGTGCGCCTTGCGGACACTAAATTGTTTTTGCGGCATCTAGTTATTTAAACTAATTCTTAAAAACTATCCAGGATTGACCTCCTTAAAAAATTCGGATCAATCAAACAAACGAATCACTTTCGTAATGATGATGGGTCTGCTTGTCATGTTTTATCCTTCAGAAAAGTAACATCAGTTACTGCATTCAAATATCTAGAAACGTACCTGATCTCAGACAATAGGTGTATTTCTCGTTGTTCGTCCACAACAACTTGATCTTAGATTGAATGGAATAGGTGGTGGTATTTCTACCACGTTAGGAATCGCGGTACGCGTATAGCTCATGTATACCTTCGCTGGAGAAGTGAAATTTCCTTATTAAATAAAATGATATTCCATATGATTATATGGGTATGAGAATAAAACACCACTGTTTCCAGCACAAGAATGGTTGATTTGATTACTATAGTGCATCAGCTAAATTTGTGACACTCTCAATGCCTTTCCAATGATATGCGACACTTATATTTTCTAAAATAGAGGTACAATTTACCACCAGCGCCGAAAAGAGAGATTTATGAACTAAAGCGCTGTAACAAAATTACTGCTTTTTCGAAGAAGTTTCAAACGATATGCCACATGATTATGAGAATGAAACAAATTGTAACTGCTTCCAGCGCCTCAACGGTAGGTTTAAAAACTGACTTGCTTTATGTAAATTTATGACATTCTGCAAGGTATTTTTAACGATAAACGACAAGTACATATTCTAACAAGAAACGAAAAAATTGCTATCAGCACCAAAATAGAGGATTTATGAACTAAAATATTATCATACATGTGGTTTGTTTCACTCAATTTCTCCAACGATATACTACACAAGTATATGGGAAGAATGTAAAGCAATATTGTTAGATTGGGTGGTCTTTTTGGTTGATTTCCTGTGACAGGTACCCGACTTCCTTCAGATACTGATCCCTAAGCCTTTTGAATTCGTCGAATATAAAATAAAAGAGGATTGCCAAAAAAAAATTCAAACCGCACGAGCTATTCTTGAAATAGCAGTGGTACAAACATTCAGACAAATGGCCATATTTTTTGAAAATTTGTCAAAATCATATTTCAAGGATAAGAATAAATTTTCTCGATTTACCCGCCTTTCGAAAATGGTACAGCTGCGTCAATAATTTGTGGGTTTCGCTAAAAATTGGGCTTTATTTTTATATCGTATTTGAGGCGATACTTGAAATTTTCAAGCTAAAATGACTTCTTTAATCAAGACAACATACTTTGGTTTTTGCAATTGTAATGGTGTTATTGTGATTGTTCTGTATATTGGTATATTTCAGCACTCTCGAATTAAATTCACAAATCGTAGGAAATTCTTCCATTTAGCGTCACTATCTGTGTGACAAACGAATATGATAATCGACACTTACTTATACACAATCACTTCCCAACCACCCCATACTTTCTTTCCTTTAACGCTGGATATAGATGGAAATGTGAAAGAATCAAATTTCGTACGCTATGCAGTAATTCGCTAGTAGTACAACTACATGTTATGTTCTATATATATAGACAATATTCCAATGTAGTAATACAACATCAGTCGTCGCGACCTGATGAGAAGACTGATTTTTTCAAATCAATAGTCTCATTTGTTCGAAACTGATTGTTGTGATTCTTACACATTAGCCAATCTATAAGTCAAAAATTCAAGACAACATACTTTGTAAAACGAAATATAAAACATTATGATTTAAATACTCCGCTGATGCCATTTTAAAATCTCCATAGTTTTGCATATCTCATAGTTTAGCTTTCTAAACAGATTTTTTAATTATTTTATTCAATGTTACAATTGATTTAGAGATCATCTAGTTATTTCCCTATCTCAACTTAGCTTCTCGGTTGATGATGAATCTCTATTTACAAACCTATTGGTTACCGCTGTTACAATTTTATTTATTTATTCTAATCAGAACTGCCCAGCTCCAATGGTTTTTGCTTTTGAAGACTTCTTACGCGTTTCTTTGCTTGTTTCTCTATTTCCTCTGTGACATTCCATCTTTAAGTCCTAATACAAATTGTTTAATGTATCATATGGCATTGATAGATTAGTCTTCTTGCCACAACCCCAAAGTTGGATAACTTACCAGTATGACGTTTTAGAATTTGCCGGTATAGACGCAATTTGTTATGCATAGAGTTTCAGCGAACTTGTAAAGTTGACATGTGCTGATTTGGCTTAATTTAATAACATGCTCCATTTTTTAGTCCGGTTACTCACTGTGTTAACTGATTTTTGGTTTGTTTGCTCCTTCCGATGTGCCTTTTTCAACTGCTAGAATAGCTGGATCATCAGCAAATGTTTCTACTGTAGTGCCTTGAATATCCGGTAAATTTCTCGAAAATAGAATGAACAGTTAATAGGTCCAAGTAGGCTACCTTGAGGTTGGTATATCGGCTGAGATTCTTTTTAGTTCAGAGTACTCATTTTCAAGTTTGACTCGAACATGTCGACCATGTCGACAATGTATGATTTAATAGTTTGATAAAATTGTTTAGGCCGGTTTCGAAGTAATTTTAATTCAAACTTGATTTTAACCCAGCTTGAGCTACACCTAAAAAAATAATGGAGTATATCTTCTAATTCTCCAGTACATCCTCAATGACATTCGTTATTCTGTGAATTTGTTCATTTTCAAGCTGCCCCGCTGTTCTAATTAGTACTCGGGGATTTATTAACTCTTCCACTAAACTCTTGAATAGATCCCAATTGGTTTTATTATTGGTTATTTTAGTCAAATTTATTTTATTATTATCATTGTACTCAGTCATGATCACAGGTGAGTGGTCAGATGATAGTTTTTTAATGTTTTCGATGCACGTGTGATGCTCTAAAACTACTTTTGTTACAAAGAAGTTAAGAACGTCTGGTATTGTATATAAGACAGTAGGCTAATATGTTGGTTGGTCTAACATTCATGGTCGCGAAAATGATGTTTCTGTTAAATGGGTTTCCGATTCAAGACATACATCTAGTTTTTGTAAGTTTGTCGAAAATTTCTAGCTCTGGAACATGCTGAGGTAGTCCATTCGCATTCTAAATGACTGTTCTAAGGGTTAATTTAATTATTATAAGATTGTAGCTTTCTCCGCTTCTTGTCTTTCTAGTCGCTTATATATATAGCTTTACGACCTGAACATGCATGGCTTCTATACTTTGGGATATGCTTTCGATGGAGTTTCTTTAATAGCATTACTTAACTAGCAACTCGTCTCTGCTCCTATCGACTATGGTTGCGGTGGCACTCTTGTTGTAGTTGGAATCCTCTCTCTTGTAACTGTAAAGGGATGGGGTGTATATTATCACTTCTTTATTTTTAATTATTATTTATTATTATATTATATATATTATACATTTTATTTATTTATTATTAACATAGTTGCTTCTTCCTCGAGCAACCAAATCTATATCTTTTTATATTAACTTAATATTAATTATTACAATATTTTGTAATGCCTAATAAACATATTTTATCGTTATTGAATTATCGTAAAAGAAATAAATTTCGAAATATAAAATGTGTTTATTTTACAAAATACAATTTCATGGAATTTCTTCGCATCATTAAATATTTTCGCGCGTGCAATGTTTCGAAATGTTAAGTATATTGTACCGCGTATGATGTCGAAATTTCCATGACAAGTGTGTGGCATTACATCCTTCCCCTTTAGAAAAATTTACCAATTGAAGATTAGTAAATTTTTTTATTATCATTATTATTTTTGTTTATTTATATATATATTTTTTTTATTTAGCTTCTAAAATATTATCTTGTTATTCTAATTAAGTAATCTTAATTCTACTCAAATGAATTCATCTTAAATTTATATGCTTATAAAAATTACATTCTTGTTTTTATTTTTTTAGACGGTTATTGTGTATTTCTTTAATTTCATTCTCTATTTTAATCTTCGAGTTCACATCATTTCTTTCCACTATTTCGAAAGGTCCAGTATAATTACTTTCAAGCTTTCTTCTGTTACCCCTTTTCAGATAAACAAGATCACCTACGCTGAAATTTCCTGGATTTATTTTTTTATCTAATTCCTTTTTTCTATTTTCTTTGGTTCTTTTCAATAATTCATTAGCTTTTTTGTGAGCCTCTTGTAATCTAAACCTAACTTCTTCGGCATAATTATCATAATTATAAATCGGATTCGTTTTTTCAGTATCTATGAATGATGGTATGGTAGCTAACTTTCCAAACACTAATTCATATGGAGTGTATTGTGTATCGGTATGTGGAGTTGTATTATACGAGAATACAAAGTATGGTAACCATTCATCCCAGTTGCCGTTGGTAGTGAAATTATTTAAGTATTCATTTAAAACTCTATGGTTTCGTTCTATTGAACCCAAGGTTTCATGATGATATGGTGTAGAGTTGACTTGATTGATTTTTAGTAATTTACAAATGTTTTTCATTAATTCATTTAAAAATTCAGTTCCCATATCTTGTTTTTAAAACCTGGAAAATACCATATTTTAACACAAACTTTTCTACTATTGATTTCGCAATGGTTATGGCTTCTTTATTTATTAATGGAATTGCTTCTATGTATTTGGTTAATTCGCATTGTAAAGTTAATATGTATCTAAATCCATTTGAAATCTTCAGTGGTCCTACCGTATCTACTGCTACTACTTCAAAACTATTCCCTGGTGTTTCTGTAATTTTCATTTTCTCTTTCGTATGCCTGATTATCTTATTCTTTTTGCAAGATTCACATTTATTTACAAAATCTTTGACCATTTTACTCATATTTTTCCACACATATCTCTGTTTTATTCTACAGATTGTTCTTTTAACACCTGAGTGACCTCCAATTGGATTCGTGTGATTTTCTAAAATTATTCCTAACATTTCTTCGGTATCTATTATTCTTTTCGGCGGTTTATAAATTATTATTTTTAAATTATTTTCTTCTTTTTTACCTTTTTTTGAGTTCTGCAGAACATTAAATTTATTTTTGAATTCATTAATATCTATGTGACTAAAAATTAAATCGTTGCTTTTCAATGCTAGTTTATCTATTTTCAGTTTTTGCATGCAATTAATTAACTTCTCCAATTTTGAATTCATTTCCATAATTGGATTATTGCTAATCAAAATAGTCACAGTTTTTAACCATTTGTTGTCATTGCCGAATTTATTTATAACCTGCAAACCTGTTGGTACATTTCTAAATTTATTGTTTTTAGTTTCTCGCGAGTTTTCTGTTTGTTCATACACAAACCTTAATTCTCTTAATTTCTGGACTTCAGTTATAGATGTACATTCCCAAGCGTAGAGTTGATCGGGCTCTTTTCTTGGTACATCTACACTAAAATCTTTAGAATTTTCATCCAGTTTATTTTTCATACTTCTAGTGATTACATTAACTTTTTCTTTTGGTATTAATGCTTTTAATGCTTCAGTGTCCCAAACTATTCTAGATAAAGCATCTGCATTGGTATTTAGTTTACCTTGTTTAAAAATTATGTTGAAATTGTAGTCAATTAGATCTAATCGTATTCTGGTCATTTTAGACGATGGATTCTTATTTGTAAACAGACTTACCAGTGGTCTGTGGTCAGTTACCACAGTAAATTGTCTACCGTAAAGGTAAGGTTTAAAATAATTTATGGCCCAATGTATAGCTAATAGTTCTTTTTCAATAACTGGTTTATTTAGTTCGTGTTTATCCATAGATCTACTTGCGAAGGCAATTGGTAGATCTTTCCCAACTTCACCTTGTGATAAGATAGCACCTAACGTGAAATTTGATGCATCCGTTGTTAGAACAAATTCTTTATCAAAATTTGGATACTGTAGGATTGGTGGATTAATTAATTTTGTTTTAAGTAAATTAAATGCTTTTTCACAATCGTCAGACCAAACAAACACTGTTCCCTTTTTTAATAGGTTATTGAGAGGTTTCGCTATCAAAGCAAAGTTATTGATGAACCTTCTGTAATAGTTACAGAATGCAACGAATCGGCGTGTACTATCCGAATCGGTTGGGCGAGGATAATTTTTAATCACTTCATATTTCGCAGGGTCAGGCTTAACCCCTTCACTTGTGATGTAGTGACCTAAATACGTGACTTCCTTTTTCAAGAAATTACATTTAGATGGATTGATTTTTAAATTATAGGCTCTTAATCTTTTAAATATTTTAATTAAATTATTATTGTGGTGTTTCATTCCACAACCAAAAACAATTATATCATCCACGTATAGAAACGCAAGTTCCTCTAGACCAGCTAATGCTATTGATAGCATTCTTTGGAAGCTGTTCGTGGATATTTTGAGTCCAAATGGTAACCTTTTAAATTGAAAGTGTCCTTTATTCGTCGAAAAGGCTGTCATAGGACGAGATTCCTTCTCTAGTTCTATTTGATGAAAAGAACTAGTTAGGTCTAACGTCGAAAAATATTTCGCTCGGCCTAAATTATCTAATATGTCCTCTAGACGAGTTAATGGAAATTTATCGTCTATAATTTTTTTATTTAATTGCCTATAATCTACAACTAATCTCCATTTTCTATCACCTTCAGAAGATTTTTTTGGGACAATTAACAATGGAGAATTATACGGGCTGATTGAAGGTTCTATGATATCATTATTTAAAAGTTTTTCGATTTCTTTATCTATTTCATTATATTGAGCTTTTGGCAACCTATAATTTTTTATATAAACAGGCGTATTATCCTCTTTTATTATTTCTTGCTTGTAAAAATTGTTAGTTGCTAATGTATCACCAGAAACGTAGAAAACATCTGTAAATTCCCTACAAATTTTAAAAATTTCCTCCTTTTCGTAATCATTATTATTTTCCATGTTCAATTCTTTAATTATTTTCGTGTACCGTTCTTTATTTGAAATGTTAGTGTCTTTAGTGTTCCGTATTATATGATAATTACTTAAATTCTTTAATTTTGGTTCATATTTATCTATTTGCACTGCCTCTTCATTAGTGTTTATTATTCTTATATGTGCAATACCATTCTTAGGAATTATTCCATTGCAAATAAATACTCCTTTACTTATTTCTTCATTTAAAATTATACTATCTTCACTTCTTTTAATATTTAGAGCTTTCAAAATTTCTGTTCTCGCTGGTATTGTAAAAGTATTTTGTGTTGGAAGATTCGTCTCCAAGGGTAGGATAATTTCTTCATCTACAGAGTTAATAGTGATTGTGTAAGTTTCATAATCAATCTTACATCCATTTTTGCTCAAAAAATCCCTACCTATTATTCCATCTGTGTTTATGGGGAAATTTGTTTCAACTATGTGTATATTTTGTTTAATAATATGATTATGGAATTTAAAGTTTGTATATACAGTGCCTAATGAATATGTTTCGGAGTCTGTCACTCCCGTTATTCTACATCTATTATTACTATCTATAGCTATATTTTCTCTTAATTTATCCACTTTGCAAACAGTGATATCCGATCCTGTATCAACCAGAAATGTCAAGACGTCTCCGGACAAATCTGATTGTAACATTACCAGACTTCCTGAATTTGCATTTATATGGAAAATTAGTGAATTGCTAACTCGTTCAATTGTTTTGTTATATCCTCCTGTGATGTTATCGGAGGAATAGCCCCGTTTCCCGACCTTTGTAATACATGTATATTTCGGTTTCTTCGATTTTCATTATTATAATTTTGATTTCTATGACTTTGATTATTATAATTCTGATTTCTATAATCAAAATATCCTTGGTTATAATTATTATTTTGGTTTGAGAAACGATTCGAATTTCGTTGTCCATAATTTGCATTACCACGATATAAATTATTTTTGTGTTGATAACTATTGCTATTTCTATAGTTATTATAATGTTCACTATTATAACTGTTATTGCTCCGACCGGCAATTCTGCTGTTCCTATTAAATTTCTTTCTGGTAAATTGAGATATTTGGTGTTTAAGTTGTGACACATTTTGTGTGTCTGTTTGAAAAACTTTTGAGGCCTCTCTTGCTACTTCGATAGCCTCAGCTAAAGTTTTTGGTCTAGCTGCCATTACAGTGGGTTTCAATATATCTATTAATCCCTCTTTGAATGCATTTAAACCCAATTGATCCGATATCAAATGTACGGTTTTTATATCTGCATCAGCTAGGATTTTTACTTGTACACTATTTAGTTCGTTAACTAACTTTTCAATTTTTTCTATATAGTTTTCTATTTTACCCGTTTGCCTGGCTCTATGTATTTCTGATTGTATCTCTAGTGGAGAACGCCTTAAGCCAAACACTTTGTAAAATAATTCTTTTAGCTTCTTAAAAGTTTCTGGTTTTTCCTCTAACGTGATTTTTGATTTTACACTATCACTAATTCTAGCCGCTAACACAATCGCGATCAATTTTGGTTGATCAGCTATTTTTAATTCGTCATGTAACAACTTGACCAAACTTAAAAAATTTTCTAGATTTTTGTGTTCACCTGTGAAGATCGGTAACACTTTAATAACTTCACTAATTTTTAGATCCATTTTCTTCTTAAATGGCATTTAAATATTACACATAATCTAAATTAATTCTATATCTAATTTATATTGGAAATTTGATCACACCAGAAATGAAATTAAAGGGAAATTATATGTGTGTCATAAAATTATTTTTCAAAGCATATTTTGTTAATTGTAACTTAATAGGTGGTGACTACACACTCATTAAAAAATAAAAAAAAATATTTATAAAATATGTTGTGCAATTGGATCTTCTTGACATCAATTTTTTTTTGTTCTATATTCATATATATACTATACTATCATACTTATTCATGTTTATTGTTTAAGAGTTTATTACTCTTGTTAAATTTGTAACAATTTTTTTCTTTGCATTTTCGTATGCTTTCTTAATTATATAGATCATAGCTAATATTATTATTACAACTATTGTTACCTTAAAATACCCTGACATGTCCGTATTGTTTGATGATTGATGGTCATTGCTGACGGTCTTCTGGTTGCTCTGCACAGCCTCAAGGTTCCTCGCGCCATTGAAGAAATCCATTTTTTTTTTGTGTATACCCAAATTTTAAGTGGGGGTTTCCACTCTCGTCTATCAATTTTTTTTTTATATTATATATACTATATATAGTGTGGTGCGACGGACACCCAACACTTTAGATTCACGTTTTTATTATATTCCGCATCTATTATTTATTATCAACATTTTTTTTTTTGTTTCACTGCACAGTTTAAAAACAAATATGTATATAATGTTGATTAATGCACTTCACTATAGATTCAGATTCATATTCGGCAAGATCGCCATGTAAAGGGATGGGGTGTATATTATCACTTCTTTATTTTTAATTATTATTTATTATTATATTATATATATTATACATTTTATTTATTTATTATTAACATAGTTGCTTCTTCCTCGAGCAACCAAATCTATATCTTTTTATATTAACTTAATATTAATTATTACAATATTTTGTAATGCCTAATAAACATATTTTATCGTTATTGAATTATCGTAAAAGAAATAAATTTCGAAATATAAAATGTGTTTATTTTACAAAATACAATTTCATGGAATTTCTTCGCATCATTAAATATTTTCGCGCGTGCAATGTTTCGAAATGTTAAGTATATTGTACCGCGTATGACAAGTGTGTGGCATTACATAACATTAGAATTTTGAGTTGATTGGTGCGGTTGTTTTTTTAATCATTGCACTTGTAACTTTACTGTTTATATATTTTACAGGATCGCTACGGCTAAATGTACAAATTTGTTGTGTTTACCGGCACAATTTACACACGTATTATCTGCCCGCAATATCTTTGGGAGTGGTTAACGCTTTGGCATTTTTTGTATTTAGATATTGATCTCGTGTTATTTTCCATGGTTCTATTTGAACCCTCATATTTAGTATTGCTTTGACATTAAAAATATTTTCAATTTTTTCACTTTTATTAAACGTGAGCTTGATTGCGGGCGCTCTCTTTTAGTGATCTTGTTCCTTGGCTATTTCAAATTTTCTCACGTTTAAGGATGTTTACAGAATCTTCATTTGTTGTTCTTTTATCTTGAAATCTCATAATCTAATTTTTTCTGCTAATTTTATCTTCGGAGGTTTACCACTCTATACCTTCTTTACTGAGCTTTGTGGCTTTCCAAACGTTATTGTTTAGTACCACTACTCTGTGGTCGTTGGTGGACACAGATTTCATAAAAGCTTCAATATTCGCAAATTTTGTTATGCCAATCACATTAACTGGCGTGTTGCTGAGGCCCATGTACTGGATTTGTAGTTTTTTACCTTTGCAGTTCCTCATTTTCTTTCATTAACTTAACGATTTCGTTTACTAAGTTATGATGCCATTTTTTCAGATTGAGGTCGAATTTTCATAACCCAATAGTCTAGCGATGTAATTCCAAACCCATAATTCCAAATCTAAAATTTCAAATCTAATATTCCAGAATCAAATTTGCGAAAAATCCGTTTCAATTTATTTTCTAAAATTAGAGGAAATGATCCGATTTTCTCTAATAAATTGAAATGGAAAGTTTACTGCTATGGGCACTTAGATTAAATTTTCATATGTGACACATTAAATTATGCTCATAGGAAGAAAACAAAGTTTTATTTTATCTCACTTTTGTTTTAAATTTTAATGGAAATTGTTGAATGTGTAAGCAATAAAGGCGTACGATACATGTAAATTGATGGATATCTATATTATTATGATTACTCGCAAAAATCTAATAAGAAAATCTGCTATTATAGGTGCGCTAAACAAATAGCTTTTCGTTTTAAAACGTCTATTAAAACTATTAGTAATTCTGATGGAAAACGTAAAACATTTGTTCCGCCATCACAACATGAATATCATCCACAAAGCTCAAAAGTGCATCTGTCAATAGCGAATAATAAACTGATAGTGCGCTAAAATATTTTCTATTTTACCTTCACAACTTATTGGCAATGTTACTGTGAGCTGTGATCCAACTACTCATGAGTATTTACCCCCCAAAAAAGCTCAGAACCCGAAATTTTATCGAGTGCGTTCTAGCGCTAAAAAGCACAATGAAGTAAGTATGATACCAGCAGTATGCATACCAGTCTAATTAAAATATTTGAATGGTGTGCGTTTTGTTGTATCTGAAAAACATTCAATAATGAGAAAATGTCGTTTTTACATATACATACCAGTTTCAAATTTGTATCACAAGCTATGGTACGGATCATGGTTGGAACGATCTGCATCTTGTCAACAATTTTTAAACAATTGTTCAGTACTAGTGGTGTTATGGAGGGGCAGCTGTTTGCTTTAATATTTTGTTAAATGACTCAAAAAATAAAGAATGTTAAATTAATTTGTTTACGAGTTGCACGATTTAGAGACAGACTTTTAACACAAAAATACCTCCCCAGGTCATTATTACTGATTTCAAAATTACATTATATGCTGCTCTGGAATTTTCTCCGGATTCAAAATGTAAGGAATGTTTTTATAATTTTGGCCAGCTAATTTGGAGAAAAATGCTAAAGCTTGGGTTTACTAAAATATACGGTACCCCCCGAATGCATTCCCCAATATTGTAAAGAATTTGAGCGCACATTAGATTACGATGATGTCAAGAAAATTACTAGAAAGTTTAAATAATAGGCGCTTTCAGGCACCCAATAGCTGGGAACATGTCGAGTAAAATCCAAGCCAACGTTATGCAAATGTTTACCACTTTGAAATTTTCAAATCAAATTGGCGATGATTTCAGTAATCATGATATAGGGGATCATGAAAGCGCCCAACTGTATATTTTCAAAAAGTCAAATATAATCCAGATTTCTGGTCGATAGATCCAGACACAATCAATCACAATTACTCAAAAATTTAACATTCGGACTAAGCACGACATAGACGAATTAAAGTAATCGTTGAAAGAAAACTCTGTGGTTTATACAAAATCATTGAAGTATTAAGAAAAGAATTAGTCCTTTCGCACCACATAAAAAAGGTTGATGCAGTGGTAGAAATACGTCCAATAAACAAGAAAAATATTATGAAATATAAAAAAACTAAAAGTTAACACATGTTAAAAAACAACATAAAATGACTAAACAAAAATATTTATTAAATTGGCAAAGACTATTATTTTGATTGAAAAGCAAAATATTTACAATATTATTGTTTGGAATTAAATCTTATGGAATTAAACGATTAGGAATTTTGTACTTTTGAAAATTATGAAATGTTGTCTCCTAGAATTTTATCCCCGCCCCATTTCTTCTATTTCGTCTTTTTGCGTAGTTCAGCATTTTCATTTACCTGCGCAGCTGGTAGTGATCCAAAGGCATTTTGAGCTTCTTATGAATGGGCATAGCAATAGTCGACTCAACCCAGAATATATTGATCCAACTTCGTTAGAGTGTGGATTAGCCCGAACACCACAAATTCTTTTTCGTTGTGTACTCAATGTTTTAAGGACTAGTTATTGCTGCAGCTACCAATCTATCCAGTAAAATTGGTAGTGAGTACGTGGAGAGAACATCATTTGATAGGTTCTCCATGCGCAAGTGAGGTTGGTATTTGGGCTGTTATATTAACTTTCTAGAACGGTGCCTCGTACCTTCTATTTGACTCAAAATAATAGAGTTTCTAAAAATAAAAACCTAACCTTTCCAATAAGAAATAACTTTCTTATACGATTTCACCAAACACTACTAAAAGTGGCATTACTTTTGAACTATAACAACACTTTGTTTGGCTTGTTTGATTGGAAATGGTCACCTCTATCTCCTTGATTTGTTGGATCCTAAACAAGGTTTTTGTAAGTTTAAAAATTTTAATATTTATTTTTTTTTAAATCATAATTTTTAGTAAAGTTAATAGAAAATTTATATTTCTATATTAAGTTTTCAAAACATACTTCTGGGACAACCTGCATAGTTAAGTTGGTTTACATTAACTACACATACAGGGACAAGAGAGAACAATTTATATTTGTTCACGAGCTTCAAAAAATGATTCGCGACGAGTAATTATTCTACGGCCCAGATTAACTATACTAACTAGAAAATACTAACTAACGATTTGATAATAAACGGGAAATGTCATATTACAAAAAACTAAACAACGAAAACTAGCTAACTAGATACTCGTATGTGAGTTTACCTTTGCACGAGACGCGAAAATAGAAAATTAGTATATTTTTCACACGAAATTTCGTAAGTCGTAAATCATCGATACAGCAAATCTACCGATGTGGTCCATAAAATTTGACTTGACATTCCCTTTCAAAATATGTATGGCAGTATGAAAGTGTCTTTATTGTGAAAATGTCAAAATATGATGCGACACTCGCGGTAAGAATAAACGTTGTGAAGTAATGAAGTAGCTTGAGAGAACCAAAGGTACAATACAAAATCATTGTTTGTACAAAATGAATATAATATTATCTGTTAACTACATATTGCAATTTTCATTGAGATAAACAATTCGTGTGTGGTATTGTGGAACATGTTGCGTTGTGCTAGTGTGTATTATCCTGTTGTACAATTTTATGAAAATGGCCCTACTTGATTACCTTGATCATATCGTTTAGTATTCATTCCTTAAACTTCCTCGTTCTATTTTTATCATTTTTAGATTATGATGTTATCTAACCCACAAAAATGAATCAATATTATGTAGGTGCATAAGTGTTTGTGTTTATCTATACATATAACTATAGTTCTAAATAGTGTATACAGCGAAAACAAGTTGTAACCAAACAAAAATATTCTAAGTGAAGGAAAAAGGAAATTTGTCCTTTTTAGTTTTTATCATATTCGTATAAATTTTTTTATAGGACGGAGAGTTGGGGATGGATGGAATTTTAGTTTTTCTGTTTTATTGCTTTCGGTTGGTTGATTTTTATAGTTTTTTTTGTATTGCTCTTTTTGATCGAATTGAATCTAGAAAATTGTTATACGCTTAGTTTTTTTTAGGAATTATTTGACCGGACGGTATAGTTTATATTATTTAGAAGTGAAAATTCTACTGAACCCAGTACGAGTATAAAATAAAATCTACATCAAATCATAAATTTAGCATATCAAACCATGTGAGTTTTTATTTATGTATGTATGTATTTTGTAAATTCATTTAAAGAAAGAAACCTACCGTAAGGGTTTACGCCGCTGTTTGCTTTAACAAAAAATACAAATTTATAGCACTAAACGAGTAAGTGTATTATGATTATCTCTACGATGAAAAATTTAGTTATAAAGTTAAAGATGTTCTCTTATTTAAGAACGGAAAATAAAGAATGCTTCTATGATCATCAAATCAAACCATAAATAAGCGAGTACATTTGAATGGCGGAGAAGATGATAGTGATTTGACAGTGTAATAAAGCGTAATTGGAATAAGATAATATTCCATTTGATTTATGATTTAAATACGACAATCTTTACTTAATTACTTACTGTTAGCGCTACATCCGATGAACGCATTTGATCGCCTCTACGCATTTAGGAAGCAACCAGGAAGCGCTAGACACGACGATCGAGTGAGTTCAATCCCATTAAACGACATCATTCATCAACCGTGTAAAGAAGGCCTTTTGCGAGGTCTACTTTCGTTGAATCTGACTCAAGGGACTGCTTAGTGGTCCGCGTATATATATATATATATATATATATATATATATATATATATATATATATATATATATATATATATATATATATATATATATATATATATATATATATTCAATATCAATCATAGATTTACTGAGTATATTAGCATCTAAGTGCATTCCTTCATAGAAAAGATAATTAACAATTTATATAGAAGACATTTGATTTTGCTAAAGTTGATACTCGTAAATGTTTTCAGCCTCTCAATTTATTTTTTTTGAAGCGAACTAGCCAGAATAGATGATAAATTTGCAGGAGAACCCTTTAAACTTTAAATAACTCTACCAAATAATTGGTAAATCATAAATAGGATTTTCATCTAATTATTTAGCCAGTACCTAATTAGACTGTGCCAGATTATCAACTTTTATTATATAATTCCAGGCACACAGTACATAATTTTGCCATATAAATTTAGTTAATTTAATGAGGATTCATGGGTAAGGGATGTTTTTGGCAAAAAATAGTTAAAGAAACTTGAGAAAAACTTGAAGTTAACGCATTTTATTTAAACAATTCAATATTTAATATTTAATATTTAAAATAATAGCGTAATTATACAAGGGTGGATTAATAAATGTTTAGAATAACGCCATCTATGCATCATTAGTAATAACTTATTTTGTTTGTCGTGAAGTATGCAATTTTGCAACACTATCTGCCCAAACTATGCGGCAGGACTAATTTTTCAACATTTAAGCGAAAATGACGATTTGTGACAAAAAAAAATCTATTTTTCAACAAAATTCTGCTCTGGTACAGCTTAGATGGATTGATTGATCGGAATGAAACTTTAAACTTAAGCTTTTTTTTTAAATTAGTGCAGTTGATGTTTAAAATTTTACCGGAAGCGACGAGTTTGATTAAAAAAAACTTTATTTCACCACAATTCAGCTGGACTGCATGGAGATCCGTAATCAAACTTCATACTTAACCTTTTTCATTAATTGGGAGATCTTGCGAAATTTGGTGGATATCTGGGATCGGACGTGGTAGGTTCAATGGAAGCTTTATCAAATTATGAATGATGTTAAAAAGTTCAGCATTTACAAAAATTGAAAGAATTAATTCTTTGTCGTTTTTTGCAAATTCAAATAAATTTAAAGATTAAATTTTCAACAAGGGTTAACCTTATTGAAATTTCAGCAGAAATAATGATTTTTGATTATGCAAGACAGTTTTACCAAAAGTACCAAAAGTAACTTTAATTTTTAGCTTTTTAAAAATCATGTGTGGTATATTCGAGACCTATGTATACATACGTGGTAAAAGAAAGTCGGGTGTTGGCTACATCAAATGCACCCCTTCATGTTTTCTACTGCAGTGATGTGTAACGCGGACTACAATAGTTCAGAACTATTTTGCTAAAATACTAAGTATTTCACATAGCAATGAAATTTTGCAGGATTGTAGGGCTAACTAAGGAGAGTATTTTCTGAAAGATTCCCACTCCTAAGTGCTGCCTAACACTGTACAATTGCGAGTAAAAAATATTGTTTTAGATTTTTTACATAAATAATGTTAATAATATTTAATTACGGTAAAAAATTGCAATAAATGTAAAAAATGTAACTAATTAGAGACATTTGCATGTAAATACTTAAATTAGTAAAATAATTTTAAGTTAAATAATACACACATTCCAAGCAGCTAAATCTATTGAAAGTTTTAAATTAATATATTATAATTTTAACACTATTTGCCGAAGGCACTTGACGAAACACACTAACACTTAGCAAACATATTTTATTAATCACTTGTTCTTTGTTTCGCAACAATAAAAATATTTGAATATTTAAAAATACCAAAAAGTTTAAAACTCACTCGATCGATTTCGACTTATTAGATCATCCATCATCAGGAGAATAGATACTCTTCTGATGATGACCTAATAAGTCGAAATCGATCGAGTGATTTTTAAACTTTTCGAAATTTTTTTAAATAATCAAAAATTTATTGTTGCGAAACAAAAAACAAGTGATTATAAAAAATGTGTTTATTATGTAATATATTATAGATTATTTTGTTGGTCTGCTAATTAATTAAAAATTATTAAATAAAAATTCATCGGTATTAATATTTTTAATAAATATCAATGCACTTTTCTATAACGTTGCATACTAAATTATTTAAAAGCGCCATTCTCTTGATATTTCTATGATTCAGAACCATCTATGATTCAAAGGAAGAAATATATTGTTAATAGCTCAGGTGATCACCTTAGGCGGCAATAAAAAATCGCAGGAACTCACGGAGCTTATATAAATTTGAATGGATTTCGGGAAGTACCAAATAATTATTACGTGGACGGTGGTATAGTTAGATTAAAATTAGTAGTATCGAAAATTGTTGGATGTGGCACATTTGGCTAAATTCATCAGGTAGATTGTGGGGTGGGGTTCCTGATGTTGGAATAACGCTGGGTGATTTATTAACGACTGTTTTTTGAATTTAACAAAAATAATCACCCAATTATAATTTTAGCGCGTATGTGTTTACAGTTTTACACTAAATACCTTAATTTCAAAAACTTCGAAAAACCCAGATTTACGGGTGGTATGCAAAAGAAATTAGAAACACAAAAAATTATTTTGCCAATAAGAAAAATAAAATTCAAATGTCAAAATTTCGGTTGATGTAGTTGCATGTAATGGTTGTATTATCGATTAGATAACGTATTTTATATTATTTAACTTAAGTTAAGTATTTTCATACAAATGTCGCTAATTAATTACACATTAGCAATTTCGCAAAAAATTAGCAATTTCGCAACAATTTCGCGTAAAAACGTAAATTTCTAACGTAATTAATTAATTAACGTAATTAATCTGCACAACACTGGCGTTGGGCAACCCTGGAAATCAGGGTTGTGATATAAATAACTTTAAGACGTTAATAAAACGGGAATATTACTTGAATGGGAGGTAGTTAAGGCCGTTATCTTCTAATAACAGTTAACTTCAAATTTGACAGATATGGCGGCACTAACTAAACAAATGTTGTTCCTAGAACATGTAGACAATTTATTCTGCGTTATTCAAAAATATTAACCATATTTGTTCTACCTCCCATTCCAAAGATATTCCCATTTACCTAAGGTACCACACTTAGTTAGTGCAGCAACAGTTAGAACGTGTACACGTAGAGCTCGAGAAAAGGTACACCCATTTATCATAATATGTGTTACAGTTGCTTTCCACATACACTCCCCCCCCCCCCCCCCGTCGACCAGGTCGCTTCCTTTCATGAAATATTTGATTGTGCCAATATATGACATGTGCTAATAGTCATATATTCCATAAATAGGGGCTGATCAACTGTTACAATACATTTCTGGGTATGTGTTTTACTTTCGCGCGCTGCATAGAGTAAATCTGAATACAATGCATTCAAGTTACAAGCATTCAAGTTGATGAATGGCACTGGGACTATTTGTGAAATTCCAAATGTACCGTTGTCAAGAAGATACCTCGTAATGATATAATTTAACAGAGCTGCATCTGTTTAATACATTTTATACACATAGAGCATGAAATGTATTTGTGTATGAAATATGTTGTTACGTTGCGCATTTAATGTAATTATACCATAGCATGTCTGGAAACTACTTTGCTATGAAAATAAACTGATAACCTTAGTTGCTGTGCTGGTAAGAAAGATCCCGGTCGGCAAGCGATACATTACGATGCTTGGCCATCTGTAAATATTTTGAAAGTTTTTGGAACTAGTTCTTCACCTCCTCTTTGTATGTCCTCAAATCAAGGATATACGTTTTCATCATATATTATTGATTGTATGTCCTGTTTAATAATTAATGCTGCTGCTTTAACAATTCTAATTATTTCTTCTTTAGTTAAATTACACGTGTTACTGATCCAATGTTCAACTAACAATTAATTTGGTATTGTATCCCGAAATGTTAAAATTATTATTTTACCAAATATTAGGTAGCTATCAAATTTGGTTTAAAATAATTAACAAGCAAGTCCCGTAAATAGTAATCCCCGTAAATGTATTCACTCTTGCCGAAGAAATCATCCAGTTTTTGTTTTAACTCCAGAAGACTAAATTGGTATTAATCGGTGTTAGATAAAAAATCATACAATTTTGCCAATCCTGCCTTTGAATTTTGATCTTAAGTTTTTTCAGGTCTGCAATTTTTAGACATAGTGGGAACATCAGAATATCAGTTTAGGTGATATCTAGTATTTTATGCATTAAAAAAATCAAAGCATGCATCGATTCGTGTATGCACGACACTGTTCTATGGAGTGTATTGGGAATCATTCCGCTTTGAACAAATCTGTATTCCGCTCCGTTTAGACCAAATATTCAAGATATTTTTTTTCATTTCCGATGAACTGTTTGTTTTTGCCTATTTTTATATTTAATATCTATCTTTTTTATTTCGTGTGCACAACATTTGGTTGCCAGATGATATGATGGTTCTAAATCAAAGACATAATTATAATCTCAAAAATTCATTTAAAATAAGCGTAAAATGCACCTTCGTCCCTGGCTCGTTTGAAAGCAACAATACTATTTTTTATAGAATAGTTTTTTCTGCACTCTTGATATAGAATGATTTCAGGGACCTCTTTCACAACTGCATATTCACTCATTTTCATAACATTATTGTAAAGGGGTTGTGCAGGAAAATAAACGCAAACTAAAACTACAAATATTTATTTTTGAATTACGTTGGGTACTTTATTTTGAAAGTTTATCGATGCCATTTATGTATGCAAAATGATATCATTGAAATGTTTACCACAGCTGGATTTGCAGACGTCGAGCCGACGATTAACATTTTTGATGACATATTCCAATAGAGACGATTCTATGGCATTTATCTCGGCAATGATGTTGTTTTTTAGGTGTTGAATGGTGGCTGGGCTGTCAACGTAAACTTATCCCCACAAAAATAACGTATACCCACAATCTAATTGCGTTAAATCGCATAATCCTGGCCAATTCACATTTTGACGTTGCGAAATTAAGCGATTTTCGAAGAACCGGTTGCACCTTGTCAATTAGCTTGATCTCTAGTGTTAATTGGATCTTGTATCCGTGTAAATTCAAGTACTTGTGCATAATATGCAACAAACTATGGTCCTTGAAATGGCCAATTCAAGTGATGAACGCGTTGTTGATTGTTTCGTTTTTAGTTTTTGGTCTAGCCATCCACCACAGAACCTATAGTCTCGAATTTACACTCCAAACGACCGATGATTGTTAGGCGGTTTTTTCATTTGAGCGGTTCTGGCAACCAAAATATTCACGAATTGCGCGAAACGTGTTTTTTATTTTTCCACCATTTTTGTAGTGCTCTTGAATAACTTTAACACGGTCTTAAATCGAATACAACTCCATAGCGATAAACGGCAAACATTCAACTAACAAAATGACAGAAAACAAACATGGCGTCTTTGTAAAATAATTTTTTTTTCCTGCGTTTTGGACAACCCTTTATTAACACCATGAAATCCAAAATTAAAATAGAAAATACAATACAATACATTACATTTAAGCCAAATATGATTCCCCTTTAAATTATATAAATATAGAATGCATATGTAGGTAAAATCCTAATGTAGGTATCTCCTTTTCGATTTGTTCCTCCTTTTAAATTTTTAACTTTAAAGCTAAGTAAAATAATTTTTTTGTATAAATGACATACTCTATATTATAATTTATTCTGTTATTTTGGGGGTGTGAATATGACTCTGCACTTTCCCAATAGGTGTTGTTACTAGTACTGCTTACGTATACTATAAATGAGCAATTCTGGTATTCTATAGTTCTTGATGTCAGCTGTCAAACGCAGACATTTGATTGAAGTGTAAACACTAGTATTTTTAACTCCTTGGAAATGTCGAATTTTATTCCAAATAAAAATCATCTAGTTTGCAACATAAAAAATGTACTTGTTAACGTTTATACGCTTTTTGATACGTTTCTCGCGTTTGATACGCTTTTTGATACGTTATTGAAGTTTTAAATAAGTCGACAAGGAGTCGTCGTACGGAAATTTCCACAGCTAAATTCTCTATAAAACGAGTAATTTTAATTTTGAAATGAAATATCGAGTAAGTTCGTTTACAGTCTCAAACAGCAGCAAATTTTTTTTCTTTTAGATAATTTTTAGTTTATTCAAGAAAGTCATAAAAAACAAAATAAAATAAAACGGATTCCAGTATCGAAGAGAAGACAAAATTCAACCAAGATACAAGCGTTCAAATCGTGGTGTTTTTCGAAAAAAAATTCTGTTCCGATTCTATTTTAGTGGCGGAATGTATATAAGTATGATTTCTATGTGGATTAGCTAAAACTTTATATGGAGCTATGTTCTACTTTTAACTATGGTTTTCTGTCGTTCCAGACTCCATTGTTTTTCTACCGTTGTTGGCATTATGGAACAATTGATGATGTCGTACGATGCACAATTTGCATGATTGATTAAGAGTGCTATTAATTGTTAAATGGTTTGACTAGAGGCAATTCCTGCTAAGCTTCAGCAATTATACGAGTCAGTTTTTTCTTGTATGGTCATTGTTTTAAATTCTTCACAATAATGAATTGGTGGTCCTTTTGAATGCATTATAAGTTAGTTTTAAATTTGATGCCATTAAGGTTACTCCTGAAGGATCGCATTTTGATGTACCTGTGTAGGTTTACGGAGCGGCTGGCTCTCTCGAAAAACCATCTTTACTTTTGTAAAACGGTTTTCTAGAAATTTATTGAAACTTCTTCAATTTTTCTTTTTGAATTTTCATCTAGTTTGCTAATCACATCTGGGCCCCTATTTCTGAATACGATATGTATCGTGTCACGTTACGAAAGTTCATATGCGATACAAATTTAAATTGGTATTTCTGAATACGATCGTACGTAATTGTTTAGTGTGTGTCCTTGCTATACGGGAAATTTATTTTAAATGGTTTTATCTGCAATAAAATTGTTCGACTTGTTATATTTTGACGTTTCATTTCACTATTTTGAGTTTTGACGTTTTGGTTGGTATTGAATTGGATGCAATATTATTATTTTTCTTCTATGTTTTCAAATAAGCATCATTTATGATTTGGGAATTATTATGTGTTGTAATATAAATCATAAATAGTGAAATAAAATTGGAGTGTTGTGTAAATGAAATATTTTGTATTTTTGTGTGGCCGACCATCGAATAATTTCTAGTGGTGTGATAGTGGCTCATCAGGCGTCTTGCAACTCCAACCTCTTAAGTTTAAATTAATTGGTTATATAATTAAATATAAATTTATTGTGTTTTTGTAAATATTTCAAGATAATTTTTCGATTATGGCCCCGGGTTTTTTAACAGTGCTCTTGACCCCGTTTTACATTCGGTTATTTCGGTCGTAGTACGTGCTAAGTACATATTGACTGCGAGTAATTCATATATGTATTTATACTCTCATATAAATTGACGTAAACAAATTGCACGGCCATGTTTAAGTTTTAAAATAAAACATTCTCTTTAAAATTATTATAAAATAATGCCTTTTTTTATTTTGAACTCAAATAATTTTTGGTTTTTGTATGGAGGCGTTAACTAAATATTCATCGTACAAAAATTCGTTCATGAACGTATAAAAATTATTCGAATTCGTATTGTCAGATAAGGGAAATTTGTGAACGTATCAAGTAGGTACGAATTCGTATTACAATTATACGAATTCGTATTCAGAAATACCAATGAAACGAATTCGTACAATTTTTATTCGTATTCGTATTCAGAAATAGGGGCCCTGATATAATCTTACAAATACGTAGTCTAGTTTCTCGGATACAACGTAGATGACAAATCTCCCATTTGCTGCAACAATGACACAACTCAAAATTTACTAATTTGCAACATATTCGAATCAAACGATTCCCAATAATTCATATTTTTATTATTTTGTATCAAAACATACACTCTTATGTAGTTATTTCTACCTGATAGAATTTCTTACAAAAAATCACTCAATTCGGGAAATTAACATTTTAAAATATTGGAAACAATCTCAAGAAAAATTTAAAAATATTAAAGAATTATAAAATTTAGATTCGATTGAGGATGCAGGAAGGGATTCTTTTACTAATCAGAATGTATTTTTCCAAGACTCGATGTTAACTCCCATGATTTTTATCGCTTGAAGGCACTCATTTATGGTGTATCTAATATGCGGAGAAATTTTTGCTGGCATGTTTGACATTTGCTCTCCAATTGTCGTATCCTTCTTTTATAATCGTCCATACTGTTTCGTAATTTTCACCTAAGATTTACTCATTGCTTCCCTGGTCACCAGTGTATGTTTGTAGGTAAATCATTCTATGAGTGTTTGTTAGTGCTTTTTTGTTGTGCACTAACAAATACTCATAGTTGCATCGTAAAATGTCATTCATTTCATCGGATCTACATTGAAAGTGCGGTATGCAAATGCAATAATTTAACAATTTATTTTTGTTGTCGCAGACGTTTTGTCTAGTTGACTTTCTACGTATCTTAATTTAAGTTTGGTCAATATTCTCCCATTGGCCCAACTTCGTCTTGTAAATCCGGTAAATTCTGGCTCTTTTATTCAAAATTTTCTCCACATCTACAATATTCATATTTTCTTCATTTTGTGCTTACTCATATCAGCCGTGAGTATCAATCTACAGTGCTGAGAAAAAAATTGGGCAAACATATTTTATTGCAAATTGGAGTATTTTTTTGCTAAAACTACAAAACTTTTGAAAGCAATTGGCTTATTGTTTCATTTTAAATACATGTATGACGTAATTTTTTGAAGAAAAACAATATACCTGCAATTTAGGGGCAAAACCCCGAAAAATGCCAAAATATTCAAAATACGTTGATTGGAGTTAAAGTAATGGAATAAACTAAACACATATTTTTTATTTTTTTTTTGTTTTTTATTGATTTATAGAAGTTGTGCCTTTAATATTAATATCTTGTTGGACCGCCTTTTGTTTTTATTACACCGGTACCACCCCGCAACTGATGTGCAAAAAATTGGTCAAGCAATTATTTTATTTTACGCCTACCGTTCTTGGCCGTCATTAGGGCGCAGATGTTTTATTGCCTGTAATTTTTTTTAGTATAAATAGTGCATAGTTTGTAAGACTAAGTTATTCTGTAAGTGAAGTTGAAAATTTTATTAAATTCAAAGAATCGGAGGTGGATCGCTGTAATAACAGCAAATGGCGGTCCAACAAAATATTAATATTAAATATAGAACTTCTATAAATCAATAAAAAACAAAAAAAATAACAAATAGGTGTTTAATTTATTCCATTACTTTAACTCCAATCAACGTATTTTGAATATTTTGGCATTTTTCGGCTTTTTGCCCCTAAATTGAAGTTAATTTTTTTTTCAAAAAATTACGTCATACATGTATTGAAAATGAAACAATAAGCCAATTGCTTTCAAAAGTTTTGTAATTTTAGCAAAACAAGACTCCAATTTGCAATAAAATATGTTTGCCCAATTTTTTTCCCCAGCACTGTATATCCGATTAGTTGCGTCAAATCACAGTTTTTACATCAAAATCATCATTAAACTATCAACGCCATTCTCAGGTGATCCACCGTCATTTTCATTCACCCGCAGCACACTACTAACAGTTAAATAAAATTTTATTTAGTTGAAGAAAAACTTAAAGAAATGTACAGCCAGACATTTGTAAATGCTACCATTATACTACAATACTTACATTATTGATTTTAGATAATTTTAATTAAATTATATTCTCAGATTTTTTGCTTAGTCGATTTTTCTGAAAAAGTTTTTGTTTAGCTCAAAAAGAGATAATAATAATAATCTAGATATCACTCGAGGGCAATTTTTATTAGAGACGATTAAATATAGAACAAAAAAGGGTCATTTGAACAGAAATGTAACAATAGCCTTTAAATTTTTTTATATTGTTATCTTAATCGTGTTCATTTTTTTATTTTTAGGTAAGCCGCGGTTTTTCCGCGGATATTATGTCTCGGGAAGCCTACAATTCAGTACCGCCCGCGAATTCAGGCAGTAGAAGTCCAGGCCGTTCCGGTAGACGTTTAACAGAACTACCAACAGTGGATCGCTCACCGTCAAGAGATTACGGTTCTAGGGCGAGCCCAATAGGTAATGTATTAATTTTATTTTATAAAATTTTGAAATTGTTTGGCACAGTATTATATAAATTGGATGGATTTATTATAATTATGAAAATTATTCTAATTCCATTCTTTATAAAATTAGTGTCAGGCTTAAGAAGAATCGCGCTGATCTTCGTCTAAATAGAATAGAAATTAAAATTGAATATTTTTTCTCTCATTTTTTTTGGTTATTTTATTAAAACACGAACACTCACCAAAAATAAAAATTTCAAAATTTAAAATTATTCTAGGCCGTAAAATACGGTTAACACGATCTGGCAATTCCTCTCCACTGCACTACGGTCCTATCCATCATACAAATTCCAGTTCTTATCATCATCATAATTCTATTGCAGCAATGGGTAGTCCCTATTATAGAGATATGGATGAACCAACAAGTCCAGCCGGTGCTGGACACCATCGTAGTCGGAGTGTTACCAGAATACCATCACATTCAATGGAATACCCTAGTGAGTATATTTATTTAATATTATAACAATAAAATTGAATTCTTAGCCAGACTGTCTGCCGAGAAATAACTTATCATACTCTTGCTCCTAATTTTTCGTTTTATTTTCAATCTTGAATCAAAAAATCCATATAAGAAGCACCATGTAATACTCAAAAGACACATCCAATGTACACACATAAAAGTAATATCATTTTTATGGTGTCGCGTCTAAATGCCAAATTGAGATAATTGCAAAAACACTTTCGAATACGAATTGAAAATGTACATGAGAATAGTAAATTTGAGATTGTCCAATATTCTTCCCATTAATGTTATCTATCCAACAATAAAATTGTTTGAACAGAGAAAAAAATCGTCATTAATCATAAGAAAATGCCATCATTCAACAGGTGGAAACTCAATTAAGCAAATATTTGAAAATTGTTACAAAAATAAAATTACCATTACAACCCTAAAAATTATCGATTTTTCTCAATTTTACAGTTTATTTATATTTCTGTGTTTATACGTTAAGTTTTTCATTTTTTGTGTGCCATTTAGAACTTTTCCATTATCATCTTCTTAGAAAATGGAAGAGGAAGGAAACAAAAAAGAAAAATACATAAATAAAATTCATCTCTCACTTTTCCACTGATTGACGTCATTTTATTTTATCGGAATTTTTTGGGCTCCATTCTGCTTGGATTTTGGAATATTGCATGTAGCGTAACCCAGAAAGGAAATCGGAGAAGATATGGATAGTGTATGCATGTGTATCAGTATTCCACCAATACAAATAATGATTTTAAACCAAATTATGTGTGACGTTAAGTATTTTTTAATCGAACGAAACATCAGTATATGTATACAGGGTGTCCTATTTATGGTAACATGTCGATACCGTTTGAAATCCTAATAGACCCCACCTGTATATTATTCAAGCCAAGCACAAAGTTGCGAGATGTTTCTACGAATTTGCTGAATAATTGACCGGTGTGAAGTATCTGGCACTTTTAAATTTTTGAAACTTTGAAAATTTTGTACAGAAATTTGTGCGATTTCTTAACATTGTAAAATAAATTCAAACCTTGTTTATAAAAAAGATCACATTTTGGTGTTGTTCATATTCTTGTCTTCATAAATAATTTTATTGTTCGGCATATTCGCAAAAGGGCATTGTAGTAGCTCATTGCCAATTGCAAGAATCTCGGAGATTGCCTCCCGGGGCATAGGTTAGAAAGGGCGTAGATTGTGGAATTAAAATTTTAAAAATTAACATACGACTAACAATAAAGCGGCAATTTTAAAAGATGAACGAACTTTGGCTAGTAAAGTGTGATTTAAAAAAGTTTGACCATAAATAAAAAATGATCCATTAATAAAAAACGGTCCATAAATAGAAAATGCTCTTTTTTGACTCTTATTATTCTGAATACAATTTACGATGATATCATATATAAGCTACTGTGCAGGGTTTAATTTTGGTAACTTAGTTTGAAGTTTAATCAATTCCTCAATTGGTTCAAACCATCAATTAGATTCATCATCCATGTAAGAATCTCGCAAACTTTTATTATTATTACATTGAAAAATGCTTTCAATGCCATAGCTCAAATAGGTTAGTAGCTGCGCAGAAGACCAATATTGAATTAAAGCTATGCCGAATTGATTTAGTCGTTCTAAGGACGATACTTCCGTCAAACAGTTATTCCTTTCTCTTTCAACTTTGAGCAACCAACATTGATATGCCGCTTCCTTAAATGTTGAAAATAATTGACAGTTATACCATCGTAAATCTTAGTTGGTTTTATTGAACCGTTTGTGTAATGTAACAAACGTCTGAAATAATATATTATTCTTTCGCTGGCATGTGCCTCACACATTCTACCTATTGAATGACACTTACCTCATTCATGTCTTATTTGTCCACCAATAATATTTTGATTATTGTAAATTGGTATATTGTCTCCATTCAATATTCATTCTATTGAAATTACGCCATCAAAGGTTGTCTATATCTCTATATCATCTCTATCACTAAATATAACAGATTGGTTCATCTTGACTTGCAGCTTTATAATATGGAACTTTCCTCGTGCAATCTGTTCAAAAATAATCAACAGGACCCTGACGCCAAACTAGTTCGCGAATTGATACATTTTGAAACTTCATTCTTGTTGTAAAAAGATAGTTTTGTCATGTATCAAAGCTTTACCTGACAGGTTATAAACGTATTTATATAACTTTTTATATAAATACAGTCGTTACTGTCGAACACACTTCCAATATGTGAATTATATGAATGATAAATATGAATTATGTTATACAATCCATTTATTATCAACACGAATTCCGTTCTTTACAACAAACCGCTCATCTTCACGTCTTTCATATATTGGTTATTTTAAACTCTTTCCGTCAACCATTCACGTAGCGTTCGGTTTTAAATACCCACATGGCCCATGCAATTCGAACACGTGTGAAAGGCTGAAGCCCGGATCACATAAGAATCATTTCGTTCGTTACGCTCCGCGTTTTTTTTTCAAATTGTTTAATTTTTGGGTTGAAGCTTACATTTTTCATACAAAAAACAAAAAAGAACGGAACGAAACGAATCGTATGTGCGACGGGTTAAAGAATTTAATGAGTCGTCCGGAATTTCAGCTTAAACAACTATATCGTAACCAAATGGCACAGTGGTTAAAGCATTGGCGTTTGGATCGGGAGGTATCGGGTTCGAATCCCCATAGGGACAGGATGCAAAAGGAAATTATGTAAGATTACGATTTATGATTAAAAGAAATGCAACTACGACCCCTATCGGCGTGCAAAACTCATGGACTCACCCCAATTCCATGTCCAGTACTATAGGCTGACATGGATCTATACAATGTGCAGATGGTAACTTAAATCGGTCCTATAGCCGTACGTCTTCGAATTGGCAGAAATTTGCGTAAAGTAACACGGGAAAATGAACCGCGCAAGGGCAGGGAGTGCTTCGGCCCCAGAAAAGATTGCATGGATTAGAAAAAAAACTATATCGTAACCATTCACCTTACGTAGTCTATCTTTTAGATGCAAAACATTTTTTTCTATATTCTAATACTACTTTGTTGTAATGAGATAGAGTTCTCACTATACAAAAATGTTTTGCTTTTACCTTTTCCCTTATTAAACTTTTACCTTTTGGGTATCTCACACAATGAATCAAAAATTAATAACTTCGTTTTATTTTTTTCCATACTTGTGATATTTTAAAAATTGTATTTTATATTACTAATTATCATTTTAAGAAATGTTAAACCGCTAAATTATATTTTACTTACTTTTTAACATTTTTTGTCTTAAAAACGACAACAAAAACACCGATTTTGAAATGTAGCTAACTTCATTATAGTCTTTTCTTAAGCCAAAATTTTTGAGTTTGCACTAACTTTTTCCTGAAGGTAAAATCGAAAACAAAAGTGTTCTCAAGTTTTATTTTCAAACAAACTTGTAAGGTAAAAAAGTAAAATATTTTCTATTGTGAGAGCTCTGTTATTTCACAAGTTTTAGACACTGCTAACTCAAAGAAGAATTGGTTTATTTTTTTAGCTACAACGAGACACACAGCGGACGCTTTCACGACACCCAACAGTTGGGAACATGTTGAGTAAAATCGAAGCTTATGTTATCAAACTGCTTAGCATTCAGAAATTTTCAAATCAAATTGGTGATGATTTCACTAATCATAATAGGGGCCTGAAAGCGCCCAGCGTTAGAACTCAATTTTAACTCATACTTCTGAAACCATAGACTTTACGAAAAATTTTGTATGAACGAAAAGAGATTACTTCTAACTGCTTAATCAAGAAGTTCACTCAAATGTGTAGGGTCAAATTTAAAAATACTAGCTTTTCTCAATATCTTCAAAACTAATGAGTTTCAAGGTCATTAAAGATCAACACTAAAGGTCTCCATTGACACTGAACAATTTGTATTCCAATTAATTGTCTTCTATCTTGCGTCGTTTTCGAGATAAAATCCTCCCATTTATTAAATTAACTCACCCTGTATTTCCGCCAATAGAAACAAAAGCGAAGAATTATACCTACGATTATTTTGCCGAAATGCCGTCGATATTCCGTTTTGCTCATCTATCAATTATTACAAACTAATTATAAATAAACCAATGTTTTTTATTTTGTTAAGTATTTTTCCTTACAGTAACGATAGGTTTTTTTATTTATTTATTTTATTAAATTATCGATATTAAAAAAACCTATTGCTACTATAAGGAGAAATACTTAACAAAATAAAAAACATTGTTTTACCACAACAAGCAGCGAACTGTGGTTCACTAATATTTGCATTTTTTTTCTTCTTTCCAAGACCGAGCACGGCATCATTGTTTCCTACGAGTATTAAATATTTAATCCTTCATGCGATATATTGATTAGTAACGTTGTGTTCTTGTGCATTTCCTTATTATGGTTTGATCGTAAATTCAGTCGTGAGTTGCTCATTCAAATTCTAGAGAATTTATGATAAATTTCTCGTTGCTCTTCTATCAAGTTCTCTCTGGTATTTCTGTTATGAATTCTGGTCAGTTCACATTGTGTTTGTCTGTGCTGGTCTGATAATATTTTTAAAAAATCAATAAATTTTTTGTACAAAACTTTTAAAATCATGTACCACAGGCGCGAGGCTTCTCCTATAATGTTCTGATGTTATTTCGAAGGGGTTAGATGCCGCCCCTTCCACTACAATTCTACATATAGAGCCAGATTGTTGTTAGCTTACACAGAAAGACAAGCTTCTCTGAAATGTCTAGATATGTCAGCGCAGCCCAAATGTTTTTAAGATAGATGCTACCATATATGTCTGTTGAAAGTACTGGTATATGTAGAGTTGGTGAATGGCAATGTTGTACTCCCAACATTTCTTCATGATCATCCTCAGCATGTAACACTAATCAGTGATTGCTCGGTTGGGGCGAAAACCACATTGATAGTCACCGATGATATTTTCGGCGAGGGGATGATACAAGGGCAAGTACAACGTTGCAAACACTTTGTAGTAATATTTGTAGCAAATTCTCAATTAAATTTTTGAAGCGGAAATAACAGTTTTTGGCACAATTTCGGTACAGCTCAGTTTGATTGATTGAAGGGGTGAAACTTCATACTTAAGCTTTTGCCATAGATTTGGAGGTCTCAGTCATGTTTGGTCGAAATTGGTCCACCCAAAGTGGCAGCAGTATTTACTATCAGCATTTATTATAATTTAAGTATATAGCATTTACGAAAAACGATTCAAAACAATAAGATTGTAAATAAAATTTCAAACAACATGAATCTAGATCATTTTCTAAATTTCACCAAAAATGACGGCATTGCAGCTCTCCAGTCCAGGCGGATTGACTATTCGGGATGAAACTTCATACTTAAACTTTTTCGATTAATTGGAAGACTCTTGCGAAAAAAGTTGGAGATCTTTGCACCGGGAGTGGCAGCTTCAATGGAAGTTTTTACATTTTTACAATGATGTTGAAAAGTTTAGCATTTACAAAAGATACCAAAGAATTAACAGATTTAAATATTATACAAGGCAGTTTTACCAAAGGTCCGGTAAGTTTAATTTTTCGTTTTAGATAACAAGGGAGATATATTCAAGATCTATATGTCCACATTCGTGGTAAACGAAAGTCGGGTGTTGGATAAATGGAAATTCCATTTTTCAACATCTCGAATAATTTGGTTTGCGATTGGCAGGAATTTCTGGTTGACTTTGAGTTGAGTTCCTCGACCATAGTCGGAAGTGTTTTCACTTTAATAGCTTCATTTTTTTTTTGGACAGCAGAGGAGTCTAAAGAATTGAATTTTTGCTTGCCGAATTTGCACTTCTCAATATTTATCATCAAATTGCATTGTTTAATTTGTTCATGCATAATTATTATATATTTGTGTAGATTCTCTGTTTTCGTTGAGGCCATGTACAAATCAACTATGATGTTTATATTTCATGTCGATGTGTCGTAACTTGTTAACTGATTGACTGAACGAAATTCCAAATACGCCGACACCCCTATCAATCAAAGAACCTATATTTGTAGATTTGTTGTGTATTGTCAGTCCATTAACAACATTAACAACTCTCGAGATCTGCTAACTTTGTAGTCGAACCAAAATTCCAAACTGATAAAAAAGTCTGAACGTTGCATGAGTGATTCGAAATCGCCATCGAATTTTTTGCATCGTTGGGGGACATCATAATGATTTTTAACTCACATGGGTAACCACTTCGGCGTTTTAATCAAGAGGCCTTCGTAACCCATTAGCCGCCAACTATCCAAGTATCTCAGTTTTCAGTTTATCAATGTACAATAAATTAGTAGCTCATAACAAACTCACCATTTGTAATATTTTCAGGAGCTCGATATCAATCACTAGATCGTGGTGGATTGGTGGATCCCCACGACCGTGAATTTATTCCAATAAGAGAACCACGAGATCGCTCACGCGATCGATCACTAGATCGCGGAATGTATCTAGAAGACGATTTATATGGACGGTCGGCACGTCAAAGTCCAAATCCAATGTGTAAGTAAAATTGCATTAATATTTTCTAAAAGCATGGATTCCCGTATATATGTATAATACTAATCATTATATTTATTATTATTATTTATTTCATGTGAGCAGCGGTGCCGACAACGGATCGACATTATTTAGGCGATTTACAACATCAAAATTCTGATTTACAAAGAGAACTGGGCAATTTAAAACGTGAATTAGAATTAACAAATCAAAAATTAGGTAGCTCAATGCATAGTATTAAAACGTTTTGGTCACCCGAACTGAAAAAAGAGCGTGCCCTTCGAAAAGAAGAGAGCGCCAAATATAGTTTAATTAATGATCAATTAAAATTATTAAATAGTGAAAATCAACGACAAGCAATGCTAGTACGACAATTAGAAGAGGAATTACGACAAAGAATTCGGCAGCCGAATATTGAAATGCAGCAACAGGTGGAGGCATTATACGCCGAAAATGAACATTTACAACGTGAAATTGCAATATTACGCGATACGATTAAAGAATTGGAATTACGAATTGAAACGCAAAAGCAAACGTTACAAGCGCGCGATGAAAGTATAAAAAAATTATTGGAAATGTTACAAAATAAGGGGATGGGTATGTTGGACAAAACGGCTTGTTAAAATGATTACTAATTTGTTACGAAAATATGTTGCAGGTAAAGAAGAAGAAAGACAAATGTTCCAACAAATGCAGGCTATGGCCCAAAAACAGGTAAATAATCACAAATACCTTAATAAATTCTTTTTTCTGCTTTTCTTCTTATAATTTGTTTTCTGTAAATTTTATTTTCAGTTAATTATTATTTTTATACTCATAATTTATTTAATTTTTCTATTTTGTATAAATTTTTCTGTATGGATATACTCGTACTTATATATAATTTAATTAATTTTTATTTTTTTGTCATGCGAAAAAGAATGGAAAAAAATTTATAAAAACAAAATTAAAAAATAATTTTAATTTAGTTATCACTATACACAAAATTTAAAAAATAATAATATTAAAAATTAAAAGAAAATATGGTTATACTTCTGTTATTTTATTATTTGTATTTAACAATTATCTTTATTTTTGTTTTTCGATTTTTATTTCCTTATTTACCGAAATGAAGTTATTAATGAAAAGTATAAACCACACTATTCGACCGGTTGAAAAAAGTTTAAATAAAGTGTTTGTTTCAAATTAAGTCATTTTGAATATATAAGGTTCGAGCCCATTCGTTCCATCTTCACTGTTTGAGGGGCAAGATTAAAAATTCGTAATTTTTGAAAACCCTTGAAAATATCACCAACACATCAAGAAAATATAACCCAAAATTTCTCATAAATGTTACCAAGTGTGGACTAATATTTTCTGCTACATACCTTCTAGCGAGGAGGAATTCGTGTAACAGAGGAATTGAGCTGCTTTGCGAAAGGCTTTTATTTTAAAAATATAATTTATATAAATTGAGAATTACTTTTAACCCTCTAAAGTGATAGCGACAAGTGTTCCGCTGTGTAATTCTGGAACCAAATAAGTCACTTACTGTATGAAGAAAAAGTATGGATAAATTCCTTACTTTATCCACTTTAATCCTTAAATTGAGCTTCGAGGTTTCAATTATTATCGTTCAAAGAATCTAATGTTGAACGAACTGATCCACATTGATACGTAAATTTTTTGGCAAACTTCACATTTTTTATATTGTTGTTCCAATTAACTTCCTTGTATACAGCAAAGGCAACCAAACATTTCTGAGATACTCAGTTTCGTTTCTGATTCGTTCAATTAATTCACTTACTATAAATGTTGGGCCAAATAGCCACTTGTTTACTAATTTGTCACCATCTTGAATGAAAAAAACAAAAGGATATTTTTGAAAGAAAAAACTTTATTTTTCACTTGTTTGCCTTGACAGCCATGGAAATGTTACTCATCGGTGTGATGTTCCACGCATATTTTCAGCCTCTTGCGGCTATCTATATAAATGAGTTCACACATTTATATGGGCCCCGGAATTTTGATTCCGAAAATAAAAAACCCGGTACTCAGAATGCAAAATGTTGATTTTGAAAGAGAGAGGTAAAACCTCTGCTGGTTTTACGGCTGGAACCAATGCTGGGAGAAAGGTCAAAATCCTCTTTTTTAACTGTATATTTCAAAATAAATTTATAAATAACAAACAATAGTACAATTTAATTTATAAAATTATTGATATTCTTTTAAGAATTTTGGACGTGATTTTAGAATTTGGCATTGCTGATTGAACTCGTCTATTATTTCTTAACCAATTATAATAAAATTAGATGATAGATTCTAACATGAAATTTTAACGAAGTTCTGAAGCATTCCAATGTTGGGTGGAATTCGACTATTTCTCGAACCGCATATCCTGAAAGTAAATCAAACTTTTGAATTCAACACGAATTTTGGACGTTTTTTAGAGTTTGACCAAGATAAGGATAGAAATCGACTATTGTCCAATTTGGGGCTTGGACATAATTGTATTGCTATACATTGCAAAAATACGTTACAAGTACTGTACATTCGTTCCTTACTAGTCGCCCTACTAGAACTCCTTACCGTTACCGTTACCGGCACATGGAGAATCAAAACGTGCCTATCGTATTTGTCAAGCTCTTTTAAATGAAGGTAGCCGCCCACGGGGTGAAGTAACTTGGAGTGGTTAGATTTGAAGAGGTTATTTTCCTAAGACGAAAAGTCTGAGGAAACCCTCTGTTTTATCGCAGAAATGTGTTCCAATCTTCCTTTGCCCCTTACTTTTCTTTTACATTATTAGGTTCCGCTTGTATGAGTCCCTAGAGTTTTTCTAGCCTCCCTAACACCTTTGGATTTACTGAAGACTCTTCTAAATATTTTCTGATAGATTCGCAGTTCTGTAGGCCATTCTATTGGTGTTTGCTTGTTTCTAAACTTTATTCTGGTAAACAGCATTCAGGGAGAGGTTGCAGGCATTTGATACCTTAATCCTTCCTTATTCTATCACGCAACCCAGTTCCTCTACTGTAACTGGGGGCTTACGAGTTCACTTTTATTTGCCTCAGTTTGTTCTCGTGATTTCTAAAGAGATTACAGAAAGTATCGTGAATGTCGAGATAAAGGGTCAAGTATATGATGAAGAAACACTTCCGTCACTGACCGTTTGGTGAATAGAGACAAGAGCCATTTCTAGCACTTTATCTTATTTTTCATAAAAAATTTGAGCTTTTGTCAATGTTTCAAACTAAGGGTTTAATGTTTTATAAATATTCAAAAAATGGTTCGCCTCTTTCGTTTTCATTGAGCCTTTATATTTCGGCACATACATACGTTGACACCAGCTAGATTTTGTTCTTATATTGTGAAAGTAGAGATATATTTAAATTACCTTCAAGTATTTAAATTACTTCTAAATTCTTTTCCTAATGTTAGGTGTAATTTTATCAGTCTTTCCATAAAATATAATTTTGACCCTCTCGTTATCCACAAATCTTGGATAAGAACTAAATTTAGATTTTGCCAGTATAGTCAAGGGATCTGTCGAAATAGCTTTGTTGAGTATTCAAAGCATCTTGTATCGTTTAATCCTATAATTTGGGCGAAATATTCGATATAGCCTGTTTTGGGTCCACACTTGAAGGACGTTGTTGGTGTCCATTACTAACTCTCCAGATTCGTTGCGAAATTTTTATACGTGGTTGGAAATCTGTATATATCTCATTTATGTTGCTATATCTATATACCTCTAAGATTCCAATTGTCAATGTTAAGCACTCGTTGATTGTGCCATTATCGTTTTTTCTGGCTGCATAGCCAAGTGGAGAATTTATTCGCGGTTATGTAGTCATTATGTGCTTGTCTTGTATTTTGGGATAAATTTCGCTGCGAATTGCTTTCAAGCAATCGTCGTCCAACCAATTATTTTAGTCCTCCGTAAAGTTTGGCCAATTTTTATGATGATGCTTCTGTAACTGCAGTTTTTATGATATTCTACTAGGCTGGTTTTCATGAATTCCTGATAAGAGTATTCTCACAATTGGTTCGGGTAAAGTGATTGTTGAAAGCATCATTGTTCCAATGCAAGGTTAGTTGGAAGCGATGTATGTTGTTGATAAACGACGTGTATTTTGCCACTACAAAGCAGAGATTGGAGTCGATCCACGTTTTGAAATCATTGATACTGAAGAAATGACTTTTGGATATGAGGATATGGTCAATTTGATTATCCGTGTTCCCGTCGTTTAATTCCCATGTACTTTTATAAATGCATTTCAGTGGGAAGTATGTGCTGGCACCAACCAAATTATGTTTTAAAACTAATTCGGTGGTGCGCGTTCCTGTGTTGTTTGAAATATGAAGTATGGAGTCCGGCCGAAGGTACTACGATGCATTTTACTAGTTGATATCATGCTTAGATATTATGCCTCTCAGTAGGCGCGGGAACGTTTATTACTGTTAAAATAGCGCGCGTGAAGCCTGAGTAAACAAATCCGAACGATATCGGTTGTTTATTAGAAAACGAACTACAAATTCGTATTTGCTATTATTATTGCCTTGGCAAAGCGTATATCCAAGGTGAATATCAACGATGTTATTGCCGACTATATAGCCGTGCTTCTTGTAGCGCCAAGGGATCGCGCCCATAATGCAATGGCTGTTCGAAGAGTTGATGGAGATTACTCGTGCTACTCTCACGTTTAGCCCACCAATTGTACGTGGTAGTTACCGGTGCCCACCACTAGGAGGCAGTGTGAGCACAGATCTAGCACAAAAAGCAAGACTTTCGAATTTCAACAATATTTTAAAATTTTCATTTTTCCATTAAAAATGGCAACGCTAACAATTGGCACCGTATTTACGTAAAATGTACAAGTGTTTCTAAAAGTTTGATTTACTGTACTAAACGATATACATTATGTCTGACAAATAGCCTGCATATAGTATGTCTCTTTTAACTGATTTTATTTAGCTTGTCTTTTTCAACGGTACCTCTACAAAATCTCAAATCAAAGAATTTCGAAAACATAAAATACCAAAAATAAAAAGTAATTAAAATCCCGATTTCACAAAATTTTGAATGCTCAAGATACCGACTAACAAAATACCGAGTCCACATAATTTCAAGCTGAACAAATTGCATACAAACAGTTTTTTGAATAAATTGAATATTGGACCAATATGGAATCCACATTGTCGACATTTCTTTGATAACTGAGCTACATACACGGAATAAATTTTGTTCTGGTGTTACTTAAATATTTTTAACGAAACCAAAACCAATTGAGGTTCCAGTATTGAATATATACAATACTTACCGACTTTTTCGTGTACCTACTTCATGGGATATTCCCTCCGCGAGTGCCGCTTATCGTACTTTTACAATCGTCAACATGAAAACTACTAACCAAACGGCACAGTGGTTAAATCTTGAATTGGGAGGTATCGTCCTCAAATCTTGATAGGGGCGGGATGCAAACGGAATTTTTCATGACCCCCTGTTGGAGTGCATAACTCATGGGCCGACTCATCTTCCATGTGAGCACTATAGGCCGGCATGGAGCTCTGCAATGTGCAGATCCATACGTCCTCGATTTGGCAGGCGACTGCGTAAGGTAAGGATGTGAAAAACGGACCGCGAAAGAGCTGCTTCTTCTCCAGAACAGATGGCAAAGATTAAGTAATAATCAAAAAACATGAAGAATGAATTTCGCACGAAATTATACGACAGTTATTTAGAAGACGAAAAACTTAAACTATTGAACTATTGTGACACAACTATTGAAATGTAAGTTATTTTTATTTAAATTTTGGAATTGTTGTAGAGTTTTAATTTTAAAAATTAATTGAGATGAAATAACGATACGGCTAATGATTGGAAAATAATAATTAGTAGGATTTTCGAATAACTGATAATATGTATTTTCGATTCTATGTGATTGTTCGACATTGTCAAAAAATAAAAAACACTGTCGAAAATTTCATAATATACTCCCAGAAATGCGAATTTCGAAAAAATCCCGAATTTTTAAAATAAAACCTCGCGCTAGGAGTTTGTAGCGTTAGGATTTTATTAAATCAAAATTTTTATTTGTCGAGATTTTATTTCTTCACGAAATTTTTAAGGCGGGATTTATTCTAGGTTTTGTAAATCAGAATTAATTGCCATAACCGTTTTAGACCAAACTATACTCTAAACAAATATAAACAAAATATTTTGACGCTATACCTTTTTTGAATAAATAGACATCTGGCAGTAGAATGGTTTAAGTTTTACAATAAACACAATCTAACGGGGGGCCCATCTAGCGTTTGCAATTTAGACTACCGGTTATTTCGAGTATGACAACATTTACGTCATTCGTGTTATGACAGAAAATTAGTATAACGGTTAATATTTACAAAAATGGGTCGCGTTACATATGAACAAAATTGGGAAATATTCTTAATAAATCTTCTTTTCCTACGAAACTCATTTTCATCTCGGAGACTACGTCAACAAGCAAAATAGTCGCAGAAAATCCACGCGTAACCATGAAAAACCGATGTATCCACAACGAGTGACTGTTTGGTGTGGATTTTCGACCGGCGGCATCGTTGGTCCCTTTTATGGAAATGAGTAAGGAGCCGCCCTTACTGTCAATGAGGAGCGTTACTGGGTCATATTAAGTTAGTTTTTGTTACCCAGAATTCAAGAGGAGGATAACCATAACATTTGGTTTCAACAGGATGGCGCAACTTGCCACACAGCAAACGCAACAATCGGTATTTTGCACACTGTCTTCGGAGATCGAATAATCAGCCGTAGCGGAGATGTCAATTGGCCACCACACGGCTGCGATTTGACTCCGTTGACTTTTTTTTGTGGAGATCCTTTAAGGATAAGTTCTACGCTAACCATCCAGAGGCTAACCAAGACTTAAATATCAAATCGAAGTTGCCATTCTTGAGATAGGAGGGTTAAAATTGGGTTAACAGAATGGGGTACTGTAAGGCCAGCCTTGGAAGTGATTTGAATGAAATTCTGTTCAATACTTAATGGCAATGTATACTCTTTGAAAAATATTCATTCGTCTTTAAATTAAAGCCAAATTGAATTGCGTTAGATGGGCCATCTTTATAAGTAAAGGGTTTTCCAATAAGAGGTTTCAGTTTGATATTAAAAAAATCGAGTATTTTTTAAGAGAAATCAATGAATGTTTGTTTCATTGTAAAGAGGAAGGTATGCCATTAACATTTGAAAACGATATCAGCCGACGAATTCCATCTTTAAGGTCTTGAATCGATTGTGGAGCATTGGCATAGACCTTATCTTTCACCTGGCCGAAAATACCATGTTATAGAAATAACACGTTAAGGAAACATTTCTTGCAAAATTGCGATTGTTTCCTCGCTTTCCTCGAAAATAAACGTTGTCCACATCAATACCTTCCAATTCCGGCCGGTCCAATCACAACGCCAGTCCAATAACCGCACCAAACAGTGACACGTTGAGGATGGAGACTCTTTTCAACAATCATTCTTGGATTTTTTGAGCCCCAAATGCGACAATTCTGCTTATTAACGTAGTCTCCGAGGTGAAAATGGGCCTCATCACTGAAGAGGATTTTTCGATAAAAATCCGGATCATTTTGATGCATTTGAAGGACCCAACCAGCGAAGATACGACGTTTATGGTGAACAACCGGCTTGAGTTCTTGTGTTAACTGAACTTTAAAAGCCTTAAGTCCTAAGTCTTTATGCAAAATACGGTGTAATGTCGTTTGCGGAATGTTTAATTCCAAAGATCGACGAGGAATCGACAAACCTGGGTTTTCATCAACACTACGTGAGCGACGCACACGGTTTCGATTCTTCACATCACTATTTTTTCCCAACAGCTCAAGTTTTTCCACCAGTTTCACTATTGCTGGCCGAGAAGGTGCTTCACCACCACCCAAAAGTGCTTTAGTTTTGCGAACTGTGACTGCAAAATTTTCACCATTTTTGTAGTGAAGTTTAACAATTTCAATGCGTTTTTGAAGCGTGTATCGTATCATTTTTAGTAATGGCGTAGTTTTTACTTCTCAAATTTCAAAAGATGACAGCTTCAAAATTGACAGCTGCCCAAATAGCAGGCTATTCAAAATGAAACCTCTTATTTCAAAAACCCTATATAATTAGACAAAAAACTTAAAATTGGCACAAACAGGAATAATTATAATATTTAAAAAATATACTTATGTTTTAGAAACCAATATCTGTTTGTACTAGTAAGTTTTTATAAAGCCAGAATAGTTCCACTAACAGCAAATATTTTGCATACTAAATAGGCACAGAGCTCCTGTTAACTGTTATACAATATCGACCACAAAACTGCTTACAAAAAAATATCATTTAACTTGAGTATTCAACTCTATAAGTCTCAGGCTCAGCCTATGTATACTGATGGTTTTGATTCCCTTTTATCTTCAAATTAATTAACCGCTGTTATTTAATACGTGAATGCGGTTGAGCTCGAGCGAATTGGAGGCACATAATATCTAGTTTTACACAATTTTGTTACTGTTTTGAGTGAAACAGATGTACGAGTACGAAACTGACCCGCGCCTAATGATACAATAAAATACTCTTAAATAAGATTTTTTATAACAAGAAAAGTGTTATTTATCTAGATTTTTCAATAAAAACTTCATTTCGGTTTCAATTTTTCGATTTTCAAAACCACGACATAATAAAAAATATTTTATTTTTCTTATATACAACCTTAATGTTATATACTCGGAGTTGCCAGATCGAAGGAAATGTTAATCATAAAAAATAAAATCTGGCAACTCCTAAGCCAAACTATGTGCATGCCTTTAATATATTTATTTTGATTATTTTATTTTACACAGTTTCTTCTATTAGTTTTTTTTTACTTTATGCTAAATAATATTTATAATTTGTGTTTTTTTTTTTTAAAATAAATATTTCTTTGCATGGTAAAAGAAATAAAAAATATAAAATTATGTTACTTTCTATTTTTTATAATTTTGTCATCATTATCATATTTTATTTTATCGTTCTCAAAATTTTTTAATTTAATTATTATTATTATAAAGTAAAAATAATTAAAAGAAAATGAAACACAAAATTCTCTCTCATTTCGATGTTACAATAAAAAAAATTCTATCGCACTTGAAATATTACGTAATTTATTATACAAAAAAATTATTTATAAGTGAATTAATAAAAAAATTAGCACACAAAAAAATAAATAAATAAAAATTGGATCATATAATCTTTACCATGGTCCGCTGGTATCTCGATAATTTAATCTTATAACCAATCAATCTAAATTAAATTCGTTGAAAAAATTTCATCATCATTAATCTCTCAACAAAATCATAATTCCATAAACCTATGTACATATATAATTTGTTTTTTGTTTGATCTAATTTACTTCTGCTAAGAGCCAAATTTAAAAATATAAAAAACATAAACCAAAATTTTCGTTATCGACAAATTTTCATGTCACTAATCTTATAATTATTTTATTTTATTTAAAAATAAATTTTCAGTTTTCTTTTGTTAATTGAAATTATAATTTTTTTATGTTTTTGTTTTATTGTTTTTCTTTTGTTAATTTTAATTAATATTTCATTTGGGTCAAAACCAAAAGAAAAACAAAGCTTTATTTTGAGATAAAAATATGAAGAAAGCTTTTCCAGAGCAATAAAATGTCATCACACAAATAAAATTTTGTGTAAGTAGTTTTTATTTTCATTTGACTATTATTTTAATTTAATTTATTTTATACTATAATATACAATATTTCTTTATGGCATGCTAATTGTTGTCTTAAATATAAAATAAAGCAAATAATAAGAAAACGAGCCCAATAAACACAAAAATATGGTGTCCCATATACTTTAAATCGTATATCACTAAATAAAACTGGCATCTTATTATGTGCATGTATTGTTTTGCTATAATACTAATACGATCAAATAAATAGAATGTTGCAGGATAATAACGTAATAGAATCATTATTACGAACTAAAATGTATATATATATATATATACGAGAATAGTCTTTATAATCCCTGAGAGCAGATTCTAAAAGTATAAACAAATTAACATCAAATTGGATATTTTAGTTTAAAATTTATCAACTAATAATTTGTACTTATATATATTTTTTATATTGATTTCTTTTTTTGTATTCTGTGTGTCCAAACTAAAATATACAACTTTCTAAAACTATAAACAATTTTCTATTAACTATTTTATATGGGTGTGAAAATTTATACTATTAATCATTTTAATATAGTCTGCTACCGGTCGCCCGGTTGTCGCTTAATAATTAACGATCTATTTTAAATTTCACACCCGTATTACGTTTAAACTTTTTTGTTTTATTCACATTTCTCATATATTTTGGTTTGCTTTTTTTAGTTATTTAATTATAATTATAATTTAGTTTTTAATCATCATTAGAGACGAAAAATAATAATTCTTAAAAAAATAATAATAATTTAAATTAATAAATAGTAATATTTTTTTAAAATAAGACCACCGCAAAAAAAAATAATAAAAATTTTTCCGTTCTTGAAAATGAAAAAAAAGATTTAGCAAATCAAAAAAAAATATTCAAACTGTAAAATAAGAAAATACATTTTCATGTTTTATTTTGTTTGTGATTTTGTTATTTTTTATTTTATTTTATTTTCTCCTTGTTTATTTTATTTTTATGCAAATTTACTTTATTTATTTTTTTGTTATTTATTTTTTTAATTAAATTTGGTTTTTAGAGATATTGTTTCTTATAAATTATTTGTATTTAGAAATTTTAAATTTAACGAAACAATTATCAGAGAGTCGAACCAAAAATAATTTTTTTAGTTGACACTAGTGTATACTACATAAAATTGTTACATGTTTGCATACTTTAAAATATTTAATAATTATTGTATTTCTGGTGGAAAACAGAATCATTTGGAATTGTAATGAATTATACAACATTTTACAAACAAAACGTAATTATGTTAAATTTATCAAAATTACAACACGTAGGTATTTAATGTACAATATAACACGAACATACATATTTTATTTTGATAAACGGGTAGGTACATTGGATTTGATTTTTAATAGGCAAATTTTTAATCAACTAAGGCCACTATTAAAAATTTATTATTTTTAAATTTCTGATGACCTTAATTCAAATTATGTCTCCAAAAAAAATTGTACTCAATAGTTTTAGAATTTTAAATTGCTAGGCGTTTTGTTTGAATATTAATGCTTCACTAAAATATTTTAACTTTATCACATATTTCTTGCTTCCTTTATTAAATATTCACAGTTAAACTTATCACAAATTAATTATGTACAGTTGGGCAAAACGAATTTATAGTAGATATTGAATGATCACAAATTGTTCAAAGTATCTATTTTCTATGTATATGGTTGGGATTTGGTTACGTTTAACTGTTACGTTAACATAGTACATTCAAAAAGCGCAGCATCAAAGTATTATTTAAATTTGTAAAAGGTTTTGCAATTTAATATATAATTATCTAAAGTGTACTTCGTCAAGAACTCAGCTTAGCAAAAAGAAAATTACACTAGTTTCAATATGCTTAAACATCTTGACCGTAACATAAAAAAGGACCTAGTCGGTTTTTTAACGAAAAGCCATATTCTATAACGCGTATTAGATGCAGTTTTGAATAATCTGCATCGAATCCAGTGTCAAGTTTCTTTAATTTTTTTAAAACCGGTGTGATGCTTTAAATCTTATTATACATAATTTTTTTATACACTTAGCCCATTTTCGTAAATATCGAAAAATAAAATGTTCGAAAAATTGATGACAAAGTGTCAAAGGCATTTTTATTTATGTAAACGATATTAATAAGCAAATTTAATTCGTTGATTCCCAATGATTTCCTTCGAACCCAATGTATTTTCTTACCTAATTCTCACTCTAAAATAAAGAACTAGGGGTTTATTTTAACTGGTCTTTTGTGAAAACATCGTCGAATTGATCGATGTGATAAAACGTCGAAAATACAATTTAAAAAACAAAATCGATTGTTTCATTGTCCAGTTGGATATTCAACTAAAATGTGATGTTGTAAAATCGGAAGCGCCTGTTGAATTAATTTATTTATTGCATTATTGATTATAGTTTTGGTCGAAATAAAATTATCGCAAAATAAAATAGGTAATCAAAAACAACAAATTGAGAAAGCAATTTATAAATTTTTTCACTTTCTTGTCATTCCTGCAAAGTAGTCAAAATTATCGAAATTCGACCATAAATTTCTCTTTTATTTTCTTGTATATTAAACTCTAAGAGAATAATTGTTGTTGCCATACTCAATTTTTTTCTCAATTTTCTAAAATTTTAAAGTAATAAAAATGAAGTTGCATTAATGCTTGTATAAAATCATGATCCTCCAAGTCAGGCCTTCGACATTTTTGAAAGTAAAAATATTTTTTCGGCTAAATGAGTACAAATTTGATCATAATTTACTATTTTTATTCGTTGTATGCCTTAAACTCCTAGATAATGGTTGCAGCTGCTAATTTTCAGAATTAAAGGAAATAATATAATTATTTTAATATTTGAGTTAAAATCTACTTTAATGTATTAAATGTTATATTTACCAAAACTTTATTTTTAATCCTCATACTACATCTATCCTGCTCCTCAACGTTAAAACTCCCAATTGGCTTGTGCCCAAATGGATAAGGATATGCTCGAAGGAATATCGAAAATTTTAATTTTGAATGTTTTTATTCAATTTAAAATTTTGAAATAACGATTATCACGATTATTATACTTGAAAATTTTTAAAAACAAAAATACTGATTTCGCTTAGATTTGCTATTTATGGGATTTGCTATTAATATCAAAAAAATAATCGAAAAATATCGTTTTTTCTTCGAATTCGGTATTTTTCGGAACGGGATCACCACCCCAATTAGCCGCGGAAAATATAATCGATCTATCAAAATGACGAATACTATTTTGTCAAACAATTAATAACCGTAAAGAAACAAATCGAAAGCGTAAATAAAATATCGCAATGAATATAATTGTTTTGAATCCTTTTTCTATCCTTCCAGTAATCCAATGCTAAGTGACTTTGGGGAGTTCCCGGTTTTAGTACAGGATTTAAAATAAAAAAAACCTCAAGGTTTCGTAACATTTTTGCGCATAGTAAATCAATGTTAAGCGATTTTGGGAAGTTTTAATTTTAGTATGAAGATTGGGAATGAAGGTTGGTTCAGGATAAATAAACATTGCCCCATAAAACCTCAACTCAAAAAACAATTTCTTTTATATTTCTCAAAATTATGAATAGTGAAAAACCAGGGGCCTGGGGCAGCGGCCCCATAGCGACTTCGACGTTGAAATTCGATGGACAACCCGATATTATTGTTTCTATTATTTTTGTTCGATATTTTCGATGTTGATTAAATTTTTTCGAAATTTAACTTCAATATTTTCGTTTCGATGTTTTCAGAATCTTGCGCAAGGATGACCGAGAAATGAAACATTTTTGTTGTTTTCAACTCCTATACGAAAAAAAGGAACTCCCCAAAGCCGCTTATTATTGGATTACTATGGATTTAAATGACAGAAAAATTATTTGAAATATTAATAAATTAAATATTATGTTTTATTAATTAAAAAAAAATTTCAATCAACAAATTTTCGAACATTTCATTTTTTAATGTTAACTTTTCGATAAAAAAATATTTGACCTCTCCCTAAAACGATATTACTATTTCTGCTAAATGAGGCGATCCCATTTTCTGTCATTTTTGCGAAAAGTAGATCAATGTTAAGCGACTTTAGGGAGTTGGTTATTTTAGTATTGTATTTTTAGGTGGTTAGAAATAAAAGTTTGAAAAGAAGGATTGAAGTAAAATTAAACATTTAACTTATAAGACGTCTATTTTTATTCAAATATTAAAACAATTTTAAGCTACTACACGGCAACCATTCTGTAAGAGTTAAAGATATACAACGAATTAAAGCAACAATTTCTTACCGATTTTTGACTAACGTGTGATATTGTGGGATGATTGACCGTTTGCGAAAACAGCGATACGAAAATATCGAAGAGCATAACGTCGAAAAACAAACTTCCATTTTTTCGTCGAATTTGTGATTGAACATCGCTATATTTTTAAGACTATTTTAATTCGTTCTTTATTTTAGAGAATGGGGCTGCCCCAAATATTTAAATAACAAAATATTGATTTGTAAAAGGCGATCGCCTCATTAAACCGACACAAAATATCGATTTACTAAAATTAATCGAATATTTTATTTTGTCAAAAATTTATATTCGACAATAAGATAGAAATGAAGAGTGGATCAGGACAAACAAACATTTACGCATTAGAATTTAATTTTTTATTCAAATGCATGTTAAATAATTTTATTTATATTTCCCAAAATTATGAAATTAAAATAGCGTGATTTGGGGTGCCAGTAGCCATTCTCTAACGTAAACGACAAATTAAAATAACCTTACAAATAAAGCGACTTGGACGAAATTCGATAATAAATTCGATGAAAAAACTCCAAGTTCTGCATTTCGGTTATTTAAAGGATTTAATTTAGATTTTAAAGGACTTCGTTTGCTCTCAATGATAATAGCGAGTGGACATAGACATTTAAAAATTGTAAATATCGCACCAGTAACCGCCTAGACGAATAACCGCCTAGACGATTAACCGCCTAGACGAATAATCGCTTAGACAAATAGTTGTATGTCTTTTGAACCATTTCGGTTAGTGCTACGATGTCCAAAATTGTGTAGGTTTCTCGTCAAAGCTCAAAGGCCAATTCGGTTACTTTGAAAAGTGCGCTTTGTCTTATGTGAGCATTGATTTCATTTATAACATCTGGAAGTAGGAATCGTAGAAGGGGGTATTAGATCGTTTAAATCTAAGCTTCAGCATGCCCATTGAATAAACTTCAACAACGCCATCTTATCTATCGCAACTTTTCCTCTTCCCAAATTGTAGCCACCACTTTCACCAAAAAATCCTTTTGTTTTCTAATTTCTGTAATGATATCTTTTTTTCTAACTCGTTCACTGATACCGAGAAATATAATCCTCGGTTTCATTTCATTCGGAATTCTTACCTCATAATTGTCGTTCTATTTTTCATTAATTGTTTTTTCTTTTCTGAATCGAAATATTACAACACCATCAGCAGTGTTCCGAATACCTCTATCTCAGCCTTGATATCCTCCTTCGTAATTGGTAGGGATTAGTTTTTAATACTCCAGCATAAGATGGTACATCAGGGTTCATATTGTTTCCTTTGATAATGATTTTGATTCCCTCAGCACAATTTATTTGAAAGAATTGTCCTGAGATCAAACATTTTTCTTTCCAAGTAAAAAAATTTATTTTTCTTTTGATCGCAATCAATCGATTTTGAAAAATCTCAACATTTCTCAACATTTCGGGATGTTTACAAACACATAAATAATATTAACAATATTAACGTCAAAAGTATAAACATAAACAAGAACCATTTATTTATTTGCGGATGAGAATTTGTTGTGACTAGTTGTGCTTGTGATTTTAACCTCAAAGTAATTGTTTGTGTATTTTATGTTATAATCGTGAACACAATAAACTGTCAATAGACAATTTTTGACATTTTTTTTTGGTCAAAAGAACAATGAAACGTCAATTTTTTTGATGTTCTATACATCAAAAATTCATCGATTATAAATCGAACTGTTTAATGACATGGATTAATATCAATTGACATTTATTTTGGCATGACGATTGTCGCGTTTTTTACTAGTGCGCGATAGATGTATCCGGAGACTGCTCCAATTTTTTGGAACAAAATTTAAATGCAACTTGTTATTTATAGAAGGAATTGAGTATTTTTAGGACCAAAGTGCATTTTTTAATTTAGCTGAGTATCCAAAACATGAAGAAGCATGAGAAAAGATGGACATTTATTTAGATCCACCTATTTATACGGAGCCGCTATCGGGAGCTCGTTTCTACTTGCTGGGAATTTCAAACAGGAAATTGATTCTTCCTTTAATCGTTGAAAATGGAGCAATCTAAATGTTTGTTTATAAGGTCATGTCAAACTACTGTCAATATCAATACAAGATGCCAATTTTTATATGATATTGTAATACACATATTAACTAAACTAAAAAAAAATTCAGAAATTGAAGGAATAGAAAATGTGGCTTAGTTATATAATTATTATTATGTCCTTAAAATTCCCTTTTTTGTATTTATAAAGAGAGATTATTTTAAATATGGAGCATAATGAAGAATTTTATAAACAGACCGTTTTTGTTGACAATTCTAATTTTTGGCTTGAGAAGTAGAAAAGTCTAGCTGGCAATTCGAAACGTCACATAATTGAGTGAAGCATTCATACAGTTGCATTCAAATCGATTGTAAAGATACAATACAGATGATAGAGATAGTTGCAACAGACAATTTCCCAGTCGGCGTCGTGATTCCATCACTTCAAAAAATCAATCGACGTCCACATTTGATTTCTTTCCTCGTTTCTTTGTTTATTGTTTATGTGTGTAAAATTATGATTCGTATAGTAAAAAAGGTTTATTTTTGTTGCGAAAACTGCTTCCTTAGTGGAAAAAAAATATTTTTTCACCAGAAGCGAAAGTTAACCTAAAAGTAACCCGACAAATTAACAAAGTGACCTTGAAATATTTTATCTTTGTAGTAGTGCGAGAATCAGTAGAATCACAAAATAGTTGCTGAAACAAGAATTACAAATTTCCCCGCCGCAACATTACTTTGTAGGTAAAGAGGAAGGAAACGGGGAAAGAATCACGATGAAAGTATCAAAATGTGGAACAGCGGAATAGAGCATTCCGGATAGTGAATAAAAACACAGCAGCTCCAAACAAGAATTCAGCTTGCTGCGTTTTCAATTTTGAAAGTAAGAAAAATTTATTTTTTGAAATTTTCCAGCAAGTAGAAGCCGGCTCCCAATAGCGGGTCCCTATAAAGAAGTGGATTTAAAAAATGTTGTACCTTTTTTTAAGTTTTATGGACACATAATTGAATTAAAATATGCAGTTTGGTCTTAAAAATACTGACTACTGTTCACGAACATTCTCTGCTTCGGATACATCTATCAGACGCTAATAAAGAAACACGACAATATTTCGCCATTAAAATTTGGGTTTGTGGTTTATCCTGGCTATCTTAAATTTAAAAATTTCGGTTGTATTTTTACGTTTTCTGCTTTACAAAAGCTTTGGTATTTGTTCGTGCAATTATGGTCAGTTCAATTTACTCTATATGTGATAAAGTTGAAAGAAACATTTTTTCTTATTAAGTATACTACGTAATTTGAATCCATTAAAAGTGGGTGATTCAAAAGGGCCCATTATATTTCTTAGGATAATTTCACTAAAAAGAATGTTATATTAAAATAATTAATTTAATGTGAAATTTAAGTTAGAAAACTAATATTGCTTTAATTATTTCTAATTTGATAGGTATGCACAAATCTATCGACGCTGACAGGATCGTATTTTATTATGAATAGTTTATTATTGCTTTGATCTAGTTTCCTATTTCTAAGAAGTAGATGATTCTCCTCGAAATATATTTAACATTTCACCTGACAACAAAAAATTCCAAATTATGTACGAATGTAAACCCAAAGGATTACACCATTCTTGCATTCCTATGAAGCACTTTATATATTATAAGTTAACTATTAAACTTAGCTAAAATCATAATTAACAATTCGACTCTCTGTACAGTGTATAAACCATTGATATTTTTGATATTCTAGAGAAATTTAATTATTTTTACTTTTATAATAATACATAGCGCAATTCTTTCGTTAAATTTAAAATACAATACAATAAAAAAAGATTTTTGACGAAACTTAATCGGTAACGAAGGCCCTCTTTAAAATAAATGTTAAGATATTCGATAAAAATCTGAGAAATGCACAAAACTTTTTTCTTAAGTTTTCCTAATTTCATATTTCCTTCATACCTTGAAACTTTTATTCTTTAATATATTTATACTTTTATTCCACAACATTATTCTACAACCACTATGTGTTACTTATTCTATTTTCTACATCTAAGAATCACACTAAGAAAAAATAAATCAAAATGTATTACAATATTAATTTTGTAAAATGGGGGTCCTTTACGTCCGTTAAAGTGTTCGGACAAAAAATTTTTTGTAGTTGGAAAAAATTTTCTCCGATAGATGAAAAAAATTTAAAACACGAAAGAAAATCGAAAAACCAAAAAAAATTTCAGATGTACAATTATGAGATGGGTGGAAGTGGGACAACGCCAACCGAATTTTACAATCAAATTTATAATAGTGGACTGTATCCCACAAACACATACGAAACAACTATTGGAAGTGGGGGCTATGGAAGTATAAGCGGTATTACCGGTGCAACGTGTAATTATGGACTTGGACGAATTTCACCTTTACCGAAAAGGCGATATAGCATTGGTGGACTTCCATCATACGATTATAACCCGACGACCGGTTTATTTTCATCATTACAAGTTCAGCAACACCAACAATCACAAACGAATATTACAAATTTATTAAACGAAACTTCGAAGTCGATAACACGTGCATCCCAAATATTAAGTCGTGGCTTATCAGGTAGCTTGACCGGAATAAATTGCGGCCTAACGAGCGGTATTGGTTCAAGCTATCCAACGTTAAATAATTACGAGAACAGTTTACTGAATCAAATGTCTTCGAATTTTTTATCACATCCAAATATAAATCAAATCGGAACAGCGATCGGAAGTGGAACCGGAACAACGTCATCAGCGCCAAATTTTTACCATCATAATTTTAGTCATAATTCTAGTTTTAATAAACCATCGTCGGAATATTTGTATACTTCAAAACCTATTTATAGTAATCAGTACTATCCAAAATATTCAAATTATTTAACCTCACATCCAATATCGTCATCATCTTATTATAATACATTACCTCATCATCATCATTCTTCATCACAAAGCCATTCACAGTCACATCGTCATCATCATCAAACACAACCCCATCATCCTATTCTATCACAATCATCATCCAATCTGTTATCACATGGTGGCGGTAGTGGTAGTGGTGGTGTTGGCGGTTATTTGAATCAACATTTTGACCATATTCATCATCCTACTTATCATCATCCATCATCACATTCTTATTTAAATAGTCATCATAATTATCCGAAATTAGATTTAGATTTTAAACCTGCCGAAGCTAAAAGACAAGTAAGTTTTAAATTTGATGTTGATACCTTATCAATTGATTAAAAAAAACGTTTAGTGTATAATCCCTTAAAAAATGTAATTCTACATAATGTACAGAATGGACCACCCCATCCATCCACCCCCCCCCCCCCCCCCCGAGTATTATTTAATCCAGTTTATTATTAATTATTATTAAATCACATTATTTAGTAGGCGTACACTCGACAATCATCCTGCATCTATACCTGACAAATGCTTAAAATTCATTTAGATTTTGTTTTTTATGCCAACTACTTAGTTTCTTACATCATTCTAGCATTCAGTTTGCTATTCCATTCTGTATGTATTCCACTATATATGTATTTTAAACAAAAAAATCTTCTGGTGCTAATCGACTGGATTCTCAAGAAATTGATGATTTGTGTTCAAAAACCTAAAAAATAGTAAATTAAAAGTCAATTTCACTATAAACCGACACACAATACTATAAATTAAAATAACGAATTTTAATGTGTGCCAAACAAATTAAATCAAATTAATTAATTAATTCGTGGTTGTATAAAAATCTTATTACAAACTAAAGACTGACGTTTAAATGTTTAAAATTAAATAAAAAAATCATCAATTTCTTACAAACTAAACAAAACAAAAATTTCCGAACATCGAAATTAACAAATGAAAATACAAAAATTTAGAAAATACTTATAATTATTAATCTACAAGTCAATTAAGTAATTATAATGTAAAAAATAATATTTTAATAATTTTTCGCTCAAAGTTATAATAAATTAATCGTGATTAGTTATTATATTTATATAAAAAAAAATAAGATAATATTTTTTTTAGCAAAATGTAGAGAAATATTTATTTTATTTAACAAAACAAAAGAAAAACTATAAAAGCTGTGTTATATAATATTTAAAAGATTTAAATAATATTTTTAGATAGAAATTTTATTTATTTATTTTTATTTTTTTATTACAAAAAAACATAGATTTTAAAATTTTTCACATAAAAAAAATAAATAAATTAAGTAAATATGAGAAAAAATGAGAGAGAATTTAAAATTAATAAACAAAATGCATGCAACCAAAAAAAAACAAAATTAATAAATTTTAAAAGCTTTAATTATAAATAATAATAATTATTATTAATTATTGAGTAGGCACTTTTCAATTAATTACATATTTATTATTATTCTTATTAATATTTATATACACACAACAAGCAATATTATTATAAATTAATTATTTTGCGGCTTATTAATGTTTAAAATTAATTCACAAATTTTTTTTGTTCTCTATTTTCTTTCATTTTTATATTGTAAAATTTTGAAGTTGGATGAATTCCGATTGGAAATACAAAGACGAGATCAAGAAATTTTAGCAATGGCCGCTAAAATGAAAACTCTTGAAGAGCAGCATCAAGTAATTTTAACAATTATTTTAAAAAAAATACCAACAATTCTACTACTTTGATAATGAATACTGCACACATACACTTACAGATACAATAATAATTAAACTGAAATAATCATGATAATTATGTATTTAAATTTATATTAAAATTAATTTTATTTATTTTCTAATTATAGGACTATCAGAGGCATATAGCAGTACTAAAAGAATCTTTAGTTGCTAAGGAGGAACATTATAATATGCTTCAGTCTGATGTCAGAAACTTTTTACAAGCAAATGCAACGATACAACACCCAACAATTAATCAATTTGTATTGCAGGTGGAGGAATTACGGGCTCGGTTAGAAGAAAAAAATCGTTTGATCGAGAAAAAGACTCAAGCTGCTGTACAAGCGGTACAGGAGCGTAATCGTTTTTCAAATGAATTTAATGAATTAAAGGATCATATGGAAATTAAAGATCGTAAAATTAATGTATTACAAAGAAAGGTGAGTTGCGTTTATAAGAACCAGTGGCAGATTATACGAAATATTTTAAAATGATGTGTGGTGTAGTTTTAAAATCAGTCTGCAATCGCATACGTCTCTTCACATCTTTAACTTGTAGAGTTTCTTTAGAAACAATTCATGAGACTCAGTCACCAATAACGAAAAACATCTAATATGAAATGTTCTAGATTTTCTTTTATTAAAATGGCTAAAAAATGCAATGTGCAGATGGTTCTACGTAAATCGGCCTTATAGCAGAACGTTCTCGATTTGACAAAAAAAAGGCTGAACCCCAAACAAGGTTCCGCTCTCAATGCCAGGAGAGGTCTTGATGAGTTGGTGCTAGAATTAAAAATGAAACTACCGCAAAATGGGGTGCAATTGATAAAAAAAATTAAATGCACTTGGTTTTCGAACGTCTTAAAATAATGCACTTTTAATCAATTAAAAATTACGATGAGGATATCAACGATGGGTTTTAACTTGTTGTAATTTTAAGGTGTTGAGGTCAAAAAACGGCCGAAAATTTAGTAACTTTAGTTTATGTACACCCCAATGTTTTATCTTATAAATTTTCTTTGCGTTATAAGCTATATCAATATCGGACCGATTTTGAAATCCGTCAACAAACTTCTGAGATATTCCATATTCTTTTGGTGGAAGTGTCCTTAATCGCCCATTTTGCTTTTTCTGCCCAAAACACAAAAACTTTCTATATCTCTTTCGTCTACAGCAAACTTGAATACATAAAAGAGTTTCCCACCTTTTCCTATTATTTCTGCATGGTAGTGCTGTAAGAATTTAGTCAATTTCGACTGTTGATATATCAGATTCCACGATTTTAAAATTTTTTTGTTTCCATTGAACGATTTAAGTCCAAATACTCCATAGTGTTTAGTATCAAGAATATCCTTAACTACACAAATATATTTGAAATGAGTCACTGCTGAAATCACTGCTTTCTGAATTACTGGTTAAACTGTAACACTTTTGCCTGGAATAACATTAATTTTCTTTTTCACAGTTGCAATGGGGGGGTTTGATGCAACCCGTTGTGATTTTAGAAATGTCATCAATGGAGTTTCTAAAACAGCTTAGGGTTAAATCTGTAATTGTATCATACTTTTTGGGTATGAAAAGGATAAACTTCAGTAGAACCAAATTCGCTTTTCAAATTTTTAGAGTTGAGTTTTCTTCAATGTCAATCATTTCTTTATTATTCATTATCTTCAATGTTTTACTCAATAAAGAAGGGAAAACATGTTTTTGGAGTGTTTAATTTTCATTCAGACAATACTGTTCACCATACATATTTAAACGGTCTTAAGAAAGCTACAGCTAACGGTTCGCAAATGTGTGTAAAGTTTGGTGGTAGACATACAAACGCAATGTTGTGCTTTTAACAAAGGCATAGTACCCTGTTTGTGAAATGGGAATCAAGGTTGTCTTCAATTACTACCTTTCTACGTTCGAGTATTTTCGCGTGTGGTAAAAATTGGCTTTCGAACAATCTGTAAAGCAAGAAGCTTCCATCCATCCATTTGAAGTCCTGTCATACTATTCCTAGGCCACAACACCGTTCTATACTACAATACATGGATAACCCATAAGGACATTCTTGGTCCAGGCTTCCTACATTTTCTCACTTCTATATAATGAGTGACGACAAAGTTCGTGGTCTTTTTCGGGTGAAACAAAGAATTTTTTTATTTCAAATGAACTTTATTAAACCAAATATGTGCTATTTTGATCGATGACCTTTTGCCATTTTTCTGGTAGAGCCATGATCCCATCACTGTAGACCTTCTGTAGTTTAGAGGCGAAAAATCGAGACAACTCATTTTCGCAGGTCTCTATTGAATTTAATGAAAAACCATTAAGATGGTTCTGCATGGACCGGAAACAAATGGTAATCCGATGGTGCAAGGTCAGGACTATATGGTGGGTGCATCAAAACTTCCCAGCCAAGCTCTCCCAGTTTCTGCCGGGTCATCAATGCATGATTCCTTTCCAATCCCACCAAACACACAGCATTACCTTTCTGGGCGTCAATCCTGGCTTTGATACCGTTTGGGAAGCTTCACCACTTTGTCGTATCTTATCCACTTTTCATCACCAGATCTGCTTTAAAAATGGCTCGATTTCGTTCCGTTTCAGCAGCGTTTCGGAGATAAAAATCCGGTTCATTAAATTTTTAACTGTTAATTCATGTGGGACCCAAACGTCAAGCTTTTTTTTGTATCCAGTCATTTTCAAATGGTTTAAAACTGTTTTGTGATCAATATTTAGTTATTTACTAATTGCATGGCTGCTTATATGCCGGTCTTCTTTAATTTTCTGCGTAATTTCATCGACTTTTCCAGTGGTTGATCGACCAGAGCGAGATGCATCTTTGACATCCATATTTCAAGAACGAAAGCGCTTGAACCATTTCTTTGCTGCTGATTTTCATAAAGCACCTTCTCCATAAAAAGCACAAATATTTTCGCAAGCCTGAGCCGCGTTTTACTATTGTCGTAATAAAATTGTAAAATATATCGAATTTTTTCATTATTTACCTCCATGTTTAAAATGTAGTAACTTTTTATTCACTTCACCGATTTTAATGTTTTGTATGTCAAAGTACAAGTTAAAATATCACCTTTCAAACACACATAAGAATACGATACGATCAATGGTTACTAAGATATATGAATGTAAAGCCATGTACCGGGAAAAAGGCCACGAACTTTTTCCCCTACCTATTATTATATGCAATGGAAGCAACACACCAGATGCTAACCCACATATCATAATTGTTGTGGCCGATTTACAGTGGTTCAATAGTTTAACAGGATGTTTATTTCCTCGTCTAAATAATAGTCATTTCTTACCCGGTAATTGAAAATATGTAATGGAGGAAGTGATGATTTTACTCAACATGTTCCCATCTGTTGGGCTATCCTCGTTTGCCTTCTGATTCTTTTTTAGAGTATAAGCAAATTATCTATACCAGGATTCAATTCTGTAATAAATTGTTTTGCCCTACGACAGCTGGTTGTGTTTACCCATTGCTCCCTTATCAAACTTAGGAAGAAATGTGTGTTTACTATTAAACCACTATTAAAACAAAAGATAACATAATAACAGGTTCATATCTAAGAAATACAGAGCATGAAGCAAAACAGTCTAGTCTTGGCCATTATATCGATACGCAAAGAGTCAGCCAGCTTGAAAACAGAGCAACGGATACCAAAATTACCTGACGCTTTAAAGACATGCTATAAGCAGTATATCCCTACAGAGTAGAAAACTAGTGATTGAATAACATTTATTTCTAGTATTCACTAGTTCAACGTGATGAGAATTTGCCGGACCCATTGCACTTCAATCTAAAAGCAGGATAAGCTGTTTTTCTTAAACAAATAAAACTCTACAACCGAAAAAGGGGTAAATTGCGCCATCATAATGAGTCGAGTAGATAGAACAGCACCAGTTAAAGCCAAACACGCAATACTTGTAGGTGATTGAGTTTCACGCTCGCACATTTTAAGTTGTCTAGCGCACTTGTAAATTACGCACAACGTTTTCCTAGACAAAATCGCAAAAAACCAAAAGCTCTGCAACATTGTCAATATATTGCAGTCGTTTTTTGAAAGTTTAAATTCAAATTAATGTAAAATCGAAAAGACACCCAGATGCATGATGCAATCCGACTTGGTGACCAAGCTACCAAAGAGAGTAGGAATAATAAGGAACGTGAAGACTTGTACTGTTAATTATTGTTTAATGTCTGTCTATTATTGTTTAATGTAGCAGCTGAATAGTGTTTGGGATAAAATACTACTGTCTCACAATAGAAAATTGCATTTTTAATTACACAAAACTTCTTAAACTTCAAGTAAGTAAATAACATCTTACCTATCGTAATCGATTTCTAATACTCAGAACTCCCTCTCAGCAATTTTTATCAAAATCGTTTGAGTTGAGAAAACATTTTTTGTTGTATCATGACATCGGCAATCGAAATAGGATACACCACTCTTTGTTTATTGAAAATAGGATTACAATACCAATTCTGAATTTTCCTATTTCTTTCTTTTCTTTACTGATGGTTTGAAAAATGCATGTGATCTTATATAAATTAAACAACTCTTCTGTTGTATTAGAGACGTTTTTTTAATAAAAGCTCTAAGATTATCTGTTATTAGTATATTGTTATCAATATTGTGTCAATATTAAAAGTATTTTATTTGTCATCCACGATCATTAGTATTGTCAAAATTGTGTCATTCATAATCTGCATCTAGTCGGTGAAATCAAACAATGGGCGCGTTCAGAACCGCCAACTGTTGGCATCATGATTAGTGAAATCATCGTGAATTTGATTTCAAAATTGTATAGTACTAAACATTTCCATAACGTTGGCTTTGATTTTACTCAACATATGCCCAACTGTTGGGTGCCCTGAAAGCGCCCAATTATTCATACAAATATTAACGTCATTCCTTGTACAGGAGGTCAAGTCGCGTTCCGTAAATTAGTTTTTTTTTCATTATCAATCTATAGTAGCGTAACTGCTACAATTATTGGCACTGCCCTTATTTTGGTATAATTATTGGCACCAAGCACAACTTAGCCTTTTTCTCTCGTTGTATGTATCCTAGTTATATTTTTATGTTTACTAGGTAGTTTGTATTGTTTGTGCGTAATTTAAAATTCCTCTATGTTAAGTCACAATTGCTTAAGGGCAATTCAAACCTACTCGTTTGGAAATAAAAAAAACTTTTCCTTTTTATATTTTCACGTAAAGCGAATTTACTCCCATTTTCTATTTTTCTATTATTTCTAAGGCAATTTCAAAACTTTTAACGGAATTAATAACTTTGTTTGTCATCGAACTTCGTAGTATTTATCTGCTTTTTATTCATTGTTTGGTGTTTAAATTCAAAATTTTGTACCGTTTTTATTTATTTAATATCTGCAAGGTTTTTAAACAACCCTAACTCTTGGCAATTGTCAGAGTTCCTTCACTCAACGTAATATCCTTCATTCAATTGTGTATGCTACCGAAAAATTAAAAATTTTCAACGGAATCCATTTCTTCCTCAACAAACCCGTCTAGGGTACACGTCTGGGGTAACATTAACGATATTTTGTCCTTAAATTCTGTACAACATTATTAACAGTATTTTATCTTGAGTAAATATTTTAATTAGCGTTAAAGTTAGGCAAACTGGAAAGTTGATAGGTATATGGGTAATCTAGATTAGTAATATTAATAAAATATGTTCACCTTCTCAAACCAAAAAAAGCAAATTAACAAATCCGTCAAGAGGCACTGATATGAATCACTTTTAATAATGTGTGAGGAACACCCGTGAGATATACGGGGCGGTGGGGATAAAGTCTCCGATCCCGAAACTTTTATTTTTAATATTTATTCGATTATCTGAAAATATTTCAAAAATAAAAGAAATTTTGCCAGAAACTATTTTTGCGGGTTTAAATCTACGAGTATATGAATCTTACGAGTATTAGCCCTCAATTTAATGCAGCTTCACTTTCGTGGTTCGTATCGCCAATATTGATTTTATTTAATTTTGTTACTTGGAATGCTGTTTTCAATAGTTCTTGTTTCTACAATAATGTATATTCTAGTTACTTCCAGTTTTAAATTAAATTCGTGATTTTTCGTAACCGAAACCAAATAGTTTCACTAATATTATTTAATTCGTAAAAGTTATTATTTATTCTTAAAAATGATTTTAATAAGTTTATATTTAAGAAGAATGTTACTTGTGCATAATTTGGCAACTGCACATAAGCCTGCCACTGGTCAATGTTTAAACATACGATTCTGCTTCTACCCGCACTCTATTAAAATATAAATTATACGCAAAGTGTTATGGGTGACAAAAGCAGGTGCATTTTGTTGGAAAATTAAAAAAAAATGTGAAGTAAGTTGATCGAAATCACAACTAATCAACTAACACATGAAGTATTAATGAATTACACTTAACAATATAACTCACTCTTTACAATCACGTTTCTAACCACATTTAAATTCGCATAGATAACATTTTTCGTTTTTTTTTTTATTCCAATTTTAGATCGAAAATCTAGAAGACTTGTTAAAAGAAAAAGATAATCAAGTAGATATGGCCCGTGCCCGCCTATCAGCAATGCAAGCTCATCAATGCAATTCAGAAGGTGCCCTTACGAGTTTAGAGGAAGCAATCGGTGACAAAGAAAAACAAATGAATCAATTGCGTGATCAGCGCGATCGTGCCGAACAAGAAAAACAAGAAGAACGCGAACTACATGAACGTGAAATTGCCGAATACAAAATGAAATTGCGTACGCTCGAAAGTGAAGTGGAAAAATTAAATTCACGTTTAGATCGTGCTCTCAACGAGAAAGATCGCCTCGAAACAAAATTAGAAAGTTCACAAAGTGAATTGGGTAAATCAAAAGCTGAATTGGATAAAGCAACGAGTGAAGTAAGAAAGGCAACACCATAATTATATTGCATGTATACGATAAAAACATGATCATTTAGAAAAAGTATTCATTCCAGGTTGGACGATCCGGTGCCGATTGGGAAGCGTCACGACAAAAACTGCAACGACTTGAAATGGAAAATGAACGTTTACGGCATGATCTAGAACGATCTCAGGTGACTGAAGTAATGTTTATTCCATTTAGCTATAGATGTCGTAACGTATATTATATAATTTTTAATTTCATTTTTATTATCTCCTAATTGGTTTACCTTTTTACCTTTGTATATAATATATGTATTACATTATCCTGCAAAAACTATAGACAAATTGCTGCGATATTAACCATTAATTTTATTTTCATATAAAAAACCACCATCATCCCAACAACAATATATAAAATAGACAACGTTTGGTCGCAATACCTTATCAACCTCACAGGAACTTGATCGAGCACAAGAACGTGCTGATAAAGCTGCCGCTGAATTACGTCGCACACAAGCTGAATTACGTGTCACACAAGTAAGTTATTGCGTATCTATGTACTTATTTTATATACAATCGCAGTACACATGATAAGGAGATATGTTCATTTGTTTTATTTTCGTAAACGTTCGTGTATCGTGATAACATGCGTTTTGCTACGCCATCTTTAAATTTAATGTTTTTGTAAATTTTATATCGTGTGCGTAATGTAATAATATACCTTATTTATGGTTGCTGTGATGTACAAATTCTGTAGCCAAATTACAAAATACATTACAACAAAACTTTCTTTTTTTATTTATTATTATTTTTCTCAAAAAAAATTCAACAAACACTTATTTTTAGGACGAAACATTTTCACATAATTTTGTGAGTTTTTTCTCGAAAAAACCAAAGAAAAAATTAGTTTTCGAATTTATTTTGTTTTTTAGTTTTAATTTTCATTTATTTTTTAGTACACCAAACTCATTTAAGTTTTTTTTAAACCTTTCCGTTCTAATTTTGTTTGCTTTATTATTGCACAAACACGAATGGCTTAGCCTTTTCTTGAAATAATCCAATATAACAATTTTCATTTTTTGTATTTTCCTTAATTTTGAAATGAAATTAAAATATTAACAAATTAGAATATTTATTAAATGTTTAAGCTTACAATTAAGCCTAATTGTTTTATTGTACTAACAAATTTGTACTTTTTTAGACCGATGCAGAACGAGCTCGTGGCGAGGCTAGTGCTTTACAAGAAAAATTAGAAAAGAGTCAAGGTGAAGTGTATCGGTTGAAAGCAAAATTGGAAAATGCACAAGGTGAACAAGAAAGCCTACGCCAAGAAATGGAACGTTCACAAGCCGGCATACAACGAGTCCACGCTGAACGTGACAAATCAATAGCCGAACTAGAAAAGTTACGCGAAGAGCTAGAACGTTCGCAAGCAACACTGGGTAAATCACAATTAACACAAGACAAATTACAAAATAGCTTAGATAAAGCGCAAAATGAAGTTGATCATTTGCAAGAACGTATGGATAAATGTAATGGAGAAGTACGACGACTACAGTTGGAGAAAGAGAAACAACAATATGATTTCGAAAGTGTACAGTCACAACTAGATAAGGCGTTAGGACAAGCAGCCAGAATGCAAAAAGAACGCGAATCAGTCCAATTAGATGCGGAACGTTACAAAGACAAGGCAGAGAAATTACAAATAGCATTTAGCCGTCTCCAAAAGGAAAAGGATGTCCTGTCAGAAGAAGCTGACAAACTAAAAGAACGCGGTGAATCAGCTCAAAGCCTATTATTAAAAGCGCAACGCGATAAAGATCAATTACACACCGAACTCGAAGTGGTTAAAGAACGATGGGACAAAGCCCACCAAATTCATCAAAAATTACAAATGGAACGTGATGATTCGGCAACAGAAATCGATATACTCAAAGAAAAACTGGACAAAGCGTTGCATGCCAGTCAAAAATTAATCGAAGAGAAGGACAATTCAAATAAAGAATTTGAAAAAATGCTCGAAAAATATGACCGAGCCCAAAACGAAATTTATCGTCTACAATCACGTTGTGATACAGCTGAAGCGGATCGAGCTCGTTTAGAAGTGGAGGCGGAACGTTCTGCACTAGCCGCAAATAAAGCACGTGAAGATTTACGAAAATTGCAAGAAGAAACAACACGATTACAAGAAGCATGCGATCGTGCTGCTATGCAATTAACCCGCTCCAAGGAAATGGAAGAAAAAGCACGAGAAGAATTGGACCTAATACGCGATCGCATGGAAAAAACTCAAACCGATTTCCGTCGCACGCAAGCTGAGCGAGAAAATGTGCAGGCCGAGTTTGAACGTCTTAATTACGAATTAGAACGATCACATAATTCACAAACCAAAATAAATGCAGCACTCGATGCGGCCCAAGAAGAAGCCGCTCGTTATAATTTAGAATTAGAAAAAATGCGCGAGCGCTATGAAAAATCCCAAGCGGAATTGCGGCGACTCAAGGAAGATGAAGCACTTACGAGAGAAAATCGACGATCGAAAGAAGATTATGAGCGTGTGCGAGAGCGATTAGACAAAGCAATGTTGGAGTTAGAACAATTACGAGGTAGGTCCGCGTACGACCAAGAAGCTTTCGATAAAATGAAAGAAAAATTAGAAGTACGAGAAAAAGAAAATCAAACACTAGAACCCAAATTACACGAACTAACGCTACAACTGGATCTTTCGAAACAAGAAATTGCCAAACTGAATGGTAACCAAGAAAAACAACGAGGTGAATTAGAACGTACACGAATTGAATATGAAAAGATTAGAGATAAGCATGAAAAATTAATAAAGGAAAACGAAAGATTAAAACAAACGTCTAACGCCATTAGTCCCGGTGTTGTTCCATCATCACTTGCCGAACGTGCTGAAGTTGATAGAATACGCGATCGCCTAGAGAAAGCGTTACAATCGCGTGATGCGACCGAATTGGAAGCAGGTCGCTTAGCTAAAGAGCTTGAAAAGGCACAGTTGGAGGTAGCCAAAACACGTGAAACAAATGAAGCCGCCCGAATTGAATTCGAACGTATGTCTGAAGAAATTAGACGAGTTCATGAAAGTTTAGAACGAGCCGAAGCGGAAAAAGAACAATTACGTCAAGCGGCCAGAATGCTCGAAAAACAAGGTATGCCAGCCCAATATGAAAAGATCCTGATGAAATTAGAGGTTGATTCGAAACAATTACGTGCCGAACGTGACCAATTAGTTTTACAATTAGAAAAGAGCCAAGATATGTTAATGACATTCCAACAAGAATTAAATGCCACTGAAGAGGAACTTCAGAGAGCACGGGAAGAAAACCACCGTTTAAAACAAACCCTATCGAATCGTAAACAGCCCCAGCCACCAAATCAAGAAATTCAAAAATTAAAACAAGAAATAGCCGGTCTAACGCAACGGTTACAGGAATCGGGTGCCCGCGGTGACAACGAACTTGAACAATGGCGTAAAATTGTCGAACAAGAAAAGAATCGTGCCGATCAAGCCGAAAAACAAGCGAACGAATTACATAAACAAATCCAAGTACAGGAAAAACAATTGCAACAGCAACAAAATCAAATGCTCAATTTACAAAAACAAATGCAGGAACAACATAACAACGCACAACAAGGTGGTGAAAGTCAGCATCCACCACCCGAACTTATGATGGAACTAGAAAAATTACGTAGCGAATCACAAACGGCACACGCAGAACGCGAACGTTTCCAAGCACAACTTGAAAATCTTGTGAAAGAATTGGAGAAGAGTCAGGTTGGCCATAAACAAATTATAACCAGACATTATTTTCGTTTTAATATTTTAATTTTAATTATTTTGTTAAAAATTAAAGAATTAAATAAATTTATTATTATCGTTATTATTTTCATTTTCAGTTGTTTTTATTTCAGTTTGACAGTTATAAAAATCTATTCGTTATAATACATATTACAAATTTAATTTCGTTTTAACATCGTGCTTAACATTTTAACATTATTTTTAAACCATGTCTGTTTTGTATCTGTATGTTCACCAGGCGGATCTATTTGAAGCCAATAAGAGATTAGAAGCATCATCACAACAAACGAACGGTGCTAATAAACAATTAAAAGGACGTATGAAACAAATTGAAGATTCGAAGAAACAATTAGATAGTCAATTAAAAGATGTCGATACCGAACGTAAACTAATTGAAGACCAGCGCAAAGCGATTGAATCGAAACGAAAAGAAATTGAAGAGAAGGAAAAGAATTTGCTTGAATTCGATAGACAATTAAAACGTCGTGAGGAACAAATGAATAAATTAGAAAAATCTCTGCAAGGTGCTGGCGGTATGGCCGGTGCAGCTGACGAGTTAAATAAACGGTTAGTCGAGACCCAAAATGAATTAGACATGTTACGTAAACAACATCAAGAGGCGAAAGATGAAGCACAAAGAGCAACGACCGAAACGGAACGGCTTTTGCAACTGGTACAAATGAGTCAAGAGGAACAAAATGCGAAGGAGAAACAAATATTCGACTTACAACAGTAAGTTTTAAAAAACTGATAGTACTCTAGAACACTAATATTATTTTTCATTTATATTTTTCAGAGCCCTAAAAAATGCTCAAGCAAAATTACGAACTACTCAACAGGCTCAAGCACAGTTAGAAGAACAACGTAAAAATGATCAGGTAGGAAAAATAACCAAAACGATTGAAGAATGCTACTAATACTCTAAAATAACATTTCAATTTCTAGGCTGGACCAGCTGGTTTCTTAAAGAGCTTTTTCTAAACTAAAACCAAACATAACCTAACAAAATTATTAACAGCGCTTTAATTAATTTAACAACTAAATGCTAAAATTAATTAAATAACATATATGACCTTTATCACTTTTATTTTTTATTTTAGCGTTTAATAAAAAATATTTTGTTAAGTGAAAATATTATAATTTTAAACGATACAAAAGACCCTAATAATACTCATCATAATAATAATAATAATAATAGTAATGATAATAATAATAATTTCTTCGATTATTTTACTAAAAATTATAAAATTTTGTTAAAAGATAATTTACGTATAAATGAATTAGAGGATGCGCTAAGAAATAGCTTGAAATTAATTGAAGATCGCGATCATGAATTTTTTGAAAAAGAAGAAAAAATATCCGATTTATTAGAAAAGGTTTGTTTGAGCATCTTGGCACAGGATAGATCTTATTAATTATTAATAAATATTCGGTTTTATTTTAATTGTAACAGAATAAAAAATTAAAACAACGAAATTTATCATTTCGCACCGCAAACCATATGCGATGCAGTATTTGTAATAAATTAAAAATACAAATCGATAAATTAAAATCCAAATTAAATGAAATTTTAAACGATCGGCAAGAAAAATATTTAGAATTAACAAACATTCGGTAATTATTTAAATATTAAATAATTTATTATTAGTTTTTGTTTGTTTTAACGTAAATATTTTTTGTTACCGCTTCCAGGCAAAAACATTTAGAATTTCAAATTTCCACAAAGGATTCCGAAATTGCGACAATTGAAATGCAAGGGATACGGAGCCAAGAGTTAGTAGAACGTCACGATAGATTGCGGCAGGAGAGGAGTAAATTAAATAAATTATTACAAGATGAGGTGAAACCTTTTAATTAACGTTTGTTACAAAAACTCTTATAACGTTGTATTCTTAAATTTTATTCTAGTGTGAAAATTCATTGGAACTATTAAATGAATCTAGAAATGCAGATCTAAAGCTGAGATCGCTGTTTGATTTAAAGGTATGTAAGTAATTGTGAAACTATTCGGGTGAAATTTTCCTTAAATAAACATTTCAAACAGTTTGAATTAAAGTATCAGTTACGTTATATTAGTAATTTAAAGCGCGATAGCATCAGAATTTTATTAAAAACTAATTTAAATAACTTCTGAAAGCTGTTCCATTGATAAATTTGCGATGTACGTGGTTTATGCATGATGGGACTTAAATACTTTGTTGCCAATGGAGTGGATTGGCCCCGGCGGACTATACATCGATACAGATAAAGAGATACTAATAACTGCAGAATATGTGAAGCTTATAACGAAATCAAACGTTTAAAAGTCCGCAATTCGTTTATGAACCGGTGTTTGAAATGCGTAACCGTTAATAGTGATCAGTTTGAGAATTTGATAAATATGGCAAATAGTTAGCTTTTCTGAAAGCTAAGAGTTCGAACTAAGTTTCCATCAATAAATAATTACTGACGTAGAGTAATTGTTAAGAGTTAAATGGTACAGAAACAAAAACGTTTTCTTAAAAAACAGAATTCTAAAAGTTTCGTTTAAATTGAAATACTTCTTAACTAGTATAGTCATAATTATTATACCTTATTTAACAGAGAATGTTACCGGCTTTTTAATGAAATTAATACTTGAAAATAGAAATAATTATTTACTCGTTATAAACGTTTATAACTTGAAAGGAGGGGCTTTAACGTGCGAAGTGGTAGAAGTAACCACACCTTCGTTTTGATCAAGGAGTCCAACAGTATCATTCTTTCAGCTACTTTAGGGACATCCTGTATAGGTTACGGTTAAAGTCCGAAATCGGTAAATGTCCGAAATTATAAATGGCCTAAATGTCATGAGGAGCACAGTCAGCTCTCGCGAGCCTGCGAGAGTTAGTAAAACCATTAGTTCCTACTATTCCAAATTCCAATTTGCACTAATATCATGAAAAATAATCCGTGGGGTGAAGAGTGAACCATTTCGAGAATATAGGACTCTCATTTCTACATATATAGAACACAAAGTTTGAACATTGTGTTGTAAAATTCAGTCGCCATAATCTGATGATATGATTGAATTTTTTCATGATTTTATCATATCGATCCTAAATATTCCTTCTGTTACAAAACATCATTGAAAATATAGCTTCAAATATAACTTGATCCAAAAATCTAAATTATATTTAACATTAAGAATAACAATAAATAGGGTGGGCTAAATAATTTTTTTTTTTTGAAATGCAATAAAACAAAAAGTTCTCAATATTTTTTCATTGTAAAGAACAATCCTTCCGATTAATTATGGAATACTATTACATTCATATCACTGCCTCGGCTGGTCTTGACGTACCCCATACGGTCGGTCCAATTTTTGAGCACATTTTCGATGGTATGCGGCATTGTGTCTTCAATGGCAATGCGAATATTGTTCTTGAGAGCGTCGATCGTTGCTGGTTTATCGGCGTAACACTTATCTATGACGGCACTCCAAAGATAATAGTCCAACGGCGTCAAATCAAAGCTCCGAGGCGGCCAAATCACATCAGCGTTTCGTCTGATAATTCGATATTCGAAGACAGTGCGCAAAAGATCAATTGAAACGTGTGCTGTGTGGCATGCGCGCCGTCTTGTTGAAACCAAATGTTGCCTATATCCTCCTCTTCAAGTGCCGAATGATGCCACCGGACCAAAATCCGCACCAAACAGTCACTCGTTGACAATGCATCGGCTTCTTTACGATCACGTGCGGGTTCTCCGTGCCCCAAATGCGACAATTCTGCTTGTTTACATAGCCGCCAAGATGGGAATGCGCCTCATCCGAAAAGATGGTTTTTTGCCAACATTTTCGAATTAATGTTTCAATATTTCCCAGCGTTGTTCAAGCGAATACACAACCATTTTCGTTCAGCGGAAGGATAAAACTAACTTTCTGTCAAATCAGAAGTGACATAACCCTTACCATACTCAAAAAAACCGCTAGTTCAAAAAAAAAATTATTTGTCCCACACTGTATAACAATATATGCGATCAAAGTGAGATAAACATTAAATTACTGATCAATGAATTATGTAGAATGCAATGAAACACTAGTCGACATTTTGCCAGCATCTCGTTGACTATGCTTTTCAGTTAAATCTTTCAGGTGCCCATGTCACGGAATATTAAAATTTATAAAAATAAATGTATTTCGTGAATATACATAATTTATTATTCCTTATAATGAAATATATTATTGTTATTTTCGCTGATTATCGATTTCTATATACGAGTATGCTCAAAGTATCATCTTCAGTAAATTTACTTAAAATATAGCAAAAACAATATGAAAAATCATTAAGAAATCATAATAATATGGTACTGGGCTATGCTTGGTTATTCCAGAATTATCACAAAATTCTGAAAATTATATCACTGTTGATTGTTGTTGGGCATCTGATAGATCTAATGTGTAATATTGGTGGAGGCCAATGTAGAGTTGCCTGATAAATATATATGTTTATACTAAGTATTATATAATACGTTAATAAAAGGTTTAGGAAGTAGGAGAAGAGTAACCCGCACCTCTGAAGCTGTTAACAAACAGCCTATTTGGACCTCACCGTGATCCTTATCTTATCGTTGCAACTTTTACATGCAAGTTATTTTCAGTAAGGCGGTAATTTGTTCCGATCCGCAACAAAACGCGGGTCTATTCGTTTTTCTTTTCTATTTTTAAATAAAACAGTATTACCAATATCTAATTATTGATACTTTAAGAAAATATTACGGGCAAAATCACCTATCACAATAGTTTAAAAGTAAACATTCTAGTGTTTAAAATTTAAATTTAATGTTCTTGATAATTTTTATATTTTTAGGATATTTGTGATGAGTCCGACTAAATTCAGCTAACAAACAAACACTAAATAAAAATAGAGTTAGCAAAAAGAAACATTTTCAGTGAAAGATAAGTAAATTTTTTTTGTTTAATTTTATAAAATTTTTATTTTTTAAATCATTTAAGTCACTATTTTCAATAAAATCATTAATTAAAAAAATCAATATTAAAAATGCATGACAAAAGATTAGTTTTCTTTCATTTTCTTAGAATTATTATTACTATTATTACTAATATATTTACACATTTCATTTAATTGGGAACTTTCAATTACAAAAACAGCACAAACATTTTGTAAATGAAACTTGTAAAAACAGAATAATATGTATAATTACTAAATTTAAAAAAGTAACACTGCCATCTTGTTTAAAAAACAAAAACATAGATCCCAATTTTCATGATTTGTTGTTTTTCTATTATTTAAAATTTATTCATGTTAATATAAAAATTAAAAATCATATCATTAACATTATTTTGTTAAAAAGTTATAAACAAATAAATAAAAAAAACAAGGTATCATTATAAATTTAAAAAAATTCAGTATTAACAAGTGTAAAAACTAATATTAATTAAATATAAAAAATATTTATTATAAAGGATAATTAAATCTTTGTACAAACAAAACTAAAAATGCAAGAGAAAGTTGAAAATGATTAAAATATTAAGAAAATTAATATTAATTCATCAAAGCAATAATAAATTATTTATCAATTAAAATTAAATTTATGTCAAATGACAATAAATTAAAATATGTTTCTCTGTAAAAAAAATAATGCATTTACAATTTAAATTCTGTTAAAGTCCACACAATCACTACAGTATTATTAATTAAATAAATTAAAAAACACAATAAAAATACAAAATATAAATATTATTAATTTATTACTATGTATTATTAATTTTCTTTCTATTTTTCTCATTTTCCAATTTTTTAAGAAGAATCCACAATTCAGTCTCTCTCACAAATTATATTGAAAATTGTTTTCGATAGTATTCTCTTCACACCAATACCTAAGTAGGTAACAACTAAATATTTGTTTCTCTTTTTACCTTTACATAATCTTAACATTTGTACTAATTTAATAATATAATATTATACCAAATAAATTAAAAAATAAATATTGATAGAGACAATAAAATTACAAAAAACACGATTAAAATTTAAAAAGAAATCCAAATTAAAATTTATTTAATTATATTTTGAGTATGCAAGTGTGTGTTTGTGTGTATGTAAATATGTCTATATAAAAAATTACTTGTTAAGTTAAGTTATTTTAATTAACACTTTTTCATTTTCTATTCTGCTTAAAACTAATCAAATTTAATATTAAACTCTCAAATAAAAAAAAATTTCCTTCTTAAATTTAAAAAATAACTTATAATTAAAAAATAATAATAAATTTATATTTAACATAAAAAAACAAACGTATTACATACATTCCTTCAAAACAAAACTAAATTAATAAATTAAATTATATATTTCGAATCTCTCTGTCTCTTTGTAACAATAATAAACTTATAATATTTATATGTACACAATCGGTTTAAATTGAAAAAGTCATTTTTAACAACAAAAGAATGTAACGGACATGGTTCAATATATTATTAGTGCACTCGAGAAGCGTATTCTCGTTCTGTCATCCTCGTATGGAAATTTAATTTTAAATTCAACATTTATGGAACCTTTTGAATAGTTTGTTACAATTATTTTGCTCGTCCTTTAATCGTATATATAAAATTTATTTAGAAAGACACTCAAAATAATTCAATAATAGCCGTTTTCGCAAATAGCCCATGGTAACTTTTGCGTAACTTGCTGACAATAAATTACCAAATCTATTTCCGAACATGTAGAGTAACTTTAGCGTAATTTAGTGTTTGTCGTTTTTTGTTTCTGTCTTTAAATTAGAAATATCAGAAAAATTAAATTACCAACTTTTAAAATACAAATTGTACAAAAAGAAGCAACAAAAATGTCGTATCCGCCAAAAATACGTAATTAAATTTTATGTAATAGGGCGCGTCTAAACATTTGCACATCACAAGTGGCCAACACTGCAATACAGAACACAGAAACCAACCATCATAGTGTAAAATATCTCTATACAATGTTTTCATGTTTTATGAATTATGCCGCTGTTATGAATCTCAAGTCATCGGAACGGCCCAGGAATTAATGTAGTTTAAGTTTGTACCATATACTCGTAAATGCTCAAACTTAATATGTCACGGGACTCAATGCGACCGCGTTGAACCTGTTCATTTATAAATGTTGCCCATTCATCCAAAAAATTTCAATAAGTCGATAAACCCGCTCCTGTAATAAATAAAAAGATTTTCATTTAATAATTGAAATACCTAGAATTGCACTAAAGTCGCTCGAACAAACTGTTACTTAATAACCATAAAACCATAAATTATTAACAAGTGTTTTTGACATGAAAGTCACCGCAAAGTTTAAGACATTTATAGCAGACAGGTAGAAAAACCAAACAGAATGCATCAACGTAATAGTTATGCAGACCAAAATAGTTTTGTGAGTAACACCTCTTCAATAATCAGTCGCAATTTATCTATAGCTACACTAAAGCAGTTAACAAAATGTGGCCACACAAAACATTACAATTCTCAAAATCAAGTGTTTATATTTCTCAAAATTCTCTGGGTGAGCTTAGGAAGGAAGCTAAAAAGCCTAAAAGAAGCCTAAAAGAAGAGATCTAAATGATCTGGTAATTGTTAGGGCCCTACTTAAGGGGATAACCGATTTACAAGCTTTGGTCACATACACAAAAAATTACATGTGCTCTGCAATGAAATACCGAAGCCCGTTGCAAACGGGCTTATGGTTTTCATAATTTGATGGCTAGTTGAACGGCTATTTAAAACACTACGATGTATAGAGAACCGCCTTTCCAAAATTAGTTACAACTGGAAGAAAGCCAATATACAGTTTATATGAATTTCTTCATACTGCCCTTCTCCATACTACGCTTTAAACAATTTTCTCTTTGCCGTGAGACTACCATAGTACTGGCATTTAAAAACGCCTTTGAAAATTGAAAAATATGGAAATGTGAATTTGATGCACTATGGTGGCCTACAACACCAATATATTTGAAGTTTAAGATGTTCGGACATAAATTTTAGATGAGGCACGAATTTATAATTTTCTGTAAGTTTATTTATGTAAGAATGTATTTAAGAAATATGATTGTAAAACTTAGTCCAGTATATAATTTTAAGAAACCGTTACTTTACCTTCTTCTTCAGGTACGAGTAGAAGTAACAGCAATTTATCGGAAGTAACATTGTCAAGTTAAACCCGGAAGTAAATTCGTATCAGACCGAAGAGAGATCGTCGCTTCGTTCGAGTTTTGAGAAATATAACTCTAAAGAGTATCTATTAGCAATGACTTCCTGATGACATTTCTCAGTCTTTTGCAGAGCTGATTAAACTTTATCAAAGGTTTTTGGAATGACGTTAATTAAAGAACATTCTATGGATTGAGGACAATAATCACCCCTATATCCCGATACCCCTACGTGCCGATACCAAGCGACCATCGACGCCATAGTAATATCTCACTAAAATTGTAACAAAAAGGGGCTTTAAAAAGTTTTTAAATTAAATATGACTAAATGTCTAGTCACCACAACCTAAATTTACCCTCAGTCGATATCGATACGACAATCACAATGTGGATAAATTAACAACAATGTTTACCATGTATGGCGTGAAGTTATTTTTTACAAACAGTGTAGCTCGCACACTAATCTAGATTAATTCGAGGGACAATCTTGTTTCCATCAAATGCGAATAGATTTGATTGCATTGCATAAATCCAAAGTTCTGAGAGGGTTGATTGATACCCATTGAGGGAGGGGGGGGGGTTTCTCCGCAAAATTAATTATATTGGAAGCTACTCAATGGTATAACTTATGTTAGATGGTGTATCCGTGTTGTTGGATCAGTTGTTTACATAAGCTCCCCTTCTGCCATTGACATCAAGTTATACCATTAAAATTTGAACAGTAAGAAGTGCGACGAAAACTATAATGTCTTTTTTCACAATTTTTAAATAGAATTTTTATAAATTTTTCCGTTTTTTTTAATTACAGATGATTTTTAATTGTTAAAATATTGTGAAAGTTTCTCAACAACCCAATTGTTAGTTTTGACCTACAGTACATTGCCCAATTGTACAATTTATGTCAGGTAGAGCAGCCCTGTTACATTAGGAATGAAATAGTGCATGAATTTTTTCTAACTACAAGAGGCAGCAGTAAATTTCCACTCAGGGAAAGAACCACTCAGGGAACGAATATCAACTAAAATATTTCAACAACTTTTCCAAATTATAACAATTTATTATCAGCAAGCGTCGTTTAACATTAAATGGAATCCAGAATGCTCCAAACATCAATAATATTTTCTCGCTATTTTTATACCATCGCTAAGGCTACATAACTAAATTGTATATCAATTCATTGTATTCAATATGACGACTTCACAAATATGTCCCACCCATAGACCTCACGCAAGACGGCTAACGATATGATGGCAAGCACAAGTCTGACTCTGGATTGAATACGTGGATCGAACACGTGACGTTAGTAACATGTCTTATGGTTGCCGTTCATGACAGTTTTTGTGACCATCGTCGGTATCATGTCTTGTGTTGGTTTTATTTCCATGATCTTGGCAAAAATAGAAAACTAAGAATATTTTTTATATTTAATTTGTTACAACGTAATTTGAAGTACAATAAGATTTGAAGTACAATAGTTTTTTTTAAATAAATATTTTTAAAACAAAAAACTACACAACATATTTTTTAAAAGTTAAATTATTAAATTCACACGTTAAAACGAATTTAAATTGTAACTTTAATTTTTGCATATTACTATAAAAATTGTATTTTAACTCAACCAAACCACAGTACAAATATGACTTCATATTTGCTTTCCTTGATCGGCCGGCCATTCACTTTCAAGAATTTTTTTTTAGTAAATTCAATTTTGTACATATTCTGCCAATTTAATTAGATTAATTTGAAAGTTTATGGATTGATGGTTGAATCAAATGAGTGACCATTTTTGTGATTTAGTAATTGTAATGTTTTATTCTGTTATAATATTTTATTCTCATTAAAGTTATTTGGTTAAATTACTCAAAACCACCCTTCTCGAGATTTTCGACCAGAGAGGGCATAACGGTTGAAATGGTATTCCCGAAATTGTTACGTATCCATTATCCCTAGAGTGTGCAGTTGTTGGTGATACAGGTACGTCTGTGAGGCGGGAAAAACATCGCTCGCACTCGCTAGGTTTAGCGTACTTTTGAGACATTAAATAAAATTTACAGAAGTTTCAGTAGTAAGAAACTTCTATATTTTAATTTGTTTTTCTAGCCCAATCTGATCCAAACGATTTACAATCTAATCCGGTAAATCCCTGAAAAAAAAATACAACATAAAGATGATATTAATCTGCGATGGAAACAATTGAAGTAAAATTTGTGACAAAATTGTCCGTAAAAATGTACTGAGCGTAAGAAAAAGAGAACAGTAGTCTTGTTTCAACTTCCAACTAACGAACCAAAATATTTCTCTTTACGTGATATTCGTTCCCTTTTGAATTAAATAATTGGCACATCCAGTGCATGTAAAATTAGAATTATTAGGTTCATTTGTTTTCTTTAATATTAGCTGTATTTTGTTGAGAATTAATTATTTCGAATTATTTTGGAATTATTTTATTCTCAACAAAACAGCAAACATTTTTTTTTCTGTTGATAGTATAATCAAAGTGTTTATCTTAATTATAACACAAAATATAATATATAAATTTTAAGAAAATATCGACCACAATACCAATAAAAATGTTGCTTGTCATAAATGTCATTAAATTTACAACACCAACTTAAAAACAATAAAAAACAAAAAAATGTTTTCTGGTGGCAAATACGATAAGTAACTTTTGGAATTAGAATTAAATAATTCCAAAAAAAATTTGGAATTAGTTTATTCTACTGGGAATTATCAAATGCAATTGTTGTTGTAAATTCTCAACAAAATACAGCTATTATGCTCGGTGCAAATAAGAATCGTATCGAAGCATTGGTGATGAATTAAGTTGATGTTTTTCATATAAAAAACTTGATGACCAGAACGAAACAAACCTTGGGACTAATTATTAGTGTTTTGTTACATCGAAGCAAGCAGAGAGATATTCGGTGAACTTTTTGTGAACAAATTTCCCCTCCGAAATAAATCAATAGTATTCTGCTGAACAGCAGTCAGAAACAATAATAAAACAAAAAATCTTGTATCTGCTCGTTCTGAAAAAACTAAAAAACTAAAAGGCATTTGTAATTATCTTTCTGCTCGCTCAGTTGCAATTTTAAAAAAACACACCAGATGTAAGCATTATGACATATGACGCCAAAAGGCTATTTTTATCTAAGGCTTTGGTGTGTCGTAATCGCGACTTTTTGTTGCTATTTTACCCGTACACATTTATAATTTCGGAGCAAAAGTCGTAATGATTATTTTTTCGTTTTCATTGAAAATTTGTAAAAATTAGTTTGAGTTGAAACTTGTAAGTACAAGTTGTATGTTACTTGTATTCGTAATGCTTGCTAAACAGCCCTCTTATGTACCCGGGCTTTGTACACCAGTTTTGAGCACAACACCACAGTGCACACCTTATACGTACTTTTATTAAATTGTGGATTAGGTAATCTCCAAACTGTACTCTAACTGTGCGTTTATACTTGCGGAAATAAAAATTGACGCACTCACTTCCGCACTTTAAACTAATCAAATTTCGTGAAATGCTTTATGCTTTATAAATTAACAACAATTTAGTGAACTACACACATTGTGAGCTTGAGAGCTCATTTGTAATGAGATGTGTAATTCAAATTATTCTAAAACTGCAAATTGCCTTCGTAGTAGTTTTGATGTCTTTAAGAATACTCCGTATACGGGGCCATTTAAAGGTTACTTCCGATAATTGATCATTGCTAAATCGATTCAATTAGAGCTCGTCTGGTGCCATTTGTAATTTGTCTTCGTAGTAACTTTGGTGTCTTCAGGAACATTCCGTCAAAAATTGCTCTATTTTAGTAACTCTCGGTAATAATTGCTCATCGCTTAATCGATTCAATTAGAGGTCGTCTGGCGTAATTTTTTATTCCAATTAATAATTATTGACCTAAATAATAATAGAAAAATTATTTTATAGAAAAAAACAAAGAAAACTACTCAAACGCGTCTGTTCGACGTGAAAATCATAGGCCACCCCAAACCAATTGTAACTGATTTAACCAATTGTAGACAGCGCCTTTCTCGAAACGAAATCTGGAGTATAGGGATTTGTTCTTCATTTTCTATTAATTGTTTCAATTGACTTAATTGAGTTTTCCAAATTATTTTAGGTAACCGATAGATAAGAGTAATATCACCGACGGTAACCGGCATACTTCTAGTATGTGTTTGGTTTTTATGCTATGTTAAGAATGGTGGTTAATTCTGTATGACCATTTTGGGCGCCTGATTAAGAATTTTTGTCGGTTATAAGGTCAACATCAAGAATTTTTCTTTGGCACATTTCTTTTATTTCTGGAGTTACCGCCGCAAGGAAGACCAGGGTGAAATCTTGATTTTCAATTTATCTCCTTTATTGTATTTATTCATTCTCCTGTGTCTCGACTATATAATTTATGGACATTGCTTAGATTTTTCAGTATTTACCATTCGTGATCGTTTAAAGAAATTTATAGTAAAGTGATGGTGTATCTTATTTACAACAAATGTATATAATTGATAAATTATGATCGGTTTTTATGACACCCGATTCCATCATGAAAATTTTTTCACCGAAATTCAAAATAAACGGTAATGGGTTACGAAAATTGATTAAAACGACGAGAAAAGAAAATATTACAATGCATCTTGAGGTGGAATCAAGAAAAACGACCGGAAATTTTTATTGGGTTGACAATATATGTATTTTCAAACCTACTCGATCAAAACTATTGAAATTTGGCATATACCATGTTTCCATGACAGAGTTAAACTAGGTTAACTCAGGTTTACGTGCATGAAACGCAGATTAGGGTTTTCGTAAAACCCAAATAAACTCAACGAAACTAGTGTGGTTGGGTTAGATTCTGTCATCTCTGTCAACATTTTTTTTATTTTTTTTATGCGTAAACTAGTTCATTAAAACAAAATGTCGTCTAGGGAATGACGACGAATGCAAAATTTTATTTGTGATTTATTTATCAGGAAATTTTTCAAGTTCAATTTATTTCGATAGTAGAAAATGGGCGATATTGAATAAGGCACACTTGAGTTATGTTTTTTAGCGGTGAGCTATGTTTTGAGAGCACAGCTTCTCAGTTTATTTTACAAAGCCGAAATAAGTAAAACCGAATTTGTGGATCTTAGCTCAAGCTACTCTGATTTATGTTAATGCTATATTGAAACCTATGGGATAGAAACATAGCTCACATCGCTCATTTTTTGAGTTATGAAATATTCAAGTCAACTTTGTACATTTTTAGAAACATTTTTATTTATTCTTATGTATTTCTATTTGAAACAAATGATGTTTCCGTTCGGATTTCATGATTCCGCCCGTGCTGTTTATGTCATAGGTATAATACGAGTATGACTGGTATGGATTATTTTATTCCATTTGTTTAAATTTCGTTTGTCAAAGTTTTATAGCTTGACATTAAAAATTTATTTTAAAGTTATAATTTGATTTTGACGGACAAAACAAAAAAACAACAAAAGACAGTTTTAAAACTGAAATTAGTGCACAAATAATTCTGAACCAAATATTTACATAATTGCGTTATGCTTGTTTTAAAGATGTGACGAGAATATTGTGTTGCGCAAAAAATAATGTTAAACCGAATGATAATACAAATGTAAATATATTTATATAAATATATATTATAAGAATAGTTATGTTGTCCTGAAAAATCTAAACTATAATTTAGTTAACATAATTATCTTATACTATATAGTTTATGCCTATTTATAATTATTATAATTTTTAAATAAAATTTAATTTTGAAGTACCTTAAAAATCTTAAAATAAAATATAATATTGACCAATTCAAGACCTAAAAAATTAACGATTTATTTTTAATTTATAATTAAATGTATATTATTTGACTGTAATCTTCTTTAATTGTATATATATTACATATAAGTATAACCGAAAAGTGTATACTTTTACTTTATATTATTGGATATTAAAATGAAAACCGAAAAATTTACTATAATAATATTTGCCTCTTTATTGTTATACTTAAAATTATATGAATCAAATTAATGTTTGTCTTATTCGTTTTGATTTTTTTAACAAAAGCACAATTACCAAATTTCGTTATCATTATTTTAAAGGACATGTACCTTCTCGAATTATGTTTTAGAATTAATTTCAATTGCAGCTAATTAATAATTAATTAAATTTAAAAAATATACTAATACTATAATAAAACTGCTGCCTAAAGTTAAAGAAAAAAGCAATTTTTATTATAAATTAAATTATTACTAAACAACACCAATCGAAAATTATTTATAGTTTAAAATTTTAATCACTAAAAATACTCAAATCTTTATAATTTTATTTCGTTTACATATATTTTAGTTTTTAAATATAAATTAAAATAAAAACCAAAAATATAAAAATATTTATTAGTAAATATAATAATAATAAAACCAAAACAAAAATATAGTTATTTATATGTGTTCATTAATATAATAAATAAATAAAACTAATTAATAATAAATAAATAATTAAAATAAATTGATCAATGTGTTTAGATGAAGAATGAGAAATCTACCATTAAAAAATAAATAATTTGTAGAACAAAATAAAAGTAATAGTAAATAGTAAATAAAAAGATAATTAAATTATTTAATGTATGTTTATAATAATTTAATGTATTATCAAAAACAAGAATAATTATATGAAATTAGATAATGCACAAATACTATAATTATATAAAAATGAATAATTAATTAGGCTCAAAAACGAATAAAAGATAACAACATATTTTAAACATACATTAAAAAAATTTAATATTTATTACACAATTTCATCATAAATTTCAAATACCTATATATTTATAAAATAAATAAGTTTAATTTAAAATACAAACGTAAAGCTTTAATTAATAAAAACAAAATTAATGAATATTATTAATATAAAATTAATTATTATTATTTATTTATTTATTCGTGATGATAATTTCATTTATTCGTATCATTCCTTAATATGAATTTATTCCTTTATTAGTTTATCATTAATTAAATATTTCTTTAAAAGAAATTTAAATAAATTAAAAAGATAATAACACATTTCACATATCTTTCCTAATTAAAAAAAATAATAAATAAATAAAATTAGAAAAAAAAATCATTAGATATTTAATTTAATTTAGCAAATTTGAGTAGTGAAATTAATTAACCAAATAAAAAATTCAAAAAGGAAATCATCCAGAATTATAATTATCTACAACACCGATCACATTTTGCATCATATAACCTACAACAAAAATTTATTTATGATTTTCTTAGTTAATTAATTTTCTTTCATTATGAAAATATTATATTATATATTTTTTTAATTTCAAATATACTATTGAAAAAAAGGAAAAATTTAAAAAAATACATGAAAACCCTACTTTATATAAATAATAATTAATTTAAATGTAATTTACAAATAAACCAAACAAAACAACAGTAATATAACATAACAAACAAAAGTAATATTTATTATTATTAACATAAACTATATAGATAAAAATAAAAATTAATTATAATAAATTAAATAAATAAATTACTTACAAAAAGAAAACAAAACAAAAATATAACAAATAAATTAAAATTAAGGTCGATCGCTGAATTATTGTATGTGCATAATAAATTTAAAAAAAATATAAAAATAAAACAAAAAGAAAAACAAACAAATAATATTATATAAATATAATTTTAAAAAAATAACATTAAAAAATTTAAAATTATAGTTAAACGAAAACAAATATATTAAAATAAAAATGTTAATATTGAAAAAAAATATATTATAAATATTAATCGAAATTGTTACATGTGTTTTATTTATAAAGAGTAATTTATGATACTCGTAGAGGCGACTGAATGTAATCCAAGAAACAAATCTAGGTGTGATAGTAAATTATCGCCTACTATCCTTCTGCTGAGTGACACATCTTTCGCTGCTTTACTAAAAAAGTAACATGAATTCTACTAATCTGGTAATAAAATATATTGTAAACTCAATCTACAAAAAACAAGCATTTTTCTTTACTTTCAGGATTGTTCAGTCGTTCAATATGGAGTATTCGAATGGAAGCGTTATTGGCTGCTAGATTATTATTTGAAGGCGCGAGAATGAGAGAAATTGAGGAAGATAACCCAGCCTGCAAAGAGATTCACAACTAATGAATTAAGAAAATTAAAGAAGTATTAAGACTAAACATTTTATATTTAAGCTTATCACCGAACCAGGCGCTAGCATTCAAAGGAATAAAAAATGTCAAACTATAAAGTGCAATATATTTTGGAAGGGCTACCAGAAAAATACGATATAATAACAATACCACTAACAATACATAACTTTTACCGAAATGCGATAAGCTTTAATATCGTTCGAAACGAAAAACATGAATGTTGTTTTAACAGAAATGAAAGCATACCAAGCAGATTATAAGCGTGGTAATCAAAAATCCTGTTTCGTATGATATAAGCCAGGACCATTCTAGAAAAACTGTTGGCTTAAAAATAAATCACATAATACAAAAACAGGAATTAACAGTTTTAAATTAATTTAATTTAATTTAATTTTATTTATTGTTAACTCATAATCATAAATATACAAAATTGTTTGAAATTACATACTGAGATCTGCTTAATAATATGTAGCATTACTTCAGATTAATGGCAAAGAGAAATGTTTAAAACTAATTATATAAAAAAATAAAATAAAATAAAAAAATTGCTGTTTACCAGAAACACTTAACCTAAAACTACATCCTATACCTTAAAACTAAAGTAATCAAAAAAAAAATAATAATAATAATAATAATAATTGTTACATTAGTTGATTAAATTCCTAATAAGTAAATTATCATGATTAGTAACTCTTTCTAAATATTTAGCGTTCAATTCTAACGCATAATCAGTTACAAGTTTAATATTAGTTATATTATGTAGTAGCAAGGTCCGAAATCGTTTAGGTACTTTGAGAATTGTTTTTAAAAATTTGTTTTGCACAACTTGTAGTTTTTTTTTATGCGTATCTGCGGATTGCCACCAAATAGGATTCCCATACATAATAATAGGTCTGACAACAGCTTGGTACTTGGTAAATTAACAACTTATTATTCAAATTTAAGCGACTATTTCTATTTAGGATTGGATATAAGGCTAAGAACAATTTATTGCATTTATCAACGACACTATCAATTTGTTTCTTAAAAGTTAATTTTGGATCTAAATAAATCCCTAGGTATTTCACACAACTCTCACAGTTTATTGAATTCCCATCAAGCACTAAATTACATTGTGGTAATTTCCTCGGTGCTCTGCACCTAGTGAAGTATATGGACTGGCTTTTAGAATAATTAATATTTAATTTCCATAGTTTAAAATAACTGCCTAATGCATATAAATATTCATTTAAATTCGCAATAATCACCGATGACAGTTCATCACTAGAATAAAGAGCAGTATCATCCGCGAATAGGGCTAACTGGCATTTGTTATTTTTTGGGATATCGTTTATAAATAGATTAAATAAAATTGGCCTTAGGATTGATCCCTGTGGCACACCAGAAGTAATTAGATTAAAATCAGAGCATTGATCACCGATTTGCACATAGAAGAATCTATTTGATAAATAAGATTTTAAAATTTTTATTAAGTAAACCGGAAATTTGTAAATAATTAATTTGGAGATAAGGCGATCAGTTCAGACAGTATCAAAAGCACTTTCTAAGTCAATTAATACCATTCCGGTAGAGTGCCGACTAGTTCTTTTATTTATAATGAACCTTATAATTCTATCAATCTGCTGAATTGTAGAATGCCGATATCGAAAACCAAACTGCTCATCAATGATCAGTTTAGAATCTTCCACTAAGTCATTAATACGATCTTTTACGCAATACTCAAAAATTTTTGATAACGTACACAACAGGCTGATGGGGCGATAATTATCACCAATAGTTGGATCTTTGCCTGGTTTTAAAATAGGTAAAACTTTCGCAGTTTTCCATTGACTAGGAAAATATGATAATTTTAAACATTTGTTAAAAAGGTTTTTTAAAAACTCAAAGCCAGCATTTGGCAAATGTTTTAACAAAATATTCTGGATATTATCAGTTCCTGGCGATTTAAAAGGCTTACAATGGCTTATAATGTCAACAATTTCTCCAGAAGTGATTTCCCTATCTATCGTAAATTCTTCAACCATGTCAATATCGTTAATTTTGTTTTTGATAGTATTTTGAAAGTTTGAGTTGTACGAATTAGGGGAAAAACATTTTTGGAAGCAATTGCTTATTAGGGTACATTTTTGTTTTCCATCAAATATAAGATTATTCGAATCGTTAGTTTTTAGAGGAGGAATTGTTAATCGTTTGGATTTCAGATTTGTTGGTACTTTCCAAAATTGTTTTGAGCCTTTAATAAGCATTTTTAATTTAGTATTCCATTTATTATTAAGTAGCTTAAGAATATTAGATTTGATGGAAAAATTCAAATTTCTTATAATAATTTTAAGAAATGGGTATCTGTACCTTTGCCATTGACGCCTTCGTGTGTTACGCAACCTTATTAAACATTTTGTAAATCGTCCAAAATTAAATTATCATTGTGGGAAATAGATTTTAAAGGAATTGCTTCATCACGAGCATAGCTTAACATTTTAGTAAATTTGTCAATACTGACATCAATTTCAGAAATTGAATTCAAATGTGATGTCAGATTTTCGTTAGCCAACTGCGAATCAATGGTATGTTGATACAATAACCAGTTAGCATTTCTATATGAAAATTTTTTATTTTCCAACAAATTTGCTGAATAAGTTAAACCAACCGTAGAAATTATTGGTAAATGATCGGAACTTAGCTCATTGAGTGTAAGAATACTGGAAAAGTATTGCGGAACATTGCTAATAAACAGATCCAATTTACTTGGCGTGCCTCTAGAACTATAATAAGTTGGTGAAGTAGGAGCAACTACAGAAAATGTTTGTGAATTAACCGATAACTGTTGTAATGTTCGTCCACCCTTATTAGATCGGAGGCAAAACCATTCTTGGTGTCGACAGTTAAAATCACCACCAGCTAGAAAAAATTCATTTCTGTTAGTTATTTTAATTAAATCATTACGGAAGTTTACATCATGTGAATAGGGACAATAGCAAACAAAAATCTTCAAATTATTAGTACTAGGATTTCCAGTCAAATTAATTGAAATTCCTAGAGATTCAATACATTTTAGGTTTAGATCAGGTAAAATAGAATGGTTTATAGTGTTTTTAATTAACATGCCAACGCCTCCCATTCGTTGTGATATTCTGTCCCTTTTATAAAATCTATAGTTAGGTATGAAAAATGGAATATTATGCTTTAAAGCCGTTTCTGTAATCAACATAATGTCAATTTTGTTATTTTCAAGAAAATTGTTTAATTCAATTTTTTTATTTTTGATGCTACGTGCATCCCAAGTGCTAATAATTATATTATTATGGATGTGTGCCATATTTGATAGCAATTTCCGTTATAATAAGAAGCTGTTCATCTTTAGATTTACACTGTCTTAATTTAACAATAATTTCATTAAATATTTGAAATAATTCATACATATTAAATAAATCACTAGTATTATTCGAACTTACATTTTCATTGTTTAGATTAGTACTACCACCAATAGAATTATTTGTAACAATTTGAGCATATGATTTTGGATTTAAAAACGAATTATTTAGCTGTTGTTGTTGAATTGCTGGAGTTGATAAAGTTGGAAACAGGTTTCGTTGTCGGTCGAGTTCAATAGCATTGAAGTGATGTTGATTTTTTTGATTAGCAAAATTTTTAATTTGTAAACTTTTCCTTAACTGTAGGTATTTCCCCCTTTCTGGGCAAAATACAGAATTTGCACAATGATTTCCATTACAATTTGCACATACATGTTTATTGACATCTTTTTCATTTGGGCACGGCATGTCATCATGATCAACACCACAATAATTACATTTTGATTTCATATGACAGTTACTTATTCCATGACCATACATACGGCATTTGATGCATTGGGTTGGACCGTTAGGTGGATTGGCATTTTCCCATTTGACAATGGTGTGGTAAATAGATTTACATTCCTTTAATTTATTTAAACTGGCTGTACCTTTCTTAAATGAGACGAAAAATATAACTTCATCCCATTTACGATGTTTTTTAGGCGTTACGTTTACCACTTTGCTAGGAGTAAGATCATATAAGCTTTTGAGCTCATCTTCAACGGTTTCTGGATCAATATCCGGAAGGCCAAAAAGCACGAATTTGACTAACTTTTCTTCATCTCGTGTGTAGGTAAAGAATTCATTTTTACGGATGTTTAGTTCATCTACTAACGTTTTGTAATGTTTGAAACAGTAAACAAAAATTTTACATCCAAGTGAAATGTATTGAATATTTTTTTCATTATTTCATGTATTTGTTGACCATTCAGCTTGCAAACAACAGGTGGAATTCTTGTTTTTTTATTTTGATTATTATTACTGTAACTAGCATTGGTAACATTTGATGACTTACGACCATCGATTAGCTGCGAAAACCTGCTACTGGTTGGAATGTTATATCGGCCTTGAGATGTAGCCAAAGTTTTATGATCAAGTGTCATGATTGCATTTGATTTTCTATCCAAACTATGTCGTTTTAGTTTATTCACTTTACCACATGTTTTAAACATGGGTGTGCAAGTTAACAATGATTTGCCACTATCAAAAGATTTAATTTTTATTACACTGTAACTGTTTATGTTATATATTTAATTTAAACAAAAACAAAACAATAAATTTTTTTTTTTTATTATTTTCTTCAACAATTATTAATTTGATGTTCACTCTTTGAAAGCCAAAATCAGAATCAACAGTTTTAAATCACTAAATTTACATAGGAAGAGGGAACAAGCAAGTACAGCTGAAGACATAGACAAGCAGAACCACACAGTGGTTTTAATTCACAAAATTTACATAAGAAGAGAGAACAAGCAAGTACAGCTGAAGACATAGACAAACTGTGCCACACAGCAAACGTAACAATCGATCTTTTGCACGCAGTCTTCGGGGATCGAATAATCAGCCGTAACGGTGATGTCAATTGGCCACCACGCAGTTGCGATTTGACTCCGTTGGACTTTTTTTGTGGGGAGCCGTTAAGGATAAGTATTACGCTAACCAACCAGGGGTGACATAACACTCGTTATAACATCACTTTTTCGCCCCTGACCTTAATCCATTTAGCACGTGTGGGATTGCTAGGGCGTCGTTTAAAGCAAAAGGAATTCATTCCTGGAAGAATAGGAAATGATACCTCAGGAGATCAGAGCTTGTGGAGGAAATACTCAATGTTAGAGTAATATTAGAGTGGATATATTAATATCCACTTTTCGTTAATTTTGCTGTTAGGTACATTTTTTTGGTCCTGTGGTTACTTCTATTAAAAACTTGTCCCGTTAGTGCCTTTTGGCGCAAATTATATTATTTCGTAGAACCATAACTCGAATAATGCGAATAGTTACGGAATATTTAATGCGAATATTTAATGAAAAAATGTAGTATCCGGAATTTTGTTTGACGTGCAGTGTATTATTGGTGTTTTCATTCAATATACTTATTTATTTATTTAATGGTTGAAGTTGTTACCAACTTATTTCACAAGAATACAATTGATTTTTCATATAGTAACTTTTTTAATTTAATTTATAGTATACCACAAAAACGGATAGCCTAAATTATAAATATATTTATACTAATAATAATAATCACAATAAATATAATAATATTAATAATAAGAACAATACTAATAATATAATAGGTTTATAGTCTCTGCTTTGTATTTGGAATTGCTCAAAGTATTTTTTTCGAAATGATTCTGTTGTGTTACAATTTTTGCAGTCAACCGGCAAAGAATTCCATAAACTGATTCCCCTCACAAAACAGGAAGAATTCATTAACTTGGTACTATTATTGACGATCTTTAAAGTCTGAAGCCGATTAGATCTTAATTTTTCTAATTTATTAACAATGTATTCAGGCTGTTTATACTTCAAGAACTTGAACACCGCTAAGCATACCCGAAACTGATAATACTCATAGAGCGAACAACCACGTATGATGTTAGTATACTGAGAGAAATGGTCATATTTTCTTAAAGTAGTAATTGAAATATTAATTCTGAAGTTCGAATGTAACAATGTCTCCATACAGAAAATTTGGTAAGATCTACGCCATAACTAGTTGAAAGCGAAGTGTAGGATTTAAATATTTAGTAGTAGTCCATAGTAGTCTTAGAAGCAAGCCTTTTCTTTTGCAAACGATTTCAACGTGATGGCTCCAACATAGGGTTTCCATACACACCCAGGTTATTCACAGTATCAGAAAAACTAACGACTGCTCACAACAATATTGGGAAGATTATCAGTCCAATTTATTATATGTTGATCATTGAACAATGCTCTCAATGTCTTGATTAACCATCTCAATGCAATTCGGGATGTCGTTTACACCACAAAATTTATATACAGGGTGTCCGAGAATGAATGGATAAGCCTGAAGCACCTTATAGTAGAGCTATTGGGCGCTCAAAATAAAATACAAAAAATATATCTCAAGTAGTACCTAAGATATATAATTTTTTTAAAAGTCCATTTTTCACATTACTTTACGTTTCCGATCAGAACGGCTACACATAAATTAAATCCATCGGTTTTTTGGTGATATAATATTCTTAATGGACTATACTGATAGATATGCAGTAAATAGTTTGAGCATGAAATGTGGTAAATATTTTTTTTTTATAAAAGTTTGAGCGTATTTGGTGAAAAAAAATGTATGAGAACCTAAGTGGCCAACTATTTTAAAAATATACGTGTTTAATGCAGATTCTAAAATGGTATAATACATGATTTTATCTAATGTAGATACGAGGTTATTGCTATTAGTATGCAGAAGGAATAAATTCGATTAAATTATTGTACCTGATAATAAGGGATTTATAAACTTGATATTTGCTATACCTAAGCTTGCTCTGCGCTACCCATCTTTTGTTTATAAAATGTATTAAACGATAAATAATTAAACATTAACATTATTAAACATTAATTTAATGCGTCACTCGACTTGTTCGACATCGCATTTGTTTATTCCGTTTTTCTGGCTTGTATCTGGGCGGCTTTGTGTATCAAAATGCCACGTAATCAGTATATGTCACAAGCAGAAGTAACGCAAATGCAGCTGCAACCCTTTATAGGGAAAGATACCCAAACGCGTGTCACCCGGATTATCGCGTATTTATTAGAGTCCACGATTGTTACTCGGAAGGAAGATTCCCTAGCAGCGGTGTTGGTGGTACTAGCACTGGAAGAGTCGCTAGTATTGACACTAAAGAAACGATGCTTGAGGAAATTGAGCGAGATCCGTCTACCTCTACAAGAGCAATAGCACGACGCACTGGAATCGCAAAACCGAACGTGCACCGTGTATTGAAAAAAATCAGTTCCACCAAGAGACTACTACGCATGAATGTGTTTTTACCGACAGATGCTTGAGAAAATAGAACAAGATCCGCAATTCTTTAATAATATTCTATGGAGCGATGAATCAACACTGAATAGAGATGGATGCTTTAACATGCACAATCTTCACAGCTGGCAACTTTCGAATTCTCATCTAATGTGAGAAAACAGATCCCAGTACAAATTCAAAATAAACTATTGGACCGACATATTGAACGGAAAGATAATTGGCCCATTTGAACTACCCATGAACTTATCTGGCCAAATCTATTTGGACTTTCTTCAAAATGATCTGCCAAATTTATTGGAAGCGGTGTCCGAGGAGGTGAGAGAATCCCATTGGCTCCAGAATGATGGGTGTCCTGCGCACTATGCAGTAAACGTTCGGGCGTATTTGAATTCCACATATCCAGATAGATGGATTGGCCGTCTGGGGCCAATTTTATGGCCCCCACGTTCCCCGGACCTAAATCCGCTGGATTTTTTTTACTGGGGCTGCCGAAAAGAAGAGATCTACTCTAAACTGATCAGGAGTTTAGAAGAGTTACGTAACCGTGTCCAGGAAGCCGCTTCAAAAATTACACAACGGCATTATGCGCGGCTTCTCAAAAGAGTTTTTATTCGGAGGTGTCGGGCGTATATCAGAGTCGATGGCAGACAGTTTGAGCATTTACTGTAAATGTACATAGGATTAATAAACGATTATCAATATGTATCGTTGTTTTCTATGAAGCGCTTATCATCAGATACACTTTAAGACAAGAAATAATCCAATTTTTAAAATTTTGTTATTTAATCGAATTTATTCCTTCTGCATACTAATAGCAATAACCTCGTATCTACATTAGATAAAAAGATGTATTATACCATTTTAGAATCTGCATTAAATACGCATGTTTTTAAAACAGTTGGCCACTTAGGTTTTCATTCCTTTTTTTTCACCAAAGACGCTCAAACTTTTATAAAAAAAAATATTTATCATATTTCATGCTGAAAATTAAAGTTTAGAACGTAAAGTAATGTGGAAAAATGGACTTATTTTTAAAAAAAATTATATATCTTAGGTACTACTAGGGATATATATTTTTTGTATTTTATTTTGAGCGCCCAATATCTCTACTATAATGCGCTTCAGGCTTATCCATTCATTCTGGAACACCCTGTATTTGCAGGTCGTCAGAGAACAAGTGATATTTACATTTCTCTATTACACTTGTTATGTCGTTGATAAAAATCATAAACAAGAATGGTCCAAGAACAGAGCCTTGTGGGACTCCTGTGGTTGTCCTGCATATACTAGATGTAAATGAGTGGAGAAAACCTGTTTCACGACGATCGTACAGATACGATAACATCAGACGTGATGCAGGCAATGAAAATAAAAAATATTGGCTCAGCTTTTTTATTAGCAATTCATGATCAATCTTATCGAATGCCTTGCTAAAATCCAAGAGCACCAGTGCTCATGCCCGTTTGTCATCGAAAACCCTGCGATTATCATCACTAATATTTAGTAAAGCAGTTATAGAACTGTGATTAGATCTGTAGGTTGATTGAACATTGGATAGCATTTTATGATATCTAAATGATGCAAAATTTGCGTTTGAAGAATTTTTTCTGGAACCTTAGTAAGAACCGGTAGCAAACTAATGGGCCGAAAATCAGAAGGAGAAGAGTTGTTTTGCTCTTTAGGAATCGGTATTACTTTAGAGTGCTTCCATTCATAAGGGATACTAGAGAAATTAATAATGCTATTAAACTCATGTATAGGGTTTTCCAATAGCAATGATATGATTTTTAAGTGACGTTTCGGCCATTTGTAATATGTCATGATTTGTCATTTTTTGTTTCATTGTATTCAGTAATGTTTACAATTTCACATGGTGAGATATACGCAAGAACAACGTTTATAAATTATTCAGTTTTATTATCAAAATAATCGTTCTCCAATTGCAACTTTTCGTGCGCTTTTGCCATTTTATAGTCGTAATAATCGTCCAAGTGTACTCGTAATTCGTCGAATTGTTGAAAATTTTGAGCGTACATTTTCTTTACATAATGTTGAAGTGCCAATAAGACAAAGATTCGCTCGAATTAATGCAAATATTACTGCCATTCAGGCAAGTGTTGCTAAAGACCACAATTTGTCGATTCCAAGACGTTCTCAAGAATTGGGACTGTCTCAAACCACAACCTGGCGGATTTTGAGAAAGGATTTGGGTTTGCATCCGTATAAAATTATTCTCACTCAAGAACTGAAGCCATTGGACCACCGTAAACGTCGTGAATTTGCTGATTTTGCCTTGGAACAACTTGAAAACGATAACGATTTTTTTAAGAAAATCATCTTCTCCGATGAGGCTCACTTTCATCTGAGTGGTGCGGTAAATAAACAAACCTGTCGATTCTGGTGCGAAGAAAATCCACAAATTATTCATGAAAAACCATTACATTCAACTAAATTGACAGTTTGGTGTGGTTTTTGGTCTGGTAGAATCATCGGTCCGTATTTTTTTCGAAATGAAGCTGGTAACACCGTTACTGTCAATGGAGATCGGTATAGATCGTTGATAACCAACTTTTTATGGCCGAAATTGGAAGAAGTTGATCTTGACAACATTTGGTTCCAACAAGACGGGGCTACGTGCCACACAGCAAGTGCAACAATTGAATTATTGCGAGAAAAGTTTGGAGATTCGATTATTTCAAGAAATTGTGATATTGAATGGCCTCCAAGGAGTTGTGATTTAACACCAGTAGACTATTTCGTGTGGGGTTATTTGAAGTCATTGGTCTTTAGCAATAAACCAAACTTTCTTCAAGCTTTACAAGTCAATATTGAACGTGCTATTCATGACATACGACTTGATGTAGTGGAAAAAGTGCTCGAAAATTTGGTTCATCGAATTCGTTCCTGCAGAAGAAGTCGTGGAGGCCATTTGAATGACGTTTTATTCAGAACTTAATTGTATCGATTGTACTTCACATTAAATAAAAAACATTTCAATTTCCTTAACAATTAGTGTGTTTTTTTTAAGAAATCATATCACTCTTATTGGAAAACCCTATAGTATAAAACAATCTATATAGGATAATAACATTTTGCTACAGTTTAATGAGAGTGCATCAACACCAGCAGAAGTAGATTTTACTGATCTAAAGGCTTCATTTAAGTCTACAATATCAGAGTTTCGGAAACTAAAACCGTCATCAGTTGCCCTATTCAACTCGAAATCGTTTATGTTAGGGGAAGATTGTTGATTACAAAAATAATTATTCAGATCGTCTGCTGATAAATCGATGATTGAGTTATTTGGTTTATTGGATAGTCCAGTTATCGAACTAAGGTGTTTCCAAAATGTTTTAGAAGATAAGGTAGTTGCGGTAAGGAGTTTTTGCGTTTTTGCGAACAAACTTTTCATACAGATGACACAACCATTTTGTTACAAGGAACACTTTACCATTTGGTTCATAAATGGTGTATATTATATCCCAGGGTATGTTTGAACCTTCGCGCATTAGACCAGTAGTGTCAATATTTTTGTAATCTCGAAAACTAATCGACGACTCCATCATACTATTGTCTACATCATATGAAAAAACAGTTATGATCCAAAAATCCCACCGATATTTGATTTAGAAAAATTACTTTTTGACTACTTTTATTTATAACTTTTAGCTTTTGTATTTTAAGCCTCATCTATATAAGAATTACCTAAGCGAGAAGAAATGCATAGGCCACTATATTCCGCCCATATTTTCAAATTAAAATCAAATAAACGAGACCAAATTTTTTTCATAGCAAAATTTAGTTCTGCCATATTAGCTTTTAATATATGCGTTAGCCCTCGTCCGCTAATGCCAATGTGCTTAGAAACTTTAAAGTAGCTTACAGCGATGTTTAACAATTTGACTTGTATATAATTATGGATTCGTGTCGAGCCGACCAGTTTTATGAATCAAGTTCCTAAATTCCAACCCGATTTCGGATTTTTCGATAACAAACAAAAATCAACCTATTGTTTCATAATAGGCCTCCAAACAAGCTGAGGTATCGTAAAATGAGTATAACTTGCAGCTGATTAATGCCAATGGGCACATATACGTAAATTTCTTCTGGTTGCTTAACCATTTGGCTTACACATTCGATTATTGTCCGCTCGGAAATCAGACAATACTTTTTACCAGAAGCTCAATGATATAAAACCAGTATCAATGTAGCCAAAATAATTTCCACTGTAAAGTAGCAGTTAAACCCTTTATAGCACACGTGATTTAACACACTTTGATCCTGAATCTCGTGTCCGGACAGTTCAGCAACAGATTATCAACTACAAGCAGAAACAAACAAAAAAATTAAACACTAAACACAAATTACTATTTTCTTCGTTAGGTTTTATTAATGACAAAAAAATCGTTTAAATTCATCCTCAACCGCATTATAATTCACGTTAGCGTTAAATTGTTGTAAAACCGTTGAACGAATTATATTTATCATTTTAAAATTATTTATAACAATTCTAGTTGTCGATCTATTATGTCTACCACTAATTTTCGCCTGGTTCGTGTCCCACACCACAGATTTACGTAGTTCAGTAGTAAACAGCTTTGCCAATATTTTTGTAAGAAACAGCTCGCCCGTTTCTGTGCCCGGTATTGAATTTAAATAATGATGAAATGATTGCAGCAAATCGGAGGTACTTTTTAACTTGGCTTCAAAGTCAAGCAGATCTGTTGGATTATCAAATGGGAATTGCTGGGCTAATAAGTTAACGGTGCGTAGTGTGGCAATTTCTGATTCAAGTTTATCCATTCGACTATTGATCAGCTCCTTCATATCAGACAATTTATTACTAATTTCCAGTATGTGTTCTGGTGAGAAACCTAGACTTTTAGAACTGTTAGAAACGGTTTCCCTCTTCAAAATAACCTCATCTTCAGTGACGGTAACGTTTATTGGGGCTTGTTCTTGAATATGTGGTGTCGGTATCTTAGTTGGCCTGACAATTTCGGGTTGAGGAATTGTGGCAAGACGTGGTGGTATTATTATTTCATATTCTCTTGGTTTCTTCGCGTTATTTTCTATTTCAGCGTAAACATATTTAGCTTGTTTCTTCGCATTCCAGTATTTACTAAAGTGTTTTTGCATAAACATTTTTGTATCTACTGCTGACGCTGAATTTGCCACATCCAACAAATTCGAAATTGGATCAATCGATTTCGGTTCAGATTTCGTTATTTCAAAATGTATTTCATTTTCTTGTACTAGTTTACGCCTCTTTACCATTTGCTCTTCGGATGGTTCTTCTTCATGGTCACTAGCATTTTCTTCGTAGCATTGTCCGGGTAAATTGCGACTGGGGATTGCGGTCGGTTTCAACAAGGGTACTATTATATCTTTTATCGAAGTGTTTTTCTTTCGTTGGTAAAAGTCGTCGTGTTGGAAATGCATGTTACATATGCGAACATCATTCGTGATTGGTTTTGTAATGCCAACCTTTTGTTTCCAAATGAAATGACGCTCAGGATTCACTGACACCGATGGGAACATGTATACAGTTATATCTGGCATGCCATTATGATTAGAACAACCGGGCACTTCACAATAATGCATTATATATTATTTGCTTAATTTACAACCAATAAATTTTTATGTGCGAGATTTTTAATGTTTACAACTTTTTGACGTATAAATACATTTAACAACGTTTTGGCGGCATCTAAAGTAGAATATCTACACTTATATTCACCACTGCTGAAAATCAAGTACTTTTTCTCAATGTAATTTGAAATGTTATCAATTATTAGGCGTGTTCGGACCACTGGCGTATTTTGTAATAAATCACTTTTGCTTTAGCTTTTCAAGAAAACGCCATTGGTGTATTTTGTTGCGAAATACTGAGGCATTTACATGTAGAAAATTGTTTTCTTCTGCAAATTTTTGCAGGTAAATGAGAAGCATCCGCTATAGAAAAATTTTCAATATGCCAGAAAGAAATAAACATATATAGTAATGCCATAATTTTTTATAGCATTATTATGAATTAATTCATATTAGAAATTTTCATTTTTACTATGGCGTCGGTTTTTATTATGAATCCTTAATATTTATAAATTAAAAATAAATTGTTTTTGTTTATTTTGAAAATGTTGCCATAAAAATACTCGAATCGAATATATTTTATGGCAAGATTTTTATTTTTATAGTGGTTTTGGCGGTGTAATAGCCCAAAAAATCTTCTGCAACATTTTGTTTGAATATATTTATTTTCTTGTCTCTCATGTGCAAAAGGCCAATGTTATATCTGTTTCATTTTGCAGAAGCAAATTGTTGGTCGCATGTAAATGGGGTATTAGTTTTGCTTTAGCCATAGAATTGTTGTTGTAATCATGAATCAATCATCAAGAAAATACACCAAAATATTGTAAAAATAATTATATTAAACATTTTATAATTATACAGTTTACATACTATTCATATTACACAAAAAAAAAAGAAATTCAAAATTCCCCTTCGGAATGAATGAGTAAAACGTATTTTGGCATCTAGCAGATATTCATCTAAAGCAAAATTTTTAATTGCTTTAGTTACCAAATTTTGCTTTAACCAAATGGAATTGTGTTGTAATCGAGTCAAGAAATTACGCCACACGGTAATTTTTGAGTATCTTGCTGACAAAAAATTACCAGTGCGGCTCGTGGTTGATTTTGTTCGAAATCCGAATAACCGCAAGTATATATGTATAGTAGTGGTATGTGTATTCGTTTCGTGCGAATGCGCGCGCCGTTCAAATTTTTTGGTTGACATTTCTAGATAACATTTCCATTTATAAATTAAAATTTGGAAATGCAAATATATGCTTTAAATAAAATTTAATTTATTTAATTATTTCATTTTAGTTTTAAAATTGCAAATTCTAAATATTTATTCGACAATCGACATCGTATTGAAAAAAACCGACATAAAGTATTGTTATTTCGCCATTTCACACTTTGATTCTTTCATCGCGACTCTTTCCTCGTTTCCTTCCCCCGGCGTGTTTCAAGTGGTTTAAATACCGCACAAACATTTAAACATTTATTCGTGGTTAATATTTTTTAACCTTTTATTTTTTTATTTGTTTTCAATAGGGTAAAATTTTGACAATAACATGGTTGTTTATTCTATGTGTAATTTTGAACGTATATGGAAAATTTAAATTAATAGTCTAGAACATAACCTCTAGAATAAATTCCGACGAATCTAGAATATTCGATCGGTGTAAAAATATCAGTGAAACAATAGGTCAGCCTTAGTGTCATTTGGGAGATTCTGTACGCGAAAGATTAAAAGGGAAATTAATGATTGATTAATTGTAAATGGTGTATTAAGTGAGTTAATAAATAATTGTGGAAATTACTTGTCGTAATTTATTGTTGGTAAAATAAAAGTGGGGAAAATTATTGTAGGTATATTTCGGGAATATTTTAGTAGTGGCGTAATTGTTTAGTAAATATTTGGAAATTATTCAGCGATTATTTCCGTCATTTTCGCGAATATTCTGGAAGTGCGTGAATTACGAGAAGTGGTATAATCGTCCAATTATAGCTGTACGAACCGGATTTGACAGGGCAAATTCGTAACATTATTGTAATGAATTCGCCCTGTCAAATTCGGTCCGTATCACTGTATTGAGAATATCGTTAGAGAATTTGACGGTTACAAGACGGTTACATCTTTGATACACTATCAGAACCTAAATCAAAATCTCTGGTAAAGAGTGGTAATAACCATTTTCAGTCCCAAGACAAATTTTACGAAAAAATTCGCAAATACTTTGGGACCTTGGTTTGAAAATGATATTTGGGTTCATGAGGGGGAGGGGGGAATTTAATTAGCTTTTAATGCTAAGACGCACTATTGGAACCTGAGTCAAGGTCTCTAGTAAGTGTTAATGGCCATTTTGAATTCAAATAAAGTTGTTGAAGACCAATACCATTGTTAACCTTTAAATGTTTTAAGCCTTCATCCTTCCTTCTAGTGGATTAGAACTGAGTCTTGTGCCGTACGATCGCTAGATGTCTGCAACCGGGTCGTTCCGTTCTACAAAAAAATGATACCATTCCTATCCTCTCTTGTTATGTGTAAACAGGATGTAGAAATGGGATCGGCGTTATCCAGTATATTTATCCAGTATTAGATCCTACAGTCTAAACAAATCAGTAATGTTTTTGATAAGTTGAGCCCCTTCCTTTTACAAGATTGGCACGCAGGTGTTGTGATTTCTAAAAGCAATTCCGATGAAGTGACTTAAAATATTTGTGGCATTCATATTCAAAAATTTGTGGCAAGTATACAATATGACTACCATTTTTACAGTGCATTTAAAATTTTCTTTTAAAATAATGTTTGTTTTTAATTATTTCAACAAACTGACAATCTTCCAGCTTTTCTTCTGCTTTTAAGGTTAGTTGCAGTTTTTAGATTTTTAGTTGAATGTTTTTGTAAATATCTAACATATTTACAAAAACATTCAACCAAAAACTAAAATATCATATCAATTTATTAGAATCTTAAATTTTCTGTTACAATACTATATATCGTATTAATATAAAAACAAAACGGCTTTTTATTAGAATCAATCTACCCCCAGGCCTTTTCACATTTACTTATTTTAGCCCGCTTCGATAATTAAAACTAAAAAACTCGTTTCATTTTTATGGATCTTAAAAAATTGTTTCCAATCATTCCCAACTTTTTTTATATTATATTTTATTTATATATTTAATCGTTCAGAACAACCATAAAAAGCTTTTCATCTTCATTTTCGCTCGCACCAGTCGTAATGCTCCATTGTTGCTTTCATACACTTTAATATTTCGTACTTTAAGATATCGCACGTATTAAAGTGGGAACAATTCACCAGTCAACGTATATGCTTGCTGCGGATCATAAAAACGGGATTGATTTTCCAAATTGTATAATGAATTTTTTTGGGCGGCAACCATTGGAGAGAGGATATTCATTTTCACCCAAATTTTCAAAAAAAAAACTTTTGGTTTTCGAATATTTTTTGGTTTGAGTTTTTGTTTTAAATTAAAATAAAGTACAAAAAAATGTTTTTTGGAATTTTTTTGTATTGGTTTGGAAAGGATGAGAATTTCATACAAATTTTTAAATAAAGGAGTTTAATATTGAATAGAATTTCAGTTTTGTATAGGCAAAAGTTACATACATTTTTTTATTTGACTGTGTTTTCTACCATGAATACCCAGGAGTATGACATTCGACTATTCGAGTAACCTGTATGGAAAAGTGCCATACATACGAGTACATTCAAATGGACACCTTATAGAAAATTATGACTGGAAATATTGTACAAAAAATTTTAAACTCTTAATATTATAAGTTTTAAAGTTTCAACCTCATTATAGACATTAAAACGCCAACGTTCTCAATAACTTCCAAAATAAAACAAACAATTCACTATTATAATGTCTCAATTACGAAAGTTGTATTATAACTTTGGAAAGGACATTAATTGAATACTTACAGTGTTTTCCAAACATCGACTAATGTATTTCCGACTCATTACATTGACTTGTATCCAAAAATATTTTATTCTTGACATGTTACGTTAATCGCTGTTAATCTACATTTTAAAATTTTATTATCTAGTCAAGACATAATTTTTTAATAGTAGTGTGGAGATATATTTATTCAATTAAGCGTTCTTGCGAGATGACTTATTTGAATAAATCGGAGTCCACAAATAAGTCAGTATCTGGAAAAGGACATTATTTTAATAAATTGCACAACACAGAGTTTCCAAAATTATGTCTTGACTTATTTAAATAAGCAAGTCTCAAAAGTAGTTAAAAAACAGTCAAGGCCCTTTGCAATACGAATACTTATTTCTGGAGACTTAGGCCCGGGGCACATAAGATTTCACTTATTTGAATAAGTAGACTCTACTTCAAGTATGGCAATTTTTGTATTGAACCAACAACCAATTTGCCAAGTTTTCACAATAAACAGAACGATTCTTATTGTTTTCACATTTTACAGCATATAAGTATGTAATATGCCAAATGCCAATTCGGACATTTTTGCGTACTTTTACAGGTAAATTTTCCACTTTCTTGAATTATGAGACGTCTGAAATCAATTCTTTTTACTAAAGTTACATGTTGAACCGAACATGATCTGACTGAAAATTGACCGAGTTCAATTCGCCGTATTGTTACGATGTTGCTTATTGGATGAAATTAGTGACATCTAGGTTTAAGCAGTAGCATTAGAAGTAATTATTAGTATTTAGTAGTAGTACTTTTGTTCATGAAGCAGGGCCAGTCTTAAGTTAGTCTTTGGCGAGTCTTGGTTCAGACGCGGTACGCGATATAATAAAAGCGAAAGTGAGTGAAAGTAGCAGTGTTTAAGTGAAATTAGTGGTGTGCTTAAAATTAATTGTATAAGGGGTTAGTGATTTAATAAATAATTGTGAAAATTATTGGTTGTTGTGTTTTAGTGTTTTTGGATAATAGGGGTGAAATTATATAGGGGTATTTCTGGTATTTTCATGAATATTTCAGTAATGGTTTACTGAGTGTTTAGTAAATATTACGAAATCATTTAGAGATTATTTTTAAGAGGTGTTAATTACTAGAATTAGTGTTGTAACCATTAAATTATATCACGATATTCATAATCAAGTGAAACAACCCGGATTTGACAGGGAAAACCCCTATCAATTGGACAGTAAAATTCCACTTAAAGCACTAGGCGAGCAGACCACTTAAGGCTATGAAGAAGCAAGGATTAGGCCCGAATAATGGCAAAGAGAGTTATTAAGTTATTAATTTTTGATTAATAGTTCGAAGTGGTAATAATGGAAAACTAAATGATAAACATGTGGTGGTGGAAACAGTTCCCGGGCCCCTGTTCAATCATGAAACAAGACAAATGAATCAAAAGTTGGAGCAAAGTTGGAAGGAACTCAGGCAACCAATTCAAAACATCGTGCAGAAACTGGTCCAATCCAGGTTCATAATATTTGGCCAACAAAATGATGATGTGATTCGGTCCAGCATTCCGATAACGGTGGGGGGAAGATGTTGGAAATGACTGTAGGTGATAAGGTGGAACCAGATAATGATGATCATGGAATGGATGCCAATGGTCGGTAGAAACTATTGGGCTTTGTGGAATTGAGTGGTGGCGTCATTGAACAGGAAGAGGGGGTCAAGCTGTTCGGAATTTGGGATGCTCAACAGTATACAGAATGGGCGTCTCATTGTGAGCCATTTGTTCGTTAGCAGGGGCCGGGAGACGCAATGTTCATGGTGGATTAGGTTGAGACGGAGATTATTTATGTAACCAAGAACACCCAGTGTTTTTCAGAAAACGATGAAAATGATAATTCTGATGTTTAAGGTAATGACGTGACAAAGAAAATTGAACATGGATTGCATCGCATGGGTTATGTCGGTAAGTATGACTAAAATAATTGGTGCAGAAGTGGCCGAGAGTAGTCGAGAGTAGTGGGATGGTACACTTAGGATCGGGTGGGTGTCGGTTGTGTACGACATTGCAAAATATCTGGAGGAGAGATCGACTAAGACGAGTGATGACTGCTAGAGCACAAGAGTAATCGGGAACAGAATTGCTGTCCGGCGTTTGCGGTATCACTTTTGCAACGGTCCATGGACGGAAGCAATGCATGTGGAACATATGTATCTCCCAAGGTGGCTGTAGGAAATGGTGGAAAATACAGAGCGATCAGAGCGAAGGACCGCCTATGAAAGTGATGCACAAACAGTGATGCACGATGGCGGAAAAGGTTACAGATGAAATGCTGGTTAAAGAAGGCGTTGCAATGGGACGTTGGATTACAGCAGAAATGAGAAGATGTACAAACAAGTGGTGTCTAGTGTAGAGAAGATGCGTATCCTGACTGATTTTCAAGCAGTGGCGAACCGAATTGTTATCGATAATGAGGGTGAGGTAAAATAGACTATAAATGGTGACTGCGAGGTTGGCTGGTGTCAAGAGGCGGTGGCAAGAAAGAAATTTAATTTGTTGGCGCTATGCGGACTGAACTGCAGAGCCGGTGGTTTGAATCCTGTCTGGGTCGAAGAGGTTTAGGGGGTAATGTTACGGTCTCATATAATGGTCTGGTGGGTACCATTTTCCACGAGGATTGATCACTTCGGCGAGAAATTAATTTAGGAGAAATTGTCCAATAGAGTTAAAATATAATCACATTTTAGTGACATCTAGATTTAAGCACTAGAAGTAGTTTTATAACAAAATAGTTGTATAGCAGATTATAGCAGTTAGCCTGCAGTAAAACCGAAAGTTCGCGGACACTGGGGAATATTCAGAGCGATATATAAATAGGGGTGTGGTGAACGCAATGAATCAGTCTTAAGTTAGTCTTTGTTAAGGCTTAGTTAAGACGCGGTACGCGATAGTTTAAAAGTGAAAATTATAAGTGATGTTAAATTGAAATTAATGGTGTGCTTAAAAATAAATTAAATGGTGTTTAGTACATAAATAAATAAATAAACGGTGTTAAATGAATTAATAAATACTTCTTCTTATTTCGGGAATATTCCAGTAGTAGTAAGTGTTCATTAAATATTAGGAAATTATTCAGATAATATTTCCGACATGTGCGAGAATATTCTGAAAGAGTTGTAAATTAAATTTCAAATGGAACAAGAATTCCACAGAGAGCACTCATAAACGAATAAACAAATCAAACCAACAAATAGTTAGTCGTGGGTGAATGTCTTACCGTGGTCTTGGAGAGAGCAAAACATACCATTTTTCCAATGTTAAAAAGAGAAAAAACATTCTATGGTGCATGTCACAAGACATATCCTGTGGTTGTCTCGCGTAGCAAACTGAGGGCATGTCTTATCGCAACATACAATGCTCCTATTGGTTGTTTATTAGATCAAATTCTACATATTTTGGTGGTATATTGCACATTATAAAGAAAAGTTTTATGTAAAACTCCATTTTATTTTACTGATCGATCCAACACGGTGTCATTTAGACTTCATAATTTTTAATCATATATAATCATGGTTTGTACTGTGAATTGAACTAAATTTTTTATAGTAATGTGCAAAAATCTAAGTTAAAACTAACATTCATTTTAAATAAAAATGTACGTGTGAATTTCATAATTTAACTCTTCCTTAAGAAGCAGAAAATTTGTGGAAAGAAATTTATAGTAAAATTCTATCTTCTACGCAAGTACTCTCCTTCGAGCTTACAAGCTCCTAAATGCATGTTCTATAAAAATTCTCGATTTAGCCATTTTCTGTTCTTTCTAGTGAACCCTATGTGATAATGGGGTTGAACTTGACAAAACCATTTCCATCCTTATTTAGTTAAGTTAGTTTTCTTAGAGATCATAATCTTTAGAAGCTGCGTCTAAGCGTTTGTCCAATCTATAATCTTGCTACTAGCTTGTGAAAACGATACTGCGTTGAGTAGAATCGCTAAAAGCTTTGCAAAAAATACTTCAATACATTAAGAATTTCACGACAATGAATAAAAAACTCCGTAAGTGGTTATTATTTCTCAAATAGCCACATTGGGCACCACAGAAAAATATCTTCAGTATATAGTCAAGCGAAAGTACGACCTTTACACGAATTTCATCATTATTTACAAATTTGCTAATAAATACTGGTTGCTGTTTCACTAGTCGAGCGTTTGATAAATATTGAATGTTATAACAATACTTTCTGCAACACACCATCAACTTTATGAAATTAAATCGAGTAGTTGTCACTAATTTCCGTCAGAGGGGCCGGTTTGCACTCTTGAATTTCGATTTGATAGTATGTCACTTATAATTTAATTCTTGTAAAATTTGTCGTTAAATAAGGGAATTTAAATATATCTTGCTTCTGAACTTAAAAAATACATTTTGTTTAGATATGTTAAATCACGAGTTTACAAATTTGAGTTTAGATGGGACACTAATATCAGAACCATCTAAAGTTAAACTGTTTGATATGTAAACTCTCATATTGACAAAGTATTGGCTTGTACCTTGGACAGGTCTTAGTTCATATAAATAAATCAGTGAAGGTAACTCACCAGTTGTCTTTTTTATACATCCGATTTTATGACAGAGCATTCGTCATAATACAGAGCTTAACAAATTGGATTTTAATTAATTACCTATTGTTAGAGAGGCAGTTTTAATCGTATACTTTCAAAAATAGTTTTTTAACATGTCAATTTTACCTAAAATTATCAATCCCGACAACTCTTACAAAAGGAACACGCACAAGCATGAAGGTGATCATTACCATAAAGCAAAATATACATAAGAGGACTCATGTAGACATTCCGAGGTTAATCTATTTTACTATTGGCAATCTGTATAAGCCTAACAAGAACAATGAACTATAAAATAACTAACTTCAACGGAAAAATGTTTGTATGATTTATTTGTACAGGGTACCAAATCTGTTATTTCTGAATGGAAATATTTTAGAAAACATAAATGGGCCGAACAAAAAATTGTATATGTATATATATATATATATATATATATATATATATATATATATATATATATGCTATACATGCTGTCAAGATCAACTTCTTTCAATTTCGGCCATAAAAAGTTGGTTATCATCGATCTACACCAGAATCGACAGTTTTGTTTATTTACCGCACCATTCAGATGAAAGTGAGCCTCATCGCAGAAGATGATTTTATTAAAAAAAGTCGTTATCGTTTGTAATTGCAATTTGTAAACGTTGTTCTTGCGTATATCTCACCATGATGAATTTGTAAACATTACTGAATACAATGAAACAAAAAATGACAGATCATGACATATTACAAATGGCCGAAACGTCACTTAAAAATCATATCATTCCTATTGGAAAACCTATAGGGTTTATATATATATTTATATATATATATATATATATAAGATAAGCACAAGCCACAACCACGTCAACCATGCCATCAAGTTACACCACATACATTTCACATAAGCGTGTCAACATTGCATTTGCATCTTTTAAGCTGAATCAGCTGCGCGTGTATGACATATTTCATATAAAGTAGAATAAAATTAATCATCAATATTTTTAGTATATAAAGTAAATGAAAAGTGTTTGTAATTTAAATATAAGTTTGGATTAAAATAAAGCGGACATAGTTCTAAAAATATATTTTTAGTTTATTCAACGAGTATAAACTTAACTGGCGCCGAAACAAAATTAAAAGTTATCCTAAAAAAGTCACAAGAAAGTTTATTATTAACAGTGGAATATAATAAAATAAAAGTGATACAAAAATTACTTCCCTAGTAATTTTATAATAAAAAAGTGTGAAATTTGTTATTAACAGTCGATCATAACAATTTTAATCTTCTCATCGCTATACAACTCTTATTTGTTATTAACAGTACATCATAACAAAGAAGTGAAATATAAATTACTATCCCTATACTAATAAAGTGATACAATAACGTGAGTGAAACCGCACCATTAGTAGGCCACTGGCAAGAATAAACGCTGGTAGCTAAAGAGGGAATCATCCGTAACGATAAAAAGAAGTGTACACACTCCAAATTATATCTCCGGGAAAACGAAAATCCCCGTACCATTTCTAAAACATAGGAGAAATCCTCTCAAATGAAGATTACAATACTGTAAGTAATAATTATTGATTGATTTTGAATGTACGACCAAGTTCTTAGGCTTGAGTTCCCGGATGACGCCGGGTCCACCGTACACCCTTTCTTACACATAACAAAACCGAAGAATTGGATAGGTTAGTTAAGTGGGACAGAATCGGCCCGGTTACAGACACCTAGGTATAGCCGATAGTTAGTAACACAAAGACAACACAATTCAAATGTACTAGATGAAGGATAAAGGCTTAATAGGTTAATGGATAACGATGGTATTGGTCTTCAACAATTGCTTCTTTAAAACGGCAACCTAAGAAAAAATATTATTATTTCACATGCATCTGGAATTTTCCTGAAATTTAATTCTATTAATACTTTTCGGCTTCCTAACCAAAATTGGTTGACTCGACCCGTTACAGACACCTATGTAAAGTCGTTAGTAATAAAATGACAACACAATTCTAAACTACACAATCAGCAATTCCAATGAAGCATTAATTCACAAGCATCTGTAAATTTCCTGAAATTTAATTCTAAATTCATATTTTCCGGCTTCCTAAATAATCGAAACATTTATTAATTTAATCATTCTGCAACTCCGCAACTTACAGTAGAATTTCCGGAACTACCGGATTGCATAAAAATATCCCTTAAAATATCCATCCATTAAAATATCCTAAATAATTTAGAATTCGCAAAAATTTCGTATGTTTACTAAAAATTTTTATAAAACTGATGAATTTTTCACGACGCCCATCCTTTTTCACAAGGAAACAAATACTTTTATCACTACATTTGCACTAGTTCTGGAACTTCTTCTACGTTTGCTGGGGATATATCACATACAATTAATCTCAGACATGACTATGATTTGTCACCTCGTATTAGACTTGTCATAAACGATTCATCTCAGACTGGTAACAAACGTAAATTAGTAATTAGTGTGTCGTCAATGGCTTTCCTGCTGGAAGGTAATATTTAAGTAAAGGCAACTAGATAAAATTTGAAAAAATTATTCTAAAATGAATGCTAAATAAGTTTATTTTATAATTTTTATAATTAAATATAAATCGTACCAGTATCTTAAAAGAGGGATAATATGTACTCGTATATTAAATATATTTGAATGAGATTTCGTGAGAACCGAATAATTTTAATATAATAGCTCGGCACTGTACATGTAGATTAATATTTAGGGTTGATTTAAAATTGGGAATTAATAATTATAATTCTTGTACTAAAACAGTCAAGATTGGCAACGTTGCATTTTATGACAAACATCCAGTCGTTGGTGTATTGAAGTATACAAACCTTCTCTTTCTTTTGAATAATTATATTAATTATATCAAATATTTCTAGCTTTTCAGTTACATAGATATAACGAAGTTGCCGATAAACAATTCTTTATGTTAAGATTGTTAAAATCCCAAATCCAATGCAAATAATATTTCTTTTTATAAAGCAAAAATATCGCTAATAAGCTGTGAGAAAATACTAGTAACCCATTGAGTGTCACAAAAAGGCAATTTTGCGGTAAATAATAGGATTCGTTACCAACTCCAACATAGTTGCAATTAATCTTGCAAAAATGATGGATTATGAAGGAAATACAATATAGAAAACAGCTAATCGTAAATTACCTACACTATATTCTCAATGCACAGAAGAAATACGGAAACGGAAAATTCTATCGCTAATCAAACCAAAATAAAAATATAACAATTTATTACACAAACGCTGAATAATAGGATGAAGGAACATCACCAAAAAAGCTCTCTCCGAAAATCTCCGAAATCAAAGCGTGGAAGAAACCACCTCTACAAACATTCATAGTAAAATGTACCAAGAGAATTATGCAATGTCCATCCAGGAGCTAAAATTACCTCGAAACGATCCCAACAGACGGCATGAATCTTCCCACCATGAAACCACTACCATCCACCAAGCGACCTCCTGCCAACACCACCATTCAACAAAAACCACGCTTCACAAAGCCGTGACGAATCCATGACAGATCACAAACGAACCATGGCAACCCTACAGCTCAAAAACCAGCGTACGACCGATCATACCAAAATTCCCAAAATGATTCAGCCCCCGCCAAATCGACGGCAAACTCCAACAAAAACACCCGAAGCATTCAGCAAAGAAACCAATTTGGACATACAAATCCAACATTTAGGCAATGATTCAATACAAAACTGCAAATCCGCCCTCATACACTAACAAATGAGAACTACCTCAAGTCCTAAACAAAACAACTCAAAACAGTCAAAAATACTTTATAAATACAGGTAACGACAGAACACACATGAACACAACTCTCCGCAAGTTGAGAAACACAACGTTCAACGAACAACCACCACAAACCGCAGACACCGAGCCATTACTCACCATGAACGAAACCCATTCAAATCACTCCAAATATCAAAAAGGATTCACTGCAATACAGCTGCAGCACATCCTCGCCGCACATCCTGTGTAAACCAATCACACACATACACCACTCGTCAAAATCTAATCCAGTTTTCGCACCACAGAGAAAAAGTATAACCCCCTCCCAATCGCCAAAAATATACATTCCTTTATATGTACAATATTCATTTTGCGCGATCTCGACCTGCGACAACATCCCCCCCTTGCCGATGACGCCAACCCAGGTCGACAAGTAGAGGTCAACGTCAGCCGCCTCTCCACAACGACGGCAAAAAATCTCACAAAGTTAACAAAAGTCTAAATTATTATACATATAAAAAATCAACAAATTATGAACAATTAAAGTCTAATCGACTTTCCCAATTCACAAATTGAATCATCCACATTCAAGAACATTTAGTGCAAATCCAAAGAAATTCGCCCATTTAGACAACGTAATACGAAGTCTTAGTGTAATCCACTACAAAAATATAAATAAAGGGTGTTTTTTTAGGAGGTTTGTTTTTCCGATAGATGTCGTTTTATTTTATGACAGTTGTTTTGACAGCTCAAAGTGGCATTTCTACTCAGTATTGTTTGGCAAATCATTATGAATAGGTTAACTCCAGAACAACGTTTTCAAATCGTGGAAATTTATTTTCAAAATCAGTGTTCAATTAAAAATGTTTATAGAGCACTTCGTGAATTTTATGGTGCACATAATCGTCCGTCAGAGACCACCATAAAGAACGTAATTACCAAATTTCGGTCTACATTCACTCTTTTGGATGCCAAGCCACCGACAAGAATGAGAAGAGTTCGTACAGAAGAAAATATTGCTGTCGTTGAGGCCAGTGTCGAAGAAAACGACAATTTATCGATTCGTCGTCGTGCTCAGCAAATTGGACTTTGTCCATCGACTTTATGGAAAATTTTACGTAAAGATTTGGGTTTGGTGCCATACAAAATTCAATTGGTGCAAGAATTAAAGCCACACGACCATCGTTTGCGCCGTGAATTCAGTGATTGGTCGTTAAATCAATTGAACGAAGATCCATTTTTTTACCGTAAAATTCTCTTCAGTGGTGAGGCGCATTTTTGGTTAAATGGATACGTCAACAAACAAAATTGTCGCATTTGGAGCAAAGATAATCCACACGCCGTTCAAGAATTACCAATGCATCCTGATAAATGTACTGTTTGGTGCGGTCTATGGGCTGGTGGGATCATCGGTCCATATTTCTTTAAAAATGAGGAAGGACGACGCGTTACCGTGAATGGAAATCGATACAGAACCATGTTAAATGAGTTTTTGTTGTCAAATCTTGAAGATATGGATATGGATGAAATGTGGTTTCAACAAGATGGTGCCACTTGCCATACAGCACGTGAAACAAACGACTTATTGAAAGAAACTTTCAACGACAACATTATTTCGAGAAATGGTCCGGTGAATTGGCCTCCGCGTTCGTGCGATTTGACGCCACTCGATTACTTTTTGTGGGGATACGTGAAGTCATTGGTTTATGTGGATAAACCTCAATCGATTGACGCTTTGGAAACCAATATTCAACGTGTCATTGCTGACATACGCCCTCAAATGCTTGAAAAAGTGCTGGAAAATTGGACCTCCAGAATGACATTTGTGAAAAATAGTCGTGGTAGCCATATGCCAGAAATTGTGTTTAAATGTTAAATGCCAAAAAATTATCTACCAAATAAAAAAAAATTTTGGTCATTTCATAATTTTATATGTGTTTTATTCAAAAAAAAAATCGGCAACCTCTTAAAAAAACACCCTTTACAACCGTGAGAGAGCAGAGAATATTATACGATCATTTTGTTTATATTTTGCGCATCCCATATACCATATTTTCACTTATATGTATATCCTTAAATAAAAAAATTAAAAGAAATAAGGATTTCAGTACAACATGCAATAAAGACTTGATATCCAAATTTTAAATTAGCTTTTTGGTCGTGATTTGTTCAACTTTTCCAAGAAAATACCATCTACTCATTTAACGAAATTCAACAAAATCACTGTGTACATAAAAAACTATAAACAATACGTATGCGAGAGAAAGAACAAAATTATAAAAATTAGAGACCACGACAGTATTTTTCAAAGAAACAGATTACATAGAATGAATGCTAGCAACTGTCGTCACAAACCGTTTCATACCACAACAACACAATTAACTCATCCATACGATTCATTGATTATTATGTAATAAAATATAATGTATAATGTAAAATAAAGTAATAAAATTAACACTTATCTTAAGCATCCTTTGGAATCAAAAAGTCCTACAAATTCAATATTAACATACAATGCGTACGATGCATTCAAACAACGGTGTCGAAAAACATATAAACGAAATTGTTATATGCATATCCTACACCATTGCAAACGCACCGCACACAAATTAATATATTAACACAATTCGTATAACTTTTCACTTTACTTATTACTTCTTTACACACAAATTATTATTAATATTATTATTTATTTATTTCATAAGGCATATATTAATAAATAATATTATGATTAATATTATAATTAATCAATTATTAACACATATTTAAACTATTTATTTATTTATTTAAAGGAGAGGCAAAAATCACGTCTTTCCTTTACGACGTTCAATCGCCGACCACAATACTGTAAGTAATAATTATGTAACAAAATTATAAACAACTGCCTAAAATAAAAATAATAACGCAAATAAAATACCTAATCGTGCATTAAAATTGATAAATAATAATAATAAAATATTCCGAGTAACAATCTAAAACAAAATCATTTAATAATAATATTTTTTTTTGAATCCGAAAATAATACAAAATTATAAAAGTTCTTAAATCATATCTAATACAAAAAAATAATAATATGGCTATAACACTAGACCAATTACAAGCCTCAATTGTCCAATTGACCGGGGCACTCAATGCTCACATTGAGATAATAAACAAAATAGAAACAAGATTAGAGCGATTAGAAGCCAAGGAAACACACATCGTTAACAATACTACACCAAACGGGCCAAAAGATGAAAATGATTTAAGGGTAATAAGCAAACTTCTCGACTGTGTGAAAGAGCTATAGGTTTTCGATGGTAATCCCCTACACTATGTATCGTGGATAAACAGTGTAGAGAGCATACTACAAGACTATGAAATAGTCAAAGAGAAACCTGTATATCGAGCCATCCTCAACAGTATACGCCAACAAATTAGAGGCACCGCGGATTCGACACTTGTATCATACAATATATTCAATGGAAATTGGAGCGAAATAAAGAACTGCCAATTACTCCATTATGCGGACAAGCGAGATCAGCGCACGTTAGAACATTAACTTAGTAAACATACACAAGGAAACAGAAGCATAGATGAATTCTATGCAAACGTCAACCATCAATTATCTCTCATAATAAATAAAGTAAAAACCGAAAATTAAAATCAGGACACGATGAAAGTAGTAACAGAAATGTATAGGAATCGAGTTCTAGATGTGTTGGTGAGAGGGCTATCTGCTGAGATTTCTAGAATGCTGATGACCAACAACTCTACCGGAGGCATATTCATCATGCCTGGAAATACAAAATCTCAATTTCCGACATCATAAAACCGAATGAATAACTACCAAAACCAAAACTTCAAGAGGGTACCAAATTCTGACATAAATGCAAAAGCTCAGAAACAACAAAGAGTATTTCACCTCGAACAAGAGAACGATGAAGATGCATACGAGGTATATATCAGAGATTAAGACGATAATGAACATGAAGATTCAGAGTCAATTGACGAAGTAAATTTTAAAGAGGAGGCCTCTCGAGCCTACCATACTTAGAGTACCAATGCAGCAACAATAAAATACTAAAATTCCTAATAGACAGTGGCGCAAATAAGAACTTCGTAAAAAAAGAACTCGCCAAATGTGCTCAGCCTGTAACTAAACCATTCATAGTGAAATCAGCCGGAGGTGATATACAAATAAAACAAGAAAATAACCGCATTTAAAAGATTTAGAAACGATATTCAAGTGGACTTCTATATACTACCGGGATTGACATCATTGGACGGTATAATCGGAGATGATACATTAAAAAAGTAGGGGCGATAATAGATAGAAGACAAAATATCTTAACCATCTCTCCAGGCATTAACATCCCACTGAAGGAGAAAATTTCAACCCAAGTCAATAACATGGAAATTAGAGACAACCGTTCGGGGCAACAAAGTTAAAATTGAAAGCCATAACCAACAAATTTTTACCACTTTTCGGTCCAATCAATGACGAACAAATTATCGACACAAATGTGAAAGCCGAAATTAGAACAACTACAGAAGAACCCGTATACGCAAAAACCTACCCATACGCAGTAAATATGAGGGATGAAGTGGAGGAACAAATATCGAATCTTCTGAAGGATGGGATCATCAGACCTTCGAAGAGTCCATATAATTCACCAATATGGATCGTAGAGATGAAATTAGATGCGTCAGGTGTAAAAAAATACCGCATGGTAATCGATTTAAAAGCTAAATGCAATAACTATATCGGACACATATCCAATACCAAATATAACATCCGGCTTTCATAACATAAAGATGAAGGAGAGAGACATTCCGAAGACCGCATTTTCCACAATGAACGGGAAATATGAATTCCTGAGATTACCATTTGGGCTACAGAACGCGCCTGCTATCTTCCAACGGATGATAGACGATGTTCTAAAGGAATTCATTGGAAGGATATGCTATGTCTAAATCGATGATATAATCGTCTTTGGAGGAAATTCAAAGGAGGAACATCTAGAAAATGTCAAGAAAATATTCAACAAATTACGAGACGCGAATCTTAGAATCAACTTGAACAAAACAGAATTCCTTAAAGAGACAGAATTCCAGGGCTATATTGTAACCGGCTTCGGTATAAAAGAGGGCCCAAAGAAAGTGGCAGCAATTAAGAACATCAAACCACCAGAGAACCTTAAAGATCTGAAGGAACTCCTTAGACTCACTTCGTATTATAGACGCTTCATAAGGGATTTTGCGAAGATCGCAAGACCCCTCACGAATCTAACAAGAGGGGAGAATGCTCAGGTAAAGCGATTAACTCCAAGAGAATCAAGATCGAGCTAGGCATTGAGGGACTAAAAGCTTTCGAATAGCTGAAAGAACTTTGGCATCAGCAGATCTACTCACGTTCCCAGACTTCAACAAACCCTTAATCCTTACAACGGATCAAACACCAGTATAGGAGCAGTCTTGTCACAAGGCGAGATAAGCAAAGGCCGTTCAGTTACATATTTGTCAAGGTCCTTAAATACAACAGTGAAAAATTATGCCACCAATGAGTAGGAAATGCTGGCAATTGTGTGGGCGCTTCATAGCCTCAGAAACGGGGCGAAAAAAATCAAAATAGTTTCGGACCATCAACAGTTAACTTTCGCATTAACAACAACAAGTTGAAGAGATGGAAGGCCCGCATCGAGGAGTACAATTACGAACTAGTGTATGAACCAGGCATAACTAATAAAGTAGCAGACTCACTATCCAGATTGAAAATGGAAATTAATAACCTTTCGTCATCAAGCAGCGGAACGGTACACAGCGCGGCCGAAGACGGAACTCAGTTCATTCCACACTGTGACCCACCAATAAATGTTTTCAAAATCCAAATGATCTTCACGAGAGGTGATGACATGTACATCTACGAGGAGCCACAAAGAGGCTAGGATTTTTAAGGGGGAGAAGTTAAGCACAAGCCACAACCACGTCAACCTGCGCGTGTATAACATATTTCATATAAAGTAGAATATTAATCATCAATATTTTTAGTATATAAAGTAAACGAAAATTGTTTGTAATTTAGATATGAGTTTGGATTTAAATAAAGCGGACATAGTCCTAAAAATATTTTTTTAGTTTATTCTGTCATGACATTTATAACGTTAAGCTCGAAATTTTAATATTACTTGTATGTATTTTTAAGTACCCGCCTATTGCTTGGTAGCCCAGAAAGCCCTATCCTCAGCTAGAAAGGACAATGCAGAAACTCAATTATCACTACGGTTTATGGATATAGTCGTTTGAAATTGTGACTACAAACTGAGAAATTTCCATAAAAACTGTATTTGGAACTATCAGGGTATAGTCGTATGAATCTCACAGGCGATTGACGAGCACTTGAAATATACCGTCGGATTAGTTGAAATTTTGACTATAAACTGAGAAATTTTCGGAAAATTTATTTCTGGAATTATCTGGATATAGTCGATTTAATTTCGCTTCAGGAGCACCTGGCATATACCGTCGGATTCGTTGAAGTTTTGACTACAAACTGACAGAATACTTGAAAAATTCTATCTGGAATTATCAGGATATAGACGTTTGAATCTCGCCTTGAATCTTATAACATTCACAAACACTTGGCGCACAGAAAAAAATAATTATAATCAGAAGTAAAGCTGCATACAAAATGTTGCGCTTATTTTCATAGTAAAATATGGGGCCACGATCCGGTTTTTTGTTGACCAAATTTAAAATTACTGTTATAATCTGAACAAAAAAAAAATTAATCAAGAACTATATGAAAAGTCAAAGAAACACTGAATGTATATTCGAAGAGTTGGACATTCTAAGTTTATTATTTAAGTCGCAAAACGAGTTTGTATTTTGGGGTTACAATTAAAAAAAGTTGTTTCAAAATTTTGTATGCAGCCCTACCACCGTTTATATTACTTTTCTCTATGCTTGACGTCTGTGCGGCGATATTTAAGCGACTATAACTAGATAATTCCAGATAGAATTTTTCTTGAAATATTTTAGTTTTGTATTCAAAACTTTAACGAATTCCGTGCTATACGTCAAGGTCTCAGAATTGCCTGTCACGGAATTCAAGTGACTATGTTCGGATAATTCCACTGAAAACTGTTTATGAATTTTTTTGAAAATTTGGCATATAATTTTTTGTTTTGCTTCGATATTTTAGTTGTAATAAATTTGTTTATAAATATTATTAACAAAATTTAGAAGCCAAGATTAATTCGATTTCGATATTATTTGGCAATATTATAACCATAAAAACTAATTTATGGTTATAATATTGCCAAATAGCAAAGTATTGCCTTAAGTAAAAAATTATAATTTCGGGCTAGCTTCATGGAGGTTAGAATAATAGTCCGTTTACATGTGACCAACAATTTCCTTCTGCAAAATGAAGAGTAAAGAACATTTACTTTTTGAACTGTGATATAACGTGGTTGCCACATTCGCGGCACGAAGCAAGCGAGGGACATGAAACTTACGTGTTTGCATCAATTGTCACAAACTACTTACAAAAGGGAAAAGAAGAAAAAAATATTAGTCACTTGGTAATTTGGAGCGGTAGATGTGGCTATCAGAACAGAAACGCTAAATTGTCTAATGCGCTTCTGGAAATTAGTATCAAAATAGTGTTTTAATTGAACCAAAATACTTAGAAGTGGGGCATACACAGAAAATAGGTACGTAAGAGACGGGAGGTATATCTTCCAGCAGACTACTTACCTATTATTCAATCGGCCTTACTGATTTTCTTAAATTTGATCCAATATTCTACAAAAGTATTCGACCTGGAAACAAAGTTGGTAATCCCTGTATTAATGACATTGTTGCATACCAGTACACCCCAGATGGCATCATTAATGACAGAATTGATTTTGAAGAAGACCGGATGGCTTTGTCTGCTCGTCCTAAGCGAATAGACCCTTACCTATACTTCTCAGTCTTTATATTGGGCCATGCGAGATTGGAACTTCAAAATTTGGACACTTACAGGAACTACTTATTTCTATGATTCGTTAAAAATCGTATAAATAATAAATTGAATTACATTTATATTCATTAATAAATAAAAGAAATACTGTGTACTTAATTACATTTCGACGTATGTAGCAATAGGTTGTATGTTAAATTTTCTGATTAAGCGTCGCATACGGAACATTTTAATTTATATAGTATAAATATATAAGTCAAATTGTAATAATAGTTTTAATTAAAATAAACAAATTAAATATTTTTGAAAATATTAGGTTTTTCTTTTTTCTGTGGCACTGTTCTGGTAATTCCCCGGGAATAGGGAACTGTTGAAAGAATTTATATGTAATTTCCGTTGGAATATTTTTTTTCGTTCTTCTGAGGGGAGCAATAATTGGGAATAATTGTTTCTTACCTAAATTGGCAGGAAAAATTATTCCCGAATTAATTTTGTTTTCAAAAGGAGTAACTTTTTACCTCAGTATGCCAGAAAAAAAAATTTTAAATAAAAATTCTTTCCCCACTTCCCTATCCTTGGGCATTTACCAGAAAAGTGCCACTGTAGAGTTACAATAAAATGACATACAACAACTTACCTTTGTGAAGATAGCCCAAATTTCTATCCCCAAAAATCGAAAAGTTTGCTTATGGCAATACTGTACTAGTTTATGTATACTATTGCGACATTTAATTAACAATTGTAACAAAAGATCTAAATTATGAGGTAAGTACTTTCGGATAATAGCTAAAAATTAATAAAAATATTATAAGTATAATAGAAACAACAAAAAGTTGTGATATAACGTGTAAATAAACAAAACAAATTTCTACTCTTCAAAAACTATACTGACAGAGAAAATGTTCAAATCACGATACAAATTTTACTAGCATCTATATATAGCATTAATAACAGCGCCGAAAATACCATGTCACTTAAAAAAAATATTTTAAGGAGTTACGTAGAAGTATAGTTCTTCGAAAGCAGAAACAATTCGTTGGCCAGACTATCGGCTTATATCTGACGATGGAGGAAGATTTAAAGTAATTTCAGTGAATTTTTTAGAATTTTTGTACGGAGTAGAGTTAAGATATAGTATTCCAAACTCAGCAAATATTCGTTAGCTGGACTATCGGCTTATATCTAACGAAGGAGGAAGCTTTAAGGTAATTGCAGTGAATTTTTTAGATCTTTTCTATGGGGTAGAGTTGAGATATAGTCCTTCAAACTCAGCAAATATTCGTTGTCCGGACTATCGGCTTATATATGACGATGGAGGATTGCGGTTGTAACGGAATTAAACCTAATTCCGTTATCAACCCATCCCAACAAAATCTATTTCCTCATCGGCATGACCTCGAAGATAATATCTTCAACTACATTCCATTCAAGCAAACGTCATGCCAGCCTTCTACATTTCTTCTTTGCCTTTATTTATAGTGGTATCATATGATTCATTCACTTTAGAATTTTTCATATGTGCCACAGTTAATTAAACGCAGATATGTACATCAACGTAATTTGATTACGTTGACTATGTACATAATAAATGTACTTGATCTATTTATTAGGTGAATGACAATGACCAATGCAAATATTGAAAAGCATTGTGGTTGTTGTTGTTCGTACTTCCTCAACGGATGGATTCAAGAAAAAAAAAATACTTGCGCGTGGATCGAGTCAGCAAAATCGATGTCACGTTGCTGTACAATTTTCATAGGAATTTTTGTGATGAGATCGCATAAAATTTCCTATGAAACTCAAAAATAGGTACGATATTTTTTCTTGCTTGGGACAGTTAGTTTTTGGACAGGCCAACGTGTGGTCAATTAATTTTTTTTAGTTTTTTTTTTTTTTTGCAAGAAGTTTTCGTGGTTGTATAAAATTAGATTTTTTTTTTTGCGTGTTTGGATAAAATAAAGTGTTGTTAAATAAATAGACCGTTTTTGTTGTTTTTTTGTGTTGTTGCATGCAATTTTTTTTTTTTGATTTATAATTGGATTTTTAACTTGGATACGTGAGGTAAGTTCGAGGTCTGGAGGCGTTATTAACAAATTAAATAACGATAGTGGGTTGTTACCGACAGCCTGTGACAAAGAAATTGTTGACGCAAAGCGGCTCTTTTCTTTTCACAGGCCTAGATAGCATACCACTATCAACCCCCCCCCCCCTTATTAACACCATCTCATTAGGGCCTATGGGCCAGATAGTTTTTTTTAGTTTAGTTAGATTAGGGTACAATGTTTAAATAAACATTTTACCTATACAACCACAGTCAGTTTTGCCCAAGCGATGGGCTGGTAGGCTAACCACTACTTCGGGGTCCGATACCCCACTTTTCCTTTTTTTATGTTTGTTTTTTTTTGATGCGGTTATCTAGGCCGTTACCAGTGCATCCCCATCCCCACGACCGATTAACCTCTCCCGACTGAGCTACGGGTTAATGCGGCTGGGGATGAATACAGGTAGCGGCAAAAATCTATGAAACTGGGTTAACTTTAGCAGTAGCTAAAGTTTAACCCGTTTCACGGTTTAAATTTATTATCGCCAAATACCCAATTAAACCAATACGCAATAATTAACACTGAGTACCTTTACAGCCAAATACAAAAACCCATAGCCTTGCAGCATATTCCACAAACAATAAAAATTGAAAAGAAGGTATTAAAAATTAATTTTATAATCAGTTATAAAGCAAATCATTACATCTTAAAGAAAATGTGGTTAAAATAAGAAATTGCTCAAAATGTGTAACTCCGCATTTCCTTTACTATACAATGTGTAAATAAGACGGAATGTATCCAAGATAAAATTGCATTATTTTAATAGCTGGCTTCCTCACTGAAATAAACATTATTCGAAAAAATAAGTGAATCTTACACGAAATTATCATAAACATAAATTTCAGAACCAAAACCAACTCAAATGTTAAATAATACTCGGAAAAATAATTATGCAATCGATTTAGATTTTCATTTTTTTCTTCTATTAAAGTCAATTTCTCCATTAACTTTCTTCCATTCATATCGCAACAAGCCAGACACAAAAAAAGATCCTGAGTTCAAAAAACTACAAGACTTCATATAGTCCGCTCCTGAGAAAAATTCTAAAAAAATGCGGAAATTACTTTAAATTTTACTCTTCCGAATAGTTTATGAGTTTGACGTACTTCATCTGAACTCCACCCATAGAAGAACCCTGTAAGAATTCCAGAAATTACTTTAAATCTTTCTTCATCGTCAGATATAATCCGATAGTGCGGTCAACGAATATTTGCCGAGTTTGAAGGACTATATCTCAACTCTACCCCGTAGAAAAGTTCTAAAAATTCACTGAAATTACTTCAAATCTTCCTCCATCGCCAGACATATTTCGATAGGTCGTCCATAAAATATATCACGTAAAATTTCTATAAAAAAACTCGTGAGTTGGCAAATAATTGATATTATTTATTTGTCCCTACCCCAAAAATGTTTCTGTCTTCATATTGTCATGAAAATGTATAAATTTTACTCTCAGCCCCGAAAAATGTTTGTGTCGTGATAGATTTAGTTATCATGACAGTAAATATTTTCGGGGCTGAGGGTAAAAATGTGGCATTTTTCGGGTCTGATAGTCAAAAATGTCATGATATTAATAATTAGTTTTTCCAGCACATTTTTCCGGGATGAAAATTGGGATATTTCCACACACATAAAATTGGGCTTACTTCACAAACATGTTTTTATAATTATTATTTATACTCTCAGCCCCGAAAATTTCAACTGTCATGACAGTTTTTAACTATCGTGATAGCAAGTATTTTCGGGGCTGAGAGTAAACATGTGGATATTTTTTGGGCTGAGAGTAAAAAATGTTATGATAGCAATATTTAGTGTTGTCATCGCATTTTTCATTGTTTACATTACAATCCCAAATATATTTTATGTTGTAAATTTATTTAATTTTTTCTTTTCACAAATAAATTTAAATGTGTTTAAGTTCTAATTTTTCATACTGGTACACTGGGGATGTCACTGACTGTTGCTTTTCGAATTTGTATAAAACAACTATGTAACTTCATTCTTGCCCTAAAATTCTTGATTCCTGTTTTAATATGGTAAAGACGTTTATTGATTATTTAAAGTATTTTTTTGTTGTCTTAAATTAGTTTCTTGAATGAGACTAACCTATTTGTTACTCCTGTTATAATTATTTCGTTGTTCTAATTAGAACTGTCGAGCTACAACGGTTTCTGACTTTGAAGTCTACTCGCTGCCTAGGTGATTTCCAACATATAATGTATGTTTGCATTTTCTTGCCGAGATAATCGCTGTACGTTTTTCCAATTCCTTGCTTATTTGTATATATATAAATATATATATATATATATATATATATATATATATATATATATATATATATATATATATATATATATATTTGTGGTTGGTAAGTCCCTATGAAGGTTATCGTTCCTAAGCCAGTACATTTTCCTATATTTTATGTTTAACTCTTCTTTTTTTTTTGAGGTGCTCTTTCCCTCTTAGCGTAGCTTCAACGGTCATGCCAAGATATTTAACTTTATTTGCATATTTGCATATGGAATTTGGTTTGAGTTAAGAACCACAGTAATCCAGTTTACATTTTGTTTGTTCACCTGTACTGTATAGTTACTCATTGTGTTAACTGTATTTTGAAGTTTGCTTATTGCTTTCAATATATCTTTTCCAACTGCGTCAAATAACGTAAGTCTCTCGCTGGTTTTTTATAACAATACCTTACGAATACCCATGCCTAGATGCAAAAACACCGAAAAAGTGTGGTACATCAGTTGTTAAACATATGACTCCCTGGTGTAGTGCAAATCTTAGCGACAATGCCGGCAACGTGTAGATGGTGTACTGTAATTGCGTGAGTCTGAATAGATCATATTTGGGTGAATGAAATGCTATAGATTTACATGGAAACAGAGTGGTTTTGAACTGTAAAATAAGGTTGAATGTCGAAGCGTCCGGTAGCTGGCTCCTAGTACTGATATGAATTTGAAACATAAAGAGCATTACTTACGAATTGTAAATCCACCTATTTCAATACAGATATACTCTAAATTACCAAAAAACTTAAGACGAAAAATAAAAGTCTAACAAAGCATTTTCACGGTTCAATAAATATTTCTATTGTTTTCCTTATCATTTCTGCCATTATTGTTAAAATATATCATATACATATTTTCATTTTATGTATGTACTTTGTACATTACTTATTCATATAACTTACACACATCCAAACACGAGCGTGTGTAGATAGTTTCGAAAACTAAAGGGTTAACGTTTTACTTCTTAACACATACACATAAAATGTATTAGGTTTTCGGTATATCAAAATCATTAAAAATATTAAAGTTTTGTCGGTAAATCACTTTATTTTGGGGTTTGGGAAAATTACCACCTTTCTTTTTATCGAATCTATTTTGTACACGACTAATGTCGAATAATATTAAAATCATCCGAAAATGTTGAACGCTGATACAAAACCAAACTATTTAAAATAATTTTATTCTTTAAAATTTTTTTTTTTCAAAGTTTTCAATTGTGTGATATGAATTGATAACATCCTGTCTCTTATCGATATAGCTTATGTACATTAATATTATATTCTTACCTTTGTAATCAAAAATGATAGATGCACATATCAGGTATGCAACTAAATTTCCAGGTTTCACACATAGATGACACAAACTAGTTGTCATTTATGTCAGAAGTTGTGTTTTGTTCATAGCGTGAACAGTTGTTAACGATAACCAGTTGTAATAGCAGCATATATCGCAACGCAAAAATTGTTTTTCTAAGAACGAAAATGTCGAGTTTTGTGACAAACAAATAGCATTTGCGAGAAGCTTTGCTTTTCTTCTTCAAATTGAAAAAAAATGCAACTGAAACACATCATTTGCTTAAACGTTTCAGAAGTGGCGATTTCGACATTGAGGATAAGAAGCGCTCCGAAAGACCAAAAATATTTGAAAACACCGAGCTGCAGGCGTTATTGGATGAAGATGATGCGCAAACTCAAAACTTACTCAACTATAGCGGAGGCATTAAACACAACTCGCCAAGGTATTTCCAAACGTGTACATGCTATGGGAAAAATTTAAAAGGACTGAAAATGAGTGCCGCATGAGTTGTCTGAGAGACAGATGGAAAATCGACGGCACGGACAAATCGCTTCGGAAAGAAGACAATACTGTGCGTTTGATGTGACCAGAAAGGAATCGTGTACTATGAGCTATTGAAACAGGGCGAAACTGTTAATGGGCAACGCTACCGCTGTAACACCTCATGAATCTGAACAATGCATTGCTCGAAAAAGGGCCGTGAATGAGTGATATTGCAGCACGACAACGACCCATGCCATCGCACTCCCATGCGTTGGCCAGGACACCATCAAAATGCTGAGATGGGATCTGCTACCGCACTCGCCTTATTCGCCAGACCTGGCCCACTCGAATTATCACGGTCCAAAGACGTGTAGATAGGGAAGGACAATACTTTGAATAAACCATTTATTATATTTCTACTTCCATTTTTCATTTTTCAAAAAATCCAAGAAATTTAGTTGCGCACCTAGTAATATTGGTTATAAATAATAACATTTGCATGTGCATTGTGCAATACTAATATATAGGTCAGGTTAACGTAGAACAATATTCATTGCAAATTAGTGCTGTATCACGACAAGTCCATTTTCCTCAATACATGATGTTCTTTTCTACTTTGTTTTGAACTCTTAACTTTAAAATTATTGTTGATGTTGCGTAAAATCACAACTCAATTTTGGTTGTTTTTGAAACTATCTTAGTGTGCATATCCACGCTAGAGTAACTTGTATTCGGTTTCGTTTCTTTATCCTTTACCTATAAAACCGAAGAAGTTACCTGATACATGTTACTGTATTGCCGATATGCGCAGTAGGAGAACCGCTCATTATTGTTGGTAAACGAGTACGCTCACTCTCAAAATCTGAAAATATGTTCAAAATTTAGTTCTTCAAACATTCAACAACAATTACCAATGACAATAAAAGATGCCATTTCGCCAACTACTTTGTTTAAGGTTTTTTTTAATCCTTGACATTCATTCAATTTAATTTAAACTATTCGGAGCAAAGTTAAAAATCAAACACTCCATCGTTGTCGGTCTTGCGCAATCCATTTGATTTTTAGCCACCGCCACACTCCTTAAGATGACCAAACTTCTACAGATCTCATCTATGTAATTCTATGGCGTTCACGACTTCACGATCTTTGCAGTAAATGAAATGCTCGGTTAGCAATTTCGTTTACCGTTGTCAAAGGCAATGTGTGACTAATCCATTGCGACTTTTTCGCTGTATTTCAATATTTGCCTGGCTTTGAGATGTTGTTGAGTCCAACAGTGCAAGCAATATGCATATACTCGTATGCTAGCTCAACCCATAATTAGTTTTAAGTGGGTTAAATTCTAATTTTATTTGAACTAGATAATATTTAACAAAATTTGGCCAACAAGCAACAATTAAATTTTAAGTAGAAGAGAGTAGAGTATTTTCGTTTAGGAGGCTATTTAGGTAGGTTGTTACAGCAATATATTTTTAATTATAATTCTGTATTATAACTGAGATAAGCATTAAATTTTGTATAGTTAAAATTTACAAAATAAGGCAGAACGGAATTTGACGAAAATATGCGCCACTCGTTGTAAGCGCACTATTCCCTTAATAAACATTAGTGCTTCGAGCCGTCAGAAAGAATCGGCACACATTGAAAACAGCCCAATAAATCCGCGTTTCTGATGACATACTGGCAAGCAACAACAGAACCAGACCAGCTTTAAGGCTCAAACTAAAAAACATGGAGAGAATAAACAGATCATGAAAAAATCTGCATGGAAGCTTCCGATGAACAGGAAGTTAATTTAAGAAATTTCGTAGAACAACACTACGAGCATACTATAATATTGTTAGATGAAGAACCATGAGTAGAACTCACACATTTTCATAGAGTCTATACGAAATGGGTTGGTTTCGCAGACATATTTAAACAGTTAGTTCATAATAACATGGAGCATGAAATGAACTACCTGAAAAGCCACGTTCAAGGGTGTGCTGGAAAATTAGTGAGCCATTTGGAATCTACAGGAGATAACTACAATGCAGCTTAGAAGATTAGAGAATCGCTTGAATAATAAAAGACTACTCGTATCTTTATTGAAACAGCAAACTAGCAACACGGAATCCGCCGCTGCATCAGAATCGACACATGGGGTTCATTCATTATCTTCACCTTATTAAATCAATTGGACAACGAGTCACGACGTTTAGCAGAAAGTTGTCTAGAAAATGCAAGGGAATTTTGAGAGATAAGCTAATTTTTGAAATTCTTCGAAAAGCATTTACAATCTTTAGATTCAATCGATAGCAACAATTAATACCAACACAATGACCCAGGTATCAAGCACAACCTGTTTAGTGGTGGGTCCTCTAGTATCGTTGCAACCATAAAACCGGAGCATGTCAAAGTTTTGAAGACATCAGCACTTTCGAAAGAAATCAAATGGTGACGTTTCACAATTTGTGTGATAATTCTCTGAATAACAGCCATACGACAGCAAGTTGCAGCAGTAAACCCTAAACCTCAACCTTTACTCCCCCTGCAATGTAAACACCATACCTTGTTACACGTAATAAATCCGGAATATGCCAAGAACAAGGGTTCTAGCCGCACCAACAGGGACGATCGCACCAACAGATAATAATAGGTATCAGTTCCAGATTTCACCGATTTTTAACTCGAGTTTTAAAAACTACTACTAACCCGCTTCCAGACAAAAACACATTGGGTTTGGACAGTCGGCTACAAAAGGAAGTAATCCCGGACCTATTGATCTTCCGAACCTATTGATCTCCCGAACCTATTGATCTTTTAATCGGCGCTGACATTTACTGAGAATTATAATAAGAAGGAATTAAAAAGGATCCGCAACATAAAGTGTAAAGCTCAAAAATTAATAATATTAATATGTGGTTGCCAACTTAAAATAGCAGTATCCGATGACTCGATTTAGCAGCCTCGTTATATTAGCAAATATAACAAACTAAACGTTAGACCAATGATCACTACACCCCGCAAGAAACCTACCTGCTGAAGAGAAATAATGTGAAGAGCACTATGAACAAACCCACAAGAGGTTAAAGATTGGGAGATATGAGGTTCGCATGCCGCTAAACAGCGACAAATTAAGAGAAATGACAATAGAAGACTCTAAAGCTAAGGTAGCAGCTAGATTACTTCAATTTTTCTCGATTCGAGAAGAACGAAGTTAAAGTCTTCGAATCAATATCACATGATAATGAATCAATATAACTGAAATATTGATCAGACGGAAGAAGCATCGTTATGTAGTTGCATCGGACAAGAAGAAAATGTTCAGACAAATCAATGTAGCTAGGGAATATCAAGATTTTCAACGAATGCTCTGGCGATTAGACCCAAATATACCAATGAAAAGTTATAGATTAAAAACTGCCACATATGGTACGGCATCTGCCAATTATTTGGCAAGAAAAACGTTAAAACAACTAGCTACAGATGAAGCTTCAAAGTATCCAATTGGTTCAAAGCCCGTTTACAGTTATTTGTACGTGAGTGACCCTTTCTCTGGAGCCAATATAATAGCAGAGGCAATATTTGCGTGAAAATAATTATAAAATCTCTTTTCCAAGAATTTAATTTAAGAAGAACTTCCAGAAAACGTGTAGGAAACGGAACTACATAAGATAAAATGTAATGGCACTGTTGGAATACACTTGTACTCGGGAACTCTGCAACGTATACATTACAATTTAAGGTTTCCTTGCCAGATAGAAACACAACAATAAATAAAAAGATGGAACAACAAACTCCATTTAAATCTTGAAAAGAGGTGGCTAAGCTACAAACTAAAACTGAAACAGTTAGAGAAGATTAAAATTCATGGTTTATTAAACTACTTCAGCGGTAAGGTTGAACTACATGCTGTGGTGGTATACAGCAAGTAAAACATTGAAATATCAAGAATTGCTGCAAAAACAAAGTTTGCACCATTAAGCAAAACTATATCACTGCCAAGATTAGAATTTAATGCTGCTTTGCTTCTTCAAAACTGGTAGAAAAATATGACAAACAGGATTTGGATATCAACACCAATTTGTCCACACTTTTCTTGAGTGATTCCACAGCAGTTCTAGGTTGGGTAAAACGAAAACCACAACATCATAAATCTTCGTAGCCAAGAGAATAACAGAGATACAATCCAACAGTAATAATGCTAGCCAATGGTATGAGCGTTAATTAAGGCAGTATGGAACGCAAGTCAATAAGGCCATTTACGACAACAGTGGAAAAATCATTGATAGAATTCAATCGATTCTCGTTGTTATGCAACGGCTCATTCGCAGTATTGAGTACTGTTTATGGTTTGTATCAAATACAAAGACTAAAACTCAAGACTGTCGCACAGAAAGTCGCATAGAATATTTACCAAAAGGCAGTACAATCCTAGCAATAAACCCATTTATTGACGGAAATGATCTGCTACGAGTCGAGGGAAGACTAACTAAGTCTAACCTCTCCTTTGACGAAAAACATTCAATAATAATGCCCAAAGCTAAAAGCTGTCAAGGTTGCTCATCAAAAAAGCTCGTTTAGAAACACTACATGGAGACTATCAAGCAACGTTATCAGATCTGAGAGCACAGTATTGGATTATGAATGCCAATGATGCAATTCGTAATATTATTACTTGGTATATAATCAGCATCCAAGCAAAAAAATTTGCTTCAAGTCAGGTAATGGATATGCTACAGTAACACCAGCCCCACCGTTTACCAACAGCGGAGTAGACTCTGCCGGCCCATTTAGTATAAAATTTGGGCAGGCCGCTGTTATAAAATAACAAAAGACAACATTGCCATTATCATATGCCTAGCCACGAACGAAATCCATCTAAAATTAGTAAGTGACCTGTCAATCAATACATATCAACAATTCATTTCGAGAAGAGAAATTTATCTGGAATATACAGTGATTGTGGCCCAAACTTCGTTGGAGCAGCTAAACGGGAAGCTAAAATTAAGAACAAAAAAGAACAGTTTGGAACCGAATGGCACTTTTTGCATCCGGGAAGTCCTCCCTTTAGAAGTTTATGGGAGCCCGGGATCAAGTCAATAAAACAACACCTGAGGGACGTAGTAAGAACTCACAGGTTAACCTTCGAGGTGCTTCCAACGCTTCTAGCTCAAATAGAGGCATGTTTGAACTCTCGCCATTAAATCCTATTTCAAACGACTTGGATGAAGACAGATTTTTAAGTCCGGCACATTTTGTGAAAGCGAGAGCCTTTATAGCAACGCCCTAGTCCGACATCGAGGGTATCTAGTCAAGGCTTTTGGAAAAAATAGCGCACGAATTATCTCTCACTCTCAGTTACAAGAACACTCGAAGCTCCAGGTAGAAGAACTAGTAAACCTCAAAGATGAACCATTACTCCAACCTCCGCATTTGTTACTAGCCGGAGTCATCGAGCTACAGAAATAACACATTGACCTACCCTTAACTTCCGAGAATAATGATCCTAAGTTAGTAATAGTCGAAAATAGAAATAAAACACAGCATCAACCACAAGATATCACAACTACGGAAGGAGGCAATATGCAGTTCACACTGAACAACCAAAAGCTGAGAGAGCAATCCCAAAGGGGCTACTAGGGTTGATGCAATGCCAAATCAAGGTCACTCCATTTAACCATTCGACAAGAATATATTTTGAGGATCTAGACAAAATCGAAGTAGTATAGCTATAAAGGGGATTTTAGTAAAGGTTGTTTCATTTCGAGGTATAGAAATTTATAAGTGGGTAACACCGGCTAAACGGCACAGTGATTAAAGCTTTGCGTTTGGATCGGGAGCTACCGGATTCGAATCCCGATAGGGACAGGATGCAAGAGGGAATTTTCATCAACAGATTACGATCTTTGGAGCTTTTGGAGCTAATGCCAAATAAAATAAAAATAAAAAAAAGTAGACGATCATCGAGAACATTTCGCATCCCTAACAACAGAAGAAGTAAACCATTGCCAAATATTCCAATAACTACACAATATTTATGCGAGATATCACGAATTTTCAACGCAATATCGAAGAAAAACCGGTCCGAATTAGCTATCTTACAGCGAAAATCAACATTATGCCATGTTGAGGAAACAAATTCAACCAACCATTGGATAAAACTTCATACCGAACGAATTTATATAATACGTGTGTTTCCTAATGAAACAACACACTATTCCCTATAGAAATTACAGTTGATTTCATATGCGGATCCAACATCAATTCATACAATTTTCAATTTTCATTGATAAATGCTGGTTGTACACTTAAAGACGAAAATCTCCATATCATCACTATCGACACAGCATCTAACCAAACCATTACTAAATCGTTTCATAGGCCATCTAATACAATAAATGGAACCATCAATCTAAAAGAATTTGATTTGCAAATAAAAGTTAGAACAACAATAAAATAAAATCTTACATTGGTACAAGCACTTAACACTAAAAATTTGAAAAGAGAACGAGAAACTATAAAGGTAATTAACGAATGCCCACAGAAATGAATCACCAAGACGTTCATCATTATACGATGTTATATTCGACTATAGGAATCCTGGTACTAATTTCTGCTATTTTGTACTTTAGATTCAAGGCGCAAGGTTGATCGATCATCAATACAGCAGGCCTTCCCCAGTCTGATTTGAATGGAGAAGTTTAAACGGCAAAACCACACCGTAGCCCCGGAATATGTTGAGTCCAATAGTGCAAGCAATATACATAGTTGGCTATTTAGGTATAGTTGTTACGAAAATATAGTTTTAATTATAATATATTGGGGGTACAAATAAGTTTTGAGGTTTTTTTTATAACTTCGGATTCAGATAAATTGGTACAATGTATTTTATACAAAGTATTACCCATCGGTATTGTCCATTTCAGGCAACATACGGATTCCGCGTCGAAAAAATCCCTCGTGTTTTGAGGCGATCCAAGAATCGACCCAATTTATGGCTTCTTCATAAGCAGTGAAGTGCTGCTCGGCCAGACCATGAGTCATCAAAGCGCCTCCAGTCTTTTGGCATATTGTGAGCGTGTAAGCTTCAATGCTCGGCTTAATTACATCAACTGTTGCTGATAACGACCTCCAGTGATTGTTTCGTTAGGCTGGGGTAGCTCATAGTAGATCCCCCCAGATGCACAGCATTAGATTCTTACCATGAATATTCGGTTCGACGGTTGTAGTTGACGCATGAGCGGGCTTATCCCGCCATTTTCTGCGCTTTGCGCTGTCGTAGTGGATCCACTTTTTGTCTTGTATCGGTTTTGAATCGCTTGTTGAGTCACCCCTAAAGTTTCAACAAATGGATGTCTATCAGCTGCAATTATCTTCAAATTAAAACAAAAAAGCAGCGCTTCCCGCAAATTGTGTTTTGTTTGCACAAAGGTTGACATGGTTAGAGCACAAGATAATATGTTGTTCACACTTCAGTGAAATGGTTATGGAAGAACTAAAATTTTCAAAATAAAGCAGAACAGAATTATACCCCAATAAGTTTAGTTGTGTTTTCATATACAGTGCTGGGAAAAAAAAATTTGTACAAACATATTTTATTGCAAATTGGAGTCTTTTTTTGCTAAAATTACAAAACTTTTGAAAGCAATTGGCTTATTGTTTCATTTTAAATACATGTATGACGTAAATTTTTGAAAAAAAAAAATTTACCTGCAATTTAGGGGAAAAACTTCGAAAAATGCCAAAATATTCAAAATACGTTTATTGGTGTTAAAGTAATAGAATAATTTAAGCGCTATTTTTTAATTTTTGTTTTGTGTTTTATTGATTTATAGAAGTTCTATCTTTAATATTAATATTTTGTTTGACCGCCTTTTGTTTTTATTTCACCGGTACAACCCCGCAACTGATGTGCAAAAAAATTGGTCAAGCAATTATTTTATTTTACGCCTACCGTTCTTGGCCGTCATTAGGGTGCAAATGTTTTATTGCCTGTAATTTTTTTTTTTTTTGAGTATTAATAGTGCATATTTTGTAAGATTAAGTTATTCTGTAAGTGATCCTTGTCAAATAAAGAATAAAGTGCAATTTTAGTTTAAAAAATGGGAAAAGTTAGTGAGCAGCGTAAAAGCAATATGTTGATTTTGGTGCGAGAAAATTTAACCACGCGTGAAATAGCAGAAAGATTAATCATTCCTAAAAGTACTGTCGCGTGGAATATTAAAAAAATGCGAGAGATAGTACACAGTACAGACAGTACACAAAGAAAGAAAGGCTCTGGAAGGCCCAGAAAGACAACGCCAGTGGAAGGTCGTTTTATAATGTTACCATGTCGTACAATGTTACAAACGTTTGCTATGGGCCCAGGAGCATGTTTCTTGGACTCCAGAGATGTGGAATGATGTGATTTCTCCAATGAATCAAAATTCAAGCTGCAAGTTGGAGATGGAAGAATTCTTGTAAGAAGAAAACCGGGCGAGAAGCTTAGCAACGAATGTTTTTTAAGACATCCACCGAAAATTATGGAAGGAATTATGATCTGGGGATGCTTTTCTGGAAATAAACCGGTCGATTGTGCTTCCTTAGTTCCAGCATTACAGCAGCTATTTATCTGCAGGTCCTACACAACGAATTTGAGCATTCTATGTAAATGCTTTTTGGCGAGACTTGCAAATTTATTTTTCAACAGGACAACGCTCCGTGCCATACCGCCAAAGTTGTGGGTTATTAATTTTGAATTGTAGATAGAAAAATTGCCTTTCAGATAAACATAAATAATTTGTTACAAACTTGTTTTTTTTTCTTATCTCTTCATTTAAAGATAAAAAAATACTTCGAGGAAAGAAGTATCGATGTGTTGAGCTGGCCCCGTATAGTCCAGACTTAAATCTCATTGAAAATATTTGGTATATAATGAAGCTAGAAGTAGCAAAAAAGCGCCCAGAATCGATTCAAGCTTGAAAAACTTTGTTGATGACGATTTGGGAAACCATACCTCCTACGACTTTGAAACATGTATCAAATTCAATGAATCGGAGGTGTATCGCTGTAATAAAAGTAAATGGCGGTCCAACAAAATATTAATATTAAAGATAGAACTTCTATAAATCAATAAAAAATAAAACAAAAATTAAAAAATAGGCGCTTAAATTATTCTATTACTTTAACTCCAATCAACGTATTTTGAATATTTTGGCATTTTTCGGGGTTTTTCCCCTAAATTGCAGGTAAATTATTTTGTTTTTCAAAAAATTACGTCATACATGTATTTAAAATGAAACAATAAGCCAACTGCTTTCAAAAGTTTTGTAATTTTAGCAAAAAAAGACTCCAATTTGCAATAAAATATGTTTGCCCAAATTTTTTTTCCCAGCACTCTAGATTTATTTTGGAATAGTGGTGAAGCCCTCACCCGCGGTTTGCACACTATTCCCTAGATAAACAGATGTCATTTTCACTAGATCAACGTTATAAATCGTGTTGAGCCAATAAATTGCACAGAATCTTCCTAGACATTTATTGATGAGCATTTAGAGTTTTTTGAATACGTTTTGAAGAAAAATAGATTTGGCACTCGAGTCAAAAATGTGAAGTTTGGTGTATCATTATAATATTCGCTTGCGCCATATTTTATTTAGCTTGAAGCCGCGGGGCCATATAGTGTTTAGTTATCATACGTCTTAGGTAGCTGAACTTCTCTGCATCATCAATAACGGTTTGGGTTTTCTATTCACAGCAGTTTGGTTTTACTCACACTCACCGTCAGTACTATATTATGTGCATTAAAGATTAGTGACTGCAGTTTCAATTTCATGTCATTAAATTTGAGGCAATCAAGCAGTTGTCGTCAGCGTAGTCGAGATCAGTTAGTTTCTAGAACTGTCGCCATTGCGTTGAATTAGGGGTACCAGTAATAATGTTGATTCTGACGACTATGAAGTTTTCGACAAAAATAACAAAGGTCAAAACACAAAATTTGGCGAAATAACTTAAATATACATGAATTTATAAAACAGTTGGCCAAATAACAAAAGTTAGTTTTATTCAAATTTTTCTAAACTTAAACTTAACCAAAATTTATAAATTTGTCACATTCCATTAACCACCTCCTCCTCCGTGTGTAGTGTACCTTAAGCTCAAAATGATTTTTAGTGGCGTCTTATGGGAATAGTACTTTCATTAGTACTTCGGCTAAAATATTTTGAGCTTTTCAGTTTGTGTTTGGCAAGTTAAAAAATTAGAATCTTCATAGCATCAGGATCGCACACCATTCTTTCTGTAGACCTTACAAAATGCTCTGGCAATTTGTAAACAGAAGGCCGGGTAGGCGAATTTTAGCGTAGAAAGAGCACAAATAATAAAATTTTACTGCCTGCAAAAAAAATAGTGCACATAGAATATGCAAAAAATGAACAGTTTTATTTTTCCATTGGTATTATAACATCAAGGTGATCAATTTTCCGTATTATAAAAAATTACACTGTATTTTGTATTTCATTAAAGACATTCGAAAGTAAAAGGGCCAACAATAAAACTTTATAATAACCTTTAAATACGAGTAGGCTAAAACTGTTCCGTTTATAACTGTGTCCGTCAATAAACACAACAAAAAAGAAAAACCATAAAATCCTTATTTTATTTTGGTAATTCGATTAGTCTTTAAAGAATTGCAGTCTTTATAAAATCTTTAGAGTTTGAGAATGTGAAAAAATATTAGACACCGAAATGTTTTAACAGATGCATAGAATGGTCACAAAAAATGGAAACGCCTTGTTTTTAGTTTTAATTTAAGTCATTTGAAAGGTTTTCATAACGGTACTTTTTCAACAAAAGAAACTATCCTTTTCACTTATTTGCAAGCAAAATATACAATTAAACAATTAAGAAGCAGAACAATAAAACTTTAGGAAGAAAAGGAAAAGGATTTTTGTGTGAAAATTAAAAGTGAAATATAATAAAATTGAAAGTGTGGCCTAACGTTAGTTACAGCTTTTTATGCACCGCTGAAAGAGAACACGTTAAACGATTCAGTTGTTTGATAGCTTAGTATATCATTTCGATTTCAAACTATCAAGTTGCTTGGCACATTACAATATGAGCACACGTGTCAAGAGTAAGACACCAGAAATAATCTAAGCTTAAAGAATAAATAGTTTTAGGTTAAAGTTAAGGTTAGTAGTCTTAATACTTTCTAGGATTGACGGGCTTAATACAAAGCATGACTAAAACAGGTGCATTAACTGATAATGAGTTAAAGAAATATCACGCTGTGATCTAGCACGGAAATTGTTTGTTTGTTTAACTACTGGCTCATTTTCATTTAATTTTTTTTATTTTCTTTTAATTTATTTAATTCATGAAAGGCCTATAGACTTTAATCAAAGCTTATGAAGGGACTTAATAATAAGGATAAATGTGGGTATCAAGGGTTTACTCGTTTGAATAAAAACATTTTTGCTAATGTTTTCTTGGTATCGGATTTTGGCAGAAGTTTGGTAATTTGGCATCATTTTGACTCACCAACGCAAATGGCCAACGCGTTACCGAACTGACAATAATGTAAAATTTAGTTGTATCAAATACGCTTTTTCTTCGTACGGAAATTCGTATAGTACAGTGGAGATCAAATGACGGAAGAACGGAAAACCAAATCGATAACGTCATGAGCTCTGAGACACATTTTACCAGCATATCCGACGTTAGAAATTACAGAGGTGCCGGCCGATATAAACAGCGATTACATACTTGTCGTTTTCGAATACAAGTGAATATGGTCATTTACGTTCAATAGAAAAGCACAAACGACCGGCCGTTGGAATGTCTGACTATTTAAACCGGCACAGTAATGACAAACAACCTCCACCCAACATCCAGTAGCTGTACAGCTGGCTCGCTATATAGTCAGCCTTAACACCGCGCACAATACTATCAGAAGAAGACCAATGAGATTATGCAGTGACTCACGTCGAAAAAAAACTAAAGTTTCGTGAAAAATGGTTCGCTGGTAACACTAGAAGCACTCTATCTGCTATTATTAGAATATCTGCGTTCTAGGAACGGCTAAATTTCCCCGACAAAAACATGTTAAAAAATGCATCGAAACATCAGCTTCCAAGTGGAACCAGGAAACTCTAGAGACTGTTTTGCTGACGCTAGAATGGAGAGCTGAGAATGGTTGATGTTCGCTTGGCGTGCAAGCGTGGTTGATGTTCTGTCAATCGGAATGATGAAGTGACCCCTATTAGAGTAATAGGGGGTGTGGATTTCTTAGTCGCTCGTTTGTCTAGGAACACCAAAGAAACTGATTTCTTTGTGTAAATTAACAACGGCTGGGTCTAAATGTAGAATCGTAGTCAAAAGAACTGAATCAGATCTCTTTGAAATAATATTTAGTGTTAGACAGAGTGGTGCACTCGCACCTCTGCTACTCAATCTGGTGAAACTTCACAATGCATATTTAATAAATCGAAGACCTAATGATATCAAGAACAGTTTAATACCGCTCGAGCGCTACGCAAGAAGACTTGGTTTGAAAGTGAACAGCAATAAAACAACACACGTATCAACACCCAGTAGCATCTATCTCTATGGCAAATAGCGGAATCGGCGACCATAATTTTAATAGAATTTAGTAGAAGCCTTCAAATAAATGGAGCCAGTAATAATATCTTCATATGAAATGCTGGCAGTTATACAGGGTGGCTGACACGAAGTGTTACCAAAACAAAACGCCACAGAATTTTTATTTTTTAATGATTTTTTTGAATCAAAGTAAAAAATATTCACAAATATTTAAATTTTCGAATTGCATTTGCAGTTTTCGATCTGGCCACCCTTAGCCGCGATTATGGCCTTCAAACGGCCGACAAAGCTATTGCATGCAGCACGAAAGTGGCTCTGCGGTATTTTGGCCCATTCCCGGCGAAGCGCTTGTTTGAGATGATCGACACTTTGGTATTTTTTTGCCCCAAGCTTGCTCTTCAAAATACCCCAAACCGAGAAATCTAGCGGATTTGCATCCGGTGAATTTGGTGGCTATTGTGTAGAGGAAATGAACCGCGGAACGTTGTTTCTAAGCCAATCTTGATGAAATATCAAGAAAATTGTCTGTTGAAATGTCCAGGCTCTGTGGCCGAAATGTTTTTGTGCCCAAGGCTTCAACGCTCCCTCCAACACATGATCCCGATAAATTTGAGCATTTTGGGGTGGCCCAAACCATCACCATCGGCGGCGCTTGGTTTCAAGTTGCAATCCGTTGGTCAAAATTTTCAGTAGAACGGCCGGGCAAGTAAATCTGGTCGTTTTGCTTGTTCACATATTGCTCAATAACGAACGGTGACTCATCGGAGAAAACCAAATTCGGCAAATCGCCACTTTCGTGCAAGCGTAACAAATCCTTTGCTCTTTCCACTCTAACTTTTTTTTGAGCAGTGGTGAGACCATGCGTTTTATGGAATTTCAAGGCCTTTAGTCCAAAATGATCTTTCAATATGTGCTGCATCCGTTCGAGCGAAATGTTCACCTCACGAGCCATTTCTCTGCCGCTACGGCGCGGATTCCGAGCCAATTTGGCCTTCACCTTCCGAACGATATCCGGCTATGTTGCAGTGCGTTTCGGTCACCATCATGGTGTTTTGCAATGCTGCCAGTATCGTTATAACGATTTATGGTGCGATACACGAACATTTTATTCACATGCAGATGTTTTAACTAGTTAACAATCTACGACTGTGGTTTTCCAGCCAAATATGGAGCAATCACACTATTACGCTTGAATTCCATTGCGGATAACTTTTTTTCTGACTATTTCCCACTAAAATGCTTTTGTACGCTTATAAACAATGGAATGAACTGTCATTAGTGTAAATTTGAGCGCTCTGTCATCACTGGCTTGACAGCAATGACAGTCTGAAGTTGGTAACACTTCGTGTCAGTTACCCGGTAAAAGAACGGATTGCAGCTGAACACCGAGTTGTCTACGCCCAATCAAGGTTAGTGTCATCTAAACATCTTTCACAGTTGTGCAAGCTCGCACTTTATAAAGCACTCATAAGATCTGCGCTTGCTTCCGGAAGCGAGAGCTCGACCCTGGCCTCTAACGACTATAGAATATTATCTACTTTTGAAAGGAAGGTCATTCATTCCATTTTTGTTTCAGTTAAAGTTGCGAAAAACGAATATCATATTCGCACGAGCCATGAGATAACGCGACTTTTCAGGGACCATGGTATCTTTAAATTCACACAGAACAGCGGACGATAAAAAAAGAGCTCCAGGGCCCCTATTTCTGAATACGATACGTATCGTGTCACGTTACGAAAATTCATATACCATACGAATTTAAATTGGTATTTCTGAATACGATCGTACGTAATTGTTTGGTGTGTGTCCTTGCTATAAGGGAAATTTATTTTAAATTGTTTTACCTGCAATAAAATTATTCGACTTGTTATATATTGACAATTGACATTCATTTCACTATTTTGACGTTTTGGTTTGTAGTTGAAATGGATGTAATATTATTATTTTTCTTCTAGGTTTTCAAGTAAGCATCACTTATGGTTTGGGGATTATTATATGTTGTAGTATAAATACTAAATAGTGAAATAAAATTGGTGTAAATAAAATATTTTGTATTTTTGTGTGGCCGACAAAATTGTTAGGATCGAAAATATAATTCAATCGCCGAATAATTTAATGTGGTGTGATAGTGGCCCATTATGCGTCTTGCAACTCCAACCTCTTAAGTTTAAATTAATTGGTTTTATAATTAAATATAATTGTATCGTATTTTTGTAAATATTTCAATATAATTTTTGGATTATGGCTCGGGTATGAACCCCGTTCTACATTCGGTCATTTACTGTAGTACGTGCTAAGTACATATTGACTACGAGTAATTTACGTAAATTTATATGAGAATATATGTACATATTTATATTCTCATATAAATTTACGTAAACAAATTATACGGCCCTGTTTAAGTTTTAAAATAAAAGATTTTCTTTAAAATTATTATAAAATAATGTCTTTTTTTATTTTGAACTCAAATAATTTTTGGTTTTTCTATGGAGACGTTAACTAAATATTCATCGTACAAAAATTCGTTCATGAACGTCTAAAAATTGTTCGAATTCGTATTATCAGAAAAGGGAAATTTGTGAACGTATCAAGTAGGTACGAATTCGTATTACAATTACACGAATTCGTATTCAGAAATACCAATGAAACGAATTCGTACAATTTTTTATCGTATTCGTATTCAGAAATAGGGGCCCAGCATCAACCAACCGGTGTACGTAGTATAGGGGAAGCCCCCGATGGGTATTCAAAACAAAATGTTTTTAACAATTTTTTTACAAAGTATGTCGCGTTTATTACAAAACCCATTTAACAAAATTTCGAGTGCTAAAATAGCTGCTTTGTTGGAAATAAAACAAAATATTTAAATGACAGTAAACTAACTATAAGGGCCAAATCGACAGACGCAACTACAACTTGTAGTTGCAGTCGGTGATTTTTCGAAATTGATGTTCGAATTTCGTATTTTTAAACCACACTATATCTGCAAATTAATTCACGAATTTATTGTAGTAACTAAAAGTGTCAATTTTTCGAAAACAAGCAACCAACGCAAAAAAAAAATTATTTTTATATGAGAAAACATTACAAAAAATAAATGAAAATACCTATACGAGTAGTTGATTTTCATGTGTCATTTTTTAAAAGTTCAAAAATCAAAATGACCCGTTTAAATGACGAAGATAAAGAACTGTTATTAAAATTAATAACGAAATATAAAATAATTGTTGAAAATAAAAAAACGGACGCCGTATCAAATAAAGCAAAAAAAGAATGTTGGGTAAAAATAACGAGCGAGTTTAATGTGAGCAGTACAAATGGAGAAAAAAATTGGAAGCAGCTCAGAATAGCCTACATGAACATGAAGGGAAAATTAAGAAAATGCATAGCCAATAATAAGCGGAATGTAGCAAGCACCGGCGGTGGACCCCCTTCAACTCCTGTAGATGAGGCAAACGGTCTCTTTTATAGTTTACTGGAGCTAACAATTAAATCAAATCCTAACCGATACGATGATGGCGGTAGCGACGATGTAAGTAAATAATATTTTTGATGTGTAAACCATAGGCCAATTGCGTCGATTATACAGAAAAATTAATAGACCAATTTGTCGATAATATACACATGCCATGTTTACACATCTCCTTGAGAGTACTAATGGACTCATCATTTTTCTTATTATAAATATAACATATAATTGTAATATATTCATATACTTCAGGAAATAAACGAAATCATTGAATTGGAAGCAGAATATTTGGACAATGATAACATTATAAACATTGCAATTAATAATATACCATCCCAAAACATCCCTACCACATCCCAGAATATTTCTATATCCCAAATCAGTCCTTCCACACCACGTGATTCATGTACTTCCAATACCCAAAATACTATTCCGGTATCTAATCCTCCTAATAGCATTAATCGACCAAATTTACCAAGGCCTAGAAATCGAGGGCCCGGTAAATCATTGGATAATGTAATAAAACAAAGACAACTAGATGCCTTAAATGAAAAAATTAAACTGAGCAAACTACAGCAGAAGGCAGCTAGAGCCATGTATAGGTACTACAAACAAAAGTGCCCAACAAACTATGAAAGTAGCGAGAGTGACGACAATTAAAGCATTTTATTTTGAATATAAAATAAATATTTATTGAATTTAGAGCATTGGTTTTAATTACAAAATAGTTACCCTTTAAAATGTATCAGTGATTTGTCTCCGCACATCTGCATTTAGGTTATATTCAGCTGAATTAGGTGGTTCAGTTGGCACATTTTGATTGATAGGTAAGTAATCATCGTCATCTAATAATTCATCCCCCAAATCTATAGCAATATTATGTAGTACTGCTGTGGCAATGATTATCTAAAGTATATGTTTATGGTAAGTTAAATTATTTTAAATTTTCTGATATTGTTATGATATACCTAGCAACTACGTTTAAAAATTTACATTTTGTGTCACATACAGCTGTGACGTTTACTGAGAAATACCCTTTCCGATTGCGGTAAATCTCTGCATTTGCTCCTCCTGGTGATTTTATTGGAATATGACATCCGTCAATACATCGAATGCATCGAGGAATTCCTTTTAAATTATAAAATTCCGTTCGTAATTTTAATCGTTCTTCCCGAGTCGCAGGCATTTTAATAAACTGTCTTGAGAGACTTGCAAATGCTCTCGATATTTCATGTATTGTAACACATGCAGTTGACTGTGTTACGCCAAGTAGATCCTCAGAAACAGTTTGAATACATCCTGTCGCATAGTAGCGCAATGCAATCATTATTTTTTGGCGCACTGTTAATGGAAATCCTCGATTGTCGACATGTGTTAAATCCTCCTCGACTAGTTTTTCCAAGTAACTCATATTTTTTTTTTTTTTGAAAAACGAAATCGCATTTTAAATTCATTATCGTTATAATAATTTTCATCAGTTCTTTCTTGAAAACTGCACTCAGATTTATATTTAACAGTTTCCAAGAAATAGTCAGAGACATTTGATGAAAGTCGTTCATAGTAGCAATGTGTTTCACTCTTGTTTATTAACAATACGTATATAATAATGAAGCACACAAGAATAATTAAACACACAAATTTTTGAGACTTGTTAAAGCTTCTATTTTAACAATATGTACAGTACATATGTCTACCAATGGTGAATGTAATACAAAATTAACTAGAATTAGGAAAAACTTACAAAATTACTTTTTTTTTATTCAATATATCCAGACGAATATATACAACACAAATAAATAATAATTTGACGTTTAATAAAAAAAAATTATTCGAAATTCTAATTTAAAATTCGCAATTAAACATCAATTGAATTGTCGATTGCAGTCGTCGATATCCACGACTACAACAAAAATCACCACTTTAAAGTGTCAATTTATTGTGGTTTAAAAATACCAAAAGAGACAATTTAGTCGTATTTGCGAATTAATTGCCGTCTGCCGATTTGGCCCTAACTTTTTCAAACAAATCTAGTAATCCGAATAAGACAAAATTTGTTGAAGAAAAACGAAAAACATTTTGTAAATCTTAATAGCTGTTGCTAATTTTCGATAGCGGTGTATATTTTTCTGACAGTTGGTCAACTTTCTGTGATACATTATTTTTATTTCAGCGCCACTTAAAACTCAATTAAAATTTTTGGGAAAACAAAAAAACTTCACCAAACCATTGTTTTTATTGAACAGAAGATAATCGAGTTTATAAAAATGATTTTATTGGAAAGATCTCTTTAAGATCTTTGGATCTTTCTTTTCTCTCTCTCCCTCTTTCTCTCTTCAATATCGTATTAAAAAATAAACGAAAGAATTTTTGGGATTTTTAAATAAATTAGAAATTTCACATGCAGTTCCGCCAAAAAAATACTAAAAGTTTAATAACTTTTGGACCATCAACAATTCGATAAAACTTTGTCTGGTTTGGCTATTATGCTTGGATATGACCCTGCTTCGTTACTAGGATAACTTCTAGGACTCCCAGTACATTATTTCCTACATTGTAAAGTTCAATTATAAATCTGTGTGGTTGAACGCCTTTATATTAAACCGTGGTTGTTAGTAGGTGTTAATAGGTAGATGAATATTCAAATCTGTGAACGCCATCGGATTGTATGCACTCTTATGGATTAATTTTGGAATCGCTTTTATTAACTCAACTCTCGAGGAATTTTGTGCCGATTTTAAAAACCGCTTCACTTGCGATATTTGATATGAGAGTGTAGGGGTTGATTGAAGGCCCTAAAAGATATCTAAATTAAGTGATAAATTTGCCAAGAATCGCGTTAATATGGTGGTTACCAAAATTAACCCATAGGAGTACACACAATTCAATGGCATTTACAGCTCTGAATATTTTTCTACCTATTAACGCCTATTAACAACCACAGTTTAATATAAAAACTGTTACGCGTTCTTCTCTTGACAGAAATAACATTTTATTTATTATTTATTTATTATACAACAATTTTGTTAACCATCGCACCCTTTTGAGCATATACGCTCATTTATAAGAGCGTGCGTGGTTCATAAAATCCAAATACAGTTTGCCAATATACTTTCTTTGCTATGCTTCATGCACATTGCTTGTGTTCATGCTATATCCAAAGTTTCTATCTTTTCAGTTACTCCATAACCTAGTTTTTTCCTGATCCATTAGATACCACAAACGTCCAACAAACTGAAGATTTAAACTTCATATTGCACAAAAAAGTAATTCTTATAATTATATTTAAAATAAACGACGAGAAAACATTCCGATAGACATGAAAGTCAAAGGCGACTCCAAGTTTTGGTGGTGCATTGATGATTATTATTCTTACCGTACTCGTACATCGATGTTATCGGATCTAGAATTCCTCCAATACTGATAAGAAATTGGGGAGAAAACAGGGGAATTTATGACGTGGAAAGTTCGCGAATACAAATTCATGCAAGTGATTTATAATTTCAATACGCATACATCGCCAGATTTAATAAATGGAAAAAGACCGAACAGCGATGCACAAGTATATTGTTGCATTGTTCACTGCAAAATTACACTATGCCTTGCGTAAGAAGTAAAAAGTGAACAGGGCGAAAAAATGCGAACAGTGATAAATATTTATAGGTGTTGGTGTAAATAAAGTTTGCACCTTAAACGCTGAATGTTTTATTTTCAAAATCATGTCGTTATTTTATGTCGATGACTCCGATCTTTGACTATAGGTTTCCGTATAATCAAATATTATATATCAATTGTTTGTACGATCTTTTTTATTGAAACGTCAATCACGGTGAAAAGACCGTCAATTCTACAAAAATATCAATTAAAAATTATATTTGTAAGAAATAATTTATTATACTATTATTAAATTATGCATTAAACATTTCGATAAACCTCTAAATCTCAAAAACTTTTATGAACATTACTACATCTACCGTTAAGAAAAGAAACTGTCGACATTTAATGATATTTAATAGTTTTGCTCATCATGATTTCCATATGTGTGTTGTACTTTTAAAAATAATGTCGTTAATGAAAAATATAAAATTCAACCCTCCGACATTTTCTATTGTGTACTACACTTTTGATCAAATGGTGTAAATACACTTTTGAAAATTGTTAATGTATGTAGCCACACTTTTGATAAATGATTTAGGAATCACATTCACTTCTAAAAAACTGCCCACAAAAAATATTTATCTGAGTAAACATTTGCAACTAAAAACACTTGTAAAATAGAAGGTCTTATTATAACCAACATCATAACCCATTTGTGTGTATTTATTTATAATTCCACTAAATAACAAAACATAATGTGTAGATACCATGTGCAATGTGCATGCTAACATCAATCAAACTACTTGTATATACTAAAGCCAATAAAGGGGTAATTTTAAAACACAATCGCGTGCAGAAAAAATTAAAACGGTTGTTAAAAAAAAATAAAAAAAAAACATACGAACCAATCTCCATAACCTATAATTTATCAATCACTTTTGATTTTTGTTTTCTTCAAAAAATTAAAAATTTTCAGTTTTAAAAACTTCTTGTAGTCTTGACATTTTTGAAATTAATTTTGTTGCCATCGTGAAATTAAATTTATGTGTAGACGTGTAGTGAAAAGGGAACAACTGTAGTGTATGATATTAAAAACCATGCATGCATGCAATTTAACATACATACAGACATAAAAACCGAAATTCAAGGATATAAAATTGATAGCGATTATTATTTTCTGGTTCTCGAATTTTAATTTCTTTTAAATTGTTTTCTAAGAAATAGATAAATGGTATAGAAATACGAGTGTGGGTTTATATTATTATGATAGACACGATATCTAAAATTGTTGTGATTTTTTCTGTAATTTAGTATTTTTGAAATGGGTTTAGTTCGCAAAGACTTACACGATCAATATTGCATTTTATGCGAAAGGTTAAATAAATAGTTTGGCGTCTGGTCTAATGTTATGGTTTTTTTAAATAACTACTTATACCTCTGTAAATTTTTATTTTTAATTTATATTAAAGACATTAAAATTAACCAGTAACTTATTGCTCCTGAGAATAGGGGTGTTGTAGGGTTTTAAAGAGACTTTTCAAAATTGAATTTTTAAGTATTGCGAAATGATACCTTTACCACTTTTTAAAATGTCATAATATGAAAAAAACTTCTATTACGATTCGTCGATTACGATGAATTTGGTATGTGAAATATACGATCTCGCCCATCTGCGAATTATCAAACCGTCTGTTGGCCAAAATTATTTATCTAGAAATAATTTTACAGATACATAATTCGATCTCATGTATCGAAAACTGTTCAAAAAGTATCCACTGTAAAATTAGCAACACACCTAAATGCCCATTATAGCAGGTCTTTTTGTAGCAAATTTTCACTCCGAAATAAATCGACAGTAATCGGCTGAAAATTTTGTAGCGGGATAAATGTATAAACTCGCACGCACGACCAAATTATTTCAAAAGTCATTACCATCTCATTACTTTATTGATTCTTAAAAAATGAGACATAAACTAAATCAAATGTCGGAAAATAGTGATGGCACAACTTTCCTGCCCTGGTGTAATCTCTATTCACGGGAAATCTATTCTGTGAGTTACATGTGATGTATGATTTCAGAACTGTAGTATGAACTTAAGTATGAACTTAAATAAAAACACAATTAAAAGATAAATCAGAATGTTGTTTAAAAATATTCCTTCAGGATTATTTTGAAGTTGTCCTTTGATAAATTAAAGTCAAATAGATCGTCAGATCTTGACAACCTATTATTGGAATTGTTGTCTCCATAGTTTGTGTCATTGTGTTCGAGTGCTAAAAACTAGTGGTTGCGAATATCCTGCATGGCATATAAAGAAAGATGTAAATCCATAATTTCACTAACTTTACAATACTTCGTTGGTTCCTTTGTATGAAGTAATTATCGGATTTTTTTTACGATGAAAAGACATGATTTTACATTTCTTAATATTTAAGAACACCCATCTGCGCGGGGATTTGCGCGGTAGATTGGTTCCGCAGAAAACCGTGTAAACCCGAAAATACCGTGTTAATCGAAAATGCGATTTTTATTATGAGAAATAGTGTAAATCGAAAAATTACAATAAAGTTCTTAAATTATCGTTTGGGTTTTAATAATTCATTTATTTTAACATAAAATAAATTAGAAATAATAAATAAAACCTTAAAAATATAATAATTTTGTTTTGTTTTTTCGCATGGTAAAGCGAAATCGGGTAAAACAGTACCGCGTAAATCGGGAGATGGGTATATAGTGAGTTTCGATCACACCACTCACTTAATCTATCAATGTCTTCTGGAAGTTTCTCGGTCTCAAGCAATTCATTTACCGTGCGACAAATGTTTACGTCGTTTGCAAATATGAACACGTTTGAGTTTTTGATTCTCTCGGTTATTTGATTTATGAAAACAAAAAAAATCCGGAGTTCGATGTGTGATCCTTTGAGGAACACCAGAAGTTTCTTAATATCGTTTGATTTCATATTTACCAATATTACAAATTGTAATAATGTTAGATTTTGTTAGATATGACTTGGGCCAATTTATGTAATCGAGTGAATAAACTCTGGAGCGTGCATAAAGATGTCAGATAGAATTTGAGGGTTGAACATTTCATTATTTGTGAAGGAAAATCTATGTATTACGTATCTCAATTCACACAGAATTTCTGCTCTGTCACAAGTACTGTTATCACAAGGAAATTTTCTCGACATTCCTATATGAAACAACAGTAGCTTTCCGTTTAGATTTATTGTAGGACAGATATACTTTAAAAAATCCTCAAATGCATTTAAAGTAGACATATTTTGGGGTAAGGGTGCAGTGGTAGAGCTATACATTTTAAAATACGTTGTGGATTTCTACTTTCTTCTATTTCACAGCATTTTTGATTTCGAAATGGTTCGAATAGTACAAGTGCCTTCATTATATATTTTGTTTATTTTATTAACTTTAAAATAGCAATAAAGTGTATCGATCAATCGATGGAAGTTTCAGTTCGATAGCAATAGGGGAAATGTGTTGGTTTAGAGCTACACAATTCCTTATACTATACCTTTAGAGCTACACAAAGCGTCAAAACTGAAAATGAGGAAACAAAGTTGGATCTTTCGTTGAAATACAATCTGATGAAAATATCGATTAGGTTTATTTTATTTAATATATTTTTTTATGATAATACATAAAAATAATTTTAATTGCTTTAGCCATTCCCATAATTTTGAATTAATAAAAATAATAAAAATCGCGATATTTTTATGTTATATATTTTATTTTTATAAATAAAAATTATAATTATAAAAATGTTTGTCCATGGAGAAATTATTAATGATTAAAATAATACGATATATATAATATGTTTATATAATATATATATATATATATATATATATATATATATATATATATATATATATATATATATATATATATATATATATATATATATATATATATATATCCGATTCTGTTTTGTTTGTGTATGTATGTTTGTTTAAAATCCGCAATAATGGTTAAACATATTTGTAAAGTGGTATTGATGTAACATGTTTAATCATTCCAAATAAAAATACAATCAAAATGCCAAATTAAAATTTGATAACTCTGTCTGATTTAAATAAATGCTATTGCTGGCACTGTATAACACTCATAGTTTTCCGAGAACTATTGCCTTTGGGATGCCTCTGGTTCAATGCTTGTTCAATTGCTGGATCGCAATCTTCTTTTGAATCCCGATTCATTTTTAGGTTTTCATTTTCTTGCTTTAGATTCTCAATTTCTTCGCTTAGCTTGGCAAATAGTTGCTCCATATGCTCTAGCCTCGCCAAGAGATTCATATTCTCCTTTTCTAGGTCAATAGTTGTTTTACTAGATTCGGCTATTTGCAAAGCAAAATTTCCGGTGGCATCACTTATTTCGTGTAATGTTTGTCTAGGTATAGCGTTATAAAAAATATCAGCTTGGTCCAGCTACCGATTTGCTTCTATTTTTCTTTATCGGTGATCTTTGTAAATTTGGTCTTCTCTGGAACGGATTTGATGTTCCCTGATAATGCAATAGGTGGCCCTCCCCAGAATTCATAGGGCCAGTCTCCACAGAGAGTTGGTTTACCAATGTTGATATTGGTGTACCACCTGGGGTATTATTTCCTTTGGTTTGTACCATTGCATAGTTTTGATTGACTAATTAGCTATTCTGCTTCACTACTACGAAGATATTGGATACCGCAACCGTTCGTTCTACAAAACATTGCCCAGAGTACGCCCGCATCCATTTATGAATACTTCGTGGAGGCTGTCAATCCCGTACTCCACGTCCATGTCAATAGTACTGAGGCCGAGCCTATATTCGATTCCCCTTGCGCCTTTCGTATCTTGTATTGTTGGTCCGTGTTCGGTATGTTTGGTCAAGTTAAACCATGTTTTAGCTACCAATTGAAAAACGTTGAAAAACGATTGCTTTGATTTTCATAATTTTCAACAACTAGGTACATTTATTTATAAAATAAATAAAGAACAGTGTGACATTTTAATAAATTTTTTTTTACTTATACAACTTATGCTTGATGATTGATTAGGTAAAAAAGGTTTTCTTTATGGAAAACACTATAGATGAAAATTTTTGTTCCCGAGAAGAAAGAAGAACTCTGTGCCTTTAAAATTATAGAAAAACAATTGAGTTATCTTCATTTTTAGCTGAATAATTGGCATTTATATGATTTAAGGTAATCTGCCTGCCGTATAAAAAATTTGAAATACAATTGAAGTGAGTAATGACTCATTTCCGGGCATAAGCGTAGTAGACTTTGCTTCATGACATTGACCTAGTATACATTGACACCCTGTATATTCATATATACACACACAGCGTCATGTAAATTAACATAATGAAAATAATAGCGTTTGACCCGTTAGTATTTGCATGAATGGTGCACTACAGGAAACTTAATTCGCAAGTCTTTCCGCTATATTCGGCATGTAACTATCTCGTGATTTTTTTGCTTTTTGGTTTTTCGTGTATTTGTTTAGCGTAATTAGCGACATCTGTTAAAGTCAATTGTTCTCAGTTAGCATGGAAATTTCATCATGAAAAACTTACACCCAAACAACGTTCACAAGTTATTGAATTTTATTTTATATTCGTCACCTACTGAGCAAGCAATTCAAGCCATTGTGACAAAACCAATTTCACGTATTGGACATCAATCCACCAAATCATATGCGTAGATTGCGTACAGAGGAAAATATTGCTGCTGTAGCAGCTAGTCTTGATGAAGACGACAAAATGTCCATTCGTTGCAAGCCATAGAAATTGGTATTGTGTAATTCGATTACGTGGACGGTTTTACGCAAGGCTCTTGGTCTGAAGACGTATAAAATACAGGTCGTGTAACAAGTGAAGTGAAGCCGAACGACTTGCCGCAGCGTCAAAGTTTTGGTGAGTGAGTCTTAGAACATCTTGAGGAAAATTTATTTTTTTACCGAAAAATTGTGTTCAGCAACAAGGAATGTGTGCTGCTCATCACAAGGAATGCAAGAAATGCTTATAACTGTAACTGTATCTTCCGCTACTCTGGAATATGTTCAACAATCTGCCGGTAATCAATTTCTCAAGTAATTTACCTAAGACCGACGGCAGCATGATTGACCTGTATATGCTTTGCGATCCGTGCGATACTCTATGACCGCCCTTTTTGATAATTATTACGTTCTCCAGATTACCTCAATCTCGATGTTATTTACGCCAGGTGCTTTATCTTTTTCATAGACATGATGGCAATCGTAGCGTCTTCATTGTTAACGTGTTCTAAAGAGTGTTTAGTAGATATATTTAGTAGTGTCTTCCCAACATGTTGTGGCCTAACCACCACTGTCTACCAATATACTAAGTACATCAATGTTTTTTGTAAATGAAATGCTCTGTGTTTTGGTTTAATAAATTAATGCTGTATGTAATGTATTCATTACGGCACGACACATACTGTCGTTTCTTTTGCATACGCAACAAAGGGTCTGACTCCCTCTGATAAAATTTCGAAGCTTATTAACTCTAGAACGTTTGAAGGTTAATCGTTTGAACACCACGGCTGTATGTCTAGTACGTTTTCTAGGCAAACATTTGTTACAGACACTAGTTATTGTTTTGGTCATAACCCGCTCTATATCATCATCATATGATACATACATACATCATCATATGATACAGACTGGAGAACTTATCCCAGTTATCGGACTTAAGTGAGTATCTCGAAATCTTATCACTTATCACAGTTAACATGATTGTTCTGTGATCAGTTGTGGTCCAGTTAGTTACTTTTCTCTCCCGCCCGTTACTATAAGGTCAATATTCGACTCCTCATTATATGTACATGCCACTTCTTTGTCCAACTTCATCCACAATAAAGAGGTTCCTACGTGCAGTAAATTATTCAATGGCAGTTCCCCTATCATTGATGTCACTATTGTGCCAAAATCGAGACTTTGCATTAAAATCACCCGTGATTATGATTGGATGGTTTTCTAGGCCATTCAAATTGTTTTGTAGTTTGTTTACATACGAGTATATTATTGGATCGTCCGAATATTGGAAGTAGGTACTTATTAGAAAAAATGTATCTATTGTTGACCTAACTTCAACGCATACGAAATGAGAGTCGCGGTACTTCGACATTTTGAGCAACTCCAGATCACCATTGAGGATGTCCAATTGCTGCTTGTATGTTATCATCCTCTTTGGTGATAATACGTGCCGGCACACGGTGTGGGCGTGTTCTGAACATTGCCTGATCTCGTATCCAACCACTTTTGCATTTTGCGTATTTAGCTGTACGATCCTCAATTTGCAGATGCCATCAAGGCTTAGTTGACTTTTACTGTTTTAAGGCAATAAGCTTTCTGTTGGATTTATTATTTCCCGCAACTTACACCTCACTTCGCTCTTGTTAACAAAGGTATATTCCTTGCTAGCTACTGTTACTTTTAGAGGTACGCTCCACAGAACTTACTATGGCCAGCACGAGCCTATGAGTAAAATACTACGTGAGTCTAACCAGAACTTTAAATATTTTTACTACAATATTGGCAAGTCTTTAATGAAGAGAATTTTATATGGTACGTAATCTTTGACTTTAATTTTTGTCAGCCATTATAACATAATATTTTTATTAAAAAAATTTTAAAAAATCAATGAAGAACCAAAATATTTTTCTGAGTCGTTTTGTTGCGAATTTTTTAATGAAAATTTTCTATTTTAATTTTTCGGGTATAAATATATTGTTAACAAAGTTTTTCTTCATATACATGTACTTCCTACCAAATTTAAACCAAATTAGAACAGTCTTAATTTTTCGGTTCAATGTGTATCCTGAAAATATGTTAAAACTAACCTGACTTTTACGATGACAAACAATATTTGTACAATAAAATCAAAGGTGATCGTATATATTGAAAGTTTATTTTCCTGAGTCGTTTTGCCACCAATTTTCTTACTGGAAATTTGTGATGTTTCCCAATTTCCAGTGAATTTTCTGAGTTTGTCAAATTTCAGGCCGATTTTTCTGATTATCTCTTACCACACATCCGTAAAATGTATTCTATTATCCTTCTAAGATAGCAACAGTGGAATATAATTACTGAAATGACTTACATTGTCGAAATTATGATCTTAAACGTCAAATAACGAAGACAACCACCGCCACATTAATCTGCGACAAAAAGTCAAAAGAAGTTTTTTAAGTCTGGTTCTTTTGTACTTTCGTAATTGTTGGATTTTAATTTTATATTTTTTTGGGGTTTCTGATCATATATCATGTCACCCTGACACACATATATGGTATACAGTATATACGAGAGATATATTTAAGTAGAAAAAGAATCCAAAAATTCTTTTCTTTTTATTTTTTCGTCTTATTATTATGAAATATCTTATATGTTGCTTTTGTTGTTATTTTGTAACAATTCATCGTGGGAGAATCTTATAAAAACATAAAAAACTTGAGGATGAAAAACAAAACGAAATCAAGTTCTTACTTTATGGCTATGTTATAGGTGCAAGTAAATATATGAATGTGTATGTTTCAAGAACGGACATTATTGTAAAGAAGTCGTCGGCATCAATTTTGTCCGATAAGTAAATTTAAATCTTTACTCACAACAGTATATGAAAGTATTTTTATTTAGCAACAAACCGTTAAGTCAGACTGTATAACATAACACATTTATATTGTTTATCTAATTCTGAAGAAAATATTAAGAGAGCTAAAATTTCGTCAAATAAGTCACTTGAAGTGACAACGATTGTCGTCGAAAAAATTAAATATGTTTTTATTCCATAAAGAAATATGATGTGATCCTTATTGTTATTTTGATCAAATTACAAGTGATTTTTTCTTCCTTTAACAAAATGAAAAGGATAATGGTAGTGGGAATATCATGGATACACCCCGGGGTTGATTTTTAAACGAATAATATTATTTATATCCATTCATGACAGGAGTTTATTTTTTTGCTTTGCTGATCCATTTTCAAAAGAAAACAAATTCTAAGAAATCACGTTTAATATATTCAATTATTATAATTGTGTAAAATGGTTGACGTTGTCGCCATTGCGCGATGCGCTTTCAAGGATGAAATTTTTATGCATGCATATTTCATTAGATTATTTTTCAAATCTTTACATTATTATTGTACTCGCACCATAAAAAATATTTTTTCTAAATAATATAAAACTCGTACTGACTAAATGACGGTGAAATAAAAAAAGGGATAAAGGACCTAACAATCGACATAATATATATTTTCATAAAATGTTAAGAATGGTTTTAAAAATTTTAAAAAATCACGGCCTTGAAGATGATGTATCACCCCTAAATCAATAAAAGGAAAACGAAAGCAATTAAAGGCCATAACAAAAATATTGTAGAAATTAAGAGCAAAAAAGAATTATTCTTCTGAAATGAAATTTAATAATTGTTTAGCAAGGTAACAAGCACACTTAATTCCCACATAGCCAGGTAGATAAATTTAAAATAAAATTAGAATACAAGCAACAAGAGATTGAAGATTGTTTATTCCTGACTTGAATCTCGAACCCACTTTACAAAAAACATGTTTAAAGGCGCGCGCGTAAAAACATAAGTTTTGGAGCACGGACAATATTAATTATTTTAAGTTGTGAAACTATGTATTAACTAATAATTAAATTTCAGCAAAATCATATCTTGCTTTATTAGAAACTAATATAAATATCTAATATTAAATGTTTATTACTAAAGGAAGGGTGCCAGTCATTCAAAATTTGGTAGTACATTCAAAATAAATCAAACTATCAATCAAAGTATTGTCACTGCATAATACAGACGCTTCGCAGAATGTGTTTTTTGTGTATGTGTGTCGTCATTTTTCAATTTGATGGTATTAAATTTCTTCCGACTGGTCTTGCTGTGTTTTACAGTGACAGGCTTAATTTGGAACTGTAATATTACCAGTTGATGGTCAATGTGAATTTCTGCACCTCTCATTGCCCTTTATCTCATTGCCCCCCACAATTAAAGAAAGAAAATGAAAAACTCAAAAAAGTAGTTGAAACACATGCAGAACTTGGGACGACACCTAGCCCAACAGTCGATGATGGCATTAATTCATTCCATACGGATGAAGAAGAATTAGAAAGAGAAACAAATTGGATGTTGAACCGGAATAAAAGACCAAGTCAGAAAAGGAAAGCGCAACACTTACCAGAAATGGCAGTGACTTTACCATTAACTTCAAAAGAGGTTTGCAGAAATCAACTAATCATGAAGAAACAACTAGCTCTAGAACAACAACCAGCTAAACCAAAAGAAAAATCACCTCCACCAATAAATGTCGTCGGGATATCAAATTTCTCCACTATACAATCGATTATGAAATCGAATACGATAGCCGAGTACAAACTCGTATCTCTAAACAACGGCGTCTGGAAAATTAATGTTGTAGACTCTGGAACTTATAGAGCTTTGGCTACAAGGCTTAATTCCGAGGGGCATCAGTGGTTTACCTATGAGAATAAGAATGATCGCCCAATTAAAGTTATGGCTAGAGGTCTTTACCCAACCTGTGCAAAAGAGGAAATTATTGAGGATCTCAAGCAAAATGGTTATCAAATAGAAGATGCCGTAAACATTATTAAGAAAGAAAAAATCGAAACTGAACAAGGAGTTCAAGTTAATAAAAGAGGGCTTCCACTATTTATGCTCACTTTTAATAACAAACAAAAAGTGGAAGATGTGTATAATATCAAGACAATACTTAGCATGAGAGTTAAAATAGAGCCATTGAAAAAGAATAACGGATTAATACCGCAGTGCGAATGTCAAGGTTTTAATCATACGCAGAAATAATGCCAAAGAGTGATTAGATGCGTGAAATGTGCCGGAAAGCATCATGCCCAAGTATGCCCGGTTAGTAAAAATATTACTGCAAAATGTGTCAATTACAATAAGTCACATCCCGCAAACTACCGGGGATGTGAAATAGCTAAGGAGCTACAAAGAATAAGAAATAAAACGCGAAAACCAGTCCAGGAATATCGGTAAAAAATTATCAAACTTCCACCAAAGAGGAACCTAAACCTCATGACAAGTAGTCATGACAAAACCAGTTATTTCGGAGGACACTACTGAAGGTACAGCAGTACTCCAAAAGATACTAAGAAGCATGGAAGCTCTTAACATTCGTCTAGCTAAACAAGAGAAATGCCTTCAAGCTCTAAGCAACAGGTTAGATAAGCAAGACTCTCTAAATGAAATCAAATCCATGCTCTATTAAAATGATGCAAACAACAACAAATAAAACATTAAAAATAGTAACCTGGAATGTAAATGGGCTAATGCAACATATTCCAGAATTAGAAATTTTCCTAAATACTGAAAAATAGATATATGCCTAGTATCAGAAACCCATTTTACTTCATTTTTCGTCGGTGGTTATAAAAGAAAACGTCAAACACTTTATAGATCTTAAAATTGAAGAGGAATTTTTGCAAGTAGTCACCTTAAAAGTATTTATAAATAACAACAACATAATTTAATTAAACAAGACTATTGCACGTTATTTAAATCACTTGGATCAAGTTTCATAATCGAAGGTGATTTTAATGCAAAAAACACCTACTGGGGATCAAGAGTAACATCTAAAACAGGAAGAGAGCTGTTTGCAGCAGGAAGACTATACAATTGCGATTTTCATTCTGGAGATCAACCAACTTATTGGCCTACGGATAGAAACAAAATACCCAATATCATTGACTTCTTTATCATCAAAGGTATAGACGAAAACTACATATACCTAGAGAACAGCGAGGCGATTATGTCGGATCACACGCCTGTTATTATGACAATCAGTGCAACGATTGTTAAAAAAACTAGTCCACCTTCGCTAACGAACAAAAAAACCTGCTGGGAGAAATTCCAGAAACTTGTTGAGGATAATATTGATCTTCAGGTGCCAATCAAAAACCCGATAGGGCTAGAAGACGAACTAGTACAACTCAACAACAGTATACAAGCAGCGGCGTGGAGTGGTACCCCCTCAAGTTCAAAGGAAACGCGCCGAAATGCTATTTATCCTCTAGAAGTTAGGGAACTGGTTGCAGCAAAACGAAAAGCAAGAAAGGCCTGGCAAAGAAGTCGAGCGCCAGAATATAAAACAACTCTAAATTTTTTATCCAATAAACTAAAGTTGCTAATTAAAGAAATCAAAAACGAATCCATTAATAAATACTCGAGTTGCCTTACTGGGGAAAAAGATACCGAGTACTCCCTTTGGAAAGCGACAAAAAGTTTAAAACGACCTAAACTACAAACTCCACCAGTAAAAAATGAAGATGGCACAAGGGCTATAAGTGCAAAACAAAAAGCTTCGTTGTTTGCAACGCACCTCGAGAACACGTTCCAGCCTCTATCTAGACAAACTGCAGAGGAAAACATACCACCAGTATATAAAATGGTTAACTGCAATATATCTCCTGTCACATTACAAGAATTAAAAGAGGAAATCAATCTCAACCTAAATACATGAAATCTCCAGGATATGACTTAATTACAGGACAAACAGTAAAAGCTCTTCCAGAAAAAGGTTTACGTAAACTACTCCAAATAATTAATGCAGTGTTCAGACTTAAACATTTCATGATGATTTCCTTACTCCCAATAATTTCAAAATTATTCGAGAAACTACTCCTAAAGAGACTAAAACCAATAATAGCAGAAAGAAATCTTGTTCCTCCACATCAATTTGGCTTCAGAGAAAACCATTGAACAATAGAACAAGTACACCGAATTACAAACATAATTGAAGACGTACTTGAAAAAAAGAAAGTATGTTCAAGCGTCTTCTTGGATGTAGCACAGGCCTTTGACAGAGTATGGCATAAAGGTTTGGAATATAAATTACAAAGAGACTTACCAACGAAGTTTTATGAAATTCTAAAATCTTACATATCTAACCGACACTTTCGAGTTAAATTATATGGCGAATACTCAGAAACAAAGAAAATATCAGCAGGGGTACCACAAGGAAGCGCCCTGGGACCAACTTTATATGTTCTATACACCTCGGACCTGCCAACGATAGAGGAGACTAACATAGCGACGTTTGCGGATGATACGGCCATTTTAGCAGTTACGAAGAATCTACAAGCAAATTGCAAAGAGTTACTAATATTGTCAGCACCTGGACCAAGAGATGGCGAATAAAACTTAATGGAACAAAATCTGTTCACGTAAAATTTACCAACAAGAAGGTCAATTGGATACCAGTAGAACTGAACTCCCAGCAAATTCCCTATGCAAATACGACAAAATATCTAGCCATGACTCTAGACGCGAAACTAAAATGGAAAGAGCATGTGAAAAAGAAAAAAGAAGAGTTAAACATCAAATACAGAAAGATGAATTGGCTCTTACGAAGAAATTCTGAGCTAACTCTACATAATAAATTGCTACTATACCGGCAAATCCTAAAACCTGTGTGGACTTACGGTATTCAGCTCTGGGACTGTACAAAGAAAACCAATGTCAATATCATCCAGTCATTTCAAAGCAAAGTCCTTCGTGGAATAGTTAATGCACCGTGGTACATAAGAAATGACCACCTCCATAGAGATCTGAAGATGGATTTCGTTAGTGAAGAAATAAGCAAACACTCGAGGAAACACATGCAACGTATTAGTCTACACCAAAATGCTGAGATACGTCGTATGTTGGATGATTCAAACCCAGTAAGACGGCTGCGAAGGAAGAAACCGCATGATCTACAAGATCCAATCAGAATCGACTAAAAATATAATGAAATTGTAAAGGGGACTAGCCAGGGGGCTACAACCCTCCAAACAAGAATATAAATTATGAAAGATAAATTACTAGATGATTTGTAAATCAGTGGTAATAAATAAATATAAAACAAAAAACTCTCATTGCCATAATATCTTGTAATGAAGTGAGAAATTTCTTGTTAATGTGATCTATTTGGTTCCTTGTTTTGCCATCAGGTGACGTGTATTTGAGAAAGTTTTGTGTGGAAATCTACTGCCTGGTTGATGAGTTGTTCTCCATTATTATTAGACACGGAGTCTAATACTTCTTTATTGTTAGGATTATTACCATATTTTTATTATGTGATATTTGATTCCAAACACCTACAGAGTTCAATAAATTTTCCACACACAGATTAGAGAATATTTTTAAAATCTATAAGCCTTTCTTAATTTATCGTATATCTAGACAGACAACAAGATATTTTTTATTTTACCAGGTACCTTGAAACCATCGATAAAATTATTATTTATAAAAATATTTTCTTTATCTTTTCAAAAATTCCAATAACTTACGTCTCTATAGGATCATAGTTGATATGTTGCTCCGAATATCTTTAATATTTCGTTGAAATTCGATTAAATCAGAAAAATTCCAGAAGCCTAGCAAACAAAAAAAAATCAAATGAAAAAATAAAAACCAAAAATCCGGGAAAACTGGGGCTGATTCATGCACACATACAATTTTTATGTATGAATGTAATTTTTTGAAAAAAATTATTGATTAAAAATTATTTTGTTATTTGTTGTATTCAGTTGTCCTGGATTTTTTCGCGAATAAAATAAAATTTTATACATTATTATTATTATTAATATTATTATTATTACTATTTTTTAACTGTCCACTCGTTTCATAAAAACTCATTTTTTGTGTTCGGGCAAACAAAAAGCCTATATACATACACACACACACTTCCAAATAAATACACTTCAAATATATATTGTATGCATACGTAGTTCAGACCCACACCTCTCATTTTCATTCTCTATTATTTATACATGATTATTATTATATATTATTATTATTATTATTATTATCATTACTATTATTATTATTTAACAAAAAATAATACAAAAAATCCTGAAAATCTATTTTTTTATATTATATACGATTTGGTTTAAAAATTTGATTTATGTATATGAAATTTATGGTAAATAAAAACAAAAATTTATGTAATTTTATATACCTATACATGTTTATAATATTATATAAAGGAGTGGAGATAGGGGTCCACTTAAGGGAAACATTTTAAAACCCATTTCACAATATTATTTTGAAAGGTAATGACCATTATCGGGCCCAACTTTCTCAAAATCTTCTTTCTCATCGTGAGCACTTGTTCAAAATGACATCATATTCAAATAAAAATAAATTAAGTAGGCTATAACGATTTTATTTTATTTTTCTAAAAATGCATGTTTGTGTGTTTGACTTGGATGAGAGTGATTAGCTAAAACTTAACTATCTTTAAAATTTATTGATTGATTGATTGGCGTGTGCGGTCGAACCTAAAATAAGATTCCCGGTTGAAGCCAGGCCCATCCGCCCTCCCTTTAACATATAACATAAAGGAAGGATACCGCAGGTTGATTTCTTATGATGGAATTGACACGCTTTTGAAGGTAGACTAACTAAAGCAAACACAAGTATGTACGCAAAAATTAAATAAAAATTACATTTAGGCGAAATACGACTACGAGTAAAGAAAAAACTGTTCCGGTGGGATTGCCATAGTTAAATCAATACTAAACAAATCTTTTCTACCCAAAAAATTTAAGATTGTATTAAGAAATTTAATATCTTGGGATGTGGAGTTTCAACGTTTCAAACCATTTGAAAAGCTAAAGCGATTTACGTGGTCAAATAAACACTTTACTACTAATTTTATACTAAGAATTTAGAATTTTCCCTAGAAATTGAATATCTTGAGAGCTATATTGTTTATCCGAGTTTCCATGTATGTGAAGTTAGCCCAGAATTGTATACCAGAAAAATAAAAATATATCATCGGGTAAAACTAAAACTCCAATGATATCCCAGCCCAGAATTTAATATATAGTAATTTCGTTCAAACTCGGAATTTTATTGTAACCCGTAAATTGATTTCAAATTTTAAAGATTAAAATCAAAATTACAAATTATGTAAAGATAATAAAATTTTAAATTAAATAAACTTTATTGATTTAGCACTGTGTAGCACAGTTGGTGAGCTTGTTGATTTTCGGCAATAACTAATAAACAGCAAATGAATGTGTTAAAAGGTCAACACAATTTCCACTTTAGAATGGTTGATTTTAGTCAATGCGGTATCGATTTTATAAAATTACGAAAAGCTATTTGTCTCGCTCTAAAAACATGCTCAATAAAAGGTCGTGGACGGAATGTATTCAATACAACACTAGGACGTATTAATAAGCTCTAGTTTAGTTAAGGAATCAAAAAGTTTTGGCTTGATCTGTCCAGATATATCCTAAACAAGGTTGCACAGTTAGTATTTAGTTCTAGTTTTAGTTTCAAACCGATCTGTATGTTATGAACAGGGTTATGGTGGTTTGGGTCGGTATGTATAGTATCGACATTCTATAATATCCTATGGGATTCGGCCTAGTATGCTTAGTGCTTCGGAGACCAGTAATGGAGTCTAATTTAATCAAGACTAGCTCTACATGGAGTTTCAATTTTGTTTTCATATTGTGAACAGAGCTAAGACGGTTTGGGTCAGTGTGGTATCAATTTTCCGTAATATCCATTGGAATTCCGCCTGGTATGTTTTGCTGCGTCAGAGACCAGTAACAAAATGTATTATATACAACATGGGGTCGTATTTACCAGCTCTAGCTTTAAATTTTAATCGATTTGCATGTTGTAAACAGAGCTAAGATGGTTTGGGTCAGTATGTCCTGGCCTGGTATGTCTTAGTTGCCAGTACCCGAATGTATTAGAGACCAGTGACCGAATGTATTCTATACGAAACGTGGTCCAGCAGCTCAAGTTTTAAGTTGTGGATAGAGCTATGATTGTTTTGGTCAGTATGGTTGGCGTTCATATATTTCCAAATGATTTGCATGTTGCGGACAGAGTTATGATGGTTCGTGTCACTGTAGTATCGCGTTCATATAATATCCAAAGGGATTCGGCCTGGCATCTCTTGGTTTACCGATGGCCAGTACCCGAATGTATTCGACACGGGATCGTATTATTTAGCTCATGTTTTAATATCAAACTGATTTGCATGTTTTGAACAGAGCTATGATAGTTTGGGTCAGTATGGTATATGGTATCGAGTTTATATAATAGCAAAAGGGATTCGGTCTGGTATTAGTGTATCAGAGGCCAGTAACGGAATGTATTATATTACTTCCGTGCGGCTTCAATAATGTTGCCAATCTCCACAAATAGTTTCAGTTGCTTCTCGATTAATTTAGTTATTACCATGGTTGTTCTTGCTTGGGTATTTATATTACTCAGGCTGCCAATTACGATCCACCCGAACTCCGTGTTTTGTGCCATCAATGGATAGTAATCTGCTCCAATTATGAGATCAATCGGCTGAGATTGATTGTAGTGTGGACTCGCTAAATTTAAATTTTTCTCTTAGTTATAGGAGAGGTCCATGCTCTAGTGTCAATATCAGTTTCAAGTAGTTATTGGGTTAGCTTGTCGAATATTAAAGCTTCGATGTCTAAGCTAAAGTCTTCATCGAATCTTGGCACTAGCTTTATGCTGATTGTGTGTCTACTTATTCCTGCCTCGTTTGCACTTATGCCTGAAATGTTGACATGTGTTTTTTTCTGCCTGATGTTAGTATATTGGCAGCTTTCGACATTAGGGTTGCCTGCGACGCTGAATCAATTAGTATCCTCATTGTGGTGAGTTGTCCAGTGCAGGTAGCCACTTTGACTAAAGCTGTCGGTAGTAGTACTGGACCATATTGGTTAATTATGAAGATTTGTGTCGCCCCCTTGCTCGTTGAAGCCTTGTTGTTACTATGCATGAAAGTGTGATGATAACCTTGACATACAACATCGTATTGTAGCCGTGCACCAGTAATGTTTTGATGTATTTTTCTTTGGATGTTGTGTTAAACAATGTACACAAATAGCTGTTTCGCAGATTAGTTTGTTTCTGGCTAATGTTGGCATTAGTTGGAATTGATTACAGTGCTGCAGTTGATGCCTTTCTTGGCGTCCTTGTACTAGACACTGGTTGCTTACCGTTGTGACATGTACCCGCTGCTCTAGTGGCGCCATTTGTTGTGGTGCTATGTTTATCACTTTGGTGATACCCATGGCTTCTAGTGATCGAAATCTTCTTTCTCGAAAGTCAAATAATTCCTTCGTTTGTGGAATTTGATTCAGGGTCTAGTTTTTTGCCTAGAATGAACATTACTATTACTTCGAAGGAAGAGTTCATCTCTAGCATGAACATCGGCAAGTTGTGTAGCATTTCGATTGCAGTTTCATGCAAGGATCAAATTGCTTCCGCTGATGCTAAATGTATTGTTGGTAGATGTAACAATGACCTGAAGTACTTATTTGCCAGTAACCTGGCGCTGTTGTACCGTGCTTGAAGTATTTCCCAGGCTCTTGTATAGTTGTCACCAGTTGTTGAGAGATGACTTATTAACTGAGCCGCAACTTTTTGTAAATTTGACTTTAAATCTGTTATCTTTATTGTGTTGGATAGTTGGTTGTTTTTGTGCACGAGCTTTGTGAAGATGTCTTTGAAAGAGTTATATTGCTCATACTCGCCATTAAACGTTGGTAATTATATTTTGGGTAAGTGTACCCTGGCTTCTCCAGAAGGGTTCGTTGTTTTTTCTTTCTTGTTGCCCTGCCATTGCAATATTATTGAATCTACTCTATCCTTGAGAGTCTCATAGTAGTTGTTTTAGAAGTAAGAAGCTGTTTGCTCTTGTTCTTCCATTTCTACTAAGAGCTCTATGTGTAATGTATCAATTAGCCCTATTTCTTGGGATAATAAATCCATTTTTAGCTTTATGTGACCCATTGGAACGTTGTTGTTGCCCAATGCTTCTTCGATAGAGTTTATTTTTCTATGCATATTCCTCATCAGGACATCTTGCTTCTTGAGCAGCTTTTGGTTGGTGTGGGCCACCCCTTCGCTGTTATTGTCAAACTGTTGCCGCTAGTCCCGATGATGCTGTTGGTGTTATTGTTTGTTCATTGTTTGACTGCGTTTTAATGCGATATTCAAGTTGCTGCTGGTTGTCCGTACTAGACAATGGTGATGGTGTTGGCAAGTAATTTGTCGTTAGTTTCGGCAACTATTTTTCTTGTTGCTCTATACTGACGATCCCCTTCTAATGTCGGGGTCACCGTTATTATCCCGTCATCCTGTCATCAAGTTTCTTGATTAAGCCATTGTTTTCTCGCCTATCCGGCTATCCCTACTTGTTCCTTTAGCAACTTCCCCATTTCGATTTTGATGAACTGATTTGGCTCTCGAATTATTCTCGTTGTTCACTTGTTGGTCTTTGTTACCTTATTTGCTAGTTCGGTTATTGCTAGCTTTCGAAGGGCCATGTATAATTCCAACCACAGATTGGAATTGCTTGATTTTTAGATAAGCTTATTTAATGAATAGTGCGCTTACCACGGGTGGGGGCTTTGACCACTATTTCAAATAAAATGAAAAAATTACAAAATTCTTATAATGTTAATAATTAGCAAGTTAATTATATTGAAAACAATGGTTGGATTTTTAATCCGTTCTGATTTATTTTATTGATGAATTCGCTTTATAAATGTATACAGTACAACAATTATAATTCATATGCATTAATAATTTTATGCAGCGTGTGAAAAGAAATTAAAACTATTGACCAGTAATTACATATATGTTGTACGCTGAGAGAGTAATTTTGTTTTACATATATTTGAATTGTTGTATTACGTACAGTTGTTGAAGAACTCGTTGACCTGTTGAGCTTGCCCGTCAAATGTTTCCGGAAAAATTTGACTGAGAGTATTGAAAGAGAGTAAAACCAACCAACCAACCAAACCATTTAATTTGGTAAACGTACTTCTATATAAAATATTTTTAATGCGCCCCTTTAAATTACACCTGGCTTATTTCGGATCAGATTTTGATCCAGGGATGTCAATTTACAAAACATAAATTGTTGATAGGATAAATGTCAACTAACTTCATTTCAAAGTGTGGTAAATTTTTCCGGACAATTTTGAAGACGTATACTGTTTTAAACGGTTGAACGGAAATCGGATTCTAATAGGATTTTTGGAAGTAGTTCTGGAATATTGCTATTTCGAAGTTTAAATAAAGAACATTTAACCAGTGTTGAAGAGAATTGATTAAATTTTTGGACCTGTAATATCTACAATACAAAAAATCTAAATGCTATCCTCTATCTTAAACATCATACAAGAATACAAAGACATATTCTTTCTTAAAATTGGTAAACTGTCCAGCGTGGCAAATGTCTGACACCCTATTATTATTCACTCAGATAGCAAACAAATCAATGTAAGACAGTATAGACTACGTCAAACCTCGAAAAATGGATTGAACCATTAAGTACAGGTTATACTGGAAAACAAAATAATCTCTTAACAGAAAAAAACGCCAGTTACCCTGTAAAAAAACCCAGTGCCTAGGACACATAAAAAATCACACATTGTAAACTTCTCACATTATAGAAACATACCAGAAATGACAGGTTTCGTAGGACTGACCAAGGAAATCCAATTCCTACAGGAAATTCGTACCAAGGTTTCTCACAATTGCACCACTGCACAAGCTAACAAACTTGTAAAACACAGAAGTATTTTGTTTCTTTTTTTGCAACTTTCAACTATATCACAGAAAAACTAGCCACACCACCAAATCCGCAATACCTAGACTACGACAAACAATACAGTCTAGGTGCAATATTTAAGCCAAATTCAAAATGGAGAAAATTTACCAAGTAGCATATGCAAGTCGAACACTTAAAGCTGCGGAATGAACTATTCAAATATCGACAAAGAATTATGAAAACAACTAAGTAAGCCGTAAAAATATTCAATATATAGCTTTTTGACAGAAAGTTTACAATCAGGACCGATCATAATCCACTAATTACTGATATAAGAAACGCCCCTAAGAGAATATTGAAATGAACAATACACTTAGCAAAGAAACCTGCAACATAATCAATATACCTGATAAACATTACGCAGGAACAAATGCTTTGAGCAGAGTCCGGAGAGCAGGGCTGGGTCGATAGTGGATTCAAAGGATGTAAAACATCGAAAAAGTATGACTGATGACTCTCATGACATCATTAATTTTTTATTTAGAGAAAAAAAACCTTTTCCGAAACGGTTGAAAAGACCTTGTACTCGTATAATAAACAAACGCTACAACACCACAATACAACACACAAAACATAGTTTCGTTGGGTTTCATTGTGTTTGTTGGGTTGGTAATAGAATGTATAATGGGTTGAAAATGCTTTGTCTCTCGGGTTGATCAAAATAAGCCTCATGAATGTATGTTGCGTTTATTATGTTAAATATAGTTGAATTTTCTTGAGAAATACAATTTTAAAGGCCTGTTTGAAAATTGGCAGTGTTTGCTTCTGAATTTCACAACAAACGAAAAGTTATTGTTATTATATTCTTGATTATGTTGTTGACTAATTTATTATATTGTTGACTATGAATAAAATTATATTTTACACGAATATTACTAATCTTGTTTTTCAGTTTCTCTAATCCGCAATAAATAAATGTTATAATATGTTCCTATAACCCATCGCTTAAAAGAGCGTCTTAATAGAGTTTTACATTTGAGTGTCATTCTGCCAAGAGCCGATCCTGCAGACAAGATGATGCAAATGCCATACCAAGGCCAGCAGCAAAAGAAATAACGGAAAACAATACAAAAGACCTACAACACTACCGAAAAACAGAAGAATAAAATTAACACAAATTGCTATAGGAACAATTTTCGAAGACGGTTAAAAAGTAAAATGGAAAACAGTTGGAGATACACTTGTACTTTAAAAACGCAAAACTTGAAGATATCGAAGCTTTAAAAAAATGACGAAAACTTTACTCAATCTGCTTTGCTCACCACATATCAAACTGAATAAGCGATATAAAAAGCAATAAAAACAGAGTTTTAATTATACCAAGAATTAGAAAAAGGATTCGGAATTTATTCCTATAAAAAACTATAAACGCATCCCAGACCATACAGTACTAAATATAGCTTTACAAATGCCAAACACTTTGGAGTATATCCATAGCTGCATATACGTCCATTACTGATAAAAAATTAGGCAACATAGTTTTTTACAGAATATTGTAAACCAATCCCGATGAAAAAAAACATTGGAACTCGATACTCCCAACTGTACAAAACTGTGCAGGTATTTTTGAGTCGGACCAGTACCGAAGTAGTACCGAAAGTACCGAAACTCCAATCCCAAAGAGAACGAAGAAACCAAGAAGCTACGAGACAAAATTGAACGAAGCAAAGAAAATTAAGATACCGAAACAGGAAACAAAAAAATTGCTACCAGGGCACAAGTTGAAACGACAATTACTACACGAAAAAATTAATTTACCCCTTGGGGCCATCAAGCGTCGCTAATGCGGCCAAGCATGCTAAAAGAGTAAGAAAGTTCATCCAGAACTGAAAAAATTGTAAAACAAATAAAAGCAGCAAAGGTACTAATCTTTACTGTTAAATGATACCTCAAAACATCCTGACAAAATTTTCAGGAGCAACAGCACTATAAAATGAAAGAGCAGGAACAACAGTTAAACAATATTTTCGATGAAGTATGCAAGCACCTCAAAATAAAACGTACAACAACTAACTAGCTACCACCCACAATCAAACGGCACATTAAAAAGTCACATAATACCCTATAAAAGAACACCTCAGAAAATTTACAAAAGTGGACAGACAAAACTGGGATGAAAGGATTCATTATGTCCTTTCGTCTATAACACAAAACCATATAGCGCACCTAAATTTACACCATATGAACTGGTTTTCAGTAGGCAAGCACTAGCGCCAATAAGTATACCCAGAAGCAGTAGACAGCTACGAAGACTGTCTACGAACTAAAAACTGAATACTTTAAGAGTGGAAAAGTTATTAAAAAGCATATGACAAAACGCCAAGAGAAATTGATTTAAAACTTGGAGCAAAATGGATGAAAAACAAAATTGGTTGAACACAAAAAGAGTAGACTAGAGGAGGAATTTACCACCAGCAAATTAAATAACTCGGGAGTACTATTCTAAAAATGTATTATGCGTCGTTTTATTCAGTAGCACAAACACTTATCACCTCAATTAAATCACTCAACATGTCGTGACAACATATGCACGAATTTTCTGGAGGAAATCAGAACACGCGTCAATGACATCACAACATCGTATTACTACAACATCGTGTAACCGTTCAAACATTTCTCTCAAAACGAATTCCGAGTCGGGTAGAAACCGAAAAATAACCTGCCGCAGTAATCTATTGACCCGGCCAAGTATTTTTAAATTTGTATTGAGAAAATAGAGAATGTTGCAATCGTTCCTTTATGAAAATATAATCAATATGCAATTTCCCGTACATCAACATTATGTATGAAGCATGAAAATGTTTTATCTTCAGAATTTCAAATGATACTCGTACATACTCGTAGAAGTATCCACAAATATCGAAAATATGTAATTTTCATGATAATTTTTCATAAATATAAAGTAAAAATTCGAAATAAAAGATTTTTGTTGTTAATACGGTTTTATTTAAAGTATACTCATTCATAAGTATAACACAATTTTATACACAACCAAGTAAATACAGTTAGTCAAACTTTATTCAATCACAAAATAAAATTTAAAAATGTGAGGTCTATGTATGGTATGTAAATTTCTAGCTATGTATATCTGTTATACACATTTTCTAAAAGTCGTTTTCCAAAAAATGCCCAAAAATGTATTTTAACATTTTTCATTTTCCATTCTCTACATTTTTGTTTTACATTCAAATGTACGAAACCAACAACATCAGAAATTTTCGAAATTCATCCGAACAAAAGAGGTGTTTTTGAATAGGCAACATTTTTAAGAATTTCCAAGTCTATATACATAGTGATATTGATTACTCTGGCACACGAGAAAGAAATTTCTGTTATGTTACATGTTATATCCATTATTCCCTATCATACTCGTATATACAATATAGAAAAATATCTATATGTACTTACATGTAAGTACAACGTATAGATATGTACAATACATAAAAATATTTAGGAGAGTGTTTTACAGATAGTGAGTTTGGTGTATAGTGAAAAATTTTCATCTTGTTTTCGTTTTTTCTGTTTTTGGAAAATACAAACAACAACACATAAAATTCAAAATGAAAATGAAAAACAAAAAAAAGAAAATTTTATACAAAATATGGTGTTGTTGTTGTTTTATTCTTTCATTTCAAAAAAAGTTTTCTTTTCATTTGTATTTTTTGTTGTAGTATTTTTAATCACAGGGAAATGAAACTGTGTTTTGGGTAATGATCTGGGAACGTCTAGTAAGGCAGTAAGAAAAATTACAAAACCAAATAATTATCTAGCAGGCAATGATTTCAAATTACACCGAAATGTAAATCTTTTTTCATTGGTTGGTTTTATTTGATTTCGAAGGCTCCTTTATTATGAAAATAATATTTCCGAGCAACTGGCTGGTGGAAATAAAATAGTTGGAACGCATGCAACTGTAATCTATTTTTGAACGTTTCAATGCGTTAAGCAAAAAATTTTACTGTCGCTTTATAGAACGATAAAATAGAACTGTCTCCAAGTACTTATGTAAACATACGCACAGAAATAGAATACAGATTAATCGACAGGTTGAATTTCCATCATCCACTTTAAAAAGTTTGTATAAAAACAAAAAAGGTTTGAAAACACTTGATGTGTTATCGGAAAAATAAAAAGAAATTTTCTTTCTCTCCTAATATATATAAATATATATATGTATATACAAACATACATATAACTATACACATAACTGTACATATATACATACATATATATATCCATATAATATACAATACACAAGGCTGCATGCTATTTCAGATAAGCAAAGAATTTTTTTTTCCTTTTTTTGTATTTTATTTTATTTTTCCATCCAAAATCCGCCCTAAAAAGTATAGGAAAATTTTCTATAGAACGGTATCTAACAAAAAATTCAATAATTTCTTGGTACAATACGTACAAGAAAGTATATGAAAAATGTTTTAAAGGGAAAAGAATTTTGCTGTTTCGAATATTTCAGTTTGATTAAAGGGGAACTGTTATTTGGGTAAAAAAAAAAAATAAAAAATTTTGAAGTTGTGTAATATTTCGCGACAAACTTTACTAAAACACTGATCGGAAAATAAAAAATAAAATTGTTTAAAAAAATTGTTTCTTGTTTTGTTTTCTTTATTTTTTTTAAATTCTTTATGAGACGAACGACATTTTGTTACCCATAAAGTAGCATGATTTTGATCAATGGAATAATATTGAAAGAAAATGTGATACTTTATGAGGCAGATTTTTAGGAAAATCATAAAGAAAATGGGAAAAGGTGGAAAAAATAAAGCTAAAGCGGATATATCTATATATAGAAAAATAAACCTATATATAAAATATTAGAATTTTATTCAAAATGTTATAATGGTGCACACCAAACGCAAACTGGGATTCACACATGGACCATCCACAGACGTGAAAAATTTTATAAACTTAAAAAAAAGTTCTTCAAAATATTCATGTTTAAAGCGGATAGACTTGAAGGAAAATTAAAAAACTATAATACAATATATTATAAAGAAAGGATTTTTCCATGCTGGGGGTTTTCATTCTTCTTCGTATATTTTCGTTTTTTGTATCATTATTATTATTATTTTCATTATTTTTCCATTTTCCTTGTCGTTGGAAAAAATAATAGCATCAAAAATACTTATAAGGGACGAAAAGGTTTTTTTTTACATTTTATATTTTTCCGTTAAAGATTTTTCTCGTCTTCTTTAATTTAAAAGGCAACAGAAATGAAAAAAAGCAAAATAACAGAAAAATTGAAAGAAAATAACGACGACGACGAAGAAAATGTGTAATTTATTTTTTTTTTGCTTATTTCGAAAATAAAATGAACGACGGAAAAAATTTTGGAGGAAACTATGAGAAAAGAATTTTTTGCTCTTGTTGTGTTACTGTTTGAAGATAGACTTAAATTTTTCTTTTTTTATTTCTTGGTTATTGTTGCTATTTTTTTACTTAACTCTGTGTATATACATATATAAATGAAAAAGAATTTTCTTGAATTTTTAAAGATGACCTTTTAAAACGGAAAATTGATATTATTCCTCATTTTTGGAAATATATAATAGAAATTTTGTTTCAAAGGAGCGAAATTTGTTCCAATGAATTTCCATTTTAATATTCCATACATATAATTTTCTCTGCTTAGACTACTAGAAACCTTACTGTATAATAATACATTTAATGGCGTTTCATTGTACGGCGTAGAGCCCAGTTGGCTCTTGGTTTAAATTCAAAATATTTATAAAAATAGTAAAGAACAATACCAGATTTATCTCAAGATTAAATTATTTAAGAACCTTTTGAAAGAAATTTTGCAATTTAATTTTCTCAGCAAAACCCCTTATCAGATTTAATAATTCTGTTTAATATTGCAAAGCATATCCATAACAGGGGATATCCTTTGTGTTGTGTTACGTAGGCAGGTAGCCTGGAAGGTCGTTGATTTCCACAAAATTCGGTAATAATTACAAGGGTCTTTTGAATCATTTTCTATTTTTTTGGAAAACTAATTATTATGTTAGTAAAAATAATGCTCTACCTCACCTAAAGTTACCAGAACCCATCCAGCGTAACATTACAAGATACTAAGGAAAATTATACGCTAACTATAGGTTGTGTTTAACAGCCGACTTTCCTTTAAAACGAATGCACATAAATCTCGAATACACTAGGTTTAAATTATGAAGTAAAAAATACAAATTACCAGAGTTTTAGTAAAAAACTATATTGTTTAATTAAAAATAATCATTCCCGCTTAAATTTTAGAAAACCAACAAGAACAACCTTTGTTGAAAATTTGATCATTAAATTTATAAATTAGTTTAATTCGTAAAACTCAGTTTTTTGTCAAAAATTTACATTTGCCCCGGAAATTGTTTTGCAAAACGGATGTGGTCAAATATTGTTCCAAATTTAATTTAAAATCTTTTAGTTTTCAGTTGTTTTCTTACAAAAATTTTCGCTTTGTTTTGACAAACTGATGCAGACCAATATTGATGCAAATTTAATTTAAAATCTTTTAGTTCATAGTCGCTTTTTTCAAATGATATGTTTTTCAAAATATTTGGAAAAACGGAAAGCCTTATGGAAGCCGCCACTTCCGGTGGGCCAATGTCGACAATTAAAATCATATTAAAACCACTGAAATCTACTCCAAATTATGATTCAGTATGAAAAGTCCCAGTTCACTAATTTCGTATAGGCTATAGAGAACTGCACTTTAGTTTTAGAAAACTCGATAAAACACTGGAACTACTAAAATTATAGTAACAACTATTGTCTGAAGTTTACCTCCGATCAATCAATCCGTTAAGACTGCATACTCGATATCATACTATAATTTTCTGAGTTGGATTTTAGTTAATCTCCAACAAATCTACAGCTTTCCTCGGTTTAACAGCCGAAATACGTAACATTATATGTGTTCGAGGCTTCGTTTTTTAATAATGTAATAATGTGTGGCTACGCTTTAGTGGAGAAACTGACCAAATTTCGGGATAATAGTTATATATGCTTGTCAAGGATTGAGGTAAACAAAGAAAAAATTCGCTATATTTTACAATTTTGCGTCGATAAAGGTGAAAACGCAAGTCAGGCAGCTGAAATTGTGAATGGTGTCTGTGGTGCAATTACTATTGCAGCCAATCATGCGCAATTTTGGCTTCGTCGATTCCGTTCCGGTAATTTCGATATCAAAGATACACCAGGCTCTGGAAGGCCTATCAAGCCTAGCAAAGCAGATAGGCACATGAGCTGTCGTAGTATCGCCTAGTAGCTTAAAATAAACCATAAAACACTTATAAACCATTTGCATAAGACTGAAAAAGAGCCTCAATGTTTGGGTGCCGCACGAGTTGATGCAAAAAACCTGATGGACTGCGTTTCCATCTGTGAATCCTTGGCAAACGGAATGAAATCGAGCCATTCCTGAAGCAGATGGTGACTGGCAAGGAACAATCATGGTCGAAAGCTGACGAAGCGGCCTAAACGATGGCCAAACCAAGATTGACGACCAGGAAGGTTTTGCTGTGTTTTTGGCCATTAGCGGCCTAATGGCCAAACGATTTATTCGGATCTCTACTGCCATCAATTTGAGCGACTGAACTCAGCAATCAACCAGAAACGGCCAGAATTAGCAAATAGGAGAGGCATTGTGTTCCACCAAGACATCGCCAGGCCTCACAAGTCCACGATGACCCTCCAGAAGCTCTGGGAGCTTGGTTTGGAGGTTATTGTGCATCCATCTTATAGTCCGGCCCTAGCACCAAGCCATTATCATCTCTTTTTGTCCATGGCAAACGCAGTTGGTGGTGGAAAATGGCCTCAAGAGAGGCTTATGAAACCGGCTATCTCAGTTTTTCGCTAATAGGGACAAGGTGTTTTGGAAAAGCGAAATAAAGAAATTGTCTTCTTAATGGCAATGAGTTATCAAAAAAAACGGCGCATGTTTAAGCCAACACGAATGATTGCAGCCATGTTAAATAAAGCCCTGAAATAAACGTAAAAATAATGGATCTATTTTACCCCAACCTTATAATTCGGGATAACATTTGTGTAATATTTGTGTAAGGATATATAAATACAATATTAAGATGCGATATTAGTATTTTTTGCTAAATTCTAAAATTTAAATAGTAGTAATATATCTGATCAGTTACATATTTGCCGTATTTTTTATTAGCTCCCGATAGATTGTATATATATGGAGCACCCAATTTTCTGTGTCAAAACTTATATTTAGCGCCCTATTGTTGCATATAATTAATTTATATAACTCCAAGCAAGGATTTTTCATTCAATTTTTTAGTTAAAAATTAATATAAAAATATTTTGCTCTACCTATTTATGTGGATCCACTATCGGGAGCCGCTATCCATTTCAGTAGGAAATTTGAAAAGGCCTTTTTTGTACATCCTTTAAACCATAACAAACTTAATACAATAAAAATTTAAAATGCAGCAAGCTGAATTCTTGTTTATAACGCCATGTCAAAATAAATTTCCATTGGTATATTTCAGACCGTTAAAAGTTCGTTTTATGGATGAATTTATTTATATGTTGAATAGTGTACAGCGACAATACGGATAGTAGCGGAATTTCGGATAGATATAATTTCCCATTCAGCTCTCAATAGCCCGCTCCGGATAGCGAATAAAAAGACACAGCAAATTGTTACGAATTTCGGTCGTTCGATATATGGTATTTGTGCAAAATCAAAGCGATTTAAGTTATAAAACTTAATTTCCCAAGACCGTTTTAATTTCTGCAGCAATTCACTATTAATTTCACTTGTTGACTTTGCTCACTATTTACTAATTCACTTTTACTTTTCGCACTGTTTACTTTTTACTTCCTTAACTTGTGCACTTGTTCATTGTTTAAATTACAACTATCTCTGCGACTCAAATTGCTCGCGCTTATTATATATACACTTGTCTGTCGCCGTTAGAGATTATTCCTTTTACTGCATCTCGGGATCGAAGTATGTAGATTACAATTGTCACTTTCATGTTTAGTTCTTATACTCGCGAACATTTCACGCCATCTATTCCCCTGTATCTTGATGATCAGCGCTGTTATTAATTCCAGTATTTCCGTGATGACTATTGCCGCCATTTATACAACAATTGTTTTCTTTATCTGCATATTCCCCTCCACTTGGAATGCCATTCTAAAATCCAGTTCTCCCATCAGTAGTAGAAAACTACTTGTTGCGGTAACATCGATGATGTTATGAACAATAATTGCTTAATAAAATTATAGTGTCCAACTGGGTTCGAACTCGCGACCTTTGTGTTGATAACAGTTGGTGATGTATAACTTTATCACTCAACCACCGAGTGTTATGCTTATGTAGAGTAGTATTCGTAACAGTATCCCCACCTTAAATCTGCTTCAATTTTTGAACCTGCGCGACTTTTCGTCCACCTCCAAAGTGTTCTTGTATCCGATACACATCTTCGCTGATCCTATTGACAATTTTGTATGGATATTTCCAATCTCGTTGTACATCTTGGGAACTGCTTTTCTGCTTTCTAGAATTCAACCCCACTAAGTTACCTAGTCAGAAATCGATAAATCTCTCACTCTGGTCGTACTGCGTTTCTGATTTATTTCAGGCGTTCGTGCTGTGGCTCTACTGTAGAACGTTCTTTGTCCATTCGTCGTCGTTGTTCAGCTACGTTATTTGTACGGCCTCTCACTGCTTCACAAATCTTGTCGTTTCTCGGCTTTCTTCTTAACTCCAATGTGTGGCACCTTCCCGCGACTCTTCGTCGCGGCCTGTTGGATCGCACTCCCTCTTTAGCAATCATCTCCACTGCCAAACTCACTCTCAACAATCGTACTGGAAACTTCCACTGGGGCTCCCCCAAGGATCTTTGTTCCATTTGATGAACCAATTGTACTCTCCTTTTCTATGCACTCTCGTATGTAGTGATCTAACTTCCCACATCTGAAGCATCTTCTTTGAATTTTGATGTCATTTGACTCACCACTTTAAGGGTGCATTTTAAAATTTCGAAAATTCCACTTGAGGTTTAAGCAACTGGTTCGGTCGAAAACGTTTTATTTAGCTGGGCATCTTGTATAGCTTGCGATGTATGTGCTTCGAGCGGGCCTCTATTTGCTTAATTTTAGTTTCAAACTTCTTGAGCTGATCGTTTCCTTTCACTATCACCTCCAGAGATTTAATTTCTCCTCTAAGCTCTATGCTATTGTGCACTATGCTGCTCGCCTTGCTGGTCGATTTTAGTGCCTTGTTTGTCTAATATGGCACCTTGCTCTGTGCAGAGTTTGTCTAATTTATTGTCTTGTTATATTCTCATTTTGTTGCTCGCTTTTGTTGATCAGGAGTAGGCGGTTGTACTGTTATGATTGTGCCTGTTTGCTCTATCGTTCCGGTCCCCTCATTTTTAACTTATTCTTCACAAGGCTGGACTTTCTGCTCATCGTTTGAGGTAACTGGTGGAATCCCTAATGGTCCTGGTGGCGGTGATAATTTTCGTAATCTTCGTCCTCCTGTTTCAGCATCCTCTTCCATGGCGTTCTGCAATCTCGAAATAAGTTCGCTCTTATTGCCATTCGACTACTGTGATGTATAGGTGTTTAGGATTTTAACCATGCTTGTGTAGAGTAGAATTCTTATCAATCAAAAACCAAGTAAAACATGTTTAGAAGTTTGATTTCGAACTAATGAGATCATACATAAATTATAAATGTTCCGGTTGACTAAACAGACTGTAGTGTCCAAACTACACAAAAATACTCAAAATATTCTACAAGTCTTTAAGTGTATATGGTTTTGAATATACGCTTAAATTATTTTTCATATTTTTGGAGTTCGCTCACTGCAGTCTGACTAGACGACCAATTATTTTATTTAAAGAACTCAACATTTCATTTAGAGGTACCAAATGTAAATTTGGAGTTACTAAGAGGTTTTGCAGTTTGGTACAAAATTAAATTGGAAAGGACAATTATCCCTACCAGCTTCGATATCGAAACATTTACAACCAATTTTTATTTAGATTAAAAGCTATGATAATTCTTTCTCGATTCCCTATTCCCAGGGACTTACCAGAATATTGCAACTGTTCTAGATGGATTTTCGCGAAGTTTGACATTTACGCGCCAAAACATCACAATACTAAGAAACAGAAGACCATCGCAGAAAATTAGTTTAATTAGAGAAGTTCATATTTAAATACTTACCAGCTTGTTCACAATTGTTTAATTAATAGAAAAAATCTCTTAACTTTTATGTTAATAATAATAATTTCTAAAGAATTTATTATAGTGGAAATTTATTTATTGTTATTTCTATTTCTAGTCTCGTAATGAGAGGCCATTAAATTTTTTATATCAAAGGACAAACATTTCAGAGAAACTGATTTACCATAAAAGAAAATCTACCTTAAAAGGGGTAAGTCACAATCACACGAGCGCCGAAGGTAAAAGGGCGAAACCATTTGAAACTCAATTCAATAGATACATACTATTGAATACTTCTTGGATGAAATATTTTAATATTCACAAAATTCAACATGATTCTAAATTCCCATATTTGATGAATTTGAACAAAGCGTTTAAATATTTTGTAACCTCTAAAATAATAAATAAACAAAATAAAAAGTTTATTTCAGAAACCAATTTTTATAAAACTAAAAAGAAAACTTACATGGCAAAAATAACGGTATTGGTAAACATACAGGTATTTTTTAAATTGACATTTCCACTAAATATTAGAATAATTATTTAGACCAATTTTGTTGTCAATTTAATTTACAATTGTTTGTTTTACGGGTGTTTAAAAGGTTTACTTTTACGTAAATTCTATAGAACACAAAATATTTAGAAAAACGAAAAGGAACCTCCAAATTTATGAAAAAAGCCAACGTATGACTTTTCGGACATCAGCGATATATCGAATCGTAAATCTGCAAAAATGTCGAGGTCGAAAATTTCATGATTACTTGTAAAAGAAAGTAAAATATACGACAGAAAATCTTAGAACTAAGTTTCCTATTTTGTGCCACTTAGGAATTTGTTATTTATGCCTGGTTCACAGTAAAATGGACGATAAATCATAATTTGTACTCAACGAAAAAATGGTCAAATTGTTTGAAACATGCGCACTACACGAGTCCGAGTACGGGCAAAGGGAGCTCATATGCACTACAAGCAAATGTCGAAGAGGAAAATATTAGTCAATTTTATTCTAATACGCACGTACAAGAAAAGAATCGTAAGCACTTCTTTGTTTGATAGAGGTTCCGGTTTTGTTTTTCTTTTTAATGTTGAAATAATTGTTTTAATTTAAATTTTTATTTTATAAACTTCTTCATATCGCAGATATTTCAAAAATGTGACGGTTTAGTTTAGAGGAAATTGTCCCTTGTTTAAATATAAATAATATCTTGTTGTGTAAATTTACACAGAATAATTTAAAATTGTGAAGTGTGGGCAACATGAATTGTTCAGGCCATGAACCTGCCAATTTTAACACCGTACACCATCAACATGGTAAAATGATTTAATTGTTAATTGCCATTTAATTGTGTTTAATGCAATTACTATCAACATAAATATAAAGGGTCTTTCAACAGGATGCTCGAAATTTGTTAAATTTTAGCAATGAGGGCATTGTTAAAATCGCGCTGCGGCGACGTGAACTGGCCATCGAGATCGTGCGATTTATCGCCTTTAGACTTCTTCCTTTGAAGCTATCTTAAATCGCAGGTCTATGCGATTAAACCGCAAACTATTGATGCCCCCAAAGTCAACATAACGAAAGCCAACCAGCAAATTCAGTCAGATATATGCGACAAAGTCATCGATAATTGAACCTCCTGAATACGTGCCATCAAGCAACGGCGGAGAACGTTATTTTCCATACTTAATGCCATAAAAAAATTTCAAATAAAAAAACTATGTGGCTATCTCACACACAATCGAGCGTCCTCATTGAAAGCCTCTTTATTTTTGAACTAAAATTTATTATTTCGTAATCAGCAATTTGTATACATACTTATAATTCTATAATTTTTATACTTTGATTGTGAGTTATTGTTGTAAATAAATGTAAATGTAAGATAATTTACAAATAAAATCAGAATTTAAATAACATTCAAAGTCTCAAAGACTATTTAATTAGAATTAGTAGTCAAAGCACCCATACCCGAGGTAACCGCACTATTTTCTAGTTAAACATTAGTCCTTCGAGCTACAAAATTTGATCGGCAACTGAAAAATTAAATCACCCAGGCAAAACAACAATAAGCCACGCCAACAAAATTCTAATAATTGAAAGAGATTGGTAGCCCATACCAAAGACTGCTGAATAATTAAGCAGACGAACCACGTGAAAATGATTTTGTAGAAAGCGACTACGATAATATATCGACATAATAATAATCTCTGATAGAAGAGAACAACTACAACATAAAACCTACAACATAAAATTTGCATCAAATCCATAAATTTAATGGGAACTCGACAATATAAAATTTAGGGGTCTCACGGACCGGACACATTAAATAGTTCAAGACAACCAACAATTAACTAACAGACACAAAATAAATAACCTAAAAAGTTACGTAGGCGGTTGTGTAGAAAAATTAATAATCCATTTGGAACGGATGAGAGAAAATTACACAGCAGCCTGGGAAATCTAAGAAAGCAGATTTAACAATCGAAGATCACTCCGTAACTAATTTATTAAATATTTTACTGAACCCATTTATATTAACAAAGAATCGGCTGCAGGTATAAAAAATCGAATCGATGTTCAATCCTGGAATCCATTCGTCAGTTTTACATTATCAAAAAACTGGATAATGAATCAAGGGATCTTTGTGAAAGTTGCACAAATAGATTGTGTAGGATTTTTTTTTTACAAACCGATTCAAAAAACAATACTAACTAAATACGGCATTAGCAAATGGTTTCATCAAACTCTCAAGACTATCTGAAACTAGCAACTGTGTCTCAATTAGCCGCTGTCAATGAAACGGAAGGATACAAAATTGAATTAGGACATAAAAAACAAAAACATCTACGAGCTCTTATTTCTTTCTACATTCACAAAAAAACCAGCAGATTAAACTTAAATATCAAAAAATGTATATAGAAATAGTAGGTATTGTAGAAGCAAAAGCAGGAATAATCAATCAGTGTGTTAATTGCACAATAGAGCTAAGATTTCCCTCCAACTTTCCAATGGAAATGCACCAGTAATCAACGACTTAACTAGACTATTGCCATATCATCAATTAAATGCTTCGCAGTGGAATCATATTAACAATTTAGTATGGGTTAAACAAAAATACAACTAACTGTTAGGAGTTGGTTATTATCCAGTGACAACCAATAGCATGGCGCAGTGAACTTAGACGGATTTATTTGGGCCAATGCATAGCACAACAAAACATATACCATCGCTAATTACATTAGCTGAAATAGATGAAAATCTCAAAAAATTCTTCAAAATGAAAACAATTCTAGAATAAAGAAGTATTACACAGGAATAACAATCATTTTAAATCTCGGGAAATGGGAGATCCTTCAGGAAGGTACATATATAGTGATCCTTCTTTTCAAACCGAACTCAAACCCATTAGGCCAATGGAGGAATCAAGCTTTAGCCGGGTTCTCTCAGTTAGAAAAGAATTTAAAATATGCATTAAAGAATATAGAAACAAGGGACATATGAAATTGTGTGCTAAAGAAAAATTTAAACTTGCAGATGCCTCATCATACAGTAATTATCATTATATCAATTAGTAATTTTCGCATCCGCGAAAACGCCCAACAGAATAAACCTTCACGACAATCAAGTAATATTTAGGTCCAACGGTTTAGGAATTACGAATATGCATTGACAGCCCAAATCGAAAAAATGTATCGTCCAAAAAATATACAAGATGATGGATGACTATAGCAACTACTTCAGATTTTGTGATGTGATGTGATGAGATGTGATAGAGACTTACAGGCCAACTATAATGGTGATCCTAGGTATGTCTAGCACATTCCTGGAATATAACACAATAAAATATTAAAATTCTGCATCCAGCATTACTTCAGATTTTCTATTGAAGTTATTTTACAAAGGATACAACAACATAAAGCGGCGACTTGCTATTGGGCACTTTTACTATGGAAGGTATCATCAATTTCCATATAATATTTATAGTTGCATGAATAAACCATATAAAATATTGTATAGGAAACATGTACAGTAAAACATACAACAGGAAAATTGTCCAATAACAGTTCGCAACTTGTTGTTGCCATTGTAAAGTAATTTCAATGGAAATATGAAGAAGCTCTAAAATAAACTATATTACCAGACTAAAGGATAATGTAAGTGCGTATTTCAACTGGTTTAAATATCGCATAAAAAGTTAAAAATTTAAAAACTTATTCTTGGTAATTTTTATTAACTTTTTAAATTTCATCTGTTGCAATTTGGTTAAATTTTGACAGTAACATGGTTGCTTATTTTATGTTTAATTATGAACGTATATAGCAAATTTAAATATGAAAATATGTAAAATAAATAGTATTTAAAAATATATTAGTCGATTATGGACAAATTTCTGTTTTGTCAGCCAAATGTTTTCCATATAAAAATTTTATCAGCTCTTGAAGCAGATAAAATGTTTGACATTTTTATTCACCTCAATATATTTTAAATTTTTAATTTTTTATGTGGCTTTTAAACCAATTGAAACAGACGCTAAGTGTATGTTGAAATTGGTTTAAATGCCGCATAAAAAGTTAAAAAGTTAAACATTCATTCGTGGTAATTTTTGTTAAAAAGTTAAATAACTTTTTATCTGTTTCAATTGGTTAACATTTCTTGACATTGTATGGTTGCTTATTTAACATAATTATGAACGTATAAAAGATAAAAAATGGAAAATAACTAAAATTAATACTATTTCAAAATATATATATATATATCAATTGCGATCAGTTTATAACTAAACATTACGATTTTTATCAAATTTTGTATTGACATAGCTTCTGTTTCCAAACAACTATTTGGCTGACACCAAATGTTTCTCATATACAAATTTTATCAGCTCTTGAAGCAGATATTTAAACCAATAGAAACACACTCCTATGCAAGTTGTCACTTCCGGTAAACAAATTTCGACCAAAATTCACTGGGATCTCTCAAATTATGAAAAACGATTGTGTGCGAAGTCTCATCCCGATAAAGTCAACATTACTTATTGATCGGGGTATAGTTTCATTTATATCATAATCGTAGTGTTCATTGATGACCCAGCGGATAAAAAATATACGGATATTTTGTACTAAAAACCCAACGCATCTAAATATTTTTTGATTTTATCCGGATATTTTTGACAAGTCGGTGTATTGGCTGCCAATTTATTCAAAATTACGATAGTATGATTTAATTTGTGAAATAATTTATGTTAATCAATTAAATAAATTCCTCTGCACAGCAGAATAATCATTAGATTAAAGCAACATTTTAATTATTGGGTTCTTCGGAAAGTAATTTCGTTTTTTCCCAACAGAGGACTAAAATGTAATGTCTCATAGCCAACTTCAAACTTAACCCGCATTGTTCTTATATATTTTTACAGCTGATATAGCAGGGCTTATTTGTGCAAAAATTATCATCATATTTTATTTTTTTATTATCGAAAAGGCAAAAATGCTGTTCAAGCAAGATAAAAGTTGTGTGATGTGTATGGAGAAGATGTATTGAGAGGTTTTAGACGGTAAAATCTTATTTAATTCAATAAAAGCTTTAAATACTATATACAAATCGTCTTTCATTTTCACCAAAAAAAAACGAAACTACTTGGTTTACTACTAAGTGGTCTCTCATGTCATTGAAAATTACCCGAATATTTTATTGAAGTGAAGTTAGAGGATAAAAGATATGCGGAAAAAACTCATTAAACATGCTAATAAAAAAATTAACATCAAATTTAAAACGCATACGGCAAATTGCAAATAAATACAATTATTAAAGTCAAATTGGTATCAAATAAACCGCACCAACATGGGATAAATCTTAAGAGTGAAGCACTACTAGTTTGTTAAAAGAAATTTTGAAACTTGTTTTTGTTTATTCGAGGCTATATGCCAATTATATTATTTAGGCTATTTTTATAACTAAAAACTTAATTTTTACATGATTATCATAATTTTGTATGTTAAACCACTACTATAACAAATTTATACCCCCGAGAAGAGCAAAAAATATGGGATATTTTTGACAGCCAAAACAAAAAATATGGGATATTTTGTATTTGCTATACAAAAAATGCCTATAATTATAAATTTCTTTGACTCAAACTATAATGGAAGATTTTCATCTAAAGTGTTAAATCATCCAAATAAGTCAATCAAGTTTACAGTCAGTATCCTTAAATACGTCAAGAATCGGACCGAATTCTAAGTCGGTGTTTGGAAAACATCCGTCGTACATCGCTATGTTTATCAAGTTTTACTTCTAGAATCTATTTACCACCTTGGTACAAAGGTTGATTCTTCTAATGTAAATGTAAATGTAAATGTAAATGTAAATGTAAATGTAAATGTAAATGTAAATGTAAATGTAAATGTAAATGTAAATGTAAATGTAAATGTAAATGTAAATGTAAATGTAAATGTAAATGTAAATGTAAATGTAAATGTAAATGTAAATGTAAATGTAAATGTAAATGTAAATGTAAATGTAAATGTAAATGTAAATGTAAATGTAAATGTAAATGTAAATGTAAATGTAAATGTAAATGTAATGGAAATGGAAATGGAAATGGAAATGGAAATTTAAATGTAAATCTAAATGTAAATGTAAATGTAAATGTAAATGTGAATGTGAATGTAAATGTCAATGTAAATGTAAATGTAAATGTAAATGTTAATGTAAATGTAAATGTAAAGGGAAATGGAAATGGAAATGGAAATGTAAATGTAAATGTAAATGGAAATGGAAATGGAAATGGAAATGTAAATGTAAATGTAAATGCAAATGTAATGGAAATGGAAATGGAAATGGAAATGGAAATGGAAATGGAAATGGAAATGGAAATGGAAATGGAAATATAAATGTAAATCTAAATGTAAATGTAAATGTAAATGTAAATGTGAATGTGAATGTGAATGTAAATGTCAATGTAAATGTAAATGTAAATGTAAATGTAAATGTAAATGTAAATGTTAATGTAAATGTAAAGGGAAATGGAAATGGAAATGGAAATGGAAATGGAAATGGAAATGGAAATGGAAATGTAATTGTAAATGTAAATATTATAATATTATATGTATAGTATTTGTAGAAGTTTTAATGTAACTGTATTGATCAAAATACTATTGCTAATGAAACTAATGATTCTTGGTTACAAAATATACAAAGAATCAATAAATTTTTTTAAATAACAAGTTAATTGAATTAAACAAAAAATAAAAAGTCAACGAAAATACAGCAAACTGTAATCCCTCTGGGTTTCCTAAAAAACAGAAATGACAGCTTCTCTAACGAATTAATTTCGTTAGTTTATCAATTTTATTCTGTTTCGATGCAGCGCAACTTTATGTTTCATCCTTTAAACAAAACTCCATGGTTAAACAAAATATCGATATATTACGTTACATACTTCATTCGCAACCAGACGAGTAAAATAGACATTTGACTCGTTTGTGTGTGTGTGCGATGTGTTTTTGTTTTTAAAAAAAAAGTTTGGTAGAGAAGTGATAAAAAATAATTAGAATATTTAATAAATAAGTGGATTTAATATTAATTGTTGATAGATTAAAAATAATATTATAAATAGAAGTTGATTTTGGTTATATTTTTGATTTAATTGTTTTTATTATTTCATGTTTCTTTTCCTTTTTTTTGATGAAAATAAAAATTCAAAATGGCCGAATAAAAATGTCCGGGCATCGCGAGTTAATAAATAAAATCGCGATTTTTATAAGAAATGGATCACAAAAAATCGCCAATACGTCGTGCTAAACGTCAATCAAAAGTTTTAGAAGATAATTTTTGGGATTGCAGTGTTTGCACATTTCGAAATACAGCCGAAGCATTCAAGTGTTTAATGTGTGACGTACGGAAAGGTTAGTCAATTTTTCGTTTTATTATAATTGTGACCGAATTGTAGTTCAATTTTATTGTGTATTTACGTGGACGAGCTATTGTACAATCTTTTAACATTTCTATTAATTAAATTGTACAAATGTGGATTATAGAATCTATCAAAATCTAGAAAAACTGAACGATATCGAGTACACATCTTTGGGATGAGTAAGACAGGAGATATGCGCGTTAACACACACACTGTCATGTAAATGTCAATAATCTCAGTTTTTGGACAGCACAACAACAGCTTTAAATCCAAATTAGACGTTCTTATTCCTGCAAGAGCAGTTCAATTCAAATAATTACTTGTTCACTTAATTCCCAATTATAAGAGATTGATGAATTATTTTATTTTTTACTTTTTACTACAAAACCAAATTCATTCATAGGAATTCGGCATCTATACTATAGAACTATAGTAAATTTATTAGATAATTTCGGTTTTGGTTTGTTTACAAAAATAAAGCAAATTGACTTGCTTTAGTTTCTTATCTCAACGAAGAACATAAAAATAACCTTTTAAAATAAACAAAAATTCGAGGTAAATGAATTTAGTCTAAATAATTTACAGTACAAAAGATTTTCCTAAATTAAAGTTTTACTAGAAGATTTGATATAGAATAATGTTAGCCAAGTTTTTAGTTTTATCCCCAAGCTTGGTTATCCCCATTTTTGTAGAATGGCAGCCCTTTGATTTTCCATTAAGGTCATTATTTAAATTTTTAAATTCTAATCTTTAATTTACAAATTCGCCCAGTAGCATTTAGGACGTTAGTAGCAAAATATAAGTAGGAACATTTTTGTTAACACCAACCTTCTTGAAAGGCGTTAAATCGTACGACTCCGGTGACCAATACATTTCGCCGCCGCGCGAGATTATCATGCCCTCAAATAGCTCGTGCAGAATGTCCATCATGACGTGTGCTGTGTGGCACTTGGTGCCATGTTGTTGGAGGCACATGTCCCATATCATCCAGTTTGACGGTTATGGCAATGCCAGTTTCGTTTTGGAAGAAGTACTGCTCGATGTTTCCGCCGGGCGAAAATCCGCACCAAACAATGAGTTTCTCGGGATGCATTCGATGCTGGTGTATCTCTTGTGGATCGGTACCACACCAAACCCGACAATTTTGCTTGTTCACATATCCATTCTTCCAAAAATGAGCCTCGTCGCTAAAGATGATTTTTTGGTGAAATCTAGGAATATAATTTTATGATTTGCACACGTTTTTCAACACAATAACCTTCCATGGTGATTTAATATACACTACTGGATAATTCACAACAAATTTTACATGTGTTGCTTTAACAACATGCCTGCTGTAATCTAACAAATTTTGAGCGTCCCTTTTGAAAGACCCTTTACAATTAGCTAAAATCAGTTAAGGTACAATTATATATTATTAAAAAAAATCCTAAACCTCTTTTGCGATAAAATTAACTGAGATATGGTGATTCAAAAATGAGATAAATGTGTTAAAAATGTATCTTAAAAAATGACTGAAGATATTAGATTATTGATTATAATAGTTAATTGCAAAATGCTCAATTTGAACGTGTAAGTTGAGATCCTTCACACCGAGATTATGACCAGAGTTTTTCATTGAAAGTGACGTAGTAAATTTTTAATTTGTATTAGGTATTTGAAGCTTGAAGAAGTTATAATTAAAAGATATCAAATGAGGTATTTTCTATGGAGTAAAAATGCAAAATTTACTTCATAGTATACCTAGACAACTGACCAAAATGACAAACTATGTATTTGTGTTTATACAAAATCAATCTTTAAGGCGATTCATTTAAACTACGCAGATTGCTACAAACCTCAAAAATCGGAAATAAAATTATAATCAGAAAGTGCTGAGCAAGCAGAAGAAAGCGGTTTTTTATCTTCGGGTTTATTTGGTTTTGTTGCGTCAATTTTAAATTAAGAACTTTGCTTAGTACTTCTAAAATTGTTAGTGCAAAACTTTGCTTAATAAGGTGAAAAATCTGTACAACAAATTTCTAAATACAGATTTAGAGAATATACATATAAACAGGACAGATTAAAAACTCCCAGACGTAGCTTTATTCTGGTTGCCACCTGTGGTACTATTCTGGTAATTCCGCGGGAATAGGGAACTAGGAAAAGAATTTATGTAATTTCTGTTCAAATATTTTTTTTCCGCCTACTGAGGAGAACAGTTTGATGTGAATATTTATAAATTGGGAATAATTTTTCCATACCTAAATTGGCAGGGAAAATTATTCCCAAATTCATTTTGTTTTCAAAAAAATTAGCACTAAGTTTTTACCTCAGTATGCCAGAAAAACATTTTTTAAATAAAAATTACATAAACATTTTTTAAATAAAAATTACATATAAATTTTTACATATCATTTTTTTAGCAACTTGGTGGTTTCGAAGCAAAATAGACATCAAGCCATTTTTGCACATTTCCAACTTTCGCGAACCGCTGGTTTTTTAAATATAATGACATCGATGTGAATTACTGGTAATTAGAGGGAGGCAAGTCCGGAGAATAAGATAAAACTTCCCAGTCTAAGGAGAAGATGAGTTCTATGCTTGATTTTGCTGTGTGTGGACGAGCGTTGTCTTGCAGCAATATCACCTTCCGCCTTTCTTGGCCCGTAAATGTTTTTTTTTCCCTCCAGAGCATCGTTTAATTTGATCAATTGGGCCTGGTAACGTTCAGCTGTAACAGTTTGACCAGGTTCCAGAGGCTTGTAGTAAATGACTCCTTACCAATACCACCCCCCCCCCCATCTGCAATTCATGCAGATGTCATCTCTTCGGTTTGTGTTCTCTTCGGTCAGTTTGGTCAGTTTATGAGGAACCCATTTTCCTTTCTTCTGTAGTTTTCCCATTGCATGCAATCGAAGTGATATTGCTTGGTAAGTAACTCGCTAACTGTTCTGCTAGCTCTTTTTGTGTTTGACACGGATTTTTATTCAGTAAAAAAGTTCTTCGCCTTCAAATTGTTTTGTTGCACCTGGTCGTGGATCGCCCTCAAATTTTTCAACCCACTTGTTCACTGTTAAATGACTCATATAATGTTCAAAAGTCAACTTAATACGTCAACTTAACGTAAAGTTGTTTATCGATACTATCTCTTAAAATTAATGCACACTGAACGACAGCTTGTAAATGACATATATCCAAAATGGCGGGCGATTTGGATACGTTCAAGTATATTTTAATGCAATGAACTTCAGAGCCGAATTTCTACTTGCACAGATAATATTTGAAAATTATGTCACATTTGTGGCAAATATTTAGGTAAATATGAAGAATTTTACCATTTAGTAGATAAATATGAAAATCTATTCATTTAATGTTTGATCGGCATATTGTAGAGAAAAGATATGTTTTTTAAATTAAAGGTATTTAGGCATAGCAATTTTATTGAGTAATTTCCGAATTAGCGATGCGATCATGAATACCGTGCCGAAATTTTAGACGTTCCTAGAAAATTCGCCCCAGATTCCGGCGCGAAAATATCGTAATTCGTACAAATTAGATAAGAACAAACATTTGCAAAAACAAAGAGGTCTAGTATTTTAAGTTAGTTAGTAGTTTAAGTTAGTTTTATCGCCTCAATTTCAAACGATTCACGTCTTAACTTGCTCTCACCAGAGTGATAAGTTTCAGTCATATGTTTGGAAATAAGCCCTTTTACAATTATGTTTAGGAATAATACATTATTTTTAACACTGTTTGTTTGCCGAAGGAACTTCGAAATCAAGTCGAAATCGAACTTATTAGATCATCATCAGAAGTGACTTCTGATTGAAAAATTCAAACTTTTTGATTTTTTTTAAATATTCAAAAATTTGTTTTTGCGAAACAAGAAACAAATGACTAAAAATATGTGGTTATTAAATAATACATTAATAAATCGAAATAAATCGTGAGAAAGCCGAAAAACAGGCGAGAGAAGGGGTCTGAAATGGGCTCTAGTTCAAATCAGTCTTCTAAATATAACAAAAAATCGATTGTAAAAATTTTATAATTTTCATCTAATATCGTTGTTCTGTACAGTTCTGCTAATATGCAGAACGGTTGAGAACAACGATATTGCAAAAAAACTATAAAACTTGTATAATAACTTTTCTTGTTATGCTTAGAAGGCTCTTGATCTAAGTTATTTCATTAAATAAAAATTTAATTTTGTTAAATTCGAAAAGAGCTATCACGAACTCTAATATGCACTTCGTATTTATTTTGTTTTGCACGTAAACGAATACGATTTAGCGCTGTGCCATAATTCTCTAATCAGCAAGATATTGTGTAATCGTGTAACGAAAATTTATCCTGCCTTTTTTCAATATTCACACCAAGATAAAATTTAAAACGATTGTGATACCTAAATGTCAAAACTTAACACACTTTTGTTTTATTGGGGGTACAAATAAGTTTTGAGTTTTTTTTATAACTTTGAAGATTCAGAGAAATTGGTACAATTTATTTTATTCAAAGTATTGTCCATCGTTAGCTACGGCTTTTTCCCATCTTTCAGGCAGGGATTCATATACGGATTCCGCGACGAAAAAATTCTTCGTGTTTTGAGGCGATCCAAGGATCGACCCAATTTATGGTTTCTTCGTAAGCAGTGAAGTGCTGAACTGGGATTTTGCACAAAAGTCGAGAAGCGAGTTTACGTTTGATTTCTCGCCTTTTAGTTTTGTCCGACAGTTTTTTAGCGATTATGCACATATCGACAAAAGTAAAAGGCGAGAAAATTGAGCAACTACAGTAGATTTAGCTGTCAAAATGCCATTTTGTGTTTAAAATTATTTGTGTCATTTTGCGGTTTAGTGTTGTGTTTAAATTTTGTTTAGATTTTAGTAATATTTTAATAAATTAAGATAATTATACTAGTGAACAATGGACAATTTGCCCATTGCTATTGTTTTTGATAAAAAGACAATATGAGAATTATCCGGTCTCGCCTTAACGATGATTTAAACCCTTTTGACATCGATGATACAAGGTAGTTAATAATTAGTCTTATAAACTTTATGTATATATTTAATTAACGTAATATTTAATCTAAAGATTCCAGGAACTATATCGACTTCCGAAAGGTTTTTTGTCTCTTTGTTATACGTTCCATGACGAAATATGTATGTAAATACTGAAAAATATAAAAATGACAAAATAAAAAATAAATAAAAATATATATTGGCAGTATGTATTATCTTGCCGACATCCAATTCAAACAAACTTTATGCCTTACTTTTTGACGTTTAGTACGATACGAGTATGAAAATATAACTTTAAAATCTTGTCTCCTTTCTTCTCACTATGCAATATACATGGTCGGAAATAAAAGCGAGAGCGAGTGTCTACTCGCATAGTGCATAGTCGCTTTTACTCGCTCAAAAAAGGCGACTCGCTGTGTGCAGAATCCCAGCCCTGGTCTCACGGCCAGACCATGAGTCATCGACCAGAACAAATGGTAGACGGAAGGAGCAATGTCTGATGAATACGGTGGTTGGAGTAGGACATCCTATTGAAGCGCCTCCAAAGTTTCCTTTACGACTCTTGCAACATGCGACCGAGCGTTATCATGCTGAAAAATCACTTTTTCATGTCTTTTGGCATATTGTGGGCATTTGAGCTTCAATGCTCGGCCTAATTGCATCAATTGTTGTTGAAAACGTTCTCCAGCGATGGTTTCGTTAGACTGGAGTAGTTATTAGTAGATCACTTCGAACTGATCCCATCAGGTACAGCATTAGTTCTTGCCATGAATATTCGGTTTGACGGTCCAAGTTGATGCATGACCGAGCTTACCCCACGATTTTCTGCGCTTTGTGTTGTGGATCCACTTTTTGTCCTCCATCATGCATCGAATCGCAAAAACCCCTACCCATTTTGCCTTTGGAGCAGTTGTTCACATGTGATAAAACGGCGTTCGTTCGAACGGGTTCGTGAAACGGGTTTGAATCGCTTGTTGAGTCGCTACCAAAGTTTCAGCGAGCTCTTCTTAAGTTTGGCATGAATCTTGGTCCAATAACACCTCCAACTCAGCGTCTTCAAACTTTACTGGCCTTCCTTCGCGGTCACTGGGGTCAAAACCGCCACTTTTAAAACGGCGGAACCAGGCGATGACCTCGAATTTTCGACCTCGTTTTTTTTCCGGCAATATCGACCAATCTGACAACGTAGAAAATACCTAAATAAGAGATAGAAAATTTAAATAAAATTTTATTATGAAAATTTTTTATAATGAAACTAATTAAATTTTAATAATCAAAATTATTTAATCCAAAAATGTAATATTTTAAGTATAATTTTATAAATATTTTATGTATTCGCAACGATATTCGACACCCTAAGAGGTGTCGTAAATTTTCGATAATATCGAAAACAAACGCTGTCGAAAAATTTCATAATAGCTTATTTTTGATAACGTCGAAAGAAAAACGCGGTCAAAAATTTCATAATAGCCCCCCAGTACTCACATGTTTTTATTAATGGAGCTTGCAATTTTCTTCAAATTAAAACAAAAAAGCAGCGCAAACTGTATTTTGTCGTCAACAAAGGTTGATATAGTTAGAGTACAAAAAAATATGTTGTTTACACTTCAGCGAAATGACACATACTGATTTTTAGAGGGAAATGATGACGCATTAACATGATTATAGTTACAAGATGGCTCAATGCGATTTAATACTAGTTACGCCATCTTTAAATCCCTCAAAACTTATTTATACCCCCAATAGCAGTCAAATTTTACAAAAGTTAACACTTTCAAAATCAAGTAGATCGGTTGATAGAGCTAATTTATACCACTATTAAAACTGAAATATTTTAGTTTATATCAATTTGTGAATATACTGCTTTCATTATTCATAAATGTTTAAAGTTTAAACACCATTATTTATTTTTAGTTTCATTATTTTCGTTTTAAAATTTAATTATATTTCCGTCAGTTGCTGTAATACTGCTTCTACAACTGTGTTCGAAGCGTCGACATAGATTGCGAATTTAGCTTTCGAATTGCATCTACGAAGTCCAATATTAAGGATTAGATTTGTGTGCCAATATGTGTCAATTGTTGTAGAATTTGCTGCGAATAAATTGAACAACGACGGATTGGTATATATTTATTGGTGAAATCACCGAAACCTCAGCACCTGTATCAAATAGAAATTGTAGCTTATTTTGTGAATCAGTTACTATAAAGCGGCTGTTTGAATTTTTAGTATCGTCATATACGGCAAATGAAGATATTACTCGATATTACTTGGTTGATGTCGAACAAAATTGCATGGTTTTAAACGTTTCTTTGCCCGTGTACTGTGCTTCTAATGATACCAGTACATCGTTTGCTAGCTACCTGGTCCTTTGAATGAGATTGACTGTGATATCGGTCGTTTTTTTTTAATTTGGGGTGAACGACTACGAGATGATCTCGTAGTATATGCATCGAATCGACCAAACAGTTCAACCAAATCGTCCCGCTGTGTACTGCTATTAGTTTTTGCTGATGCGTTTAAATTGTTGTAATGCGTCGATTTTGCCGGCTGCTTTTTTAGGTTTAGTTAGATTTGTGTCGTCCTACAAGATAATATCTCTTATGCGTGTATCGAGATTTATTGCAACCACAAGTTTCGCTGAGCCAGCTCAATGACTTGACCGGTGAGTAACGTTTTCCATTAATCTCAAAAGCTGCGATGGTTTTTTATCGCCCAGTTGCAATCCCAATAAAAGTCGGTCAAGTTTAATTTTCGCCGACTCACAATTGTTGGATAATAATGCCTTTCAAAGCTTCGTATTTATATCTGGTGGTTTAAGAATTTGATCTCGTACACTTAATCGTTTGCGGATCGAGAGCCGCGATAAGATGACCATACCACCAGCTCTCGGATCGACGGAGATGCCACCGATTTGAAAATGTGTCTCAAACTGAGTGAACCAAATTTCTGGATCGTCACTGTTGAACGGGGCATATTTAATTGATACATTATATAAGTTGGTTGTGTTAACAATGTTGGCTCTTGCCTCATTGTCGCTGTCGTTATCAGTGATTTTATTTATATTAGAACGTTGCGAATTTGAATAAAAGTTTAACCTAATTTAACATTTGACGCGATAAATTTTACGACCTGAGTTATTACACCATACGTGACATTACTACACAAGCAGTATAGTTGTTGACTGTTTTAATTTATTTTTAAAATCGACACCAAAGAAGAAAATAAAAGATGAGTATCCACTTACCTTCTGCCAGTTTCTGTACTGGTTACGTTGACTGGAGAACGCCAGGATAGATAAGCTTCTTGATCTTGTCAAATTCAACTGCGCGCTTACCACGGGAGAGGGCTATGGCCTCAGTTGAATTGACTGCGTTGTTTTGTTTTTGACTCTGCTTTGTCGGATTCAAGCTGAACGCTTGCCACGGGTGAGGGCTATGACTTCAGCTGAGTCGACAATTGCTACACGGATCGTTGATTTTGCCTATGTTATTAATTATAACACTGCTGCTGCTTGTACTGGCGGCCGCAATATTAGTTCTGGTGCTACCAGTGGGGATTATTATTTGAAATGCTGCTGCTGCTGCTTGCTGTCACGGTTGAGATCTCAACTGGCGTCTACGGTTTGGTATTGCTGACGCAGATAGTTGAAATTGCGTGACGGCATTATGGAAAAGGACTGTGGATACGGCTGCAGACTGCGCCTCGCAGTCGCCAAAATATGGGATGATAAAATAGCTCCCCCAATTTATTAAAATTCTAATCTTTTAGTTTCAATTCGTGAATACGGCTTTTATTATTCATAAATGTTTAAATAATTATTTTATTTTTAGTTTCATGATTTTCGTTATAAAATTTAGTTATGTAAATTTATTTTTAGTCTTGTAATTTTTGTTATAAAGTTTAATTATACAAAATTAGTTTTTAGAAACATATAAGTTACAATACAAGAATACTATGAATACTATTTTTTTCGTTTGGCAATTTTTGTTCGTTATTTATTAAATCATGACACGCTGCTTGTATTGCTTTATAACAGTACAGTTAAATAATTTTAATTATAATTGGTTTGAATATTTGATATGTATGCCGCCACAGATCTCTCATTGGGTCCATATTAGGCCATAGGATGAAACAATTATTTCTGTTGATGCAGCGCTTACTGGGCAACTTAATAGAAAAACAAAAAAAAGTTCAGGCAATTTTGAGAATTTTTCGCTTTAATCTGTAAAATCCACATTCTTTCGTCCCTAGTTAACTCGACTCAATATTTCTTAGATCGAGTTAACTCTGTTTTAAAATTTCTATTATATACGGAGTCGAGTCGAAAAACAACAACAAAAATAAAAAAACAAATATGTCGATTATTAATTTAAATTTTTTCGTACGAGCAGTGATCTAAATACGATCTAAATCTGTCCCTTAAATTAATTGAATTCATCTAGACATTTTTAACCTTATTTGGACTTGATCCTAAAATAACTCCATTATAAATACCAAAAAAGTCAACTATAAGTTAATCTGAAGATAAATATAACTTGATTCGATTCGCAATGTAAACTGTAATTAATTACATCTTAGACAATGACTCTGGGAAATCTGGATCTTGAAAACGCGAGACATGTTATTAAAAATGTGGAATATTTTCTATTTAGCTATTTTTCCGCAATATTCACCGCATTTTCTATCTCGATTTTCCCACGTATTTGGGATACATGTATTATCCAAATTATGAACTGGATTGAGTAGATTTTTCATAGGCGTTTCGACAACAGGTGTTTCGTGGTGGCAATACAATTGCAAATTTCGACTGTGAATACAAATTATTCTTTTCTGTTAAAATTCGTTCTCATTCACGATAAACAATTTTTGTTTTGCATCAGTTTTATTTACTAGGGTTGTCTGAAAAGTTTCCGACCTAACCAAGATACAAGACATTTTTTCTTCAAATTTATTTTTATTTCTCTACATAGTCTTCTTCTATTTTTCTCCCGAAGATGATAGCCTCCTCATTCGACGAAAATCTCTGTCCTTTGAGTGCAACTTTTAGCTTAGGGAACAAAAACATTCTCTTGGGGCTAGATCTGGTGAGTAAGGATGCCAAGGAGTTACAAGTAAGGTCAAGCAGTTCAAACCGTAATTCGTAAATTTTCACCATGGCAACACCTGAGGTGTGAGACTTGGCATTGTCTTGGTGGAGCAAGATTTTTTCTGTAAATGTGGTTGTTTTCCGCAATTTCTGCCTTCAGTTTGTCTAGTAATGATGCGTAGTATGCTGTCCCAAAAAATAGTCGTCAACACTTTCCCAGCCGTAGAAACCGCCTTTCCCTTTTTAGACCCAATTTCCCCTTGGCAGTCCACTGTATTTTTGATTCTGGAGTGTAATGGTGTATCCAAGTTTCATCAACAGTAATTAGCCGGCGCCAAAACTCTGATATATTGCGCCTAAACTGCGCCAACAGAGCCTTGGATGGGAGCGTTCTATCTCACAAAGTTTAATTCGACGGTTGCCTAGCACCATTTGGTGAACTTGAGCGATGTTATCGTCAGCGGGATGGTGCAGAGTCCCCTTACACAGCGTCCAATTCGTCATTAATTTATGGAGGCGTATTGCCTTTCAAAAATAAATATTTAAAGTATTGCTTATTTAATATATTATTTAACTCGATACTCGATTTTTTCCATTTTCACAAAAACACTCATATAGACTCACTCAAAAAATTGTTAAGCAACAACTGCGCATCCAAATGGATAATATGTATTTCGGTGAGTACCTTTCAACGCATGCGGAAACACATTCTCCTCTGTAATACCCTGTTTACAGCACATCTAGTTTAATACGACAATACTGGTTTACTAATAAAGTATAATATCTCTTCAGTTTACATCAGGCGGCACATCCAAATATCAAAAATATATTTTATTTTAAAATATTACAAATACAAATGTATAACATACATGCAATGCCTTTACTAGGCACTAACAAAAGGAAATAAACAAAATAAAATTAAAGTATTATACTCGTAGTATTAAAATAGTGTTTACAGCACGACTAATACTTTAATATCTTTAATACTTTAATATCAAATAGGAAAACAAAATTTTTTTTTTGCCAAAAACCATTTATTTCTCAACATAGTCTCCATTTAGTTCGACACACTTAGTAAGACGATATTCCAACTTTTTTATACCATCTGAATAATACGATTTCACGTAATTTTAGCATCGTGAAGTGGTCTGTCGAACTCGTTTTTGTTCGACACTGAGCAAACGCGGCACCCATCTTGCCGATAGCTTTTTCATATGCAAATGTTCATGCAATGATATGTTTACCATTTCAACAATCTCACGCAACTTGACTCGGCGATCATTCATAACGATATCGAGGATGGTTGATGGTATTGTTGCAGTGCTTCTTCGGCCGCGTTTGAATTCAGCAATCCAATATTTTACCATGTAATCTGACGGACGGTGAGTCTCCGTAATGTTTATCGAGCTTTTCTTTTGTCTCTTTCGCCGTTTTCTCTTTCAAATAATAGTGTTTAATCACTGCACGAAATTCGTTTTTTTCCATTTTTCGAGAAACACAAAAGTTGCTTACTTCAAACGACTACAACAAATAAACTAATCGATGAATTTGGGTGAAATTTTAACAGCTGACGTTTGACAGATCGCAATTTCTAAAAAACAAATAATTTTTGTGTTTGTGCTGCCATCTAGCGCTAGGTAGTTTCATTTACAATCCGCCCTCGTAGATATATTAATAAAGTATTAAACATCGGTTTAGACAAACATAATTTTGGCTACCTACTCTTACTCTAAGAGTGTAAACGTGGTATAATTCAAGAAAAAATAATATTAAATATTTTAAATCTGAGCCGCATTGCTTATAAGATAGGAACAAATTTATAAATCGGTCTGTTCGATCTGTCTTTCACTGGGATATTTTCGGCTCCAGTTATAAATTTTAGACTACAAACATTGAACTTATAATTTTATTTGAATGTGTAATGTTTAGTAAACGCAGGACTAGCCATCCATCTAATTGGTATATAGTCAAAGGATATTAGGTAATTGAAATTTCCGATGATGATGGAATCATAATGTTGGCTAGCATGCGTCCCTTTACGGATATGCTAATAGTGAGCTTCTTGACCATTTTAGTTCTCCAATCTCTTCCTGCTTCGCAATCATCCAATTAGTTCGATTTGTGAACTAGTTTTGGCCATAGAGTTAGCAGTCCTGGTAATGGATTTCATGCCATATGAGCGGGAATCCACATGCCCGTGACTACTTACATAACCGACTTCCAGTATGGTGGACGACGAACGACAATAGTCGTATTTTATGTTATTTATTTTAATGTAACAAACTCGAAATGTTATATGGTTACTAAACTCCTTTTTGCTTCATAAACAAATTGTTATTTTGAACCCCTTTTTCAAGTTCTCGATAACCAAACTTGGTAAACAATTAAGAACTCGAAAATTTAGGTACATTTTTTAGTCTCCAAAAATATTATTTAATTGCACAAGCTGACTGGGTTAGTAGCTCCAGATGGAAGCTGCCTCTAGTGGAATTCGAACATAGCATCTCCCGGTCCAAGTGCCGAAGCTTTGACCACAGCACCACCTGTCCGGTCTCGTTATACTTGCGATATCGAAAATCGAATGCATGACTTAAATTATTAATATTTCCAAATAAGATTTTATCATCTATGTAATAGAGTTAAAATTATCAAATAGTATCCGCGATAGTCGTTGCTTTTGCGTGCCACAAAAAAGTTGGTCCTTAAGTATATTTGTGTAGTATACGTGTTGATGATAATGCTTGTCGTTCTTAGATTTACGGTAATAGACTTTAAGTTCTGCGATCATGCATTTCACCATTAGAATACTGAAAATATACTAATATACACAACAATTACTACTTAAAATTATAGAGCAATAAAATAAAAATTGAAATTGAAGGCTTACGCGAGAGTGTGACAGAAAGTTAAAACTAAGAATTTTAAGAATTGATTTCGTAGGCCAGAATATAATTTGTAGAACTACACGTACAAGGTATGTGCTATATGTGGATGATTTTTCAAACCAATGAGATGAATGATTTTTCAAATTAATAACCTTTTCGGATCGAAATGTCGTTCATTTAGAATAGGTGGGATAGATGGGTCAATGAATAGATACTATATTAACATATGTATGTAGCTGACAAATGTTAAGATTGAATATTCTAGACTCGTGCAAGTGTACCAATCTGTATTTATTCTCAAATAATCCTGCACGAGCTGCTTACTTCCTTTGCAAGTGATACCACTGCCAAACAATGAGACCTCCAAAGAAGGCTACAGTTTGTTTCAAGTAATAAAGTGTATATCGTTCGCTAACTCTTCTGTAAATTAGATGACAAACAATTCTTCAACAATTATATTCTGGTTTCATCTAAAAAGAGAACACTGGCCCACTGATATTAATTCTAATGAACATGAGAATTTGTAAATTCTAGACGAGGTAATTTCTGCCGGGGCAATAGTAGTAGTAATTTAACAGGCCGTTTTGAGTGTGCTGAATCTTTCGTTCGTAATCGTTTTTGAACTGGTATGACCGCATTGAGCTATATCATTTTTTAGACGAGTAGACGGACACGTTCGATTTGGCATTCAATTATTGGCAAATATTTGTCGTCCTGCTAAATCGTACGCCTTTTATGTTCTTGTCTGGAATTTATTTTGTAATCTCGATGCCGCTTTAGTTTACGTGAAACTATAGATTAGTTCATTTCCAAGATCTGTATGTGTATGTGCTCGCCTGCATTGTAACAACTTTAACTGAATTTAATTCATTAAAATGGGTTGTATTCTTAAAGAATTAATAAAACCGATTCACTTTTGAATAAACGCAAAAAAACTGTCGATATTAGCAAACAAACAAATCTGGTTAACTCTGTGATAGAAGTGGATTGTTGCTTCTTGCTAACTAAAAACATAACCCATTGTTTTAATATTATTTCATTCAATGTCATTTCCCATAACCCATTGTAACATCTTCGAGAAAATGAACTTTTTGTTATTAGTTAGCTTTACAAAACTGCTTTGTGATAAAAAGTAAATTTTTAATCCTTTCACACCTTTTTTTATTCAAATTTTCAGACGAGACAGGGTCATCCAGAAAAATATCCGATTTTAACCAAAATAATCTATCATCCTTTTCTTATAAAGGAAATAATTTGTATCATTATAATCACACACTTAAGACATAGATAAAAGTAAAGCATAAACAGAGGTAAAGCTGCATACAAAATTTTGAAACAACTTTTTTTTTATTGTAACTCCAAAATACAAACTCGTTTTACGACTTAAATAATAAACTTAGAATATTCAACTCTTCGAATATACATTCAGTGTTCCTTCGATTGTTCATATTGTTTTTGATTAAATTCTTTTTTCGTTCAGATTATAATGGAAATTTTAAATTTGGTCAACATAAAACCGGATCGTGGCCCCATATGTTACTATGAAAATAAGCGTAAAAATTTTGTATGCAGCTTTACTTCCGTTTATGTTTATTTTTTCTGTGCTAAGTAAGTAAGTAAAAGTTGCGCAGTCCTCTAATTTCTTACCGTCGAAAACCCTTCTTATAGAACAAACTAATTTTCAAACTCAATTAAATCATGTCTTTTAGTACTATTTATCACTGGTAACCTAGGATCCAATCCATAGAGCGAAATACAACAAAATTACCTATGTGCGTTCATGAAATGTGGAGTAATGCTAAATTGAAAAACAGGTAAACCTTTTTGGACATGACTGTTGTTTAAACACGTATTGTTCGTTGATGGGCAATTTTTAACTTTTGCCTCTAGACTTTATTGCAATCCATTGAATCGGATGATGTGCATCTAGTTAAGCCTGTGAAGTAAATCTAAAACAATAGAAAACTATATATTGGCCACTAAATGCCATTAATTATTCTTAAGTGAAAATTATAAGATTAAACCCATATACAGTATTCTACATTACTATAAAGGTAATCTAGGTACCTTTTGTTACACTAAATAACATATAACATAACTACGTATTTCCAAATATTAAATGAAATTAACAACAACAAAAATGCACAAATAAAATGAAAAATGAGAAAGCTCAACAGGAAATTCATAAAGGATGATGTCATATTATTTCCGTTTTATTTTTTCTACATTCTGATTCTATTCCACGGTACAAAAAATTAAATAAAAATGTAAAATTAAATTTTTTTTCTTATTAGATTTCTGTTTTAAATTTGTTTTCTATTTATTTTGAAATAATTTTTAAAGGTACATCAACGCGAAAACCGCGTCTTAATTCCGCCCTTGTAGCGCAACAGGCAGCAACACTTCCTGGAGCATCAACCAATATACCTAATGGTACATCGGGACCAGGTGGCGTGGGTGGTGTAGGATCAGTAGGCGGTATGCAAACATCAACATCAACAAAAAATTCGGGTAAAATATCACGGAACAAAAATAAAAAATATCCGGCTCGATTAAAAAATGTCGATCGGTCCAGTGCTCAAACACGAGAGGTGACTGTTAATTCGGTAACGGTTTTGATAACCGAATATAAGCCTAAACCAATTGTTAATCGTCGTGAATCAAGTGATCAAACTAGTATGAGTGAAAGTAATGATTCGCGAAGTTAGGCTAATTTTAATTAGGAGATATTTATTTTACAATTTAAATTTTTGTTTTCGTTCTCTTCCATTATTACATAACTAAAATGTGTGCATTATGCACCACGTGGTGCGTTGAGTGAACCACCATCAGGTGGATATTACAATTTTATGTAATTAAATAAAAACAAAATTAATAATTAATTTTGTTAAACTATATAATTTATATTAGATAGATTAACGTACAGTAGAGCATTCACGTACATTTATTTTACAGTGTTCATGTGACTGTCAAATAAATATATATAATAATTTTAACAACCTATATATTTAATTTTAAGAGTGTACATCTTATACACACTGTAAAAATTTGAAAGAACTGTTGCAACAGATAATTATGTCCAAGCTGTTATATATAAAATTATGTATAAACTAATATTGTCAATATTACATAAAATACTGCCATATATTTTTATTCAAAATACTTTATTTAATAAAATACAAAATTCCAAAATAGCTTAAAAGTTTTTGTGTCAGTTTTTTTTAATTCACATAAATAAAATAGAAATTTCTCAATTTAAATGCGAAAATAAATAGATAAAGTGAAGACTGAATAATTTCTTTAAAAATAAAATAATATTAAATTATATAAAAAAATATGCAACGAAAAACTAATAATGATAAAATTAATTTTTGACTCTATTTTTGAATTTAGATTTTGACAGTGAATTACATTGTCAACATTAAAACAAAAAATATTATAGTTAATCACACGTGTATTTATCGTAGGAATAAAATGGCGGTAAATTCTCTAGCCATTTTGTTTCAATTTGTATTTTTGTCTTTTTTAATCTGTGTAAATATAATAAAATTATCGTATATTGAATGCCATTTTGAAACGTAAGTAACTTATTATTACTTACAAATGGGCACACATTTAAGATGTAATGAAAATATAATTTAATTTGTAGTATTCCTATAAAATAAATGTATAATTATATTTCCAGATATCGTTTAAAAGGTAGGTGTCTCTACATTTGTTACAATTTAATGAATTTGTTAAATTTTGATAAAATATTAGTTTTCTACCCGAATAAATTTAGATACCTATTTCAAATATTTATGGCATTGACAGACAGACTATTTAATAAATTCGATTTTTCTTGTTTTTCATACGAAAATTAACCCAACGGCAAACGAAAAACATATTTCTAAATACCATGACAACACAACAACAAATTGAAGCAAAAAAAATCGGAAGCACCATTCTCACAAATAATCAGTCTTTTTCCCTCGTTCTAGTTGTACTAAAAAGTGGTTTTTCTCTATTGAATACCGCCATAAAGCAAAATCAATACGTCATTAATTTATACAGTAAAAAACGAGCGAAATAAAAATATAGTTTCACCACATACCAAAGTGAGACAAAAAAAGCTTAGTAAAATTTTACTGACTAAATCATTTTACTAGATGTAGGAGTGTGTTGTCATAATAAAATGGAAAAAATCGAACCGCAGTATTTTTCATAGCAATATTATAACACACCTACACAAGCGCTCACCGTAAAAATATTGATAGACTAAAATTTACTGAGATGCAATAAAAACAACAACACAAATTTTCATTAGAAAAGTTTATACGGATGTGCCAGCACACACCTAGAGAGTAAACAATCGTTTTTGTTCTGCTCTTTCGGCTTAAAAAGTTGTGAAGGACAAGAAAAAATTTATATGAGCGCCACTGAGATATAAAGTTTTTTTATAGTATGAACATTGGGGAAATTTTGACATCAACAAAAACAAACCTTTTTCGGACGATCGTTGAACTCAACATTTTTGCTTGTATCTATTTTGACTTGAGTGAACGTACAGGATTAACATTCGATCTTAGTATCTCGTAATTTTTAGGTAATGTCGAGTATCATAAAAGATACATAAAATTAATAATAATTTAAAAAAAAAATTTGATCAGCAGAAGTAAGAAGTTACTTCCTTGGTTTGGAGTAATCATTAAACGCAAATTTAATGTTCAAAGTTGTACATTTCTCTCAACAGTGAGTACTCTCTAGTGGGTCTACTAGATCAAGCTTTATCATATTTCGAATTTATCTGCATTTATTTTAAATGTTGGCCACAAAGAGATTATGTCACTAGTATTTGTAGGCATTTCAAAGTTTGTGTGTTAGCACATACAGCTTCAGTCATATTGATACCCTTTCCGTGTAACCAAAGCCGCTTCCGACGTGAATAAAATCGAAAATAATTACAATTTTTCTGAAATTTAAACATGAATGCTGACAGTAAAATCGTTCGAAAATTAAAAAACGAAGCAAACCAACAACTAGATAGGAATAAATGTTGAAAATATGTCTTTGGCGTTTTGCAAGTCTAGTCAACTTCAGTATTCAGCGAGCCTAATTATCTTAAGGGACTAAAGCTGAGTGTATGTAATTGCCTGAATCATTTCTGCAAAAAAAATTTTTAGCGTGGCAACGTACTCTATAGATCTTAATTTATTTCTAAAAAAATGCAACCTTTAAAAGGTTGAAAATCTTTAATATGCTGATTTAATATAGGTTAGTTGTACACATTTAGAGATGTGTCTATTTTTGCAATATACTAGGTAAATTAATTTTGTTTAAAAAAATCAAAATGGCATTCAGATTATGCGCAAATTAATCAATTGAATTGAATTATTGTTTATTTTATCTAATTTTAATAATAAATTAAAACCTATTTATTAATTTTAATTATCCAATTTCAAAAACACATAAATCAATTTCGTTTATATTTTTATCGTAACTTAATTTAATTATATCATTTATAGGTAATTTTTTCTATATTCGTTTGTTTTTTAAATAAAAATGAAAATTAGAAAACAAATGTATTAATTTTATTATAAAAATAAAAAAATAAATTATTTGTAAAACTTTAATAATAAAAAGAAAGCATAAGAATAAAATATAAATATAAGTAATATTTCTTGTATTTTGTTGTTTTTTTATATTATAAAAGAGGAACTTTTATTTCCAGTAACAAGTACAAATACATATTCTGTTATATAAGAAGTTTTATCTCTAAAATAAAATGAAGCAAAAAACGAAAACAAATGAAAAATAAAAAAAAAATTATTAGACACTCGGGTGATCTTAATTCTAATTTAGATATTTTATTCTTTGAATTTTAAATACGGATAAAATTTTTCTTTTATATTTTCTATTTTTCAACTTTTGATTTAAATTCGGATTGCTCCCAATACGAAAATGTTTTTTTTGGGTTCTAGTTAATTTTTTGTTTCTTAAGAAGAGACGAGATGATTTGAATTTAATAAAATGGTAAGTGGACGCTTTATATAAATATTTTGAGATAATTTTAGATTCGCGTACTTATTTATCTAATATTTAAAGAATTTTTAGTACACGGCTTATTCTAAATATCTTTTTTTAAATTTATATATGTTTTAACAAAAAAAAATTGTATAACGTAAAATAACTTTAAAGTACAACCAAGGCGGAACAAAAACTACCTTTTATCTTGATTTTATACGCTTTGTTATGCATTTGTTAAACAATAGGTACATACTCGTAATAAATGATTAATTTAACTTAGAAATAAAAAAAACTCAGTCGGCGGGCCCTTAAGTGAATACTTAACATTATGGGGGTGAAACTGGCCCAATTTGTATTACACATACACCAATCCCCCTTGTATTTGGATCAAATTTTAATTAAGAAAACAAACAAAAATCGGAGAATAATAAATACCTGAATGAATTAGATAATAACTAAATAAATATTATTTAATTCAAATTATTTACTTATTTGCATATTATAATTTTTTCGTAAACAGAGATTCGTTTATTAGTTTTAATTACACTATAGCGAGATTTCGTAAAAAGAAACTTCGTTAAGCGAGGGATTGGTGTATTTAATTTAAAATATCAACCAAAACAAGTGTACGAGTATATCGCGACATTTTATAACATGTCAGCCCAACAAATATTAGTTTCGTGATAGTTTGCTATCACACTATAAATATCTCAGCCCAAAAATTCGTGATAAAATGTTTATTGATTAAAAGAATTGTTAATTAATACTAAAGACGCACTCATGCATACCAATCAAAAACTGGAGCGGATGATATGATCAAAAAATTCGTTAACAATTTAAAAGCGGTTTATTTCGGGAGCGGCCTAAGTCTAAGTATATTTGTTTGTTTATAACTGTAGTGACACGAGCCATTTGAAGTTATCTGTCATAACACATTTTGAAGTTAAGTATATTCAGAGTATACGATAATTTTGGACATATAAATATTTGTTGTTATTTTGAAGTTGAAAAATTTACTTTGAAAGTGGCCTAAGTTCAATTCATTACTATTAATGTCAGAAACTGCGAATTTTCAAATAATCGCAGGCAGTGATGATGGTAATTACAATTTATTAGTTAGTTTAATAAAATTAGTATTTAAACAGTTAACGTCATTTTTTGGATAGTTGCTTTAGTAGTTAAATACTCAGTACGTTTAAATAATGCAATGGAAAAAAATCAAGCAATGTCCACTTACAAACGAATTTAAACTTAAAATGTCAAATTATAGGAATTATTAAACTGTTGAACATACTCGTAATGAGGAAATCATAGACCATAAATTTAAAGTATCAGAACATTCATTTTTTTCCGAATGACAGAGATTTTGAAGTCGCAGAAATGTCATTCGAGAAAAATAATTTAATGTTTGTGGGACAACAAGTTATGGTTGGAGGACAACAAGAATAAACTAATGTTATCAATAAGTGTCGGAAAGATGATAGCTTTATTTTAAATCTAATGAAACACGAGGATTTCATGTCAACAAGATTTTTGGAGGATACAATTTTTAAAAGAGTAAACAATTCTAACGGAGAAACAATAAATTGGTTAAAAATATACTGGATTGGTTTTTTGAGGAATGAACCATATTCAATTTTCTAAAAGATATCAATGGATGAGAATGCAGAGTTTAAAATGTTGAATTTATTACCACGTTGTGGTACACCAAGAAAAATCGAAAATATTGTATTGACGCCACTTTATAAAACAAAGCCATGTTGGACTTCCTTCGATGTGTACCAACGAAGCACCTTGACTTCTTCAGATCACTTCCGCATACACAAAATGTAGTTGAGAATTAAATTGTTATGTAATTTATATAACGGGTGATTTTTTAAGAGCTTGAGAACTTTTTTTTAAAAAAAAACGCATAAAATTTGCAAAATCTCATCGGTTCTTTATTTGAAACGTTAGATTGGTCCATGACATTTACTTTTTGAAGATAATTTCATTTAAATGTTGACCGCGGCTGCGTCTTAGGTGGTCCATTCGGAAAGTCCAATTTTGGGCAACTTTTTCGAGCATTTCGGCCGGAATAGCCCGAATTTCTTCGGAAATGTTGTCTTCCAAAACTGGAATAGTTGCTGGCTTATTTCTGTAGACTTTAGACTTGACGTAGCCCCACAAAAAATAGTCTAAAGGCGTCAAATCGCATGATCTTGGTGCCCAACTTACCGGGCCATTTCTTGAGATGAATTGTTCTCCGAAGTTTTCCCTCAAAATGGCCATAGAATCGCGAGCTGTGTGGCATGTAGCGCCATCTTGTTGAAACCACATGTCAACTAAGTTCAGTTCTTCCATTTTTGGCAACAAAAAGTTTGTTAGCATCGAACGATAGCGATCGCCATTCACCGTAACGTTGCGTCCAACAGCATCTTTGAAAAAATACGGTCCAATGATTCCACCAGCGTACAAACCACACCAAACAGTGCATTTTTCGGGATGCATGGGCAGTTCTTGAACGGCTTCTGGTTGCTCTTCACTCCAAATGCGGCAATTTTGCTTATTTACGTAGCCATTCAACCAGAAATGAGCCTCATCGCTGAACAAAATTTGTCGATAAAAAAGCGGATTTTCTGCCAACTTTTCTAGGGCCCATTCACTGAAAATTCGACGTTGTGGCAGATCGTTCGGCTTCAGTTCTTGCAGGAGCTGTATTTTATACGGTTTTACACCAAGATATTTGCGTAAAATCTTCCATGTCGTCGAATAACACAAACCCAATTGCTGCGAACGGCGACGAATCGACATTTCACGGTCTTCAGCAACACTCTCAGAAACAGACGAAATATTCTCTTCTGTACGCACTGTACGCATTCGTGTGGTTGGTTTAATGTCCAATAAAGTAAACTGAGTGCGAAACTTGGTCACAATCGCATTAATTGTTTGCTCACTTGGTCGATTATGTAGACCATAAATCGGACGTAAATCGCGAAACACTTTTCGAACCGAACACTGATTTTTGTAATATAATTCAATTATTTGCAAGCGTTGCTCGTTAGTAAGTCTATTCATTATGAAATGTCAAAGCATACTGAGCATCTTTCTCTTTGACACCTTGTCTGAAATCCCGCGTGATCTGTCAAATACTAATGCATGAAAATCCTAACCACAAAAAAATCACCCTTTAGTTAGAAGATTTCATGAATTACGTAAATGTTGTAATGAAATATAAAATAAACCGAATATTGTTTTTTTCTATTTGAAGCATTTTATATTATAACGTATGGACTTGGGCTATTCCAAATTTTATGACAAATCTAGATGTTAATTTTCAAAGTGGCTTACGAGTATATCCTTGCAATCCTGGTAAGAAGACACATATTATCACTTAATAATTGGTATTATTTTAAAAGGAATTATAAATTGATGTCCTATACGTATATTTTTAATTTCATTGAAACGCAAAATCTTAATTATCTAAATTTAAACATAAATGGATTAGGCCACTTTCAAAATAAACGGCTTATTTAATATATTTTATTTCTGTAGTTTCTAAATTTTGGTACTGGCTCGCGATGCCTTTATGTGAAATATAGTTTTTTTTGGGACTGACAGCTTATAAAATGTTATAATATTCAATTTTCATTTATAAAAAAGGGAGTATCCAGTTAAACTGAAGTTTTGTATAAAGCGTGTATTTTATCATATCTTACAAAATAACAGAAGTTGACATATAATTTTTTTATTATTTCAGTATTCGCAATCAGGCTGAACTGTTAATTTTGAAAATATAAAATGTAACCATGTACCCGTTCGTTAGATTTCTTTACTCTACGGGCCCCGGCTTATTAGTACGATTCGGGCAAATCTATTAGAATTTCTGCGCGTTTGGGTATAAAAGATAGTTTTGTGGTCTATCAAGACTATAACTACTCGAGGTATTATGATACTAGATGGTGGATGCAATTGTAAAATGTGAATGAGAATCCTCCCACAGAGCTAAATTATGGAAAGAAAATATACAATTTCTGGAGAGCGTCCGTTTTTCTCCAAACAAAAACTTGGTTTAAATCGGATTTTTTTAAAATGTAAATCGTAACAGATTTTTTCAAAAGTAAATTAAAATCCAAAATTTTAATTGTTCTGTTCTCTTTAATTGTTTTGGTAGAACATCAAATTGGAGACTTTCTCAACCCCCAAACAATTTCTTATTTGTTGTGCACCGACATCTATAGATGTTGCTGCCGCCGTTGATAATTTTGCGATTCCGTGAAATAATGTAAAATTAAAAGTTCTTTCACCAAATTAATTCGATCTTTTTCGTTTTGGTTCGTTCTTTAAATTAGCTACGAAGACCGCATAAAGCCGAGCTTGTTAATTGATAAATAGGACTTAAGGGCACTATATCGCACAAACGGCTAATAGAATTTTATTGTTTGCACTATTATTGTTTGCACAAATCCGAGCTCATTAATTACTGTTTATATTTACACAAGTTTCAATTATTATATTTTCATTAGATTTATCCTAATGTTTTACGTGAAATCTGTTTCATGTCGAAAAATAATACATCGACTATTACGATTTATTAGCATTTGATTCCTAGCATAATACTGAAATTTTTTAAGTAAATTTCTTCGTTTCTAATTTTCTATCGTAAAAATGATAAGTTCCTTGAACGAATCAATGAACAAATTCCATCACCACCCCGATGTACATAACTATTGAGGATCAAAATCAAAAACTTGAACATCATGAAGGTCTCACATCATTTAACTGTTTCGAAAATATTTACACCAAACTAATTCCATCAGTAGGCCAGAAAAGTATAATTTTTAACAAAAATGCTATGAAAATATTTTTCACATTTCCCACTGTTATTTAGCGTAATGATACTTACCGATCTTCCAGTAAAATGTGTCAAACACATTTTCAATGCTTTCATGAAAACTGATTATTTTCCTGAAACTGAGAAAATTTGATCAATCATAATGATCCATAAACCTGATAAAGATGAAACAAAAGTAAGGTCTACATCCAACTAGATATAGAACTTCAAAAATGTTAAAATAAATCCGCTAAGAGTGTCAGAAATTTAGCTGAACTACCTCAAAACCCAATATATAGCCATGGCGCTAGACGCAGATAAATAGTTCAATCCTTTACTACACCCCTCTGTTTTGGTGTTGATGACAATGATAATTTATACATATGTACTCGTACGTGTTTTATCAATAGTCTTATCCAGCTCACGCAATTTTTCGCAATTTTTGGTGAGTGAATGTTTCTCTGTTTTTAGTGAGACCTCAGTGTGCTGGAAATGCCCATTGTTATATCTTGCACAACGCCGCAAAATACTCCTTCACGTAGAAATTGGCTTTAATTCCATAAAACTCGTGCCTACAGACAACAGGCTGCTAAGAAAAAATCGAAATGGGATTTTCAATCGAAATATTCCGAGTTGGGTGGGTCGGACGTTGTATTTAAGTCCATTTTCACAATGAAATAGGCCATTGTTGATCTTCCTACATTCCTCTTTTGCGTATTCTATTCTAACGACTACCTGTTATGTCAATAAGACCTTCCTCAGTGTGTGCCCAATCCATCTCCGCTTAATATCACGCTCAATTTCGATCTACTTAGGTTGCCGCAGTAGTCCTGTTTGTGATTTTGTTTAGCCAGACAATTCTTATCAATGGTGTAAGGCATTTGTTTGAATTAATATTGTAATATTCTGCGTGGGTTTCCTTGTTTCACAGCCAGGACCAGTAGTGGAGCGTAGGTAGTACCATCTCGCACCCTACTTCCTTTTGTGTTGACCTCTATTAACAGAAGCCTTGTACATTTCTTTGGTGAGTTTGATTAGTTTTATTTGAATGCCTAACATGCAGAGAAGGTTTAGGGCGATTTTTATTCGTTGAATCTTTCGGTGATGATAAGATTTGAGTTAATATGATCTGTAAAATTTCGTGCTAGTCTAGAACCAGTTTGTCCATTTTTTATATGTTCTGCCAATAACAATGGATGGTTTAGTATAAATTTGTACTGATTCAAAGCCTGGTTTCTCAACAGAGGCTTCGTTCTTTTCTGTGCCTTTATAAAACCGCGGATCACTTAATATCTCCACTTGCAGGAAAACTGTTCCTCGACCAACACGTCATTCGAATTGCCTATATATTTTATCTTAAATTGTTTTATCAAGGTTGCCTTTCCTGTCCTTTCCACGAATACCGTGTTATTAAAACGGTTTATATTTGTTCTCATCAAGGTTTTCTGATTTTCGGAGAGCTTGGAAACAGTTGTACCGCTACATTACTCACACTCAAAAGCCAAATATACAAAAGTGCTGGTTTTCAACTGGCATTTCATACACAATTTAAAACAAACTTAAACTCTGCTAAATTTACCAAACGTAGGTACATCTTGATTGCTTTTTGAACGATTTTCAAACATCTCCAAAAGATTCTATTTTCGCGTTCAAAATATAAAAGACGTTTGTTTTTCATATTGTATTGTTGTACTTCTTCTTCGTACGCAAATATTAATAAATAAAAATACAACAACAATAGAACCAGAGAAAAAGAAATACCCTGAAAGATTATATAATTTCCAATATTTATACATGAAAAATTCACTAAATTCAAACCATTTTCAACTCTTACATTACACCAAAAAAAAATTTCATTATACAATATTTTGCCATTTCCATCGTACAAAATGAACACAGCAAAATGAAAAAGTATAAAAATTAAACAAGAAAATGAGGAAAAAGGGATGAAAAATAAATTAAAGAAAAATATTTTTTGTGAAGGGGGTTGGTATATTCAAAATAGAATGGAAATTCCTTTTTTCTGTGTTTTCGTTTATTTCATTTTTTTGTTTCTTGATGAAAAACTGGAAAAGATAAAAGAAAAATATGCAACACATTTAGATAAAATTCCTAGCTATTTATGAGAATTTATTGGTTATAGCAATGCCAAATTTTGAACAAGAAGTGGTGGTGTTAACAAAACACTGCTGGCCGCCTCGTATCCTCGATAACGGCAAATTTAGGAAACGCTCGTAGTTACTACAGTTTACTCGCCTGCGATCTCCATACGCTATATCGTAATGACTTTCTGATTTTGATACGTGTGCGTCTCTTCAAGTTTAAATCATTTCCTTTATGTTAGAAAGAAAACATTTCATTTTTTATCTATCCATTTGTCTTTCGTAGATGCTAAAAAATAATCAACAATTTTCAATTTTCCACGATTTTTCCAAAATATAAGTTTCTTTTTGTGTAATTTTCTTATCTATTTTCTTCGTCTTCGTCTTCTTGTCTATTGTTGCTGATATTTTTATGTTATTGTTGTTGCTGCCGTTATAGCTGTTAGTTATTTTTCCTCTGCTATATACTTACATACACATAATATTTTTTGTTGTTCAAAAATGGGAAACGAAAGATAAGAAAAACAGCTCAAACAAGTAGCAAAAAAAAATAAAAAATGTTATTTTAGCTTTTCTTCGTATTTTTATTTTGTTTTGTGATTTTTCTTATTTTGAAATAAATTTTCTTTTTAGGTTACTTGCGATGTTGGTTATTGCATAGTGCGTCGTTTTATTGTTTTTTTATTTTACTTTACTGATAAAATGTCGCGATTTATTTCTGATCTAAATTATACATTTCAAAGTAGATGAAGGGTTGTAGTTTTTTCGATAACATTTTATGATAAAAGTGACAGTAACACCAATCCATCAGAAAACTATCAGTTACATTAAAACTCACAAATGAATTAGAAGGATTTTTTACGAAAAGAAGTTTGAAAAGTTATTATCACCTAGGTATATTTAAAGAAATATAATGAAAGAACTGAAGAAACAAACCTATAAATGTCGCCAAGGATTTGTTATGCGTGTTCCACTTTCAATTTATACTAATACTCAACTACAATGTAGAAATTGAAAGAGTAAATGAAATTTGATGAATTTATTAGTGTAATATAATTCACTAACACAAAATATAAGTGTGTGTCTCTCTAATATAGCTGTGATGGATGATAATGTTCTCAATTGTGTGTAGGCACGCAAGCTAGCGCAGGAGAGTTTATTATTCAACATAATTTAACTTTGCGCTGGTCAACTTAGCAATGATAATCTCTATTATGGTCAACTCAATGAGTTTCAATATTTTTGAATGGTTGCTACGCATCGAATTTCTTTAGTTTCTTCTGTCGTTCTAATGCAAGATACGTGTTCTAGAAAGGAAAAAATTATACCTTGTGCCATTCGAACAACCAAGCTGTCATTTTAACAATGATTACAGCTAAATAGCTAAGTAAAAATGGTGAAAGTTTTTCAAGCATTTCGTTTGGTACCTACATATACCAAAAACTTAAAGTAGTTTACACTTGGGCTTGAGATTTGCCTTAGTTAACTCTTAAATTAAACTGGCAGATCGCGAGCGCTTCCGGCCTCGTCAGACTTTTATTTAACTCATCAAAACTTTGTACAACAGTGCTGATTGCAGAAATAATGTCTTCGCTTTTACTGTTTACTTTTCTAACTGCAATCATTATAAAATTATACATGCATGTTACCTGTAGCTTGCACATTGCGTCACAAAAGAAAGTAATTGAGGTAAGCTCGAATTTCATCATCTTTTGTTCTTTTAGTTATTACTTTACTTTAAGCTCTGGTTTCTCACATCTTGTAAAATGTTATTCGAACCTTACAATGCCTTTTTATTTTGTGAACAGTATAGCAGCAGAATTCATCATTGGTCGTTAACTCTAAAGGAAGTTTAAATGCTGAATAAGTCGTTGGGCTTCCAGGCAAAATTGTAGCAACATTAAACTTAGAACAAATGTTTTTATCCAGCACCACGTCCGCTAGATACTTATTTTATGCTGAGAGATGCTACTTATTTTAGCTGAATACACAATTCTCTGATTTGACAACATTCTCATGTCGTTATCATTAACATATCGATTTAACGATAATTCTGAAGGATTTCCAATATCAGTTTTCAGTAAAATTGCAAATTAATCTCTTAGCTATTTTAGCGAGCGGTATGGTCAGTGAAAGATATTGTGTTTTCCTGTTTTTTAAATTGTGCAATCTGTTCTGGTGCCGGAGCACTCCTAACTCTTTCGAGGTTTGCTTTTATCATCCTATACCCTACGCAGTAGCCAAATCGAGGACATACGGCTATAGCTCCGATTTACGGAGAACCATCTACACATTGCACTGCTGCATCCCAGCCTACAGTACTGGCATGGGAGACGAGCCGGCCCATGAGTTCTGCACTCCGGCAGGAGTTCATAGTTGTGTTCATTTACATGGCAGATCGTAATCTGATGATGAAAAGTCCCCTTTGAATTCTGCCTCTGCATCCAAACGCCAAAGCTTTAACCACTGTGCCTTTTAGTCGGTAAAGATGTTGGTTCTTTGACATTGTGTAGCAACATTCTTCGCATTTTGCCATTCGATAGTATACATATGACAACGTACTGACCCAAAAATGCTAAATTTTATCATTAAATCCATCAGTGTTAATATTATTTTAACCGAAACATACCAGATATGAGATCATGTCTGTGAATGTACGTTTATCCAGATAGCAACTTAACCTGAATTTCTTTCTACTTAGAATTGCATGCAAATGAAGAGTAAGAGAGAATGATCTCTGGTTAGTTCGACCATAAAGACACACATGATGACACTGCGTCTTGTGCTCTTCTTTGCATGTAACATGTCCGTCTTTAAAAGATGATAGTAAATTAGATGATGCAAAGTTGTACAAGCCTTTCTCCTGTTACATCATTGTAACATCTCTTAGATGTGTTTATGAATCACACCTTAATGACTTAGTAAAGTATATATGTTGAACCATCACTCTATAGGCATAAAAGCTCTTGATTGAAGTAAATCAAAGTGGTAACCGTCTTCTTCCTAAACAAACAGTGGGGGATATTGTAAAGCATAATAATTTCCTTGTGTTTCATTTATAAGTCCCAGGTTTTAGTTAAAATAACTCTTTTGCCGTGTCTGAATTATCGCCGTCACTTCATTACATTCTGCGAGATTAAATAGTTTTTGCAAATCTCCAACGAAATACAAATTAACGTACCTTAGTTCTTCGATTCCTCCTTAAAATATTATATTGATTCCAAATGAGGTGATTTGAAAAGGTTGATTAAATGCTCGACTATTTTGCAAGTATGTAACACGTAACAGACATTGATCCATGGTAATGATTTTATCAGATGCAAAAATTGTGAGTTATAATTACCCACCACTTAAATTATCATTCCCTACCGAAACTCGACTGTTACCTTATGATGCGTTTTTTATCAAATCAGAGCAAACAGAGAGATAATTAAAAAAGCCTTTTGCTTCTATTAATATTTAGTTCGGAGTTTACAGAATAAATCTCTGAAACATTTCTTTTCGGATAAAGGGTTATTCGATCTCTCTACTCGCTCCGATGTAAAAACAAAACATGCCAGATACATCTGATCTACAATAGAACGCAAGCCTTTAACCGAAAAGAAATATTTAACAAAAGATCTTTTATCTGATCGCTAGGAACAAATTAAAGGCTTTTTTATTATCTGTCTGCTAGCTCCGATGTAATCAAAAAACAAGGCACTATCTCTGAGGGCTGATTAGGTACGCATTACGGCTTGCGATCAATGACGTGAAAAGGTAATTGCAGCTGTTTATTGTTATTTTACTCGTACACGCATGAGTCGAAAGTAGTACGCGTAATGTTTACATATTCGAACGCAACCAATAAATGTGATGAATGCGTTTTGTGACTGACCTGAGTCGTAAGGGAAAGTTATTTTGTTTGCTGCTTATTTTTTAAACCAAATCGAAATTAAATCTGTTTTGATAGTGATAATCAATATGCTTCTTACACATTGATTGATTGATTGATTGATTTTGAATGTACGACCAAGTTCTTAGGCTTGAGTTCCCGGATGACGCCGGGTCCACCGTACACCCTTTTTTACACATAACAAAACCGAAGGATTGGATAGGTTAGTTAAGTGGGACAGAATCGGCCCGGTTACAGACACCTAGGTATAGCACAATTCTAATCTACTAGTTGAAGGATAAAGGCTTAATAGGTTAATGGATAACGATGGTATTGGTCTTCAACAATTGCTTCTTTAAAACGGCAACCTAAGAAAAAATATTATTATTTCACATGCATCTGGAATTTTCCTGAAATTTAATTCTATTAATACTTTTCGGCTTCCTAACCAAAATTGGTTGCCTCGACCCGTTACAGACACCTATGTAAAGTCGTTAGTAATAAAATGACAACACAATTCTAAACTGCACAATCAGCAATTACAATGAAGCATTAATTCACAAGCATGTATCCAAGCTGTATGCAAATTTATTTGGAAAAATTGGGTTTTGTTCGATAAGTACACGATAACTTACAACAAATCGATTAAAATTATCCTGTTACATTCGAATCCATACGGTTTAGAATTGCATTGCGAACAAACTAAGCAAAGATTATCTTTTATATTTATATACATTTATATATTAGGTAGATAATTATTAAAATTGATGCTTAAAGTGATCATTTGCTTCTTACTAGCTAAGCAGCTATTAAAATATAAAAACAATTTGTACCACTTTATAGTTTTAATTAACTAATTTAAAGTTTGTACTTTCCATTACACAAATTATTTAATTGCATTAAAAGTGTATGTAAATCTCCCGATATTATTCTTATGACGCACTGCGATTACTATATCACAAGTTATATTCCCACAAGATATTTTACAAAAGCAAATCGCCACTTTCCAAATTTAAATTATTTTTATATAAAAACAATAATTTTGTTTGGTAAACACATCAATGACTGATTACCAAATTGTTTTCCAATAATAAATTGCAGTTGGCTGAACTGAACAGTTGGCTGTTGGCGCCTGTGTCTTAGTTGTATCTATAATTTTTCAATAATTTGGGTATATGTATCAGATGCGCAACTTAATTTTCGGATTTCACACATAGATGGTGCTAGCGACACATCTAGTTGTCACTTATGTCAGAAGTTGTGTTTGGTTTATAGCGTGGACAAAAATAGTTTTTCTAAGAACGAAAATGTCGAGTTTTGTGCCAAACAAACAGGATTTGTGGGAAGCTTCAACTTGAAAAAATGCAGCTGAAGTACGTCATTTGCTTGAGGAGGCCTACGACAAACACCACCATCGAAAACTAGTTGTGAAGATTGGTTTAAACGCTTCAGAAGTGGCGATTTCAACATTGAGGACAAGAAGCGCTCCGAAAGACCAAAAACATTTGAAGACACCGAGAGGCAGGCGTTATTGGATGAAGATGATACGCAAACTCAAGATCAACTTGCAGAGGCATTAAACACGACTCCGTAAGGTATTTCCAAACGTTTACATGCTATGGGAAAAATTCAAAAGGATGGAAAATGGGTGTGACATGAGTTGACTGAGAGACAGATGGAAAATGGAAGAGTCACTTGCGAAATTTTGCTTTCTTTCAGAATCGGGCACGAGACACGAACGGGTGATATCGCAGCACGACAACGCTCCATGCCATCGCACTCCCATCGTCCAGGACACCATCAAAACGCTGAGATGGGATCTGTTACCGTATCCGCCTTATTCACCAGACCTGGCCCACTTGGATTATCACTTGTTCCGGTCAATGGCGCATAGCTTGGCAGAGCCACACTTGGCCAGTTTCGAAGAAGTGTAAATTTGGTTGGATGAATGGTTTCGGTCCACCAAACGCGTCGTTTTATCGTCCTGATATTCATGAATTGCCACAGACATGGTAAAAATGTGTAAATAGCGAAGGACAATACTTTGAATAAACCATTTTTTATATTTCTATTGAAATTTTCCGTTTTTTATTTTTCAAATAAAACCCGAAAATTTAATTGCACACCTAGTATACAAAAAAAATATATTTTTCAATGTGAACACATTTAAACTGCTTACACATTTACAGAAAATGTGTAAGCAGTTTAAATTTTGACATTTACAAAGGATGAAATATCTCTTTCAGATTGTATCTCGTAGCTAGGCATACCAGCCCGAGTTATCTTCAACGACCGTATAGGCTTTGGACCATAACTAGCGAGGAATCTTTGAAGCTGCTAATGAAAATTAACTTTCCCGCCGCTCCGCACATGGGTTTTGCGTTCAATAAACAGCTTTAAGTCATTTATTTGGGCAGGATCTGATAGAATCATCGCTACGACTATTCTTTCCTCTACTTCTTTCGTACATAGATTATCATGACTTGAAGCTATATTCAAACCCAGCCTTCAACTTTGAACTGTGTAGTGAATACACGTGGTGGACGATGCAACAACGATTCAACAGTGTTTCTGTCTTTTCGGGCTAGGAAAAGGTAGGGAAAGCAAACACTTTCATTGCAAACTGAAATATCTTAAATTTAAGCTTTTTGGTTTTTGTCCTTTAACTTTTGAAAAGATTAAGAGAAGCCCAATTTTTATAATAAGCTATAAAAATCTCAACACTTATTTATTGGATGGTTGGATGGGGAAATCTGATGAAAATGCCGTTCATTGTGAAATCCCATAATGTATAAGGAATTCTTTCCTAAATAATATTTTTAAACAGTTATATAACTTCTGGTAACTGCTGCAAGGAGAAAAGGAGAAGCAGCCACAATTCTTTGACAATAATCCAAAACATTCTAACACTAAACTACCATTTCCGATAGATCAATTTCCACAAAAAAACTAAACTGGTTTCAGGGCAACAGTAGATTCAAAGCCACCCCCCCCCCCGCCCCCCCCCCCCAATACATCAAAGTTGATTTTTTGTAAAAAAAAAGATCTGCAATTTTTTTATAAGTTATGTTATAAGGAAAATCATAGAGAATTATTTCCACAAAGTAAGCTGATAAATGCCGATTTAAGCACCAGGGAATGCGAAATAATTATGGATCTACAAAAAGCGATGCTGGGTTTGAAATTTTGGCATATATAATAGGAGCTTTCAGTAACGCCTAAGGCGTGCCTTTTATCAGAGTATCACACGTACGAGTGTTCCGTAAGTTCCCGAGTGATGCATTCATTCAATAGCCAATATGGTTGCAATATTTTGAATAATCTACTGAGACCACTATTCCGCCATTCCACACATTGATTCTTTCGTCGTGATTCTTTCCTCGTTTCCTTCCCCTTCACTAGCAAACTAAAAACAGTTTGTTGACGAAGGGGAAGGAAACGAGAAAATAATCACGACGAAAGAATCAAAGTGTGGAATGGCGGATTGAATTTATTGGGTCTATTTTTTAATTCAACCTGAGCAGGTTGTGCATTGTCAAAAAATACTCTGTGTTTTTATATTCAACCTGAGTAATTTTACCCTGCACAATGCGTTTTTATTTGTGAACTTGGCTGAACAGTCAGAATCTACTTAAATATAAGTCCTGCTCTAACTCTCGTTGGCAGATACCTATATACAAATAACTACCGAAGAATGTGTTGGTTACACTAACAATCCAATGTAAATTAGATTTCTTTTTTCATTTTTTGTTTGTTTCTGCACCAACACATTTATACTTAGTTATTTAAAAAAAATGTGTGGAGTTAGCAGGACTTATATTTAAGTAGATTCTGGCACAGTGCATACTGTGCTAGACTGTTCTGTACTAGAAGTTTGCAAAGGGTCTGTTTTTCAATTCAGCCCGAGCAAGTAGGCTTGCTCTGGGTATTGTACACCGTACACCGAGCACAGGTTGTGCAGTGCCAAATGATCCAGTGTGTATAGAGTAATAATTTGTTGTTTACTTTGCATACTGAGTCTATTTTTAATTCAACCCGGGCGAGCAGTGTGCTGTCAAAAATTTACTCTGTGTTTTTTTATTCAACCTGAGTAATTTTACTCTGTACATTGCGTACCGTGTATACTCGGTTCTTCAAATTTTACTCCAAAATGAATGTAAGTGTATAGCAGAATCAATTATCATAACCTCACATGAACAAAAGTAATTTTTATAATTAAACAAAATTTTATAAATAATTTATTTATAGGTAGCTCTGCTCGCCCAGGTTGAATTAAAAAGACCCACTCTTCGTACACTGGCATTTTTGTTTGGTGTACAATACCCAGGGTAACCCTGCTTACTCGGGTTGAATTAAAAAACAGGCCGATTGTTATTATTTCAAGTTGCTAGAGTAAGGCCCGATGCACATTTCAGCTAAGTTAAGCGAGAAACGTAGTTTCTATTAGCATAGTTTTAATTACATCGTACAGCGACAACGCTATATCTGTCAAAATAGTATTAGAACTAGTTTTATTATATTATTTAATAATTCAACCATGTTTTTGAATTTGATCCACAATGCGAAATACAACAATTTAAGTATTCAGTCATCCAAATTTCAATATGTTATAGATATGTACACAATAATAGCAAAAGGCGCATTCAGGACCGCCAACTGTTGGCATCATGATTAGTTAAATCATCGCCAATTTGATTTCAAAATTTCAAAGTACTAAACATTTTCATAACGTTGGCTTTGATTTTACTCAACATGTTCCCAACTGTTGGGTGCCCTGAATGCGCCCAATGTAACTATGTGTGAGCGATATAGCTGACTTGCAATTCAAAGTCAACTAGAGCTAAGGTAGTTTGCACCGCTCAAAACAGAAAAACATAGCTCGCGTAGTTTAGCTCAAGTGTGCATCGTTCCATTAAAACTCTTTATTTACGACCAAGAGCGATGAACTCAGCTCACATCGCTTAGCTTAGCTTAACTGAAAAGTGCAACGCGCCTAAATATTTTATAAACTGTTGGGCTAGTAGATTTGTTTATAAATAAGTTTATAAATAATGCTAATAATGTTTTGGAGAACTCAAGGACTACAGTTCCACACTAATACTAACTATTCTTTTTGTTAATTACACATTTTCCAACCCTCTTTAGCTTATATGTAACAAAAGATTTGGTGAAGTCCAACCAACTCCAGTAGACCTTGTTTAATACTTGAAGTTTCTGGCTTATCACGAGAACAGACCTACGAGTAACAACAGGTGCTGGTAAATAAGTACTAAGGACAGCTAAGAAAAGATATATTGAGTCATTTTTAAATACTGATATACCCTCTAAGATTCTCTGGGAGATTGGAGAGATATTTGGACTTCTAACAAATGCGACTGGAGACCTAAAAACTTATTTAACTTGTTCATTACTACATTGGATAGTGTAGTTATGGTATCTGAGTTGTTGTCTGACGATCAAAGAAAAGAAACATTTCCTTTACAAACTTTACTGGTGATGAACTTTTCTTTGTACATTAGATATATAATGCGGTGAGTAAGGCTACGGATGAAATTTTATTAAATTTATAATATTAGTTGGTTCTTTTATTTCCATGACTGTGCCCGAATTGTATGATATACACTTTGTGGCACAGATATTTGACACTAACGTGAAAAATTTTCCTCTTCGTTATATTTTTTACAATTTGCTGCCACAATTCTGTAATTAATTTTTGATAAAATTGCCTCCACCTCGCCCCCTCTTCCTCAGTTTTAATTTTAATATTGATAATATTAAAATTGATTAATATTGATTTTAATCATTATAAGATTAAGATTTAAGTTATAAATTAATAAAAATACGAATACTTTTTAACTTTGTATTGAAACATATATTACATCGCCTGAAAAGTTCCCGGTCTGACACATAGATGGTGCTACAAATTTAAAACCCATATGATTTTTAAATTCTACCAACTTTCAAACGACATGTATCAAAATTGCATTACATTCCGACCATTAGTTTACAAGTTACAGTTGTTTTAGTGATGCTACTTTTGTTAATTTCAAAACAATGGTAAAACAAGAATTTAGTGTGTTGATTAAACAATGTTTCTTGATGGGAAAAATACCGTTCAACCCAAGCAATAGCTTGATAAGTGTTATCCGGACCAGGAAAATCGACCATCATTGACTGGTATGCTGAATTTAAACGTGGTCATACAGCCATCGATGATGGACCACGCTCTGTGGCATTATTCTGGCGGTAGTTACATAGAAATTTTTTCCCCAGTTTCCTATTCCCGGGGAACTACCAGAATAATGCCACTGGACGCCCAAATGAAGCTGTGACTTCAGAAACATAAAAAACCACGAAATTGTTTTGAAAAACCGTAAAGTGAAGTTGCGTGAGATAGCTGATATTATAAAGATATCAATGGAACATGTTGGTAATATTTTGCATGAACATTTGTCCACGAAAAATTGCTCTTTCACTAAGTAATTCACCATGTCACAAGGCGATCGCAAAAATGACAAAATCGCACGAATTCACATTGAATTGCGTCCGCATCCAACGTATTCGCAGTATTTGGCCCCCAGCGATTATTACTTGTTTGTAGATCTCAAAAAAATCTCCAGGGAAAGAGATTTGCCAGAGTTTATTTTGAAGATAAAGATAAACCGTTATACAAAAAAGGTATCGAAATGTTAGAGAGGCGTTGGACTGATTGTATCGCTCTAGAAGAAAATTATGTTTTTGAATAAAATATATTTTTCTCCCAAAAATTGTGTTTTCTTTGTTAGACCGGGAACATTTCAGACCTTTGTGAAGATAGCCCAAATTTCTATCCCCGAAAATCGAAAAAGTTGCTTATGGCAACACTGTACAAGTTTATGTATACTATTGCGACATTTAATTAGCAATTGTAACAAAAGATCTAAATTATGAAATAAGTATTTCCGAATAATAGCTAAAAAATTAATAAAAAATATTATGAATATATTAAAAACAATAAAAAGTTGTGATATAACGTGTAAATAAACAAAAAAACTAAACTGACAGAGAAAATCTTCAAATCAAGATACAAATTTTACTAGCCTCTATATATAGCATAAATAACAGCCCCGAAAATACCATGTCACTTAAAAAAAAGTTATTTTAAGGAGTTAAGTAGAAGTATAGTTCCTCGAAAGCAAAAACAACTCGTTGGCCAGACTATCGGCTTATATCTGACGATGGAGGAAGATTTAAAGTAATTTCAGTGAATTTTTTAGAATTTTTCTATGGAGTAGAGTTGAGTTATAGTCCCTAAAACTCGACAAATATTCGTTTTATTCGTTCCTATCTCAACTCTACCCCATAGAATTGTTCTAAAAAATTCACTGCAATTACTTTAAATCTTCCTCCATCGTCAAATATAAGCCGATAGTCCGGCCAAAGAATATTTGCCGAGTTTTAAGGACTATAACTCAACTCTACCCCTTAGAACAATTCTAAAAAAAAAAAACTCGTGAGTTGGCAAATAATTGATATTATTTATTTGTCCCAACCCCAAAAATGTTTCTATCTTCATATTGTCATGAAAATGTATAATTTTTACTCGCAGCCCCGCAAATTTTTTGTGTCGTGATAGATTTAGTTGCCATGACAGTAAATATTTTCGGGGCTGAGAGTAAAAATGTCATAATATTAATAATTAGTTTTGCCACTTCATTTTTCTGGGATGAAAATTGGGCTATTTCCACATACCTTAAATTGGGCTTACTTCACAAAAATGTTTTTATAAGTATTATTTATACTGTCAGCCCCGAAAATTTTAACTGTCATGACAGTTTTTAACTATCGTGATAGCAAGTATTTTCGGGGCTGAGAGTAAAATTGTGGAGATTTTTTGGGCTGAGAGTAAAAAATGTCATGATAGCAATAACTAGTGTTGCCATCGCATTTTTCGGGGATAGAATTTGGGCTATCTTCACATACATACTTTTCAGGCGATGTGTTTAAAATCGAAATACATACGAGTACAATGATATATTGTTGATTTCTCTGATTTTCTAGTAGTTTGGGTTGATCAAATATTAATAACTTGTTTAATTTATTTTGCCCTGCCATTTAGTATTGCTTGATTGCTATACCTTATGTATTATGTGGCATCCGAGTCATCTCGGTGCCTATGTTTGGAAGCTGCCTTTTACAGTTTACAGATTTCTCTTTTTTGTTCCATTTGTTTTCTGTTTTCTTGATGTCATTAAAATTTGTATTAACCATAGTAATGCTGGCTTGATGTAATGATGAAGCTGTTTACGTATTTTCTCTCTGTACTACTCGCCACTCGTTAAGGATCTCTAAAACTAACCTCATCGCTTTATCTACATTGCGGGCTTGATATCCGACAAACGAGGAATCTTACGTGAAAGTGGTTCTACAGTGGAAGACAAATTTCGCAATATTTTCATTAACATTAATTTCATTTTACAAAACGCTAATGCAACATTTCTTCATTTAAATTTAATCTCATATGTATACTAACATTTAAAACCCCCATTAATTATGTAGGTCTTTTCCTTTGAAAATAGATTTTGCTATTCGATTCCATAACCGCAACTTATAAATTTCTTAGGATTAGTGTTTTTAAACTACATATCTGTATGATAATACGCGTGTACAGCAAAAAACAAAGTAAATATAAAACTACATTTTTTTTGTTTTTATTATGAAAGAGTCTTGTATTTTTCTTGGACGCTACCGACTAATACATAGTAAAGTCAGCATTACTACTAATATTTGCCTGACATCTTTTGTTCATACTATCAACCAAATTTTCTGCATATTGTGGTGATAAATTTGTCCATACCTTCCGGAACACTCGCGCTAGACGACTCAAATTTTTTATGTGGTACATTTTCAGCTTCATGAGTGCCCATAAATCTTTATCGGATTGGCATCAGGTGATTGAGATGACCAATCCAATGTTGTGCTCTTTTTGAGTTTAAATTCCGAACCGAGTATGCTACGGTGTTTTGGATCGTTGCCTTTTTGCAATATCCAATTAGAGTTCCCCACTCCAAATCATTGACGGACATATAGTAACAAACCTAGCGAATAAATTTTATTCATGAAAAGTGCGTTTAGGTTCCGTGTGGAAACGATTAAGTTACCAAAACCTTGCTTGGTGGAGCATCCCCATAAATGGAGCTTGGGGAGGGTGCTTCACAGTTCAGATAATCCTTTTTTTGCTTAGTTTACCAAACACGCCTTTTAACAATAAAACTCCAAAAGGATGACTCATCGATAAACACAATATTTGTTCAATCTTTATTTTTATGCTCATTCGCCCACTGTAGTCACGTTTCAATGTGTTTTATTTCGATGCGTAGCCATGTTCCATAAGTCTATTTCTTATGGTTGTTTTTGGTATAACGATATTCTTTTTCGACAATTTTTCTACAGGTGCATCCAGCGTAAGCGAAGAATTTTCATCAAATAACTGTATGTTGGCGTTAACCTCCTTTTTTGTAGTGGTTCGGCGTCAATCTGGCAAATCGTCAACATTTTTATACATTGAATAATGTGTAATCCTCTTCTGTATACAAATGTTTTCGAATTTTTGATATGTATGTTTTGCTGCACTCGCAACCGACATTGTTACTCCTTTCGGATGTATGCTTAAAAACACCGCTTCAAATCGTTTTTATAAATCGCACAAACTTCTTTCATATGTGTTACCCGCCAAACAGTTGCAGTTAAACTAATTTTTGTTTTAGAAGGTCAAAGAAGAATCAATAGAAAACCGATTTAAACCATATTTGTTCCTATATAGTTTTAAGTACAGTTCAGCCGTACACGCTCTTGCTGCACTTACTGAATGTATTAAATATTATGTACATCTTTTTAAATCGAACTTTATTTATTGATTTGTGTGTCTAGTTTATTTGTCACCTTAGTCAATTCCATTAAAACAGTGATTTCTATTAAACCAGAATTAGCACAAGAACCGAACAACATCCCGCTTTCTGGACATCGAGCAGAAATTAAAATAATTTGAAATAGCTTTTGGTGAAGCACGAATATTCCTTTAGCTTTGACCCTTCATCCTTCTGAGCATAAAATGTTTGAGCTAATAAGCAATATCATTTAAACGTCCACCATTTGTTACTTGACTGTTTGTCCTTTATAACGCTTCAAAACACAGACATTTTTTGCATTTTATTGGCACCATCGTGGTAAATCTTTAAAACATATTTCACGAGCTCGCTCCTTAAAACACAATTGTACGAATTTCAAACTGTAAATTGTGCATCTGTTTACACATACCGTAGATGATTCCGTTGATTTCATGAATTCATGTTTGTGAAGAAAATTTATTCTTGTATTTTGCGTAAGCTTAAATCGTGGAGATTCTCGGAAAACTCTAAACACGATCCAATTCTATTGACTGTGTTTCAACCTGAACATTTTCAAGAAGTTGACATTTTCCCTGTGTTTCCTTCAATGTTGAACGACAAAAAAAGAAACGAGTTGCTATCTGGCCTGGGCCCTCTAATAAAATTGGCCCAAATATTCACTCATTGCCCTAGTGCCTAGATTTGAATAAAAAAATTAATTTTTAAACGTTTTATGATAGATACGTACCTACAATCTATTTGTTTGCCGTTTAACAATCTGACCGATTTCACGATTAATTTAAATGTTTTTAAACAAAATTAAAACAACGTGAAAATTAAATTTGTTCCCGGTGAAAATGTTTTTTTAACCCGAGTAACGATAAAAATATATTCACTGACGTGTTTTTTTTCTAAAAATTTAAAAAAAAACATAAAAATGTATAAAATATAAAACTGGAGCCGCCTCGTATACTATTCTTGCTCTATAGTACTGCTGCTCCGATATAATATTATATATGGATATTACACACTCAATCCATCAATTGAAAATTTTTGCTTCAATGCAGATCCGACAAAAAAAATATCTGCTATTTGCAAATAGTTGTTGTTTACTAGAATTTTATTTGTAAAAAAAAAATGACAAAAACAAAATTTGCTACATTACTAGATCGAGTGTACTGAAGAATCGACTCAAAAGTAATCGTATTTTACTTCAATACCATCGGATGGTACAAAAATACGATACTTGATACTTTTTGACTGTATTCCCGTTCCAAATACACATAAAGTTTCATATTTATCAAACACAGACGAGATACGAAAGATTTTATGATACTTTTTGGGTCGACCGTACCAAAAAGTATTCGATTTTTGTGCCATTGTTCAGGATAGACGTTAAATCGCACACTTTATTGTGGAAATGTAACAAGAAAGTATAAAATTTTTTCCAATTTAACACAATTGTAGCGGTATTATGATATTTCATGCGTCGATTCCGGCTAAGAAAGTATTGGAAATTTTATGAAAATAATTTTATAGTGATAAATTTCATACTTTATGGGGTGAGATGAAATTTTTTTTTTATTTTTTTTGTATAGCTAAAAATTTTCTAAAGCAACTTGTCATGTGAGAAAGTAGTAGTGGTGGGTACGTAAAATGTTTGTTGTTGCTTTTGTTGTATTTTTCGAAAATGTGTGTACATGTATATAGCATTGTAAATTGTGTGTATATGTATATGAGAAATGAAAATACTGTATCGTGATTACAGTGGATATACTGCATGCCAAATGGTTGAATTGGGAACTTTTGATGGACCTAATGGTCCATTGATTAAATCACAATAATCGTATTTGAATGTAAAATTTTACCTTATATTTAAACGCAGAAAGGCCGAGAATGCTGCGTGTCTCTACAAAGGAACTAAATTAAAGTAAGATTTTCCGTTTGCAGATTTCGTTATAGAAGGCTTTTGTATTTTCGAGAACTTAATAAAGTTACTACATACACACTTTGATTATTGATTTGATATTGTCTTGGCTAACTCAGTAAATACAAACTGCCTTTCCTGTTTGTTAAGAAAATTTTGAGTTAGAAATTAAAGTTTAATATTATTTAAATTTATCATAAAACAAACGTCTAAACTGTTAGTTGTAAATAAAGTTACCTATATTATTTTCCCAATTGGAAAAGTTTTTTAAGAACAGCAGCTGTTAGAAAAACTAAATGTGCGCGAAAAGACGAAAGATTACATATCAAAAGCCTAATATTGCCAAGGAGAGGTCAGTAAATAAATACATATTTTAGAAGATGATAAAATTTCCCTAACAACTATTACGTACTTGCTTTTATCAGTATCATGCTTCCATATATCGGAACCACAAAACTAATGCCTAGTTTTATTTTTAGTTGTAGGCGTTCCATCTTTAAGTCCTTTTAATTAAATTAACCATCTCATTATAACCTCCAACGTTTTACTGTACCTACAATGTGTGTATTCGCATTGTTTGTGTGAGTCAGTATTGTTTTTTCTGTTTTGTTTGGAGTTACAGTTGTGTTGTACTTCTAAAGAGAGCGTAGAGGAAACATAGCATGCATGTTTGGTAAGAATTTTTTCGTAAAAATTTTTTGTTTTTAAATTTGTTCATGTATTATAAATATATAGGTATATAACATATATCACATACATATATAATATTATGTAAATAGGGTGATTCATATGTAGGAATGCGTATTGTTTGATATATGTATATGTCGTTATTTTTAATATGATAAGAACCCCTGGAGAACCCTTTTGTTTTTTTTCCTTTTTTATTCGTTCGCTGCTGTTGCTTTCATTGTAAACTGTGTATTATTGATAAGTGATATTGATAAGGGGTGATTTTTTTAATACACATTTTTTGTTATGTTTAGTTACGAAGGGGAAATCACTTGTTCCTTCCATTTTATAGGAATCACCTAGTTTTTATTAAGGTGGGTATATTTAGCTTACTTAGAGCTTTCTGTGGTCCGAACGATTTTGAAATTTCTAAATTTACTGCGCTTAGGAGGCACAATTTTATTCATATAGATACCTACATGAAAAAGGTTTCATGTTTTTTCTATTAGATTTAAAACACCCTGTTGAATATCAGCTCACATATTATATTCACTGGATTGCATGATCTTTTCGCTCTGTCTATATAGGTTTTTCGAATAAGAAAACGTAAAAATCAAATCTTAAAATTTTCGGTCTTCTTTTTTCTGTCTATTCTTTTATGTAGACCGCACCGATGTAATCGTTGCGTTCCAAATATAAAATATAATGGCAGTTTCATTCCTTTGAAAAAAATATTCAAGATTTTTTAAGTTTCGGGAGTTGAAAGTACCTTTTATACTATCTACCTAGTATTCTGATATTTCTTGACAATTGGCTTTAATTCAAACTGATTAACTCAAACCGATTAAATACACAATTATATCGAAATTTAGAAGGCGTGAATGAACCGCAGATATCAACATGATACGATCTAAAACCACTTTCAAATTTTAGTGATTGAGATAGATAAGGGGTGATAAGGGTGATAAGGGGTGATTTTTTTAATACACATTTTTTGTTATGTTTAGTTACGAAGGGGAAATCACTTGTTCCTTCCATTTTATAGGAATCACCTAGTTTTTATTAAGGTGGGTATATTTAGCTTACTTAGAGCTTTCTGTGGTCCGAACGATTTTGAAATTTCTAAATTTACTGCGCTTAGGAGGCACAATTTTATTCATATAGATACCTACATGAAAAAGGTTTCATGTTTTTTCTATTAGATTTAAAACACCCTGTTGAATATCAGCTCACATATTATATTCACTGGATTGCATGATCTTTTCGCTCTGTCTATATAGGTTTTTCGAATAAGAAAACGTAAAAATCAAATCTTAAAATTTTCGGTCTTCTTTTTTCTGTCTATTCTTTTATGTAGACCGCACCGATGTAATCGTTGCGTTCCAAATATAAAATATAATGGCAGTTTCATTCCTTTGAAAAAAATATTCAAGATTTTTTAAGTTTCGGGAGTTGAAAGTACCTTTTATACTATCTACCTAGTATTCTGATATTTCTTGACAATTGGCTTTAATTCAAACTGATTAACTCAAACCGATTAAATACACAATTATATCGAAATTTAGAAGGCGTGAATGAACCGCAGATATCAACATGATACGATCTAAAACCACTTTCAAATTTTAGTCGTATACTAAAGTAAAAAGCGAGGGATATCTCTATCGGAGACACCCAATAGCTTAATAAACAAATTTGAATAGTTTCACGAATTCCACTCAAACTGAGAACACTAGACAATATGGAACGAGCACACAATGCCACTTAGAAGAAAAAAACACAACAAAAAATTGAGTAATTCTATTTTATCTACGTTAAATTAACGTAAATGTTTGCAATACGAATAAAGTGACGTGAGCCTAATAAATTTTTTAGAAGACCATATGAGCCGTTTATTTTGAAAGTGGCATAGCCACTTTTTTAAATCGAGATATTTAAGGAATTCCGTTTTAGTGATAGTGACGCCAACTTTCGAGAAGATTTACTTGTATTTGTTATCTCAGGATACTTATATTATTGATTGGATTTTTTTTTTAAATGAAGAGATACTGTTAAATTGTAACTAATGCTATCATTAACTTGATTTTTGAAAGAGTGACTTATGCCACTTTCAAAATACACGGCCCATATAATAATGATAAATAGACAACTTTCAGATAAGGACTCTAAAATAGTGTTGATACTAAATTTCTTAAAACGAATGAATGAAAAATTTGCACTAAAACGAAAAGCATGGTGTAGGGTTCTCTAATACTTTGTATCTGTTAGAATACAATATAAAATGAACACATTCAAAGTAGATATGATCATTTTTTTTTTTCGAAGAAACACGCGTCAGTGCAAAAGCTAATACCTATAAGGAGTTGGAATTGTTTAAAATTCGGTCATATGAGCAAATAAAAATAAACTTCATAAAGTTAAATCATGAAACATTTCAAACTACCTTCCTTAAAGTAACCACACATTTTAGATTATACTAAAGGGAACAAAGTGATCTAAATACATAAACAGTCAGTAATTCCAATAATAATACAATAAAGTTAATCTATAATAGGAGAATCGAGAGACGAAGAATATAGCAATTCTTTACCATCTTCCTCTTAATCTCTTCTCGATAGACCAATTTATTTCCAGAAATTTAACCAGGATCTCGAAACGCCTCTACCAAAGAACGACAAGAACACCGTAAATTTTGCCGTAGCCTACTTCGTCGGTGACGCAGATAACCCCTGTAGTTATACAGAGCTTTGTCAATTTATTGTAAAACACTCCATAAAAATGTGTCATCGGATGAAATTCTCTCTACATGATCTGGGGAAGCATCGACACCTACTTAAGGGGTGACCAACTTTTCACTATTGTTTATCAAATAACCTAATAACATTAAACAGGGAGCGACACATAATATTGTAGTATAAATCGGGCGGTACTGGTATGGAGGACGTGAGTATGACTAGCATCATCCTTGAGTAATAGTACGTATAGAAGAAAACGCCTTTCTCTGACCCCTTGTTTTATAAATTTAATATCGAAATACCCAAAATCAGAAACCTTGTTTAGAACACCAAAACATGCGCCATTTCGCAAGTTCATACCGATAGACTCCAATATAATTTAACCTTATTCAAATAGACATTAATGCAATTATTGCTGATCTTGCCTGAATGGCAAATCACCTTACCGAGATAATAATAGAAGCCTACTCAACAAGTTCCCACGATCCGCATCAGGAGCGCTAGAGATGTTCCCAACTGGACCTTCTCTCAGTAGATATAACACAATGCTATAAGGAGTAACAAAATAACAGCTGCAGAGACTTGTTAAAAAATCGACAAGCTCCCATCGCTTGTCGACTACATAAGGCTTTCCCTTGGAACGTATCAGTCCACAGGGATCAGTCAAAAAGCTAAATGGAGAACTGATTATTTCAAAGGAGGAGTCTTAGCACATTAGTGAAAGGATACTTCCTCGACTGTTCAATCTAGCGTAATCAGGAATTCAAAGAGGAGTTTAACATGCACCCAATTTTTAATCATCAGAAACTTACTAGAGGAATCCGCTACACGCTGTAAATTTGTTCTGGCTACAAATCCGCTAGTGGAGATGGGGTGCACCCCATATTTATTCAATAAAGTGAAAAGGCCTGCTACAGCTTAGAATACAATTTAAAATACTGAAGACATATACGAATAATTTTTATACCGAAATTGTAGAAAACACCCTAGAGAACTTCAGGTCTTACAGACTTATTAGGTTCACGCCCTTCATTCTCAAAACTAAAGAGAAAACACTGGGTCACTATATTAGATTCAATACGCTCCAACGATACGCCTTAAACCCTCCGCCGCCAATTTCAAAGTAATTTAAGCACAAGCTAGAGCAACACCATCGATCAAGGTTGCATTTAAAACTGGTTTTATTTCCATGCAAATCAAACAATATTATTCGTTCAAACTCCGCAGCAAAAACATCGCGAATGGCGATTGGTGAGCGAATCGTAAAAACTGAATTATATCAAACTAATACCTATGCACCCTCGATCGAAATTGATGATTTTTTTTATATTGAGTTTGGACTCGACGTGATAATGGTTCTTGAGTAGTGTGTCATTAAATACAGGATAATTTCATTCCGCAGAAAAAGGCCCTTATAATTAATACTTATGATATCAACGACATCGACTTGTAGAGGGTGTATGAAACAACAGAATTAGGCGCCAGATCCATTGCAAATAAGCCGTTCAACAGGCACGTTGAGAATGCGATTATTTATAAGCCAATTCAATATTTGGCTTTGCCAAACGATGGACGAGTGACCTTTCTGATTTATCTACATTAGGGACAAGTATCATTTTCCGTCCTCGAAAATCAAATCGACTTTGTTGGTTTGAGTAGTCTTAGTGTAGATAAATTCTGTATATCAGAGAGTTTTTTAGAAAATTCTACTATGTGGTAATGTTAGCTGTAGATTGACCCAATCAAATGAGTGAAGAGCTATTTCCAAAAGGAAAGGACAAGTAACCTTTTTCGTCCTCGTAAATTTCATCGATTTTACTGATTGAGTAGTTTTAGTTTAGATAAATTCTAGACATCGTAGGATTTATCGGAAAATTCCATTATGTCGCAATAGGTTATTGACGCAAGCAAATGAGTCAAAAGTGGTTTTCACAAGAAGGGGACAGATATCCCATTTTGTTCTCGCAAATAGTTCGGTTTGAATACTTTTACTTTAGACAAATTCCGGATATCGTAGAGTTTTTCGAAAAATTTCACCATGTGAAAATGTTAGCCTTCAGTTGACACACGCAAATGAGTCAAAAGCCATTTTCATTAGGAGGTAATATGTATCTTTTTCCAAAATGTATCTAAACTAAAACTTCTCAATCCAATAAAATCAATTAGATTTACGAGAACGAAAAGGAATACCTCTTGACCTTTTGATTCATTTGTTTGTGTCAATCCAAGGCCAACATTCCCGCATAGTAGAATTTTCCGAAAAAACTATACGATATCCAGAATATATCTACACTAAAACTACTCAAACCAATCAAATCGATTTCATTTGCGAGGACGAAAAAGGATATTTCGACCCTTCTTTGGCAGTTAATTCAATTGCTTGTGTCAACCTAAATCTATTAATTCCACACACTAAATGGATATTCCCAAGGATTTGGAAATTGTACTTGATTTCCGGAATTTATTTAAACTTAAACGACTCATACCGATCTAATTGACTTAATTTACCGAACAAAATTTAGAGTTATCTCTATCCATAAAGGAAATATTCTTAGCTCACTTGATTGTCTTATCGTAATGTAATAACAATTTCCACATGGGGCTTAGTACACAAATTTTCTTTACCCGGCATTTAGAGATATTGAAACACCTAGTATTATCTTCTGTAAAACTACTTAAAAATGAAAATTATTATGAAGAATTTAAAATATATTTTTTATGAGTTTTGACTCAAAATTCTTATAAGAATTTTATTAACAGCATATTTACTAATACTTGTTTATTTTTCTAAATTTTGGACATATTTCACTGCCATTAATTTAAAGTAAAACCTCTCAGAGTAATCAGGTTTTGAATTTTAGAAGGAAGCCAAGGGGCTGACTCTCCTTGATTTTCATAGAGCGCAAAGGTATATATTTTTCAAATAAATATACCACCATCAAACTAAATAAATTTAGTTGATGATTGACATCACGCATGCAACAAATAGTATTCCATATTCCTAAGCCAATACATACATTTGCTATTTTTTCAATTTCTACATTCTTGTAGTCCCTAAAACAAATAACTTGATCGCTTAATTTTACAAAATCAATATCGTAAGCCCAAACATCAAATTCCCAGTTGGCTAGATCCATTTTAGGCTTATTTGTAATAAATCTATTAATAAAGGTGCCCAAATGATTAGGCTCCTCGTTAAATACATTAAGAGAATAAGGCTCAAGTAAGTTTTCTTGTGTTACAAAATAATATTTGATTTAATTCTATAATGTTAAATGACAAATAACTCCAGGGTGGGCCATAAGTCACTGAACATTGCATTTTTGATATAATTTTTATTTTTTATTGAAAATGAATAATTTTGATTACAAAAGATAGTTTTAATCATGAAGAGTTTAAAAAAAATTAAATTTTAAAAATAATATCTGTTAGATGCCTGCCATTAGCCTCTTCACAAGCTGCTGCTTTTTGCTGTACCTAGTCCATAACTGAAGCCAAAACTGGTTGATAAATCGCAATAATTTCATTTATTATGTTGTCTTGTAGTTGTTGCAGTCCTTGCGGTTTATTTGCGTAGGCACGATTTTTCAAAAATCCCTACAAAAAAAAGTCGGTTGATCGTGATGACCAATTGACATCTCCAAATCGTGAAATGATACTTATTGAAACCACATTTCTTGAGTATTATCAAGTTCAGGAAACAAGAAATTTTCTAACATAGCCCTGTAACGCTCACCATTTACAGTCAATGCATTGCCATCTTCGTCTTGGAAGAATTACGGGCCATAGATCTTGTCTGTTGATATTCCGCACCAAACTGTGACTCTAAGTGAATGCAACGGACGCTGTTGAATCACTCTTGAATTTTCATTGTCCTAGATTCTAAAATGTTGCTTATTAACATAACCATTTAAATGGAAATGCGCTTCATCGGTCATTATAATTTTTTTCATAACATCAGGATCATCCGTTAATAATTCGGTCAATTTTCTTGACCGTCACTTTTCTTTGCCGTCTTGCGGCAAAATTTCATGTACCATTTGTATCTTGTACGGAAACAGCAATAAATTTTTTTTCACTATTCTACGCAGTGAAGTTCTGGACATTTGAAGCTGAGTGGCACGTTTACGAATCGATGTTTCAGGGTTCTCATTTAAGCTCTCAACTCGTTCGAAATTATCGTGGCTTCGTGCTTCAAGCGGTCTTCCAAGAAGACTCCAAGATAAGTCACTAACAGACCCCGATGACTGAAAACGAGTGACTGGAGATTGCGTACTTGATTTCGTGATGGTGCATTTCTGGTGTTAAAAAAATTTCAAAATTTTTTTTGGGTTTGAATTATTGAATTTTGACTAGCAAAATAAAACTTAACAATTTTTGCTCGTTCCTCAATCGTATGCATGGCTACTGATTTTCCCAAATAATACTTCTAATACTGAAAAATAAAAAGAGAAAAAATACAAAATAAAAAAATTATATCAAAAATACAATGTGCAGTATAGCCCACCCTGTACATATAACTTAACGTCATTTGGTTTCGTTTAAAGAAGTTCGCAAGAAGTTCATAAAAATTTGTAGTTACTTGTAGATATTGAAGGTGAATATATTTTAGTACTACGTGGTAGTACTAAAATAAATACAATTCAATGACAATTTTATCAGGTGCGTATTTATGACTTCTTGTGATGCAGCAATTAATTTTGATTTAGCTTTCTTTCTCTGGTTCTTATCAGGATCTGGAGTCACATAGTTTCTGTATCATCCGTTAATTGGTTTCCTGTACTGAATATTGTGTTGGGTGACTCGTCCACTGGATTTTAATTATAGTTTCAACATTATTTACTTTAAAGTGTACAGCTGTATCAGTGACGTTTTCAGTTGTAAGGTTATTCCCTATTACGGGTGTACAATTTGTCTATGCTGTTTACTGAAACTAGTTCACTGGTTTTTGTGAATGTTTTGTATATTTTTATAGAAAGGTGTAGTTGTTTAGCGCGATTAAATATCAGTTGATTACGTTTTGTAATTCCATCGTTACAGTAAATTCTGGTATTCAATTTAAGCCCAATGCCTTTTAACGTGAAATTTTTGTATTTTTTGAAAATTCATGTTTTACATATCTGTGTTTAACGTGCTCAAATAGCATTTTTTTATATTGGAATCGACGACTTGCTGTTGCAGTTTTAGGTTTGTTGTCACATGACATTCGCTAACGCTCTCGAAATTGATCAAATTGAAGTACAAAGTTCGGGAGTTCCACTTATCACAATAATCGTAGAAATCCGTTCTCGCTCCATAAAATCTACACGAATATCTAGATGATCAATTAAAACAGCCATGCCTTTCAAGCAATCAATCAGATATTTAATATCAGAATTAAACTGCGTTTATACTTTATCGATTGCAGCCAAAATGTCTTTTTTAGATTCGGAATGTTTGTTTTTTTTAGTTGAATCTAACTTTTGGTTCACTGAATCCATCACATCATTGTAACTTTCAACATTTGCAGCAGCCATTTTAAACACACGATTACCGTTAGCAAAAATTACTGCACTATAGAATCACGATTTTTTGATGAGCTTCAAGTTAATTACGATAATATTTAAAAATATTTTATTATTTAATTTAAGTTGAAGTTTAGGCGGAATTACTAGAAACATTAAAATAAAAAATTGCAATAAAAACTTCAGCAGACTTTTATATTTTTAAGCTGAAAACAGATGTGCAGATTTTCACATGCAGTGCCGCAAACAGATCCGCACGTAAAACATATGAGCATAATTTTTGACACTTCCGTGCGGCATTTTTTTTTTTAAAGTTCAAGCTAGCTATCAATCGGAGTGTTGTGATTTTTTCTGAAATAAATATCAACATAAAAAAATAATTTTTTAGGAGAAACTGGAGAGAGCAAAGGCTGCTAGATTTATTTTGGGTTTAAAGTCTATATCTAGATATCTATCAAGAAATATTATTTATATAGTTTTGTTTTTTGATCACCCAGTAAACTGAAAGGCCTGCAATAATCTTATTTGGAATTTTATGGATATTTGGATAAAATTTGCACTGGATTCCTACTCTGACTTTATTAAAACAAAAATGAAAATTTTGAAATATGATCATTTCAATAAACTAATTTTAGTTTGTTTATGCCATTTATCTATTGTTAAAGTTATTAAGGCATATGACGCGCAAACTAAAAGTAAATCTCGGCGTATGTGGATTCGCGCAATGTTTACCGAACACGAGCGTGAAGTACACGGATTGTTTTCTAAATTGTTGATAACAATTAAAGAAAAGGATGAAGAGAAATTTAGCAAAGCTACTCGAATAGGAGTTAAAGAATCCAAGGGTCTCAATAATTTGTAAAGAAGAAATTGGAAGTATGTGAAATTATTTGGAATGAGTTTTATCAAATGTTTATCTTAATTTTATTACTTTTTGACAGCTTCATTTTGAAATCTTAACAGTAATTTTACTAAATCTATTTCTTTAAATGAATAAATAAATTAATAACCTTAAGCTTAGAAAGAAGGAAAAGAAGACTAGAAATAGGGGACTAACTTTATTTGACCAAAACTGCCAAAGATTGGCAGTTGCCCGACAATTACTTGGACATTTAACTAAGTTTAACTAAACCGTTTTTGTGTGGTGTCCAGCAAAACTACCAAATTTATTACAAATTAAAATTACCGTATCTGTTTTTTGGGGCCACAAATAAATTACAAAACCAAGAATTGTTTTGGTAATAGCCGCAAAACCAAAAAATCATGTTTTATTTCTCGCACCACCCAAGCGAAGATATAAGCGATTAAAAATATTTTGTATGCATCACAGTATAGGCTGGCTGGACTGATAAAATTATTTTTTAGTTAAATATTTACATTTCAAAATGGTTTTGTTTAATAAAATTTGAAATAACACAAAAACCAATAACTGAAATATATTTGTATATACATATCCGTCATTATGTAAAAATTTCTGGAAACTGGGGGGACAATTCGATTAATTTAACTCCGTGGTCTTCATCTTCTACTTGAACACGTCCTTATTCTAATTATTAATTTATTTAACAAACAGTTACAAATAGTTAAGAATATTGTTTAAACCTTACGGTCATCTGATCTTTCTAAATTTGGCATATTCCCAAGAATTTTCAGTGCAATTAGCTCTTGGAGAAAACGATATTTTTGGCGTTTCTCGAGATTCTCGGGATCCTAAAAATAGATAATGTAAAAAATGACGTCATGAAAATAATGAAAAATTTACTGTAGAAAAATATCCCAGAAATTAAAAAAATTTCTGAAAATGCCGGAAATCAAAAATTCCCGATTTCAAAATCCCGAATAGTTTGCGTTCAAGATGTATCTTGGACCGAATTGTTCATTTCCTCGATATGTCAGGCATAGAAAAATCACATCAGTGTGTATGTTATGGAACGAGGTTTGTGTGATGGAAATGACCAATTTGAATTGTATACAATGTTCTGGAAAATATGTTTCGAAAAATCATCAATTTTATTAGAACTTTGATGTAACTCGTTGTTTATATGAAACTGGAATTTCGAATGCAGTTCTGAACATAGACAATTTGAATGAAACATAACCATTTTTTGGTTGATGGGATTGGCATCGGCCGAAAATTGGTTAAGTTTCACTGAAATTGGCTTCCATAGAACTAAAACAGAAAATAAGGCACTATCTTGGGCGGCAAGCAGAGTTGCAGGACAGTTTGTTTTAGGAAGCTCAGTAAAAGAGGCTAAAAACCCCAAATCAACCCCATGCAATCTGAATAAACTTCGACCACGCACGGTGTTGATCGAAAGAACTAAGAACACCCAAGGAAACTAAAGCTGTTACGGACTGAGAATGCTACAAGGAAGTCCTCAAGGCAGCCTAACACTCTGTCACATTCCTAGTAACTGGATGAAGTGAATGTATTATTTATACCTAAGGTGGGAAAAAGCTCTCATTGCAGCCCCAAAAACCCTAGACTCATTAGTTTAGCATCTTCAGTACTAAAATTTTTGGAGAGTCAATTAGAAGCCCACATTAGAAGTTCGATTGAGCCAAATAGGCTATCAAAATCACAACATGCATATTGCAAGGGAAAATATGTGCAAACTACCCTCCACTTCCGAATTGCTCGTATCGAGAAATCTCTTGAACGTAAGGAATACTCCATGAAAATTTGTCTAGATATAGAGGGGGCTTTTAACAACGCCAGAGGCGCTCACGCAGACATTTTTCTCTCTGTGCGTGGACGAATCACTCCAGTCACTGGAGGCCATACTAATTCTGGATGATGTTCCGAGCAAGCGGCCAGCAAGCCATTCTGTGTGAATTTCGTCGGTCATACTCTAGGAGCAATCTTGAAATTGCGGCATGGAAGACAAACATGTTTGACGAGGAATTTACAGGTTCATGCTCCAAAATACCATCCTGATTGGCACCGCTAACAAAGCAGCCCATCTGAAAGCCAGCGTCCCCAAAACAAATCATTTTACAATACCTAAGCTAATTTAAACGCGTGCAGGCCAATTGGTGAAATAAGGAAATCGCATCGTTGCGGTGGAGGTGCAATCGAGCTAGATGCTTCTCCCAACGTGGAAGAAATAGCAACTCCTCTACTATCCTACAACAAACATAACTAACAACGCCAATATGTCCTATCCTGGTGGGTAATGTACTTCGTAGCCTCGCTAACGTTTTTTAGACAAATTGATAATTTCCAAGCTCCAGGACTGCACTATCTAACATCACAATAAGAGAAAGCCCAAGAGTATTTTGAGGTGTACAAGTCTTGTATAAATAAGTATATTTTTAGATATTAGGAAAATGTAGAGACTGATATTCCTTCCCAAGGGCAAGACACAATCCGCAGACACGTCATCATTTTGTATGATTTGACTATTGGTTGGAGCCAGAAAATTTCTCAAATGGCAATTCTGCGACCAGCTAGGTGGAGGTCTCGCACATCGCCAATGTGGTTTTCTGAAATTGTATTCAACGCTTAATGCTATTCAGCTCATTACCAATCTGGCTGAAAACGCCATCAGCGGCAAGAGATGGAAAGGAGCCCGTAAAATATTCCGCGACATTATTACGTTAGATATTGAAATGCATTTAACACAGCAAAATGGGAACAGATTATGAACGCCTTTAATACCAGGAACCAGGTAGCGCTTTTGCTTACATTAAAAGGTTAATTGTTGACTACATTAATAACCGTATTTTGCAGTAGTGCAGCGAAAAAGGTTGAAAGGAGAACAGACTTACTTCTGGAGTCCATCATGGCTCTGTACTCCAGAGATCCAGCTATTATCACGGGATCTCTCAATTTATGAGAAAACCTTAAGTATGAAGTTTCACCCCGATCAGTCAATCCGTCTGGGCTGTAGAGAGGACATAGATATTTAGTGTTACTCTTTAAAGGTTTGTTCAAAAGTTCAGCTATTAAAAAAATAAGATAGGTACTCGTATAATTGAATTATTCATTCCCAACCAGAAAAAGGACTCTTACTCTTAAAATTCTTCCATTCAATTCTAGCTATTTCTGGGAACTACGTATTATGAGAATTACGATGACGCAGTGTTATACAGTTTTCAGTTTAAAAGTTAACGACGAATGTTACAAACATGTGTAAAAGCTTAGCACAAAAAAAGTTTCATTTCATTACAAAACAACATCGAAAACAATTTTTTTAATAATAAATTTTCAAACCACAGTAAAGCCATTATTAAAGTTTACAAAAATAATAAGAAAAGAAAAGAAAATTTTAAGCAACACAATACAGTACGAACGCAGACAAAAATATAAGTATTGAGTGTTAATTAAAAATATTGTACATGGCGAATATGGGTGCACACAAAACAGTCGAGAATCTCTCTATGAGAGCCCTGCTTATTCGCACATTAATGCTGTAAAACTCATCCGACTTTTGACTGTTCCTATAATATGTAAAATCTATTGATAGTGTGTGATATGAAACTTAATTGGTGGTAGTGTAAAACAAAAATGTTTTTATACTTTGATAAGGCTTATTATGTATATAGATTTATACTATCAATACACCAAAGAGTAGTAATTAATAAAACTGAAGCAGTCATCTCCCCGTGAAGAGAGTTTTGCTGGTTTTTAGTACACACTGTACAATATGACTATAAATAATAGTGGCATTGTGTAAGTAAATAAACTAACCCATGCATTTGATATTCACGTGTTATATACTTAGATTGTACTCCCCTTTTTTATTTCGTTTCATGCTGTTGATGTTACGTTACCTTCATTCTGAAGTCTACAATACACAAGCTTTTACAAAATAATAATTCTACCTGCTCGACTTTTTCCAGTACATACATACATACGTATTTGTAAAATAATATAAGGAATGTTCATTGTATGTCTATATGTGTAATTATATACAAAATATTGAGTATAATGAACAAAGATCCAAATTTAATACGAACCTCACAAAATCAAAAAGGATCACATTTTCTTTCCTTTCCTTTTCTTTAACATCATTCAGAAATCTAAAAATGAATTTGTTGTATGGTTACGAATGCAATATGCAACAATGCAATTTTTGTAATACTGATCGTCTATATGTGTTAGGTACCTACCTACCTATAATGCTATATACGGGAAAATGCATTTCCTGTTTGAATCATCGAAACAAAAGTTTATGGTAGTGTTCAGAGAGTCAATGCAATTGATCACCAAAAAATTTATAATAACGTCTCACCTGTCCGACTGTGTCGATGAAATATAAAAAAAATAAAAATTACTAAACTTAAATTTGTGTGATGCTTTCACAAAGTCAATTTGTAAAACAAAAGAAAAACGAAACTGCATAAATTTACTGTAAATTCTGTTTTATTATTTTGCAACAAAACTTTACGTGTATAATAAAAAAAGCAAAACTAAAAAAAACACGCATAATTTCTGATGCAAATTTTTTTGTTTATTTTTTGTTTTTTCGTTTCGTAAAGATGCACATAACGGTTATTTATATACATTTTTATATCATTTATGTATTTTATAATGGTGCATGGGCATAGAAATAACAACGATTCTGGGTTGTTTCACAGTTTAATTTATTTTTAGCGGAGAGAAGAAATTAAGATTGATGTAGAGTAGACTACGCGAAACTGGCTAGTTCTTGGATCTTAATATATTCAACGGTTCAACATATTATAGAATTGATGTTTTTAAAAAATTTTGCTGTTTGCGGTAAGGCATGGCCGAACGGCTCTTTTCACAGTGCTTTAAACCTGCAACAACCAAATTAGCCCGCCTCAATGAAACCTATACCATAATATGTTACACATTTATTACAACAAATTCCGATTTTATTACAGTTTACGTTTTCGAGGACCGAGTGGTCGGTTTAGCTTACAATTAAACCTGCCCCACTAAAATTGTAACTTGTAATTCTTGCACCAGAATTTATTACAAATTACATACATTAAATTGGTTGTTAGTTCAAGACCACCCACCCGTATAACTAGCCTAACGGAAAATTTCATCCCAAAAAATTATTTATTTCAAAAACGTCAATTAGAAATTTATTTATTTATTTTATTTCTACACATTTTACAATTTTGTGACCCGCACAAACCGTTTTTGACGATTTCCCTCATTTACAATGTCGTGTGTGTTCAGTTGAAGTTTGTTTCAAATTTTGGCTTTAAGTGCTTATTTGGTGCATTTCATTTTATCATTTTCTGCTTTTAATCATCCGATACAAGTTTCCCGCATTTTGCCGCATACATAGAATTAAATCTTTCAGAATTATTCTATTCGCCAAATTTTTCAGAATTATTTTTCAGATTTTTGACCAAATGTTATTCTAGAAGTCTTGTAGAGGATAGGTGTGTTATATTAGACTTAATTGGCATCAGAAGAAGTAGGTTTTAAATGGTAATATAAAGGTCGGTTTTACCAACTTTAATAGTTTATTACACCAGGCCGCCACCAGGTATTGGGTCAAATGTTACTTCGCGAGCCTTGTGAAGGGAAACCAATCTTACCCAGGTGGGTAAAAAATTAGTTTTGTATCAGGTTAGACGGAATTGGCTTCAGACGGTAAAAGCATGTAATTTGAAGGTCGGTTTTACCAACTTTAATAGTTTATTACACCAGGCCGCCACCAGGTATTGGGTCAAATGTTACTTCGTGAGCCTTGTGGCGGTAAAATCAACCTTATCCGTAATAAAAAAAATTTGAATCCAGTGCTATATGTGCATTTGGATAACAGCCTTAAGCTTCTTATTAAAGCTGTTAACTAATTGATAAACTACACTATTAAATTTTGTTTTTTATGTGTAAATAATCCTAAAAAAACTAAAAGTTTTAAAAGTAATTAAGACTCGAATTTACCTGGCAAACAATTGAAAATATATATTGGTAACTAAACGCTGTAGAATGTATCTTACATTGGCTGTGGGCAATTCTAAAGTAAATCTAGAGTAAATGCGGTTTTAACAGTGTATGCGATAAATTGAAATACTGTACTAAAAAGTAGGGTAAAGCGAAGACACAAAAGGTAAATAGTAGTGGTTTTTGTTTTTACTAAACAAATCATGAAAATATGGCGGCCATGTTTCTAGACATAATTTTTTTTTATATTCACTACCAGTTCCCATGAAATAAAAATGCGCTTGTAAATTTATGAAGACAGTTTTATTTGTTAAAATTTTTTATTTTTTTCACAATAATTTTATTGTGTATATTACGCAACAAATTTGAGCAAATATAAAATTTCAATTTATTCGTATAAGCAATACGAATAATTGAAATAACAACAATAAAATGTATGACATTAGTTCGGGTACCTACATACCAATTTTTGTATATTCCTAGGAACCATATGTCCCTTTAAGCCGCATATACCTAATTTTATTTACTAGGTAATTGGTACGATTTGAAAAGTAATTTGTACTAAAATTTCAATTTACTGTACTAGTCGATTTACCTGAGAATTGGTCCACAGCCATTAAATCTAAAATAGTTCTAAACCGCGCTTTGCGTTAGGAACTAATTGAATTTAACAATTTTATTTCATTGAGAATTATTTATTAGATACAATTTGAATTTTTTCGTTTATAAACGAACTTCTTTCGTTTAAGAAGAGTTTTTTGAACCATATAAGCACCTTTTACAGTTTGATGGAAAAAATTTGATTTGCGAGCAAACCATTATTTTTAAAATCCCCGCTTTCTAATGACCTATCTTTAGTTTTTTTCAAACCCGTGTATTAATTAACCGCTTGAAAACTTAGTGCGGTTTGCAATTAAACAAGAACTAAATCGAAACCAACTTTTGTGTCGCCATAAACTGGTTTGAAGAACAGTAATTTTTTGGCAATTTTGGTAAAGTAGAGTCTTAAAATTATTCATTACTTATAGCTAGAAAGAAGATCCTTCGGTAATGAAAAGCTCAAAAGGAAAAATGTTGCTACTTAGAAAGGCTCTTACATAATAAATGGTGGAAAATTTTGATTTCCCAAAATAAATATAAAAATTACACTACAAAGAAAATTGAACAATGGTTTTATTAATTCAATCTAATTTGATATATAAATTGTCAAAAGAAAACAGTAATGCTAGAGATTGGATTTGAACCACGTTAGAATTTACTCATTTATTACACTTTTCAATAAGATTAATTAGAGAGCATCTCTAACGAGCCGACAGAGTAACATTTGACCGACCAAACGGCACAGTGGTTAAAGCTTTAGCATTTGGATCGGGTGGTACCGGGTTCGAACCTCGATAGGGACAGGATGCAAAAGGGAATTTTCATCATCAGATTAGGATCTGTGATGTAAAGGAACACTACTATGACCCTCTGTCGGAGTGCAGAACTCATGGGCCGACTCATCTTTCACGTCAGTACTTATAGGCTGGCATGGAACAATGTAATATACACTAATCTATTTCCATAGCAGGTGGAAATAACCTTTTTGTATTTGTTTATTTAACCGAAAAGCGATTTTTTGTGTAGTTAGTTAGTCACCATGGACACACATTAAATTCTGCGTACTGAAATATCTAGAGATAGCCACCCAAAACGATTATTTCTACCTGATATTGACATAAGGTAGTATATACATCTCAGCACATTAGCCGATCTGGCCATATACGCCATTGGGTGGCTATTTCTCTAGGTATTTCAGTACAGAATTTAATGTTGGCCCATGGTAACTACACAAAAATTCGCTTTTCGGTTAATGTAACCAATAAAAAAAAGGTTATTTTCACCTGACATGGGCATAGGTTAGTTTCTACATCTTAGTTAGTGCATTGGCCTATCTGGCCATATATACCGTTTTGTGACTGTATATCTATAGAGATAACGTTTTTTGTGTAGAATTTATGCATAATATAATATTTTAAGATTATTTATATTTTTTTGGTTTTAACATTATTAAAATCCATGTTTTTGTTTTTTTGTGCTTTCCAAAACTTATTATTTTACACATTAATATTTTTTTTGAAAATTGCTTTAATTTTCCTTTCTTAATTTTCGTTCGGGATGAGGCTACATTTTTTCGCTATTTTCACTTTTCCCGTGAAGCCCGGTTCGGGCTAACTTCAGCGTCATAATGAAATCCATACTAAATCAGCACAAACAAAATAAAATTGGTATGCTAATTGTAAAATTAAAAAAATCGTTGTATGGAAATATGTTTAAATACATATCCACGCCCTTATATATAACAGGTTTCAAAGACAAATCCAATGCACCTAAGGTTCAATCACAAGTCGAGCAAGAAAGGATAAACAAATTAAAATAAATAAGAACCGAATAAGAATTTGACTGCCCATAAATCATACTACAACATCGCATTCAGTGCAAGATCTGTATTGTATCTGATTGTAAATATGTATTTAAAAAAGCCGTTAGAGAATAAAACTGTATTCGCGGAAACAAGTTACCTACGAAAATTGATGAATCTCTCTAAAATCGAATTGAAAAGCATCCATTAGCCATTATAACAAGTCTCGAGGATCTTGGTTGGAGTTAGATTGGGTTGAAATTAGGTTTTTGATAATAACAAAATGTCGTTGATCGTTTCCATGGAGTAGAGTTAGAGTTGAAATTTCGATAACCGCTTAATAAATTTAATTTATTTGTGCGTAATAATCTTATATGTATATTTAGAGGCCCTGGAAATTATTTTAAAATATTACATTGTTTTAAATATACATATTTGGAGTTCAAAATTTATAATATATACATTTTTTTTAAATTAAGAATGAAATGTTTCCATTGCCACCATTTTGAACTTCAACTCTAATCAATCCCCTCAATCCTCCCTCGTCGTGTTCAAAAAAACTTAACGAAACCTCAATTTTATTCTGTTCCGATGAACTTTAATTCCAATTCATGCCACTTTTAACTCTGCATGGGAACAAGATACATGTACACACGTTCTAGATACATGTACATCCAATAGTCTGGTGTGTGATCATCCAGTACGGCTGACGGAAGAACAATCACCTTTACGGAATTGAACAATCCTTTCTTAAAAAGAGGTACGGTGACAAGATCGCCTATAAAACCGTCTGCCGCAAGTACTGTCAAATGATCAATTTCAACTTCAATGTTGAATATGAAGTCAGAAGTGGTAGATGACCCGATGAATAAACTCCTCGAACACAGTAGCGACACAAGCCTTAAAACGAGCACTAAACGTAATGTACAAATGACACAAACTGGCATCGATCGCTATATTAGTGTAACAAGGAAAAGGGAAAAACTACTGATAAGTAAGAAATCGAACGTCGAAAAATTCAAAATACCACTAAAAAAACGATTTTAAACGTTCACCGAAAAGGATGCGAATGAGAGCCAAACTATAAACACAAATATTGAAGAACAGGCTAATCGAAAATACAAGCCACCTCCAATCTACTTGCGCGAAACCAATACACACAAGGTGGTGCAAGAACTCAAATCAAGCGTGCTAACAAATGGAAAAACATTTGACTTAAGAAATTTACTTCGAGGCAAAATACACGAAGTAAAAATTCAAACACATCAGGTCAACGACTATAGAGAAGTCATTAATTATTACGATGCTGACAACAGAAACTATACCGATTGAAGTCGTCAAAGGGTCTTTCTGTCGTTATTATGGGGGTCGATGTCCATGTTGAAACAACCGAAAACCAGGATGCGCTTGTTGAAATATAGGACCATGAACCGCTTGAAGTAACCACAACCAGTGCTCAAAGTTGAACTGGACCCATCCGAAAGCATTTTGAAAAAGGGAGAAGCTCATCCAAAATATAAACGCAAATACCTCATACACAGACGCATAACTGTTGAAGAACCAAAGAAAATGACCGGACCTATACAGTGTGTAAACTGGCAAGAATTTAGTCACTCAAGGACATATTGCAAGTTGATATCAGTGTGCGTCGTATGCGGGGAACTACGCCAAATCAAAAGTTGCCCACAACCAAAGAACTCCTCAACAGAAAATAAATGCGGTAATTGTGGTAGAAATCACACTGCCAACTACCGAGGACGCCCAGTCTACAGAAATATTAGTCAATTGTCACGTCCCAGGAGGCAGTATAAAACTACACTAGATGCGCAGAATAATACGTAAAATATGCTATAAGCAATGCTACAAAATCAAACCATTATCATCCAGAAACTAGAATGTCTCTGATAAATTATCTGAAGATATGACACTGGAACGCAAACGGTATAAGCCAATACAAACTAAAATTAGAACATTTCCTAGCAATACACGAAATTGCTCTTATGTTAGTTTCTGAAACCCAAACCGATAAACAAACACAATTTCGAAATAAATAGTTAGGAAGTTTACGACACAAAACATCCCTTGGGCAGGAGGCCGAGGAGGAACTGCTATTATTATAAAAAAGCGGATTTGCCATTATATTCTAAATGAATATAGCACTGAGGAAATTCACGCAACATCTCTATGTGCGAACCTCGATAAAGATAGCTTAATCATCGCTTCAATATGTTGCCCTCCAAATAATAACGTTTCGGCAGATATCAACAAAAACAATTTTGGACCCCTGGGTCAACGTTATATGGTCGCCGGCGACTTTAATGCCAAACATATCTACTGGGGTTCAAGATTGACTACTCAAGTAAACCACTACGATGTCGCGTCGTGTGGTCATCCAACTTATTGGCCTTATTTTGCAGTCACAAGTAAAATAAGCCGAGAAATAGTCCAGGCTAAACCACTTTTAGAATTATCTTCTGATCACTCTCCGGTCTTACTACATTACTGGGCTGACCAAAAGCCATGTTCTACAAACAGCTACCTAACGAACACCTTCACTAACTGGTTGAAATTCAAAATGTACATCAGTTGACATATCGGCCTGACGCCTATACTGCAGGCGGCTAACTATATAAGCATTGCTATGGACAAATTTAATGATTTACTGGTCAACGCAGCTATTTCAGTCTCGCCTAAACCAAACAGCAAACATACAATACACACCATTACGTCCGATGAAATAGAAAAAATGTTAACATAGAAACGTCGCTTAAAAAGCATCTGTCAAATTAATCGATCGCCAGATGCTAAACATAACTTTAATCAGACAAAAAGAAAACTACCAAGCCTAGTACAAAAAAACAAGTGGATTATTTGTAAAACTATCTTAAGAAATTATCTCATTCATTATGGAAGGCCACTAAATACTTAAACGGCTTCAGCAACCAAACCCGTCGTAGAAGTGACGAGGAAAAAGCTAAAGCCTTTGCTGATCGTCTTCAAAGTGTATTCACTCCAAACCCTGGATTATCGGTGGTTCAAACAGAAAATGTAGCAATCAGACCTGTGAGGAAATTTAAGATAAAGAAACCACTAGTAAAGTGTATTATTGCACATCAAATACAATTAAAGAAAGCCCCTGGGTATGATCGAATTACACGTGAAATGCTTAAACAACTGCCTGAGTGTGTCTTTGGCGGACTGGCTCAAATATTCAATTCAATTTACGAATCAGGATTTATCCCTGAGTGTTGGAAATTGTTAATTATAAAAATGACCCCGAAGCCTGGCAAGGATCCTACCAAAGTCTCGTCATATAGATAGACCAATAACCCTACTACCAATCATCTCGAAAGTATTCGAAAAAACTAATATCGTAAATATTAAATCGGAACTACGAAATATCATCCCCATCAATTTGGTTTCAGAGCCAAGCACGGAACCATTGAGCAAATGCACCGAGTACCTAAAGAAATAAAGTCAGCATACGAAATACTCCGCCTTTTCTTGGAGGTTGTCCAAGCATTTGATAAAGTTTGGCACGAGGGTGCGAAGTCTTATGTCAAATCGCAGATATTATGTCAAATACAATACCTCTAAATCAGGCGAGAAAAACATTTTGGCTGGTGTACCACAAGGTAGTGTCCAACGTTATATTTCATTTTCACTTCACATCTACCAACGTCTTCGAAAATTATGGCGTCTACTTTCGCAGATGATACGGTAATCGTATGTACATAGACATAAAAATACACAAACGACGTCCGAAACTCTGCAACAAAATATTTATGACATCGAAGTATGGCTAAAGAGTATGGCTAGGCCGACGGTTAACTTGCCGAAAACATATTGAAATGAAACAAGACCATATCAAATTAACAATTGATAAAATGCACTGGTTGATGGGTAACTATTCAGCTATTGGCCTAGAATACAAACTTCTCCTGTATAACAACACAATGATTAAACCAATTTGGTCGTATGACTCCCCAAAGGAAGAAGTCTGGTTGTTTCGAGGCAATCCAGTTATCGACCCATTTTTTGACGATTTCATATGAAATGAAGTGCTGCTGTGCCAGGGCTGATTGCATCGACCGGAACAAGTGGTATCAGAGAGAGCAATGTCTAATGAATACGGTGGGTGTGGTAGAATTTTCCAGATCTGCCTGTCCAAGTAGTTTTTGACAGGTATAGCAACATGTGGCCTACCGTTGTCATGTTGCAAAATATCTTACCGTGCCTTTTGTCCCATTCCGGTCGTTTTGCAGCTAGAGCTTGCTTTAAAGCCGTCAGTTGTCGTTGATAAACTTGTCCCGTAATAGTTTCACTGTCGCTCAAAAACCCCTTTCTTTGTTGTCGTTGAATCAACAATTCGCACATGGTTTTCCGACGTTCCATGTCCCGTTCTTTAAATTTGTGTAGCACCCAATTTCCTAGCTTCTGAACCAATCCCATTGCATGTATACATTGCGAAACACATTGTTGGGCAATATTCAACTCTTCTGCCAATTGTTTTTCGGTCTGACAAGGGTCCACATCAAGCAATTCTTCCAATTCTGTATCTTCTAATTTTCTTAGTCCGCCTTCACGTTCTTTGTCTCTTACGTCAAAATCACCAACTTTGAATCGTTGAAACCGCTCTTTGCATGTTGTATTCATTGGAGCGTGTTCACCGTAAACTTCCACAAGCAAACGATATGTTTCCGCTGCACTTTTCTTCAACAAAAAATAATGAAGTAAAACTTCCCGCAAATGTTGTTTTTGCACATAATTCGACATTTTCAATTACATGAAAATAATTGTTGTTTACGCTTTGAACAAATGTCACTAGTAGTTATTCTAGCTTGATATCTAACCTCCAAAAAACATATATTGCCCGATTGAATAATATGCAAGCAATGATACTAACGACACCTCTATAAAAAGGTTGAAAATACATTTGTACACCCACGTACCTAATGCTCTCTTACTTAAAAAATCAAGTAATTTGCTTTGAGAACTTTTAATTATCAGATTATTAGCGGAATTTGGTCAAAATCAAGAGCTTACATGTTAGTACGGGAGCTCATAAATCTATACACAATACCAGACACAGATTTAGTAAGAAATTGTAGTTTGAATTTAGAAAATTTTGGGTGGTTTTATGCTAAGAAATTGCAGTTGAAAAATCGAACACTCATGCCTGTGGTGGCTTTGTAAATTGACAGAACATTTTTGAGAAATGGGTTGTTAATTAATACTCGCATTGAAAAATTAAAACAAGTTTGCATTATCTTTCGTACTCGTTCGTAAAACTGCGGAATAGCGATTATTCATAATATGAAAATAATTTCCATGATAATATTTTCCCGATCTGTTTTGCCGATTTCAGAAAAACTGTTACCAAATACTAAGCGCACTTTTCAGAATTTCCAATTTCATATACTGGCTGCGTATCAATATTCGGGTAAAAGTCGATTTTAAGTAAATTTTTCGGTAATTCAATTCATTTTGAAAAACTCTGTGGTAAACTGTTCGAAAATTCTGTACTAAAATCGATTTTTACCGTAGTAAACGATTTACCCGACTATTTGTACGCAGCCACTAAATGACTTTTATCTCTATACATGTAAACAAGGGATGGTGTTTTTCTGTTAGTTTTTACCAGGAAACGCTAGAAGTTCACTTAGCAAATGGTAGCGTTGTTATGCCCTTAGGAATCGGAAATTCGTATAAGATAATAGATAATTCGTTTAACGAATTTTATAGGCACGATCGACCAGTACTAATAAATTCAGATACTGGATTGGCTCAAATTTTTCGCGATTTTTGTAGTGAATGAATTTTATTGTATACACTGATTAAAATAAATTTAAAACGTTTGAAAGGCATGGTATCAAATTCTAAATAATCTATGGAACGAAACAATAGAGTTCCTGAAAAAATTATACTGCAACAATACAAAACTCCAGGTAAAGAATCAATTATCCTAAAATACAAAAATGAATTTGAAATTCAATAAACTAAAACTAAATAAAATGAATCTAAAAACTAAATTCACTCAATCATCAAACTCGTTAATTAGAATATCCTGAAAAATGCAGAGATACAAATCAAAAAACCGTTCAAATTGGAATCGTTTAATAGAAAAGCCGAAATTGTGCCGAGGTCTCAAAAAGCTGTTCAAACTAGAATCCTTTAACAGAAAATTCGTAAGAGTGCCGAAGAAAAATTCACAAAAATTACATTTAATCTTGCCGGCAGAGATAAAGCGATAGTCCGACCAATGAATAGTTCCTGAGATCGGGGAACTATATCTCCACTTGCCCCCTTAGACATTTTTTTAAGGCGACACGTTATTTTTAGGGCTGACAGTTATACAGTTTGTTATAACAGATGCTGGTAACATATCAATCTTGTTTTGATGTATTTCATTGTCAGTATTTTTTTTTTGGAAAGTAAATTTTGCATTTTTTTGTGTGGTTATAGTGTTAGCTTTTATTGAATACATATACATAGCTTTATCACAACTATTTATTTATTGTTTTAATTTAAATTCATAATATTTTTATTTATTAGCTTTTATTCTAAAGTATTTATATGTACTTAACATATAGCTATAGTTGTTAATAAAATGTCGCAATAGTATACATAAACTTATATAGTGTTGCCATAAAGAACTTTTTCTATATTCGGGGACAGAATTTGGGCTATCTCCACAAAGGTCAATAATCTTCCAAATTGAAATCAATACACCTTGGCCATGTTCTGAGATAACAAAACCAACCCCATCTTAGCAAACGATCCGGTACCCAATTATTTGGAGATCTAACTAAGAAAAAGTAGAATATGCTTTGCAAAACTATGTAATATCTCACAAACTGCCGGGGCCACTGTGTAGGAGCAACAGTAAAGCTTGTAACTAAGGCATTATCGGCACGATTTAAATATAAATGTTATTAAAAAACAATTTGCGATTTTACTTGACTACAAAATCACAAGATCGGGTTATACCCAATAAAACAACTATACGACACGGAATAGCAATAGCCTTTATCTAATAATATATACAAAACTTGGAATACGTTATAAGCCATTTTAAATTCTAATAAGAAATATCTACCCTTTAATTTTAAGCAGAGTTACTGAGTGTTTTATAAACGCAGTTTTTTAAAAAATTGTAAAATCGTATACATATCTAATGAGCAATATACGCGGATCGTATCATTTGGAAAGAAACAGAAATTCTCATGATTTACACACAAAAAAGTAAATACGTGAAGGCCAACGTGTAATAGAATCAAACAAACAACCGTATAGTTTTACAAAAAAATAAAAATTTTTCTCGAAAATAGCAACAAAAAAATAAAGTTACATAAAAAAACCAGCGATCGTGAAATTGCAAAATCTCATGAGTCACACTTTAATGCAATTTTTTTGTATGTTATACGTTTTGAATAGTTTTTGATTTAACTTCTGTCGTTTCATCTTTTATCTAAGTGTGTATGGGCTAAATGTGTATAAAAGGCACTAACATTTTTTATTAACAGCCCTAATGCCAAAACACTGTGACGAGATGAAACACGCAAAATAAAACAACCTTCAAGAAGAGAAGCCAAGGCAGAAACGTAGTGACGTGGTTTGTGATCACAACGGAAATACTGGAATTTTATTTCGTTTTACTCTCTATATATACGCCGTTACCAACAGAAGTATCTATACCCTTTAGTTATACATATGTGAATGCACATCGTGTAGTCTGATCCATATGATCGATAAAAAAATAGTAACCAAGATGAAACGTGGGTGGGATAAAATCCCTTGATCATAGCATTTGGTAAACTACTATGCAGGTGGCTGGCTGCTATACACGTTTTCTGTTTTTTAAATATTTTTTTGTCGATTTAATCTTTTCATATTTTTTTATTCTCCTCCTCTTCTAGTTTCATACATGTGTCTGTATGGCTGTTCAATAAAACAACAAGAAAACTAAAATCCTCATCTTTATTCATTTTTTCTACTTCTTTTTTGTTTTTTTAAGATCGGTGTTTTTTAGGCTACTCATACACACATGTACACGAACGTTGTTGCGTTTTTAAGAAACAAAAAATTATCTTGTTGTTGTACGCTGCACATCACAGCAGAACAATGTACGCATATGGAGTTGGAAGAATGCCGTTTTAAAGGAATTTTAAATGTTAAGCGTTTTGTTGATACATATGTTACTATGATATGATGATATGATATGATAGAGGCGTACAGGCCAGCCATAACGGCGATCCTAGGTACGTTACCATAATCCTGAAATATCAACAATCAAATAACAAATTATATCTGAATGCGAATAATATTTCAGCATCATGCGGGCCCAGGCCCTGCCTGCATCCTTAACAGATAAGGTTAGTTAGGAAAGGATGTTAGTCACAGAAACGACTAGGGCGAACCGCAGCAAAGTCATTTTCTAACTACTTAAATATATTAGAATGTTAGTCTCAATTAAATTCACACTCTAGATTAGAGTCTGTTAGTTAATTAATGTAAGTTAGTTGTGTTTGAGGTAAAGGATACTAATATTCATCATATGTATTCGGCATCAGTCCTACTAGACTGGTTAGGTTATTTAATTCACATCTATGGGTCATCTCATCACACACTGCTTGTAACCTTATTTTGCCCTATCTTCCCATCCAACACCATCAAGTCCCTCGGTTGACTTCACGTTCGTAATGACACGTCAGTATTATCATACATATGATGACCTAAATATTCCGTCAATAATGTCAATGTTCACTAAAACATAACCTGAATTCAACCAGAAAGATCGTCGAAAAACAACATTCCATAGCAAAAAGTCTTTGGATCGTTAACATATTTGATTGTATTGAGTTTATGCTCAAAGCGTAAGTAATTAAATAGACCCCCTGATCAAGAATGTTGCAATCACAATCTTCCCTGACCTTCCGGTATGTAAAAAAAAATAAATAAATAATAAATTTAAATAATAATAAAAATAAATTGAATTATATTTGCCGACAACTTTATTGTTTTAAATCAGGACTTTCGACAAAATTTCAATTTATAGAATTGTTTAAAGTAAGTGAAAATTATTAAAATAAGTTATGAAAATGTAATAAAATTTAAATAAAAACCCAAATGGATAACACAATCCAACATATTTTAGCTCAAATGATAAATTTCCCGTGGCAGAAAACTGTTTCCTCCTTTCATTAACATTTTATATATTTATCAATTTATATTATTCCATAAAAAGTCATTTTTGTCACAATACGGTGGCAACCTATTTTGAGTATACAAATTTTCGCTTATTGGGTAAGTTACAATTCGATCTGTTGTAATTTCAAATTTTGGTTTCTCGGGTACCAATATTTTATGTACTTAAGTACATACAAAGGGAATTCCCTTGAAATGTCAGTTAACAACAGTCCATGGGGCATTCACAATCCCTCAGCACTTTATTTTGGCAGCATTGTATCATTTGTTACATTACTCATTTTCAAATTTAACTCTAAAGTTTCGATCATAAAAACTTGATAAAATTGGTTAGGCAGTTCTCGGTGCAGTTTAAATTCAAGCCCTTGGTGCCACACTTTGTCCAATACTTGAGCTACATCCAAGAAAATAATGTAGCATATCTTCTTATTCTCAAGTGCATCTTCAATGACATCGGTTATTCTGTGAACATAATAATAATAATAATGCTTATACAACTGTTTTTATTGGCAACAAGGCTGTTATAGTTGACAATAATTGAAATGCTGGTTCTGAGAAGGATATCTCAACCTCGATGTCAATCAAAAGTTTACATCATCAGGAGGCTGTTCCAACGGGTCTCGGTATCTAAAAGAACGCTAAGCTCTTTCTTCAAGCCATTTTTGATATGCTTTTGACGAATATCGTTTTTAATGGTGATATTTTAAACATAATAACCTCTTGTCGTACTTTAGCGATAAATGGGCCGGTCGAAATCTTCGGTTTCCTCGTAATCTGAATCTTCTTCAACGAAATTGATATCAATGTTACTATTACTAGAGTCAATTGAGTTTTCTTCTTCCACAAAATCATCTCATCAAATCATCTGTGATCAAAGCACAAGCAACCCCGCTTTCTTCATTACAGAAGCACCGTCTGTAGTTATAAAAGTTACGTTTCTGAGCGAAATACCAAATTCGGTCAGTTTAGTATTTAGAATGATAACACATTTTTCAGCTGACATTGGCCGTTCGGATTAAACCGAGATTCCAAAATGAATCGTGAGCATGTACATTTACTCATCGAAAGTGAGGCTAGAAGCTTGATCTGGGTTTATTCTTAAATACATTTCTTTTTTTCAATGTAGTTTGTATGGACTAACCATATTCTAGTACCATTTTTTGTACTGTAATTATAATGTACTGACTTCGGCATGTTTTTATATCCTTTAAAATTATTTTGTTATATTTCTGTATTACTTGAATGTGCGAAACTATTGAAAATGGCTGGCTTCACTTGTAGAAGCCTGTGGAATTGTTTTTATTTTTATTATGTTTAACACACATTTATTGTGTAGCCCGCTTGTGCTTCCTCTAGCACATTTAATAGTCTGACTACATTTTCAGCATGCTGCAGTGTAATTTAAACTAATATTTACCGAAATACCGCTGTTTTAGAGATGATTTACCGGCATTGCGACCACTAGTTGTAAGTCTTTCCATGATGAAATGCTAACTGAGAACAATTAACCTTGGCAGATGCCGCTAATCACGCGCGATATATCAAAAACATATACACGAAAAACCAAAAATCAGAAAAATATCCCTTTACAAGATAGGTCAGGCAAACCAAGCTTCAACGGCACTATAATCGGACATGGTGGGGCGGGTATAATAATTAGGAAAAATATTAAACGTAAACCCGTTCCCTCTTTGCATTTAAAAGTTATAGAAGCTGTAGGTATCAAAGTCTGTAGTGATATTGATGACTATATTTATTGCAGCTTATTTTCCTGGTTCGGAAGACAACAACTTCGAAATTTATAGATTTTATAACAGACATTCAAAAATTAGTAAATACGAGTCAAGGTAAACCAAGAGGTGTACCGCCAAAAGATCCTAAACGATGCTTTGCTACCTTGGACACGTAAACACTTTGGTACGAACCGTTGGACATTCCAACAGGACTCGGCACCATCACACAAAGCTCGAGCGACACAGCAATTTTTACAAAATTGCGTTCCGCGGCTGATTTCGTTGAAAGAATGGCCACCATATTCACCAGACTTGAATCCCATGGATTTCTCCATATGGTCCATTTTGAAGAGTAAGGTGTCCACTAAAAAATACGAAAGTGTTGATGCATTGAAGTCAGCTCTAGTTCGAGAATGGAATAAAATTCCGCAAGCTCACGTTCGGTCAGCATGCAAAGCTTTCTATGGAAGACTGAATCAAATAATCAGAGCCAAAGGAGGTCATATCGAGCAGTAACATGTTTTTCATAAAACGTAATATGTTTTCAACATATTCCACGAAATTTCAATAAAAAATAATCAAAATTTAAAAAATTACAGCGTTTTCATTTGGTAACACTTGGTCTCAGCCACCCTGTATATCCGATCATTATTTCATCGGAGGTGACTTTAATGCCAAAATCAAATATGGAACTACATCAGAGTAAATCGTGCTGGAAATTTTTTACATAAAATGTCGTTAATAAAGGATTTCGATATTTTTGTTCCATTCGAATCCACTCACCATTCTAAAAGTATCTATCTACACTAGATCTTTTAGTATCTTACAAGTGATATTCGGATCACTTTCCCGTCCAATTATTAGAAATAGAAACAATTAACGAATCTTTTACTAAATTTGACATTGAATCAGTGAAAAATTCAAACTTGGTCCTAACACCAAAATAAATAAGCTTTCCGATAAAAATGATATTGATGGTGCCATCCATGACATCATTAATATTATAAATGAAGCTTCACAAACATCTATTCCTAGAGTAAAGAACCTGAAGTCAAATAATAATCCATAACCATCCCAGACGAGTTAAAACAAAAAATCTCAATTAGAAATAGTTTAAGAAGGCAATGGCAGCGAAACCGACACCCAAATTTTAAAAAAACGTGTAAACTTCTTGATTAAAAGTATCAATTTAGAACTTTTTAATTTGCACAATGCTCGCTTTTCTAAATTTATTTCCAATATTTCAACAACGGAACCGCACATAAAACAACTATTTCATTTGATCAAAATTCTTAACAAACGCAAAAAGATATTAGCAATTAGCCACTTAGTTGCACTAAACACCGACTTAGTGCACCGATACCGACTTCGAAAAAGCACCTGCATTCAGAAAACATTTTGCTCAAATTCTTAATAGTGGAGTCATTGATAGCACATTTGCACAAAGAACTCACGAAACATTATTAGGTATAAACGATGAAGCATGATACATTCACGCTATATCATTACCAGGCTTAAGCGAACGAGGACTCCCGGAATCGATGGTATAAAAAAACATCAAATCAAGTAAATACCTCGCAAATCAGTAGTTTACTTAAACTATATGTTCAATGCTTCTTTCAGACTTGGTTACTTTCCAAATATATGGAACGAAGCTGTTGTACTGCCAGTTCCTAAACCACAGAAAAACAAAATAAAAATTGAAAAGTATAGACTTATATTAGCTTACTTAGCGGACTAAGTAAAATCTTTGAAAGGATTATACGGTTTCGAATGGAGCACTGGCCAGATGACAATATATGGTTATTCATAACGAGCAATTCGGTTTTCGGCCAGGACACACCACAAATCACCAACCTTTACGTATATGTAAATTCGCGAAAACAAAACTCAAAGCATTCGACAAAGTGTGGCATGACGGCCTTATTTCTAAATTTAACAATTACTATGTTCCTCTATTCTAAATCAGAATCATAAGATTATTTCTTCGTGATAGACCTTTTAAAGTTGCAACCAATGGACAAAAATCCAAATAGAACCAATACTATACGGTGTACCTCAAGGCCTTATCTTATCACCAAGTCTAAATAACCGATATACAGCAGACATTAAACATGAACTCAATGACCAAATTCGAGCTCCACCGACATAAACTTAACAATCCAACAAATTTTACAATCAAACAAATTTAACAATTAACGTATTTCTCAAAGTTGGGCATCAAAATCAATCCAACAAAAACCTAAGCTATATTTCTAAGCCGTTAAATGGCCAGTTGTTATCTTCCAAATAATAATTCTTTTAAAATTAATAATGTTCCAGTTGTATGGTTTAATGATGTGAAATATCTGGGAATGATCATTGACAAATGTTTAACGTTCAAATCCCGTATTACTCCCGTACTAGGTTGCTCAGTAAGTTTTCTCGTTCGATAAGAAAAACACGATTTTATGGTTTGAAATATATTTTATTATTCAATATAATCTCACTGCACTTCAATTCACTTGTTCCAGTGATCTTCTAATTTATGGATTCCCTCCCCGAGTGAGAATCCGGAAGACTTTCGAAAACACTTCCACGGTTACTTTGAACTCTTCATTCGATGAAAATCGTTTCCCACGCATGCATTTTTTTAGATGTGAGAACATTCAGAAATCAGAGGGAGCTAAATCGAGCGAATAGGATGGATGTTGCAACAATTCGTACTTTAATTCGCTGATTTTCGCGATTGTTTTTTGAGCTGTGTAATAGGATACGTGTCTTGATGAACAATTATTTTTTTCTTCTGTACACCAGTTCTTTTCTCAAGAATTTTTAAATCCAGTTGGTCCAAAACGTAACAATAATAATCTGAGTTTGTACTGGTAAAACAACCAGTTTGGAGGTAATCCAGTACAAAATTCCTTTTGCATCCCAAAAAACTCCGTCTGCTTGGTCGACTTCTGTACCCTAACTCGCTTCGGAGCCGAAGTACCGAGTTCACACCACTCCTTAGCCTCTTGTTTTGATTCAGGATCATGGTTCTATAGACCCAGGTCTCATCCATAGTGATGAAACGATGTACAAAATCCTTTTTACTGTCTAAAACACTCCAAATGTTGCTGAGAAAGTCGCATTCGAATGTGTTTTTGTTCCATTGTTAGCGAATGCGGCACCCATTGTACACACAGAAACATTTGTATTTGTGGAAAAGTTAGTTAATATAAAAAACCACAATAATTTAAACTTAAAATCAACTTCCGCTAAATTAAAACTTAAAACAAAGTTAAAGCGGTTTTGCATATATGTACATAAGTTCTTGTGAAACGTTTCCGACCTTACATACAAGACATTTTTTCTTCAAATTAATTTGTATTTCTCTACAAAGTCTCCTTATAAGTCTATACATTTCTCCCAGGAGATGCCACCATCTCTCTAACCCATCCAAATAGTACTCGGCATGTTTCTCTGCAAACTAGTTGGCCTCCTCATTCGATGAAGATCTCTGTCCTCCGAGCACATCTTTTAGCTTAGGGAACAAAAAAAGTTGCTTGGTGCTAGATCTAATGAGTAACTTGGTCACCCTCCGGTCAAGCAATTCAAACCGTAATTCGTGAACTTTCGTTATGGCAACCGCTGAGATGTGAGACGACGCATTGTCTTGGTGGAGCAAGATTTTTTTCTGCAAATGTGGTCGTTTTTCCGCAATTTCTGCGTTCAGCTTGTCAAGTAATGATGCGTAGTATGCTCCTGTAATGGTTTTTCCTTTCTGAAGATAATCGATTAACATAACTCCATGACTGTTCCAGAAAATAGTCGTCATCATTTTTCCAAGCGAAGCAACAGCCTTTGTCTTTTCTCGATCCGATTCCCCCTTGGCAGGCCACTGTTTTGATTATATTTTTGATTCTGGAGTGTGGTGGATACAACATTATCCAAGTTTCATCAACAGTAATTAGCCGGCGCCACAACTCTGATATACTGGGCCCAAACTGCACCAACAGAGCGTTAGAAATGTTCATTCGAACAAGTTTATCATGCCTAAATCTTGATTCAATACGTGACAACCGCGTTCTTTAAACTTTTTCATAACCCCTCTATCTCTCTAATTTTAATTTGACTGTTGTCTAGCACTATTTGATGGACTTGAGCGACGTTATCGTCAGTGGTTGCAGTTTTTGGGCGTCCTAAACGTTCATCGTCAACCAAGCTGGTACGGCCACGTTTAAATTCAGCTGCTTAAAATTTTACGGCGGTAAATGATGGTGCAGATTCCTCGTGCATAGCGTCCAATTCGTTTTTAACTTATGCAGCCGTATTGCCTTTCAAAAATAAATATTTAATTACAACTCGATACTCGGTTTTTTCCATTTTCACAAAAACACCAACTCAAACGATTGTTAAAGAACAACTGCGCATCCAAAACGGCTTGTATTTCGGTGAGTGCCTTTCAACACATACGCAAACACAGCTCCCCTCCTTTGTTGACGAGTGCTGCCATCTTCATCTTGATGTCGGAAACCGACCCAGGCAAGCCTAATTATAGTATTAAATATCTTTATAAATAATAAATAATAAATTAATTCTAATAAATAATCTTAATTCTAATAAATATATTAGAATTAAGTTATAAAGAAGAAAAGTAATGAGTATATCATCTTGATTAATGTAAACAGTTTAAATAAATTTAAAATTATAATAAAGGATTTATTGAATTGAATTGAATAATTCTGTTGTATTGTCACTATACATGTCACTGCTCAATCCTAGCCTTGAGCTAAGTTTTCTCAAGGCGCCAATGACAACAAAAAATTGTACAAGTTCTTGAAAGCTTGCTAGGTAGTAGCTTAAGCAACGCCTCCAAAAATCTTGTACAATTTTTTGTTCAAATTTCCAACGCTGCCGAGGAGTTATATTTTCCAGTAGTATAAGCTTGATTCTAGCGCGACGATTAATAGATCTCCCGCCAAAAATGATATTAGTAGCATGCCATTTGTATCCGCTGATATTATTGTTAGAGGCCTCGAAATTGAAGAACGCTTCGATTTGAGCAGTGACTGCTGCTAGTTTTTTGCAGGGTTTTCTAATAAGAACTTTTTATTTATTGAAATTTAGTGTAGACACTTGAACATTTGTGGAAGAAAAATAATATCTGGCAAATGCCCACTAAGAGCAAGTTTATTTGATCATTTGGTTGAAATTTTTGATCACATTTCAACATAATTGGGGCTCTATCTTATGAATGACGCAACCTTCCATTGATTGTAGGTGATTCTCTTAGTACTTAAAACCAAGAACATGTGATCTAACGCCAACGTTCTTGGTGGCCAACTAACTCCCTGCATGAAATTAACTGATTGTTTCATTGGCTGTATGATATGTAGCGCCGTCCTGTTAAAACCACACTCGATAATGTTCAAATCATCAAATATTGACAAGCTTAATTGTTGAGAACGCCGTGAATTCGATAAACGTAGGGTCCTTGCAACATTTCTCTCTGTAGCAATATTTTTGGTTCAACGGCCTACATATACCGATAACAACACGTGCTCGTGTGTTGTTATCGGTATATGTTTGCTACAGAACCAGTGAACAGAATACTGAAACTTAAAATAGCTACTTTATACTCGATTAAAAAAAGTTCTTATTGGAAGACCTTTTATTTCATTGACTTTACTGCTACTTCCCAAGGCCCTACGAAATGTGGAGCTGAAGGTGAAATAAAGTGACATATCGTACCGCTCTTAGCTAACATGTCGTCATGTTGTGGCATTACTTGTTTTATTGATTCGAGATTTTTCTTTTCTAATTTTGATCGAGCATCGCTTCTACAATTTCGTGCCTCTCTCCTGTGAAACTTCAATTTGATTAGGCACTGCAAATTTGACGCCACTGTGTGTAAAACGGCGTGAGGGAATTATTATTTCCTTCGGTAGGTCTGCCATCAGTTATAACTTGGTGGTAGTCCAGAAATGATTACATTTCACGCATTTATGGATTTGTGTGCGAGCTCCCTGTTTGCCGTTTGTAAATCAATATATCTCTCTTTCGTGAGTCAGGATTAACTGAGTTCCTCTGTGTCACTTTCGAAGGTGTGCATCTGCTATTAGTAATTTCGCCAATGTGTGTTGTTACATTAGCGGACAATGAGCTCCAAGAAGCCCGGCAATAGTTATGCAGAATATACCACATACAAAAGCAAAAGATCCAAGAAGAGATTAGAGCCATACGTAAATATAGATCAGCGATAAAAAAGGAACTTCCTGAGTCTCAATACTGTCATTGGCAACAACATTGGTCGTTGTTGCCAATGAAAGTATTGAGACTCAGGATGTTCCTTTTTTATCGCTGATCCATATTTACGTATGGCTCTAATCTCTTCTTGGATCTTTTGCTTTTGTATATGGTATATTCTGCATAACTCTTGTCGGGCTTCTTGGAGCTCGTTGTCCGCTAATGTAACACTGTGCAGATATAGTTGTCTTGTGGTATTTTTAAACACCTTTTGGTGAAGCGTCGATAACAGCTGATGACAATGGCCAAACTATTTTATTGTCCTTGCCTGTTGAATACACAGGTCTAGACACTCAATCAGCAGAGGTTTCCTTAGAGTTTATGTATCGCCATTGAGTCGTGCTTGTCTTTCCTTGAATTTCTGGAATTCTATTGGAGACGATTGCTTGTCACGATGGCCCCGAATCCAAGATAAAGTGATAAGGAATCCGTTCAAAGGCTTGTGTGTATAGTTGGTATTTATAGAGCTTCCATTACCTTTCCGATCAATGTTGTGGGTAACAAGGCCCGCATAATTCCAGCCTTAGCAGCGAATAAATAATTTTGATTGATGCTACCTTTGTTTTAGAAGCAAGTATTGTATTGTACAATACTTTGATTTTATACTGTGATTGGTGATGTTGAATTAAAGTAGATCCATCTGGGATCCATCCCTTCTATTCAAGGTAGACAATTCCTGAAACTCAATCACTGCGCCGTTAGAGCCGGAGGTAGTGATTTATTTATTTAATACAAGAAATCGATTTAGTATAAGTAACATAGTTAAAATTTCAAACTTAAAATTAAGTGGCATTGAAAATAAAATTCATACAAAATTAGAAAATTGAATTTTGTTACTGGATTAACAAAAACTAAAAATAAATTCTATTTGAATTTAAAAGATAAAAAAATAAAACTAATTCTACAAAGTTGAAGCAGTAATTTATTATAAATTTAAAAAAATCATTTGAAATTGTTTTTAAATAAATTAAAATCGAAAAGATCCACTATATTATTAAATGTCTTCGCTAATCTATTGATTCGGTTGTTATCGCCGTACTTGGTGGAATGAAATCAATGATTACGCAACGCCCTGTTTAGAACATCAATAGAAATTTTTCCAAAAAGAGGCCGAATCAACATGACCAAGTACGGCGTTTCCGATGAAAGCAGCTCCTAGAAGGAGGCGCCTGGTTTGAAGAGTGCAAATATTATATATTTTGCACCTCGTTGAATATGGAGGTAGGCGAGCCACATCTTGCACCCTAAGAATTTCTATGCCATTGATGTTGTATGCAGTGATTGTTGGATTCCGTTTGCGATGAAATGGATCGCACCACATACTAAGTTTACTGAGGTGAACTTGCAGTTCGACAGTATCATACAATACATTTGTTTAATCGTGTGAAACAATTTTACGTCGTCGGAAATAAGAGAACATTTGAATTTTTTATTATGTTGTCGATGAAAATATTAAATATCCAGGGTCCAATATGTGATCCTCGAGAGACACCAAATGTTACTTTGGTACGAGTACATATCATTGAATTTCTTATTTTCTAAGATTTCGAATGGCTGACGATTTGTTAAATACCACTTGAACCAAACAATTGATATATTCCAATGAAACTCCGAACGCAGATAAACGATGGATTACTTTATAATGACATATACAGAGTCAAATGCATTACTGAAATCCGAGTAAGCTACCTTTACTTAAGGCACGACATAAATCCATGTTATCCATGAATTTAAAATTATTGCACACAACTACTCGTAGTTCAAACAGTTTCGGAATTGATGATGTTGTTGATATTCATTTTTTACATATGACGCAATCCCGTTTGCTCGATTTAAAAATTGGTCTTAACCAATTTGTTCCATCATTCATAAAGCTCGAGTGTGTACTCCGAAAAATAGAAAACTACATTTTTTAGAGTACAAACCCGAGGTTTATGAATGATGAAACAACTTGGGAGTATGTCGTCCGGCCCACATCTGTCAACAAAATCATTCAAGGGTGATAAAATGTTGTCATCAGATATAACTGGAGGATTAGCTAGTTTCATCAATAGATCCGGTAAAATTCTTTGGGCGATAGACAGATTGAAAGAACTAGTCAAACATGTCAGCTATTTCTTTGGCGTTCGAGGTGTTCATATTGTTATAAGTCATATTGGCACCTCTCAATTTCACGTTTAGATCTATAAAGTATTTCTAGAATAGTTTTGAATTTGATTTAATTTTGTCTTGAATGCCAATCAAATAAGACTTGTACTTTAACTTGAAATACGTAACGAACTCTTCTTATAAGCCGGTCATCGAACCATGCAGAGTGAGTATTTCGTGTTTTATTGAAAACAGGCACGAGTTCAAAACCTTGATGAATGATTTCATAAAATTTGTCAACATTTTCCTTCACTCCCTTAGCATTTAAAATTTCATCCCACTTCACTTCTACAAAATATTTTTGGAGGCCAGTATAGTTTGTGTTCTTAAAGTTGAATTTGGTAATTTGCCGGTGTTCTGATCTTTTCGATATACCGTATAGGAGGTGTTAAATACAATATCCAAAGATTTGAGGTTGTTGTCATTCACGGCAAATGGACTTAGCAATTCTATATTATTAGACGCATTAATTTAGCTGCAGCACTCTCTAATTTAGAATGCACGGCTATTAAAAAGCCATCTCCCGATTACTTAGAGGTTGTTTCAGATGAGCGAACACAACATCTCTAGACAACATAGTCATGTCCAAAATGTTTTAACTGGATTGAAATTGCTTTCACTAATTAAATAAATCAAGTAGTTTGTCTGCATCACGAAACGATAAAATTGTGATGCTTTAGATGCCATTTTGTTGACATTCTGGTAATAGATAGAACACACTTGTTTCAATAATTTACGACCTGATCTAACAGATGGTTTAGTTTTATCAGTTATGTACATAATTTGAATGGTGGGCCCTGTGTTTCGAAAAAAAATGTTGTTTCCTGTGAAAATTCGAACTCTTTGATGAATAAGCCTGACGGCCAAAGTTCAAAATTACTTACAGTAGTAAAAGCTTTTTCATCAACACCGAGGCGATTTGATACGAGTATATAATCGTACTGGCCACCTTTTCTAGCTTTTATTACCATTCTAATTGCATTCATAATAGTTAGTTGAAACTTGCAATTTATGAATTCTACTTATAAAAATTCACCGTCTGAGTTTCACAACACTTACTGAATTTAGGTCGTTAGAAATACTTTGATTTAGTGAATGTGTTGCATTCTAAATGTTGCCGATTGTTGGCACCGTTTTTAATTTAATCTTTGAAGTGATTAGGGTTTCTAACGTTTTTCACCATCCTTTGGCTTAGTTGTAATTGCCGGTGCATGAGCTGAAGGTGTTTTGGGATATTGTATCGATTTGTCTGTTGTGTGATGTAAGCGATTGAATCCTAGCACCAATTCAACATTTTCAATTATCTTTAGAGAATTTTGTATTATTGGGGCCAATACCCATCCATTATAAGCTTCATTACCTTTTTAACTTCACTGGGAAATTTATTTATCAGTTTTTTGGGGTCTTGTGTGACACAGTTGTAGCTGATGACCTTATTACACATAAACCCACTGCACGTACTATAAACAACCACTCATCCACAATAATTACATTGTATTCAACACATGTTTTTTCAATTGACATAATTAAAGTGTTTTATACTATACGATGTTAAATGTAATAATTATGCAACACAATCAATATTATTAGTATTGGATCACTTTTAAATTTAAAAACAGTTTAGTTCGCCAAATTAAAAAAAAATGCACTGATTATCAGAAAGTAATTTTTTTGACTACTGTATAGTAAAAAATTACTGTTGAATAAAGTTTAGTATTGTTCGATAGAAGGCTATACGTTTCGTGGGTTCCTTTCGTGGGTTTGAGTTGATCCATCTAACTTGAATTCAGCTATTATATTATTTCACAGTCCTGTGGGTACCGTTGCATCAGAGCGTTATGGTTGATAGCCCATTTACGTACATTGAATGTACCAGTTTTGAGTAATGGTATGATTTGCTTGCTCGCTCGAGGCTTGTTGCCAGAGATAAAGTCATACATACAAATCGTTTAGCGTAATTTCTGATGCCTTTGGATTTATGAGTGCTTCGTCTATAGATAACTGCTTTTATGTTCTCACGGCTTAATATGTGGTTGCTGCTGTACCGCAAGTCACTGTATTTATAGACTGTCTCCTTGTACTGAAAGTTTTTGCTGGTGCATCGAATACGAGCTTCGTCGTTATACTCATGTCCTTCAGTACTGCATAGTGTGGTAAGCAGTCATGCTCAAATTTTCTAGTTATAACCTTATTTGCTTTCATGTGACTTAAAGCTTCATACTCATCCAGAAACTACTCGTATCAATTCTGAATTCTTGGCAAGCCGTTTCTCGACTAGCAGGAGCCGGGCTACAACTGTCTGCTTTGAATAATCCCTTGTTTGTGACACGAGTTACTCACTATCAAACGGAATCTGTGTAACTTCCATTAAAGTCTGATGCGTAAAGATTTTTGTATATAGAATTCATTACATTCGTTTTCTTCTTTTGTGAGTGAAAAAAGGAGTTGCCTTACCTCACGTTAGTAGATGTATTTTCGGTATTTACCCATCATAATTTTGTTTGCTGTGGAATTGGTTCGTTTGGTGCACCTTTCAATAGACTAGTTATTATTATTTGAGCGTAGTGGAGCGTATTATTTGACCTACCTAATAGTAGATCAATCGGACCGGATCCATAGAATGTCGGATCTGCCTATATTAGGTTTTTCCAGGATTCCAACTAAGCAATCGAAGCTTACTCTTCTGGTAGGCGTTAGTTTCCGGTGAAATTTTTGAAAACCATTGCCTTTTGGTGAATGCTGTGGTGAAAAGCGCTGTTTTGACCGTTGTTATTTCCATATGCTGGCAATGTTTACTTGAGTCGGAGCTTTTAGTAATTTAAACTTATCTGCAACTTCTTCAGTAATGAATGTGTCTTCTTGAAAGGCTAGATCAATAAGTATTCGAATTAATTTTTGTCCATTGTCGGTTACAATACTGACCAAAGCGGTTGTCAATAAAACCTAACTTTGTAGAGTTCTGACCCCTGTTTACAACGATGTCTTGGTTGGAGTATCCGGTTTCTTAGGTTTTCTCTTCTGAATGTCGTGGGGTAAACTATGATGAGCTCCTCAGCTATGATGTGACAACTTTCACATTTGTTATGGCATTTGAACCCGTGATATTTTTTATACATTTTCTGCATAATTCCTTGCCCTAACTAGGTCAATCAATAACGTGTTGATGTGAGTGCTAGTTAACATTATTTTACCTTCGTATCTTGTTACACAGATACTCCACAAGGTTATGTGAGCAGCTTCGCTGCTCGGACTACCGTATGTAGTACATTTTCTCTTGGATTAGTTTGGTGGCCATGTAACCTGGCGTGTCGCCATGTAACATATGTACGTTTTGGATCCTCTATCTTTGCCCATTTTTATTTGTAGAGGACATGTAGAGGTAGAGTCAACGCCAGTATGATTGAACGGGATTGACGGCTGCACTGTTGGAATGAAAAAAAACCCTAATCAACTGGTTACACCTTTTTCTAAATCTATGACAAATGAGAAAGAGACTTGTTGATCTACTAAATCCAATCTGTATCGGCTAAAATTGTAATAAAATTTCAAAGCGTATTAGCGAAAGGGCTACAACTCGAAGAACGATTGCTCGGTTCGAGCCGTGAATTAGTATGTTGTTTTAATTGTTGATATGCAGGTCTTGTCTTCTATAGATACAGAACTTTTTATACAGCAATTTTTGTTTCTAACGACGACCTCATGTATTTCCGTTGTTCTCCATTTATTTTATAGTTGGTGCGAATCAACGCTGTATTTTCTCTGCTACCACTTCTTGTTATGATTCAATAGCGTGTCCAAATCGATTTTTGTCAACTAAAGCCTGTGTTTTGTGGGTTAGAATTCTTACCTTGTTGTTTTCGTTGTTATTTAAATATGTTTGCACGCTAAGACAGCTTGCGTTTGTGTTCCTTGGAGGTGTTCCATGTGTCTAAAGGTTGTAGTATTTTTGTTTATTACTAGAATGCCACAGGTGAATTTTATTAATGAGAACGAGCACTTGTGTTTGAATTTAACTTTGTTCTGCTTTATTTTAACCTAAATGTCTCATTTATACAAAACATTTATCCTGCCTAAATAGTTTACAAGAAATCGAAAAATACAAAAATTGAGTAAAACTGAATGTTTACTGTTTTGGTGTGTTGTCAGTCGGAAGACTGATAGATTGGTGATTTTAAATTACAATTGAACATACTTCTGGTTAATATATGCATAATGTATGCATAATTTAAAGAAGTTTGATTATTTATTATTATTGGTCAAAAGTTTGCATACTGATATTCATTTTGCTATTTCTGAAACTTGGTAAAATTTTTCTAATCGGTTTTTATTCAATATACTAAACTATTCAAATATCTTTTCTTGTGGAGATGACCGATTGGGCGGGGGATTCTAAAACTAAATTATTATATCAACAATAACATAATTACTTCTGATTTTATTATAGTTGGAAATATAAACATACGGGTTACCTTATTGAGCCAGAGAACGCGAACTATAATCTTTTCTTGCTTCTCATCATTGTAGATTCAATAAAAGTTTTTAGATTTCAGCCTTCTCGCATGTGCCACAAAACGGCTTCATCTTGTGAGAATTGTTATAATCATGAAAAGCTCTCGTCAGCGTATCAAAGTTTACGTTTATGACCCAAGTCCAGCTTTTACTCAACTATATGTAAATTTTATCGTCTTTTTAAACTAGTTAAACATCGAGATAGACTCCCACGTTGTAAATAAATTTTCCTTATTTCTTACAGTAAAATATTTCCGAGATATTCTAGAATTTCAATTTCCAATTTCATCTAATACAGTAATCGATGATTCCCTCCCCATTGTTATTTCTTTCAAAATCGAGTGCTTGTTTTTGCATGATTCACGTGAATTTTACAATAGTTTGATAACATTTCAGTGCCTGCTAGATACTGTGGCGTTTTACTGTTCAGAATGTAGCTTTCGCTACGTAAGGTACTTCTTCCGTAGATACATAGCACTGAAACAGGATTGTGCTTCTTATATTCGAGTGGAATGTTGTAGTAGTACTATTCTTCTATTTATTGGCCTCCATTCGAGTAATGCTTAGTTTTCCTTAGTTGTTGTTAACATAGCTATGCCTTGGTCGTATATGTCTTGTCTAGCAAAGTAGATCAGATAATTGCCTACGTTTATTATTTTTTTCATCTGACTTAATAGAGGAGACCTAGGTAGTATTTCAATGTTGATAATACCATTTAATAGCTTTCTCAACTTGTGTCCTTGGTGTTTTCGCTAAGTGCTTATACTTCTTGTGCATAATGATTGAATGTATGCCAATTGAATGTATGGGCTACTAGATCTAAACTAATATAATTATGGCTATAATTTAACTAAGCAACTACCGCGTTTTCGACATTTGGAATAATCTCTAAAATTAAATAACTTTAGTTTATTAGGGGTCTTGCCGTTCTCAAACTACAAATCGTTCCTTATAGATTATTAATAAAGTTTGATTACACGTCTCGGAAAATAAAGTCTCTGTTTTAATATTATATGCGCAAAAAAAGTTTTGTAAGCAGATAATGCGAATGACATAAAGTACCTAAACACGAACGTTACAAAACGCGTTTAAGTATTTAAGGCATTCGCGTTACAAAATGATATCAGTTATATCACTCTCAAACCCGAATTCTATCAGAAATGATAAAACCATCACAGGCATCGAATATTGTAAATAAATCAACTTTTACTGATAAATTTTGTATGTTTTAAAATTTCTAAACTTATCAGAAAATAACTCTTGAAAATATCTCGATATTTTCTGAGAACACGTTATCACAAATTTTTTGTCATTTTTTTCATTTAACTCGTTTCATTTTTTATATTGTTTTAAGCGTATACATAACCATGAATAAGTGCTGATATTATATCCGGTAAATTTGTTTTCGGTGACAAAATGAACTTTTTGGGAGAGTATTGGAAATGCATTTCGATCATGAATATACCATATGATCTAATTGCAGGCCTGACTGTAATTTTATATAAATTAACGGACTTGTATATAGCTACAATATATAAAAATATTATAATATACATACACGCGGCCACAAAAAAAACTAAACTAATACCATTCAAGGCCAAGAAACTAAAATATAAAAAAATAAGAAAACAGAAAAGTAAAAACTTGTTTTTATCGTTCCGAGTTAGTTTTCATTATTTTTTACGTATAGCGAGTGCATTGTGATGATTGGGGAGGGGGACCAGGATTACGGTAAAATAATTGTGCCTAAATGTCAAATAAAAATTGCACTTCTTTGTCATGTTACCAGCTTAGCTACCTACTCTGCTAAAAATGTGCGTGGGTTTTTGTACCCACCTGCAAAGGACATGTAATATATGTGTACACGAATAAATATTGAGGTTTACCTTTATACGCCACCTTTATTCCACATACTCATTTAGGTGCACCCCATTCTCACTATTTTGTTACTTTTTCGCCCTATATTTCGTTTTCATATATGTACATAATTTTTGTTAACAAACAAAAAATGTGAACACATATATAACTTATACATAATGTAGAATTGCAGACGTATGTGTGCAACCTTAAATATACTTAGAAAACAGTCGTACATATAAATAAACCTCCAACTATCTTATTATTCCATCTTTAATTATTCTGTTTTGTATACAAGAGAGTACATATATACATTTTACATATACTTACACACGTGTCTCGCTATAACATTTAAGTTGGTGTATGAATTATTTTTCTTTTCATTTGTTTTCAGCCTTATCACTCGGCTGCGAGTGGATCACACATTCGTAAAATTTAAAGTTGTATATAAGACGTGAGTGACGTAGTTTTGTATTTTTATTTTGTTTTGTCGTCGTTTATTTTAGTAGTAAGAAATAACAAAAAAAATTAAAATATACACATACCAAATATGTAATGTAATATGCATATGTATATGTTATATACTCGTACATATACATACCCGTTAACATTTTGAAAGCTTGTCTCTCAATTGGAAAAGACGACAATTGGTGATAACTGATAACATTTTTTTAGAGACATTTGAATAAATTGATCTCTGCAGTTAAAAGTTATAGCATTCGCATGAAAGTTAAAATTGGATATAGTGATTCATTTTATTTTTCCTACATTTAACAAACAAAACACTACGTACATACGTACTTACCAGGAATTATACATCACCTTTTATATAAGCTGTGCATAGCGTAATGTCTCATTTAATATTTAGTTAATTCAGATTCTTTGAAAAGTACGTTCCACAACCACCCGCCACAAATTTCTCTCCGCAAAATTGTTTCCATATCTTCTGGTATAACGGTAAACTTCCACATTAATCGAGTTCCCTAGAATTACCATTAACCTGCGTAAACTTTATATGTTAATGAATTTGAATTGCCCAGTGAATCTGTGTTCAATGATTAACGGTTAATTTCATGGATCAGCTAATATTATCACAAACCACGGTACGCTAGCTAAAGGCTGCAATAAAGTATTATGGATTGAAAAACAAGCAATATTTAAATTAAATTGGCCAATTACAGTTTAATTAGTGTGAAAAATCCTAAACCACAGAATTACTCACAACAGGAACAGTGAACTCAGTACAAAATTTTATTTGAGGCAAAAGCTAACTAACATTAATGGAAAAGAGTCAAATATAGCAGCACATGAGTGACACCGAACAATGTAGTCATTGGGAAATGCAGCATGGCCAGTTTCATGGAAGGTAGAGGTGAGATGACTCCGAGAATCATACTTCCAAAATTGGAAGTTCCAACATTGAATAGGAATTATGTGAATTGAGTAACATCAGCGATGTTTAACTCAACTAATGCACAGTCAAATGTTAAAGGATTTGCGTAATGTTATAAAAATGCACTATTTAAAAAGCTATCTACCTGACCAAGTGCCTATCATGCTGTTACTCTAATTCTACATCACCAACGACAACAAAATGTCAGCATGGAATTACAATAACATAATAAACGCATCTTGGCTAGTTTCAATACACAAAGCTATTAAACACACCTTGTGTGAAGCAGAAAAAGGCGTTCTCATTAACAAATTGGTAGGCACAGTCCGAGAAACTTACTATACGTTACCAATATCGACGTCAATGTCACAGCTTTGGATCCTTTATTATTGGAATTGTTGTTCCAAATTTGGATAGTAAAACACATAAATTACACAAGCTTTATAGTTCGCCCTTAGCTAATCTGTTTTGTTTTCTGAAAACCTGATTGAAATGATCGATAACAAGGAACGTAAATCCAAGAGAGCATGAGCTGCTTAATAGTTTCAATAAATCAAAGTATATCCCAAAAATCCATCTTACACTTACCAAAGCACAAGGCAAACTTCAATGCCGTTGCTGCCAGAGTAACGCTAAATTGAATTAGGTATTGGTTGGGTTAAGGTATTAATCGTACCGGTTAGAAAACCAACCTTAATTGGCTGGAACCCACAGGTATTTCACGAAGGGTACATGGTGCCCAGAATCAGGAATTCCGTTAATGGGCGAAAAAACGCTTTGCCTGTTTGGAAAACTGAAGAAGTTTGAACCAAGTGATAATTGAACACAAGGAAACGTATCCTGGTGAAAAGCAGGACAGCTGCAAACATTTTCACAAACATTTAAGCGATAGTTGGTCCTTCTTTATAGAAATAGATTGGGTTCAGTGACAGCATGCCTAGCTATGCGACAGGTAAGAGTGGAAAGACACTTTTGCCTCAGCAAACCAGTAAAGTACGTTTCAATTGCTGCCTTACCACTATTAAAAGATAATGAAATAGCAGGTTCGGGACCGATTACTTTCATGTGATCTCGAACCTAGGACACCGCTTACTCCGCTACTCGTGGGATATGCTGCTGATCTAAATAAAAGCACCAAAAATAAGGAGACTCTTCATACAGAGGCATCCTAACAAATCCTGGAACTACCATTTATTTTGAATACCTTGCGTTCGTTAAACTGGTCTGTAAGGCATGAATAAAAACGGAAGACAAGCAGGAATAATACTGGTCCCTCAAAAAATAACTACTATAAGGACAAAAGTACGATAAAGCTGGAGGAGATGTGTTTAGAAAACTCTGAAAAGGCTCGAACATTGATTTCGATAGACGAAAGGGCCATTGTAAACAGATCACGAGACATGCGCGCAGAGAGTGACAAAGATCGTAATAGGAAACACCTGCGGCTAAGAAACAACAAAGTTCCAGGTAACTTTTACTAAGCAGTAAAATACGATAAAAACGACGAGCATGACTAAACGGGAGCTCAGCAACTGGCTCTCTGGCGGCCCGTTCGTCACTGAGGGTGCTAAGCAGTCAGAGAATAACAAGGCTATTGAACCACTAGTTAATGATAGAATCATTTTCAGGCGAAGGCTCTGAAGGCTCTGAAATAACGACTGGGATTCCTTTAAGAAAGTCCTCAGAATGTAAATATACGATCTAAGAAATGCCAGAACCAAATTATTGATGCTAAATTGTGATAAAATACAGGAGTCGTTGGAATTATGTAAACTACATAAAGAATTACGTACAAGTTCCGCACCATTCGAGTTACCTTCAACATTCGGATGGGCCACAACTAGCGAGGAATCTTTAAAGCTGCTACTCGAAACTCACTATCATTTCTTCTCCTTATTCACACCACGGGTATGATATTGCCATAGCATGGAGTTATGTTCAGCTTGGAACTTTGTCGATTTGCTTGGAAATAGACTGAAGTAAAGGTTATCTAATACTATAAAAAAAGCTTTCATTATATTCCCAAAAACCTTAAACCTCCATGTTTATCGTTATTTCTCCTAAAATTGTTGGAAGGTCATTATTAGAATCGATAAGCCGATTGAGCCGAATAAGCTGTCAGAATTTTAACACGCGTGTTCTAAGCGGGAATTTATAGAAACTGCTCTCCATTCCTTTATTAGTCCTAAGCTATGAGCAAACTCTTGAAGAAGGAATGCTCTATGATAACGTTTTTGGATGTGGAGGGGGATTTTAACATCTTCAAGCAGGAGGCGTCCATAGGTTGGATAAATTAAAGGTACACCGCAAGATGGCGTGCTATCTCGTCTTCTTTGGAACTTAGTCATTATCCTGTTACAGGTGATGTTGCTTTCGGGGTCTTTGGAAAATATGTTAGCTCCCTAATTGAACGCATGCACTCAGCATAGCGCCAATTGGGCCAACAGCTATGGCACGAGTGTAACTCCACAGAAGACGAGTTGATCCTTCCTCTAGGAAGTACAAACTTCCTCTGATTAGAACCCCATTTTAAATGGCATCAGGTTGACTTTCACAGACAAAGCGAAGCACATAAGTCTTATTTCCGGCAAACTAAGCAGGAAACCTATGGTACGTATTATAAAGACTAAAGAAAGCTACTATATAGCGATTTCCGCTTGCAAGTATCATTGGGAAAAGATGAAGCTTGGGGACCCATTTCATATACTGGCTCGTAATTGGCGAACCTAAAATTTTAAAAAAACAGCTACACCTCCCTAATCACTGGATATTTTCTTTCATCTTACACTCTTGGATAGCCTAAGTAAACCAACAGCCGAAAGCTCACCTATAAGTCTCAACTCCATCGTCATATAGTTCTGCAGGAACACAGCATAGCCAACTATTTTAAGTTATCGAGAATTCTTGCAATGTCCGACTTTGCTGTTTCGTTACCATTCTTTGAAGAGGGATTCAGAATTTGCTGTTCTAATCTCTGAAAGTATTTACTTCTAAACAATGAAAAAATTGCAGTGGGATGTTCTGTAATGCTTAACTTTATTTAAAGCTTTCATTTCGTTTCTGGGCTTTCAAAATATAATCTGGTGAGGTGCTCCCATCCGTTGAAGGAGTATAAACTAATAGCAGTGGCGTGTGGCAATGCGACTAGCACGAATCTCTAAAGACAGCAGAAGTGTTATTGCGGGATTTTATCGAGTACGTTGATGATGTCTTACTGGTGTTCTTTCAATATAGGAAATTATAAACTTGCAAAATCAGGTAACAAAATTTGAAGTTTGACAAAGTTGTGCACAATTCGAATGGAGTGTTAGAAACACTCTCAACGATAAAATCGTCCATTTATCAGTTATTTCTAAAAATGTTTTTTTTTATTTCAAAATAATGTATTTTTAATATTAAATTTCCTATAAATTTGTGGAACACCATAATAAATTGTAAATTAAAATTACAACGGCATAAAGCGAATTGTTCAACAACTTGTGGCCCTATTCTGGCTTGCCCTGGGAATTTGGAATTAGACAAAATACTTTCCTAGCACTTTTATTTTATTTTTGGTACTCGAGATTTTTGCAAATTTTCCATTCGCTATATCGCCGAAGTAAAGAAAAGTAGTTTTCAAAAATTCTGTGCGTGTGTGTGGTTTCGTCCAGACCTAATGTCTGTTGGTGTTCTACAGCTCAGACGGATTCGCTGATCGGGTGAAACTTGATATTTAAGGTTTTATAAATTGGAGGATACCAGTGATTTTTGGCCAAAACCGACCAACCGGAAGTGGCAGTTTCCATAAAAGCTTTTTTATTTTTTGCAAATATTTTGAAAGGTATTATTATTTATGAGAAAAACAACCATTATTAAAACTATTCTCAATTAAATTTGCAATAATACCGGTTAAGATCAGTTTTCTAAAATTTAAGCAGAAAAGACGATTTTTGACAAAAAACTGTTTTTCATTCGGTCTCTGTACAGCCGTATGGGCTTGATTGACAGGATGAAACTTCATACTTAAGGGTTTTCCATAAATTGAGAGATCCCAATGATTTTTGGTCAACATCGATCCACCGGAAGTGGCAGTTTCCATTGGAGAAGATTGTAAATAAGATTTGAAACAACATTAGTTCAGATCATTTTTTAAATTTGACCGGAAATGACAAGTATTTATAAAAAAAATATTTCGCCAAAATCATTTCGGCATCTCTACAATCCAGGCGGATTGACTTCGACATAAAACTTTGCGAAATTTGGTGGAAATCTGTGTAGTATAGCATTTACAAAAAAACGGCAAAGAATTATCAGATTTAAATAAAGTTAAAGATTAAATTTTCAACCAACAAGGGTTGACCTTGTTGATTTTCTGAAATTAAAGCCAGGAATATTTTTAGATTATACAAGACAGAGTTTTATTTCAAAAGTCCGGTAAGATGAATTTTTCGCTTTAGAAATCAGTGTGGTGTATTCGAGATCTATGATATTTTCGTGGAAAAGAAAGTCGGGTGTTGGCCACAACATATTCACCCCTCCATGTTTTTAATAAGTTTGGTCTAAATATTTTCGTAACAAAGTTGAAAATATTGATCCAAAAACATTTAGAGGGAAACATATTTCCCAGTTTAGGTTTGTTTTGAAAATATATATCACAAACTTCTTCCCTTAAGCCTAGTACTCAGTTCGATTTCACGTGAAATCTTCATACGATTTTACTAAAGTGAAATTAGAAATGAAAAATTCCACTTTTGTTTTCATTTCGTAGTACTCAGTACACCAGCGAAAAAGCCAACTGTGTTCAATATATCAAAGCTCTCCAAATTATTTTCATGTGTAATTTTGACAATTGCTGTGTTTGAGATTAAAAATCATTTTTAAAAATCTTTAAATTTTTAATAAAATCAAATAAATAAATTTATTCACGTAAAATAAACAAATTCATCTATGTATTTTATACGTAAAAAATAAAAATTCTCCAAATAAAATTTCATTTATATTTCACCAGAAAGTATTGAAAATATATTATAAAACAATAAATAGATTTTTGGAGATCACCGTTAAAATTTCATTTCACTTTGAACTGAGTACTAAGCTTTAGTAGGGTAGAAAAACAAGTCACGCATGCTGAAAAATATTTTTACCAATTCCCTATAGCAAGAGAAAATCATAATAGTGCCACTCAATTATGTTAATTGTCAACATGCATGTGAATCAATATTTACGAAAGACATACGTTTCTATTTCATAGTTTTTTTTCTGAATGTGTAAGAAAAAAAATATTGTTTGTCGATTTTTGTTGGTATGTTGAGTTAAATGACTAATTTATGACAAGTCACATTAGTTTTTCAAATGACTTGTCCAGAAACTTTCAACGTTAAACGACAAGTGTGAGACATGTCATACATCGTTCCTCGTTCATGACAATGTCTTAAGCGAAATATGTATGATATGACACAAATGCTGCGACATAAAGTTCAGCCATCCGGAACACCAACACTTATACCGGAAAGATGATTTTAATGTTGTTTAAAGCAGCAGCCGAATCTTATATAAATTATTATTATTTATTTTTAAATTAAATAACATAGGAATTATTTAATAATTAAATAATAGGAATATTATTAATTTAAATAAAATGTTTTCATTGAATATGTTTATGAACATGAACAACAGATATATCAAGCGTGTCATTATCATTCATCTAAGATATCGAATACACATGACATCTTAGACATGTCACATAAGACTCGTTTATGACTTCTCACATATGATTTATCTCAGACATGTCACAAACGAAAATTTGTCCCATTTGCTGATGAATTTCTATATACGTGTCATGCTTGACTACCGCTGATATGTCAGTAGTATGCCATCCATAACTTTCCTGCTGGGTTGCTAGCCGAAATCCTCACTACTCAATCAATTTTACCAAGGAAATTTGAATTTCAAATTATACTTTTCATAAAATTTTTGTTTATTTTTGCGAGTGCACAGTAATACTAAATAAAGTATAATTTGTTTAAAATTTCCTTGATGAAATTGATTTAGTCAGAATTTTGGCTAGCAAATCGCTTGCTCAGAATTCAATTTTGTTGAGTTTTAAATTTTCTCGATAGCTTTTCCGTATAAATAGATGGAGCTAAACAATTTTCAACTTTTTCCGTTTTTAGTTTTGGACACTCTAAGTTTGCGTTGATTTTTCTGGTTGCGAAAACAGATTTCTTATAAAACATTTAACTGTGGTACTGTTCTGGTAATTCCCCATGAATGAGGAACTGAAGAAAGAATTTATATGTAATTTTTATTAAAAAAAAAAATCTGGCGGCATACTGAGGTAAAAAGTTAATGTTAATTTTTTTGAAAACAAAATTAATTCGGAAATAATTTTTCCTGCCAATTTAGGTATGGAAAAATTATTCCCAATTTATAAATATTTACATCAAACTTTACTCCTCAGTAGGCCGTGTGCCACTGGTGCACAACTAACCAACCGTTAGTAGGCAGACAAAAATGTTAGAAAATATCAGTGAATTTGCATAGTGTAGACTTTAGGTAAAATTTATTTTTAATTGAAATTACCTTTCTTCTACCTAGAATTATTATTTTTAATGAAAGAAAGTTACAAGCTTTGTTGTAGTAGTACAAAAACACATTCACTAAATGACAGACAATTTGCGTTAAAAGGCGAACGGTACAAAAATGTGCAAAACTCTCGAGGTATAAAATGTTCATGATTACTGTACTTTATATTATTTACTACGTAAAAGGAAGTTAAATGCAGTTTGATGTTAAAAACACGGATTGCGCCGATAAATAGCAAGTTGCATTTAAATGTTGCAATTAAAGAAAATTCATTGCCCTAGTTAGATCTGTCGGGCGCTAATAAGAAATACGGTAATTATTATTTTATTTCTTACGTTGTTGAGAGCAACGTGAGTGTTATTTTAGATTAGGAGGTTGGCGAGTAGTATAGAAAGAAAATAAGTCTAAGCTGCATTACTACGTAAAATAGCCATTACGTAACCGTATGGGGACACAAAGAAGAGTGGACAACGATGGAACAAAATGACAACACATACCTCCGCGGCTTGCTTTTATGTCTTATCGAAGTAAAGAATCGTCGAAACCTCATATAGGCGGCTATATCCCTGTAAAAAGATAGTCAAAACGAATCGCTTATGAACGGTAAACCCTATGCTCACTTGCACCATAAAAATATTAGTCGACTGAACCGAAATAGTCTTTTATTTAGATGTTTTGAATGAAAAATCTGTCTTAGGCCCTTTTTCAATTACTCACTTATTTGAAATTTATTCACTTATTCGGCGCCATCTTAAATAAGTCGGTGAAGTCATTCCAATTAATTGTACCGACTTATTTGTGACGTAATAACAAAAAACAAAACGCAATTTCTATTATATGGAAGGGAAAAAATTTCTTGACGTGTTAGTCGTTGTCACGATTTGAAAATAAAAACGGCATGTATTTACATTTAGCCAAGACACAATATTGGAAACATATCTGTGTAGACGTACTTATTCTAATAAGTCACCTCGCGAGGTTACTTATTTGTATAAGTACGTATACACAAATAAGTAAGTAAATGGAAAAAGCCTTAGTATTAGAGTTCCTTGAATTGTCTATAAATAGTTTTTGTCTTAGGTCAAAAAGAAGTTTTCGGGACTCTATTCAAGCATAAAATTGTTGTTCTAGTTTCTACAAGTTTCTAGTTCAAGCAATTGCTTGAATTGCGTGATTTTCACATTTGAATTTTTTAAATTAAATCAATTTATATTTTAAATTTCCGTTGGCAGCACGGCACGTGTAATGCAGATGCAACTGTGGATTTAACTGTTGTTATCTAGATGAGAATTCCAAAATTTTAGTATAGTAGAGCAGCGCAAGTATTGAGAAATCGAGAACTAAATATTTTTAACTTGCTAAATTTTAGGTCAAATTTGTATAGACAAATCGATATTACATAGCGTTACGTCATCGTGTTAGCTAATAGCCAAGTAGTAAAGGTGGCTTTGACAAAGCTAAGTTGCTAAATTTATTTATTTGCTAAATGGGTTTTATAATTTTTATTACAAATTTTATGAATATTTTAATGATCTTTTCATCGATACCATTTGTGCTTGGATCTCATGCAGTATTAGCAATTTCCAACAAAGTAGGCATCTACTGAACAAAATGCGTCAAAATATTTGATTAGGCAATTCTTGTCCTCATTGTAAATGTATAAACCACCAATGTATAAATTTACTAAACTAACCGTGCGATTCTGATGTTAAGACTATTAAGAGGCTAACAGTTAAGAAATTTGTTGGTAAAATATATTTTAAGATAATCTCTTAATTGATATTCTATAGGCACTACTCTTAAAATTTCTCTTAACAAGTCTCCAAATATATTTGGAGATCTGTCAATTGCGATTGTTTATTAACGCGAGAATTTGAAATTATATTTTTAATATTAAATAAATGATTTAATATAAATATGTTTGTGAAAAATGCAATCTACAATTTATTTATAGTTTTATAATCAATTAAGAAAGATATTTATTGGACCAACAGTGGAATAGTATACATTCCACATACAATTCTTTATAAAAAATTATAAAACAATTTTTTTACATCAAAAATCCCGTTTAGAGGAGTCTCTCAATTATGAGACATTTTGCAGTTAAGAGGTCTGTGACTATACGTTAGAATCGCAGGGTGAATTTGTACGTGTTGTTTTACACCTTCAATGAATGATTTTAAAATAAAATAAAGTGATTGTCATATAGAGAGAATTTTATTTTACAGGGAATAAAACCACATAATAACTATAGAAATGGCATAACCCTGTTTTGTATGGAAAAATATCAATTCATTTGTTTGATCTTAACTCACCGATGGTAAAAAAAACATTACTTTTGAATATTTTTATTTCAAAAAAATTATTACGGACCCATAATGAAATTTTGACAGCACATTTAGACAAAAAAAGTTAGTTAAAATCACCACTGTAATTATAAACATTCATATTATTTAAAAGTTCGTTTCCTGTAAAAAATTTAAGGTAAAACAAAATGTCTTGGCTACGCAAAACACTCGTTCTGGTTTTATTTTATTCTGTGCGTAAACATGTTTGACTTAGTACAAAAAAACACTAGACATCAGAAACTTTGTTTTAGCTCAACGTAAATACGTATTTTTTTAAAGCAATCAAAAGTCATATTTTTGTACAAATAATCTATAATTTGCGAATAAATTGTCACATTTATTACAATTTATAAAAGTTAAATTTCTTATTATTCTTGTTTTGAACGTGAAAATAATAATTTAACGAATTTTGGAACTCTAGTTTAGGACATGTAGAGGTAGGCGGCTGTGATCGAATTGGAATTGTTGGCTTAACTTTATAACTTGTTCTAGGTTGGATAAATAATTATCGACGTATGTCGATTATATAATTTATAATTTATTTAATGCTGTTGTAGATATATATATATATATATGTGTGTGTATGTATATATGTGTGTGTGTATGTGTGTGTGTGTATGTATATATATATGTATGTATGTAATTTTTTTCTGATTTATTTATTTTATAATTAAAGCATTGAACCATATAATTGGGTTATTTGGTTATCATGGATCCTACAGATGTGCTAGCTACTTATTATTAATTCTGTTATCTTGCAGATTCCTGATTACTTTAATAGTTTTATTTAATTTTGGTTGAATTTGTTTAGGTATTGGGGATTCTAAAGCTGTGAAAAACATTCATTATTAATACATTACCTTACAGTTTCCAGATTAGCTATTTTTGGAACCAGTTTTCGTTTGGTCATTTTCTATTTTTATAAATAAACATATTTGTATTAGATTAGGGATGACAAGGACAAGTGACTTTCATAAATATTTTTTTATAAATAAATCCATCAAATCAACAGACTTAGAAGTTAGGAAGGCCGTGCGTGCCTTTCCTGGATTCGATTTATTTTATTTGTTTTATGAGAACCAAATTAATTTAGTTAATACTAATCGTTACTTTACATTTATTTTATTCAAGTATAATTTTATTATATTGCATATATATTGTCCTAAATATACTAATGAATTTTAGAGTTATTTTGAATATAGTTCAAATAACTTTGGTTTAGTAGCGGAGTTGCAGAATGATTAAATTAATAAATGTTTCAATTATTTAGGAAGCCGGAAAATATGAATTTAGAATTAAATTTCAGGAAATTTACAGATGCTTGCGAATTAATGCTTCATTGTAATTGCTGATTGTGTAGTTTAGAATTGTGTTGTCATTTTATTACTAACGACTTTACATAGGTGTCTGTAACGGGTCGAGTCAACCAATTTTGGTTAGGAAGCCGAAAAGTATTAATAGAATTAAATTTCAGGAAAATTCCAGATGCATGTGAAATAATAATATTTTTTCTTAGGTTGCCGTTTTAAAGAAGCAATTGTTGAAGACCAATACCATCGTTATCCATTAACCTATTAAGCCTTTATCCTTCATCTAGTAGATTAGAATTGTGTTGTCTTTGTGTTACTAACTATCGGCTATACCTAGGTGTCTGTAACCGGGCCGATTCTGTCCCACTTAACTAACCTATCCAATCCTTCGGTTTTGTTATGTGTAAAAAAGGGTGTACGGTGGACCCGGCGTCATCCGGGAACTCAAGCCTAAGAACTTGGTCGTACATTCAAAATCAATCAATCAATCAAACATTTATTACAATTTATAAAAGTAACTGGAACGATTGATTTTGTTTTTAATAATTTTGCACTAAAATTTTAACTATTGTAGGTACTAACAAGGTAATTAAAGAATTTACGTTCCTGACGCATACGGAGGTAAGCTTTGAAAATATTTGTTTGTGAATTGTGAATTCTCGATTAATACGATATTTTTCCGGTCTTCTGTTACTTCACGATTTTCGTCAAAACACTATTATTACCATTATAAATCGCGATTACTATAATCGTGTTGATGAAATAAGATAAACGTGAAATATTAAGAAAAGTCAGTAGAATTGCATGAGAAGGAGTAAGGGCCGAAAATAGATGTAATTTTTATTAAATTTTTATACAAATTGTTATCTTGCCGAGTAAATTTTGTTAATCGTTACAACAATTATTTACATAGTTTAAATTAAATTATCGTATTCACATAATTTAAAATCGGCAAATCCGTATTAAAATTGTATTATTTCAATAATTAAATATGAATTTGTACGTTTGACAGAATTCAAATCGAGAAAATCTCGATAATTTTTGAATCTTCCGTATTATTGATCTTTTAATGCAATATATTTGATTAAACTTTGTTCAATAAGTTTAATTTTATCGAAATAGATTGAAATAGAATAACTTTTATTTATAAATTGGAAAAACTAGAAAATAATTGCAATGAAGGAAATCGTCTATGAAGCCTGTGCATAGGTTCCAAACTCTACTTTAATATTATGAAGTAGCATCATACTGCGGTCAAAGTCAAAATTTAACAAGTCAGTCATTATTTCTATATAAAAGGTAATGTCTTTGCCTAGTTGCTAGTTCGGTTTTTGTGGAAATGAGAATATGTGAGTCGAAGCTCGTGGTGTAGGGCACGCACACTGCGGTTTTGTTTGTGAACTGTGTGTACACACCGTGTCTACTAGGTGCGTCAAATTTTATTGTGAAATGAATATCAGTGTATGGAGTGCGCAAAGTAAAAAAAATTTAATACTTTATGCACACCGGATCATTTGATACTGTTTAATCTTCACTTGGTGTACAATACTCGGAGTAAGCTCGACTGTTCCGGTTGAATTAAAAAGTAGACCCATAATAATTCTTTTACCGTTAGACGTACTTGCGATTCCGATAGTTTTTTTGTGACATTAGTAATACATAATTGTATTGGATTTTTCAACTACGAAATTCTAAGCTAAATAATTAATGTTGTTTTACGTTTGTGATTCTCTTTGCTATCTTGGAACATTTTCAAATCGTAGTGTTTTTAAGTTAAGGCCCATGTTTATAGTCGTAACTATTGTTATACGTATAGCTTCTATTTTTGGAAATCGATATTGTGATAAATAAAACCCAAGTTTCACCCTTTAACAAATCTTGTAGTGAGATTTATTACTACGAAATTGGCTACTATAACATGACTTATAGTTGTAGTAACAACTATAAATACGGCCCTAAATGTAAGAAACTGCAATTTTCATGAGTAACTACTACACACTGCCATAAATATCATAACATTTTTCCTGAGAATTGAAAATTACATGTGCCAATATTTTGTACTAATAAAGAATGACACGAAAAGTTGTCATTTTGGGATTTTATTTATTCTGAAAAAAGTCCAATTTGTAAGATTTTAAGTTTATTTCCTGGAATTTTTACAGGGATAAGTGTTTCGCGTATTTTTAAAATTGTAGACGTTGTAAAATCTTATTAACTTATATTTAAAAAATAATTTTTAAATAAAATTGCAATTTATGTTAGAAGCACTGAGACAAACAATTTTTTCCCTGAAAAAATATTCCTCATTTACCAGAAAATACTTTTTGAGAATATTTCTAATTACAGTCAAATATTTTAGAAATTATTTGTTCTCTGACAAATAAGATTTGTTCACTAGCAACAACAGTATTTTAAAATTGTCAGACAATGTTTCTAAGTATTCGGATTCGGGCAGATCTAGAAATACACCCAATGGCCCAACAATAAAAAATGTTGACCGAAAAAGTTAGATATGATCCAAAAATTGTGTACGAATCTAATGAGTTTGCGCTTAAATCAGGGATTCATATTTGATTTTTGTTAGTTTTGCGTGCAGGGCATGCTACAATATTCTCGTTGAATAAATGTCGTGCATTAATCCGTATTTTCACTGTACCTACTGTGAATATTTTTATTTTGAGAAAATTATTAGGATGACACACTATTTATACTTCGCGATTCTACGGAATATATAAATAATTTTCAACCTTTAGTTTCGTCAATCTGCTTCACAGCAAATCAATGGAATCGTATTTTTCGTAATAATGGCCGTTTAGTTTGCTCAAGTGTAAAATAGACGATAAAATACCGTGAGCGAGAGTAGGACTTGGGCGAAAAATTGTCTGATTACTTACATGAAGACGGTTCCTAATTAAAAACGAGCACCAAAATATTACCTGGCACTAATTACTTTCGAAGATTATTTTTACAATTTACCGTATAATTAATTGTATATTCAATTGTTAGTATCACAGTTTCTCAAAAAATCATAATTAAGTAAAAAATACGTTTTTTATCTTTCTTATCACTTTCATCACAAAAATTGATGTATTTTCAATAAAATATAATAATTTTTCCTTATTCGTTTTTCCATTTTTTGTCAGTTTTTTGCTTTCCTTATACAAGAAAAAATAATAATTATTAATATAATTAAAAAAAAAACAAAATAATAAAAACTTAAAACAATAATAATAATGCCTAAAATTATAAGCACTTCTTTTGATTTTCTTACTTTTTTCTTAACATCTTTTCATTTAAAATAGCCAAATATGGTTTGTAGTATACATTATCTAGGTTTGACTGTAATTTCTAAAAGTTACAATAAATATATTTTCGATTTTTTATATGTATAGAATCTACTGTAATTTTTTAGTTTAGTATTTCTTAAATTGTAGACCTCTTAAAGTAAAAAATGGAAGTTCTTTATAGAAATATTCAGCTTGTATAACATATTAGTTCCTCGGGTCCATCAATTATGGCACAACACTTTTAATGATCGTATACTTAAGTAATTTTATTTTTTTGTAAGAAACGAAAAAGAGAATTAAACAAAAAAATATATATTGGAAATGTCCTTTTTCTAAGAATATGATGAAACCCCTTTATTACAGTATGATATTACGATACGAACAGATGTTTTCTAGTCTTTAGAATAAAATATTTATATGTATACGTATATTTCTATAGAGATATCCAAGTAAAGTTTATAAAGATGAATGGTTTACTGTTTTTTCATGTTGCTGCGGATCGTTGATCGTTGTTAATCTGATCACCTTCGATGCCATAGCCCTAAATTTAATTTCTCAACTTTTGGCATATTCATTATTAATTCTAATCCATTTGTTGTTAATCGAACGCATCCGTAGAGATCGATGGCTTTTAAATTCACTAATTGTTCGGAGATTGATTTGAGTCCGGTGTCTGTAATCCGATGGCATTGTCCTATATTCAGCGTTTCTAGCTCGTGCAACGATTTTGATATTTGTATTAACCCATCATCGGTGATGCTACACGCAGACAGACTTAATGATTTTAAATGGTACAATCCTTGGGACAAATGAGATAATGCTTGATCACCAATTTTATCACAGAAACTCACATCAAGGGACGTAATTTGACTGCCACCCTCCGTTAAATACGCAATACCAATATCGGATATATTATCACATGCGCGTAAATTTAATTCCTTTAATGTGACCATTTTGGCCAGGTATTTTAATCCACTATCCGTAATCGAAACACAAAAGCTTAGATTAATTACTTTTAGTGACGTCAGACCATCGGCAATGTGTTTTAAAGCTTCATCGGTTAATCTTTGGCAATCTTGTAATCCTAAATATTCTAATGCCGGATTACCTTCAGCGGTCTCCTTGCTTAATCCGGCTAAATGGCCAATACCTTGATCGGAGAGGTTCCAACACGATCGTAAATTGAGTCGCTTTAGTTTTTTTAGACCCCACGCGATCAAGAGTAATCCTGTATTTGTAATATTACTGCATCCGCCTAATTCTAATATTTCTAAATTTTTTAAATATTGTGCAATACGCCCTAAGCTTGAATCTGTGATCTGCTTGCAAAGCGATAGATCAAGTATTTTTAAATTTGGTAGATCCATTGAAAATGCATGTGATAAATTCGTATCAGTCACATTGTAGCAACCGCTTAAATTTAATGATTCTAGATTTGGAACGCCCAAGATAACATCCTTTAGTGACCGCCGCAACGATAAAATTTGAATTTTCTTAATGCCTCGTATCACAAGCGATTGAAAAAAGCTTTGTGTCACTCGTCGCAGGTGTAATTTCCCCTCGACACCTTTCCACACAGATTTCGAGTAGGCAGCATCACGCCATGTTGAACACACCTGTGCTGCTCGCCCTCGATCTTGTACCGATAATTTTGAAAATATCATTGTAAGAATTTCGGGCAGTAAATGGCCAATATGTGTACCCTCCGGTGGCGGTGAATGTATCGGAGTTTTCGGTCGATTTATTGGTATTATTGTTGACTGTGTGATTCTAGATGGTAATGTTGTTGATCCAGTTGTTGTTTGACTATGGTACAGTACACTAGATAAATGCGGCTGATGTAAGTGATATGGCGCATATCGATGATGTAAATGATGATGATGCCGTGTTATCACACCACCCGGAATTTCTGTTAACATGAGTTGAGATTCATCCATGTTATAATCTCCTGCCTTTAGATTTTTGACACTAACTTTAATTTTCTTTTTAAGTTTCTAATCACTCACATACACACACTTGAATTTTTAGCAACACACAATTCCTTCTTTCTATAATATATTCTTTTGTCTCTATTTATACTTTATATTTTCAACATTTTTGTTTTTTCTTAGCTTTTGTATTGTGATTAGAAATAGTAAAACAATTTTTTTTAAAAACAACCACTATGTAGTAAACATTTATATAACGTAGACAAAAAATTATTCACAATATGTGTATTTTTTTACCAACAAATAATAACAAAACAAAAACTATCACTATTTTATTTATTTGTTTCCACGCGCGATTTTGTTTTTAAAACTTTAAAATAAAAATACTATAACTTTATATTTTACTTTTTAATAATTTTACTTTAATCTCTATGTTTATCTATTATCTAAAATTCCAAACTACCGCCTTCGACATTTGCCGAATGACTGAATTTATAAATTATTTTATGATTTCTTTTGAATTTGTTTTGTGTGAAACAAATGAGAAGAGAAATTAAAAAATAAGAGAGTCGGTTTTTTTTATCAAACGAAACTAAACGAATAGATTTATCTCTTTCCATTTTTCAGTTTTTTCAAATAAGAAATTCACAATAGCTAAAATAAAATTGTTACAACTACAAATATTTTGGTCCTAGCAATTTATTTTCTGTTTTCATCATACGACATCTGCATGCTAACACACTAGTAAAAATTGATATATGCAGGATATGCGATATTAAAAACGAACCGAATGAAATACGGCGGTTTAAATAAATACCAAAATTTAAAAATTACATAGGTAAACATTTTTATATATTTTTGTATTTTTGACATTGCAAACGATTTATTTAGAATATAAAAGTTACTTCTGCTCAGTATTATACTACGAAATGTTTAAAAAATGCTTTAAAAACAAATTAATTTTACAAACAAATGACACATAATAATTAAATCAATATAATTAATAATATATTGCATATTTCTTACGTGTGCCATAAAAGTCTGCAGATATTTGTTTTATATATTCTATGTTTCCATGGTAACATAAGTGTTAGCAAAGACATGCACCGTCGGTACTTTTTTAGTAGTATTTCATTTTCATCAATATTACTTCAACTATATTTTATAAATTAAAATCCATACTATCTTTGAACTTATATATTTTTTTTGGTATCCATGTACAATGGCATAATTCAAAATTTTTTGCGACAGACCATAAATTATTTTACCATAAATAAGAACACATATGTAAATTAAATATTTTATTTTTACAATTCAACTAGTGATTGGCACATAAATTAGCGTATTTCAGTAGTATTTATTTTATTTTATTTCTTTTCTGACAGCATAAAAGGTGGTATATAATTTTTGTTTAAATGAACAGGATTGAAGACGCAGATATAATTCGAGTAGAGCAGCTGTGTTATGACTAAAGTCTCCAATTTTAGAACTCGAATCCATCGCCGCAGTCGCCACATGTATTGATAACAATCCTAGGTAGCATTTCAACAAGACAATTAGCTTTGAATACAGTTTTCAGTCGAAGGAGTGTATCGCGTATTTTGCACAAAATTTTTAATTTGTTTCCATATACAATTTGAGACTTCATAGGCCCACACTACTTTTTTGGCAAAGTTTCCTTTATTTCATTGCGAGCGTGGCCTACTCCTTCTTTCACAAAATGCTCCGGAAGGTAATAACGCATTTCAGGTTGAATGGACAGACAGAGAATTACCACAAGCGTCACCTCGCCTGCTGCCTCTGTGTGCAACTTCACTGGAAGTGCTCACACCACCGGTAACTATCCCATAACAAGGCTAAACTAGGTGTGTGCTTGCTGTGATCCGTTTACAGCCGTTCTGCTAACAACCCAACCAGGAATAATTATTGTTACAAAACTTCAACAAACGCCTTGAATACTTAACTCGGAATTACAACAAAGACGAACATCCACAAAGTATGATAACGATTTTAAATTTGGATCATGGAATATATTCAGTTTAAGCCACTCGGAGAGCCTTGACCAACTCTTCGACCAGACATCGCCGTACAAGTTCGATCTTACACTAAACGGTGTAATCTCTGCCAAAGTAACAACTTCGATAGGCATGTGTTCGAAGTTCGGAGTTGATCGGCAATCGTTTACGGCAATTTGTAATGGATTTTAAACGCATAAACAACTAGATGGACGTGCAAAGCAACTTGAACATTTCATTTGTTGTGCAAACAAAACATGCCAAAGACAATTTTTTCGACCACCTCGAAAGTATTTTACATAAAATTACCCGGTATTCATCATGGTACCATCGGCTCAGACTCCCGGCACATTGCACCAAACAACAACGGGATGCGCATCATTGCTGAGCTGGCTTTGATATCTAATCTGGCGGTAGCCAGCGCATACCGAATCCATAAAGGCACGTGGAAATCAAATGATGTTGTTACAATCAAATTAACCACATTCTCGGGTCCAAAAGATGCCAACATCGATTCTGATCAATTTTTGGTATGTGTCTTGAGAAAATATTCTAACCGACTGTGTAACAGGACGAGACAAAAATAGCACAAACAACAAACGCTCAATCGAAACTACCAGTTTAAGAGACAGATATCGTTCAATAAAAAATCGCTACTGACTTTCATCCTCCTAGTAGCGATCTACGCAACAGTGTGGTGAAATCATTTTTCGTCACTCTTAAATAAATTGGCGTTATCCTCTAACGAGCCACGAACGTCATTGCATCAGTTTGATATCAATGTGGAAATGACACCTCATCTTACCATTTATTATGGAGTATTATATCCAGTACTAAGTGGACTAATTTCACTCTATCTTTATTCAATTTAAAGAAGTTCAGAGCACATTTTTGCATCTCTGTTTTCTATACTCCTTCTCCTTTACAATACGAATCAAGAATTCAAAAAAAAATCTTATACGATCTTACGATGAAGTGCGATGCATTTCATAACAACTATGAAAAATTATAAGGCACCGTTGAGGATGGCATCTGAAACAAAACGGCGGAGATTATGTCTTCCACCGCATGTTTGAGTTGGTTTGAACGATTTGGTTCGCAGATAAAGTCTCAGACCAGTGGAAAATAGCCCGTATCTATCCACTATATGAAACGGGAGACCGGTTGAATTGTACAACTACAAGATCTTGGCCAACATAGTTTCCGATAAGTTATCAATTTAGAGCGTGCGCATTTTGGGCGATTACCAGTGCGGTTTTCTCCTTGTAGGTCGACAACCGATTAAACATTTTTGGTATTTTAAATTTTCAACAGGTGGATAGCATAGCACCCAGCGGAATATATATTGTGTAGTGTCTTGGCACATTTAAGCATTTCTTCAAAATTGATAACCATATACAATGGAATTTTCATTTTATATATTTCGGAACCACGGTAATATTGTGAAACTCAGCCTCTGAACTGTCGGATGCGTCTGAACCCCGATATCAGAAATAATCTAAACATCTATATCATTAGGGCAATTAAATGATTATAGAAGGCTTAGATGGGTTGGACAGGTTCTACGCTCCCAAAATTGTACCATAAAAGACTGCACCAATGAAGGTAGTACCTCGCGGAAGACGCTCTATTCGGTGGATGGACGACGTTGAACAAGATCTTTAAACTCTTAGTTATCGTATCTCGCCACTCTCTTATTAAGGACCTAGTTATTTGAAAGAGCATTGTTTAGCCGGCCAAATCCCGTCATGGCATATACCGCCAGCGAAGAAGAAGAAGAACTTCGAATGATAAAATATTTCGTTAATTTCAAATTTGGGGAGAGTGATAACGTTTACACAGCATCGTATTCTCTAACTCGCTCAAATTTTTTGGTTTTTACTAATGTCTTGGTGGGTTTTTTCCCACTATAATTTAAAATTATTCCTCTGCTCGATATTTCTTCCTTATAAATAATTAAAATAATGGAGAATTTTAAATATAGTGTTATAGTTCAGTACTACTTTCATTATCTACTACTTCGGTATTTAACACTTCGCATTCATCAAAATAATTAATACCTAAATAGCTTTCTAGTGTTTTGAAATATTAGTTAGTATTTTATTCAGCTAGTCGCACGGCTCCTTGTGAACGCTAGGAAATAATTGAGGAATTAATAATAATTAATAATTAATAATTAATGAAGGAATCAAAATTTTGAATGCTGTGCAGTATTAAAAAGAAACGATCAAAGCAGAGAATATAACTGCCATTCTCAACATGATAGTAAAAATTGAGGCAATCAGAAAGGCTACGATATAAATTTCACGAGGCAAAAGATGCCAAGGTTATAATCAGACACAAACTTGTACCAGTTATTGGGGTTGCAAGGTTGACAAACAGGTACGAAAACTAAAGAATTAGGGACGCAAAAATCGGACAAGCTGATCCTCACCACAAGAAGGGGAATACACATTTGTGCAGTGGAAATCGCATACTTCGATCGAAATGACACGAATGTCACAGATTTAACAAATAACCTTCAAGCAATTATAAATAGATTTGAAGAGCAAAATAAATTAAACAAGATAATATTTCTTCAACTCAAACTAGTGTCAAACTCAAAAATTGGATAAAATAATAAATATTCAGTCAGAATAGTCACATGGAATGCAACATATACCAGAACCGAAAATATTTCTAAAAACTGATAAAATAATATGCTCTAATACGATAAACCCACTTTACTAGAATGTCACATTCAAGAATTCGGGGATATATTTGTTATCAAGAAAGTCTCCCAGTAACAACAGTAATAGTTCTACGATATAACCTTAAGGAAGAAGATTACATTCATTTGTTCGAGTTAATAGAAGGTAACTTGATTATTGGAGTAGGCTTAATGCAACAAATATTCTTTTGCGTTCCAGTCTACTACTCCAAAGACAAAATCTAAACTGCCCAAAGGCGAAAAACTTTTCTCAGTATGAAAGGAGTTCAAAAGCGTTCAATTTCACTCAGTATCAAAGTCTACGCATTGGCCAACTGACACAAATAATATACCGTAACAATAAATTTCTTTGTTACCTGTTTTGTAGAAAAGAAACTTACATCTATTTAGAAAATGATGAAAGTCTAATATCTGATCATTATTCATCAGTTAATATGATGGTTAGTGAAATGGTAATAAACTAAACTTCTTAAATAACAAAACCAATTGGCCACTCTTTTCTATGTTATTGAATAAACTCAATGATATCATACAATGGGCTGCACTCCGAAACTTTTATATAGAAAAGAAAAATCTGTAATATATCCAATAAAATAAGGGAACTATTCCAAGAAAAATGAAAAGTATAAAGCAAAAATGACGAATAGTAATAATCCACAAGACAAAAGTATGTTGAACAGATGGTGTAGCAAACTTCAGGCACTTCAGGCTTCATAAAACAAAAATGAAACTATAGGAAAATTCCATACTTAGTAATCTAACTCCAGCTTGCATTATGATCCCATTATGGCATTGAGTGTGGGACCTTCTCGGGCTCCAACTAACTTTACTAATAATCTTGATTAAGGTTACTCACTCTGTAAACCAGCAACGGGATTAGAAAGACTAAAAAAGCAAATTAGCTAAATCAAATGAAATAAAAGATGGTTATACCAACAAAAATCTGATGATATATTTGCTAAATACCTCAAAGATACTTCCAACCCTTATGGAGCTGAAACTGAAATAAAAATGTTAAAATTAGCTCTGGATTACGACGAAACTAATGGAGGTACTGGGAAAAGCTATTCGCAAACTACACGTATTATCAATGCTGCTGTTAAGAAAAAATATTTACCCAGAAAAATGATGGACTTCGTGAATGTGGTAGCGGAGCTCCCTCGATGTTGTAAACCATAGTTTCTTGAGCTGCAGAATACGAAACAGTTGGTTGACCGTCAACTGGTTTACAAGCTACAAAGTATCTAAGTTCGGAATACGTTTGATTTAACAAAAAAAAAGAGAAGAGGCAAGATTCCACCGAACAACAGGAAAATCAACAAGTTTGGTAAGGTCGGTCAAACCACACAGCAAACCGGACAACGAAAAAGCGACAACGAGCTTACGCAATGAATCTCCGAGACCATGCGTCCTTATTTGTCTCGTAACTCGTGTTTACAGCACTAAATAAAATGCAGAGACTAATCTATCTAAGTGCGACAGGTGTTATGAAAACCTGCCTCACTGCAGCTCTCGAAAAGCTTTGCACTTGCACTTACATATCAAGGCATGGTCGAGCCTAAGGCCATCAAAATAAAAATGTTAAATCAAATAAAAGCAAACAATTCGCGAAATGAAGTTATCTGATTATCCGACTTGATGATAAAAACAACGAGTTTTTATGCCACGAGATCTGCACACTATTACTACAGAAGGAAATAAGGACGAGTTATTATAAAAAAAACCTTAAAATAAACCAAGTAATTAACAAAATTGGCTGGAGAAGCAAAATACCTCTTAACATGTTTATTCTATCATGCAGCTACGAAAAAGTCATAAATGAAATTCATGGGCTGCGGGCCAATGTCGGGTAAAAGTCAATTTTAAGTAAACTTTTCGGTAGATTCAGTTATTTTTCAAAAACTCTATGGTAAACTGATCAAAAAATCTGTTCTAAATCCGATTTTTACCATAGTAAACGATCTACCCGAATATTGGATCGCAGCCTTGGGATATCTAATTTATTAGGCAGCAAATTCTAAATATAACCACTAAGAAAATCTAAAATAATTACGAAATGCAAAAAGATGTCGAGCGTATGGACGCACGCAGCGATTAAAGAACCAAGATGTGTTAAGCGTGCCGGACACCACCTAACTGCGTTATAGGCATCAACTCAAAAGATGACCGCCTATATATAGGAGGGTATACTTTGCGGAAAAGCTCACCTCGCTAGCTATAGAGGATGTATGTTTGCAAAATAAATTAAAAAAATGCAATCCAATTAAGAACTATGCCCGTTAATTCGGAAATACAAATAAAATCTCAGAAGAAAAGAAGAAGGTAACTTCAATCAAATATTAGATTTATACTCGCAAAATTAAGTATATTCGGCGAAAAACTGCAAAAGTTGAAAGATAGCGCTTTGGAAGCTGAAGCAAATCTAAGCAAAATTAAAAATATCTTTAGTACCCTAAAAATATTGTTATGTAATGTTAATGTTCTTCTACGACAGCAACAAAAACTACAAGCAGTCCTCGATATAAAAAACATACTCGTAGAACTCACCTTACTATGCAATTCACATTAAATTTAGAGGCTCTCGAGTGTATTATACCATCCACCCACACAACTCTGTCAGAGAGGGAAGTGCAGTTAATATTGGAAATATTGGAAAAAAAGAAATACAAGCTACAATTGTAAAAATAAATACTAAGAATGTATGTATGGTATGATGTAGATGATTACAATTTTTATTCTGTTCTTCAAGCGCTTGGACAAAAGGTCGATAATAGGTGTCGACTTCAATGCAAAGAATACTCATTGGAGAACAAGCTTAACCACATGCATCTCTTTCAAGAGAATAAACAACCAAAATTTGTAATCAAAAATATTTCTAGCAATTTTATGAAAGTCGAGGAGAGCTAGAACTTGAGTTCAGATCATTACCCAAAATCTAGTACTATATAATTAATAAATATACCGATTGACCTTGAAGATAAAATACACCTGGTAGTACCATTGTTAAATAATGATCAACTGAGCATGGAAGCAGAAGAACTTGTCATAGGCATACAACAATCGTCTAGGGAAAGTACTTTAGAAATAAAAAATGGCTAAAAGGCAATAACTATCCAAAAGGATCTCTTGAGGGATGAAAGAAAATGTGGCATCAAACCTAGACCCTTCACAAGGTAAAAAAGATTAAACAACCTCACTCAACAATAAGTTGACCAATGATAGAAATACTGACTATTCACTTTGGAAAGCAACTAAACAGATAAAAAGACCAACAATGCACCTTCATCCTGTCAGGAAATTAGGGTGGAGCTTGAATAAGGCATAACAAAGAAAAAGCCGAAAGATTTGCTCAGCTCACCTTGAAAATGTATTTCAACCACATGAACATCAAACTGAAGAAATGTTTGATGTAACCGCAATACAGGAGCTTAAAAATATTACGCCTACATCCCCAACCGAAATAGTAAGTCAAATCAAGAACAACAACAAATTGAATAAAGCAGCAGGTTTCAATTTAATAGCCGGAGAAATCCTAAAGAATCTTTCAAGAAAGGTTGTAGTAAAAATAGTTCATATCATAAATCCGATATTCAGATTCAGGTTGAAATACGTACCGAACCAGTAAACCTCCTCACTTAGTAACATCATATATACTCATTTTGTTGTTTCCAACATGTCTAAATGACTACCTACTCGTATTTAAAAAGTTACTATTAAAAAGACTTAAACTGATATTTGACAGAAATAACCTTATTTAATCATCAGTTTGGTTTCCGAAATGAAGACTCCACTATTGATCAGGTACGTAGATGTAATGTGATTGAGAAGGCCGAGGAAAAATGATTGTTCCGTATTGTTTTTAGATGCAGCGGAAGCTTTCGGCAAAGTCTGACTTGAAAGTCTGACCTATTAACTAAAACTAATTCTTCCTGAACAGTAAGTCAAATACTGGAAGCTACATAAAACAAAGATACCTAGTTGCTGGGAAGGAATTCTCATTTAATTGTGCAAATAAACTTCTACTCTGCAAGCAAATATTGAAACCTGTTTAGACATGTATCAATCAAGGTAGTTTAATATATAGGGTGGGCTAAATACATTTTTTTTAAAAATGCAATAAAACAAAAAGTTCTCAATATTTTTTCAAATTTATTTTTTCATTGTAAAGAACAATCCTTCCGATTAATTATGGAATTCTATTTCATTCATATGACTACCTCGGCTGGCCTTGGCCTACCCCATACGGTCGGTCCAATTTTAAAGCACATTTTCGATGGTATGCGGCATTTTGTCTTCAATGGCGATGCGAATATTGTTCTTGAGAGCGTCAATCGTTCCTGGTTTATCGGCGTAACACTTATCTTTGACGGCACCCCAAAGATAATAGTCCAACGGCGTCAAACCACAGCTCCGAGGCGTCCAAATCACACCATCGTTTCGGCTGATAATTCGATCTTCCAAGACAGTACGCAATAGATCAATTGAAACGTGTGCTGTGTGGCACGAAGCGCCGTCTTGTTGAAACCAAATGTTACCTATGTCCTCCTCTACAAGTGCCGGGAACAAAAAATTGTAACGGCGACTCCTTGCTTATGTTCAAAGAAAAATGGCCCAATGATGCCACCGGACCAAAATCCGCACCAAACAGTCACTCGTTGAGGATGCAGCGGCTTCTTTACGATCACGTGCGGGTTCTCCGTGCCCCAAATGCGACAATTCTGCTTGTTTACGTAGCCGCCAAGATGGAAATGCGCCTCATCCAAAACGATGATTTATTTGTCAACATTTTCGAATTAATGTTTCAATATTTCCCAGCGTTGTTCAAGCGAATACACAACCATTTTCGATCAGCGGAAGGATAAAACTAACTTTCTGTCAAATCAGAAGTGACATAACCCTTACCATACTCAAAAAACCGCTAGTTCAAAAAAAATGTATTAGTAGTAATCCAAAGATTTCAGAATAAAGTACTGAGAAACATTGTCAGCACTTCGTCGTATATGAGAAAGAAATTCATCCATTTGAATTTGGGAATAGATCCTGTTAAAAATGAAAATATAAAATTCGCAAAATGCCACGAACGACTACTGCAGCATGCGAAGGTTGAGACTATTCAACTCATGGACAACACAAATATAAGTATAACGCCGAAAAGAGTTTGAGTTAGTCTACTATTGGAACATCAATGGATAAACCCCTAAATTAAAATAACAGTAGTAACTTAAGTTAGAATAAAATGGCTTATTAGTCTTAAAACTAGATTATAATTGCATAAAGTTCTGAATAAAGTCTTTACTATACATAGGTGTTTAAAAAATTCATCTTTATGTCATTTCGTCTTTATGTCGTCAAAATCTCGGAGAGCCTAGTAGTATTGCTAGACTCTCTATTAAACTAAGAAACGAGGGAGTCGACCTCTGTGCGAGGAAGAATATAGGTAGAACCTACACTGATCAGAACCCTGAAAAACAACACCGAATCTGGTTAGGAAACATCGCTTGGGATGTGACAAACTAAAAAGCTTCATAGTTACATTCGGATATCTACCCGTAGACGGAGTAGTCAAGTTGAACCGCCAATCATTGACATGCCTACGGACTATTTCCAGCAGATTTCTCAAGTTCTATACTATACAATAGCCAAACATCAGACCCATTATTGACCAATGATTGATTAGTCCAACGAATCCTAGCCTATACAATATTCCCAGGGAATTACCAGAATAACTGGCCTACTAACGAAATAAGTTTGGTGTAAATATTTTCGGAACAAAGTTAACTGGGATGCTTTTGTTCCCAAAAATTTTGATATTGAAAAATATTTTAGTATGCCAGGAAAATACAATTGAGAATAGAATAGCGCTACTGGAGTTCTTTTACCAGATGAAAACGTCACTGGTTGTTCGGGTAAACGTCAGATAGAGTTGGCCTTTGAAATGTGAGATAAATTCGTATTTATAGAAAATCGAAATATTATACAACAAGTAGTTCAGACACGTTTTAGTCGATGTTGATACAAGTAAGGTTCAAGTCAAAAATTGAAAAAAAATTAAAATGCGGAAAGTGATATAATAAATTTATGAAAAATTATATTTGATACTTTTGCTGCCGTACCAAGATACTGACGGATGAGTATACCGTAAAAACTAACGCTAGATAGGTAATCGAAAGCAAAGTTAAATAATAGATCGTTTTTATTGGCTTGTGGCTCGCTTTTTTAAAATTAAAATAATTATTTGCTGAGCTTTCGATGCACATTATCAAAGCGTACGAAAATTTATTAAACAAAATTTCCGTTACAAAATAAACAAAGCCTGTACAGTAAATTTTATATAAATACAAAATGAAAAGAAGGTATATTTAATAAAGTATATAAAATATGATTTTATAAATTCAAATAAAATACAAACTATAATTAATTAAAATAACAATAAGGGAGACAAAAACAAATTAGACAAAATAGATATAAGCATTTCCAATATAAGAACAATCATTATTATTGTTATTATTGTTTATAGAGTTAGTACTAGATTTAATGTAAAGCATTTCCAAAATTGATCTCTTTCTAAAATTTTGTTCTTTATCATTAAGTGTCTGTTTTGTTCTTTATCTGTCTTGCATTTTTTAAATGTGTTGTAAGTACACTCGTACTTTGTTCATTATCGTTATTTACGCCATTTTTATGTTGATAAACTCGTTTTTCTAAAAAGTTTTTGGTTTGACCAAAACAACCGTATCATGAAGATAGTTGGTCTGGCAGATATTTAAATTTTCATTCTTTCCTACTTCATATAAAATTAACACAGTAAATATTTTGGCTCAAAAAATCTTAAAACTTTCAGTCAAAAAATTTCATAATAAAAATTTCAAAATTTTGAAAGAAACGCTTTTACACAACCATTATGGTTTTGGAAACAAAAAAATTTTGTAAGTAATTCTAATAATCAGCTTAGTAATGATGTTCAAAATTATTTATCTAAAAATAAAAAAATAAAACACATGTTTAAAAATTATAATTTCAGAATTGTTGGTAACTCATCCATTAGTTTAAAAGATTCCATTTTTTCAAAACTCAAAGATCCAATACCGTTGAAAAAGCAGTCGAATTTAATTTACCAAGTTAAATGGGATTGTAATATCGTTTATAATTTGTCAAACCAAACAATTTTTAGAAAAACGAGTTTATCTACATAAAAATGGCGTAAATAACGATAACGAACAAAGTACGAGTGCACTTGCAACACATTTAAAAAATACTAGACAAGATACTTGATAAAGAAGAAAAATTTAGAAAGAGATCAATTTTGGAAATGCTTTACATTACAATCTAGTACTAACTCTATAAACATTAATAATGATTGTTCTTATATTGGAAATGCTTATAATTATTTTGTCTAATTTGTTTTTGTCTCCCTTATTGTTATTTTAATTTTAAAATTTCTAAATTTATTTTTAAGAATTACATTTTGTATTTTATAAATTCTAATCATATTTTATATAATTTATTAAATATACCTTGTTTTCATTTTGGATTTATATAAAATTTACTGTATAGGCTGTAAAATTTATTGTTTATTTTGTAACGGAAATTTTGTTTGATAAATTTTCATTAGCTTCGAAAGCTCAGCAAATAATTATTTTAATTTTAAAAAAGCGAGCCAGAAACCAATAAAAACGTTCTATTACTATTATTGGCTCATTAAATATTTTACAATTACAATGTAAAATATACCTAAAATTTCAATGAAATTGTTATTTAGAAAATGCCACGCATGTAGTCATGCTATATCAATATGCGTAATATGACATTGTCATATATCATTTAGTGTCTTTAGTTGTAGCAAAAAGCAAAAATAAAGTGGCGTGACAGGTGGACTATCAAAAAAGGTCATACATTTCAAATTCATAATTTATGGAGATGTAACTTATTTAAGCGAGATGAATATAGCTAAACATCAACAGTTAGCAATGATGGTTTTGGCCATTATAATTCTTGCTAGAGAACGCCCCGTTTTGCTTATGTAGTAGTTTGGAATAAAACGACTGCTTTCAATTTTACACAATTTATTATAAATCCAATGTTATATTTATTTTGTTTATAGCTTGTTTATTTTTTTTTTTTTAATAAAAACAATTATCTTATATTTATAAGTAAGTACTAAAAACTATATAATTTTATTTTTCAATCAGTTTTAATTTTATAAAAAAATATATTTATATTTCTGTTTATTTGCGAAACAATTAAAATTTAAAAATATTTAAGTGAAATAAAAATGGCTTATAAAAAATAACTTAGTATGTATTGTGCTAGCCATTTTTATTTATAATAAAGCAGTTTTTCAATTATATTTTATATAAATTAACAATAAATAAAAAATAAAATGATATGAAAATAAAACATCTTAAAATTATTTAACTTTTCATTTCTTGCTTCATTTTACTTGACCCGCCGTTACTTCGCTTCGGCTGTGAACAGTTCATTTGTCTTGAATTCATGACCGAACTCTGCAAAATATAAAAAGAAAACATTTGATTTTGTCAGAGTTGGCATTTGCTGTGGTTTAACTGTATTTATTATAACGGTTTGGTAACTGGGGGGAAATATGATTACTCTTAAATTTATACAAAACAAACTTAAATCGCTTAGTTGATAAGAAAGAAAATACGATATATAGTAGTAATCAGTAAGATTTAAAATTTGCCGGAATGAGGAGCATGTTTATAGAATGATTTGATTGCGTGAAGAAAAAGAAACTACAACATATGAAATGATTATAAACATAATTTTATTTAGATTCTTTGCGTTTAGTTTTGCTTAAATTACAATGTAACATTAATCGATTCGGACAAAAAATTATTTTTCATTTTCTCAAATAATAATTGGTTTTTTATGCCTTACCTGATTCGACCAGTCACCGGTGGGTACACTAGCCTTATAGAATTTTGTACTAGTTTTATTGAAAATTGGCAACAGTTCATTCGCTTCGTCAGATAACGCTTTCAAATAAATCACAGTGTCAGTTCCATAACCCTCGCACGATAACAAAACAATATCGCCATGGAAATATCGTGCATACAGGCGAGATATTGGCAATCCATAACCATATCCAGCAAGTGGAACTGTGTGAAGGTCTGATTTGGATGGTTTAGGCGCAGTGCTGTACATATATTTAAACAATTGGTCGGCTTGGGATCTTGGAATACCGCCTCCACGATCAGATATTTTAACGCATATATCCTCTTCACCGCGTACAACAGTAATTTCAATTGGTGGTATATTGTCTTCTTGTCCGTGATGTTCCATTACAGCCCTCATTGAATTCTTAAATAATTCGAATAGAATGTGATACAAATGCGATGGGACATAAACAGTTCGAATTGGTTCATCTTTATTTAAATGGTTATGCTGTTTAATTTCTAATTCAGGACTAGCCAAGTAATATTGATCACAGAGAAATCGAGCATTTTCGTATGCATCCTTAACAACACTGCATGGGTCACAAACTGGATCAATGCAACCAATATGACGACTACCTTGTCGTTGTACCTCTCCAAACAGTAATGCTAAAATATTAATAGAAAAAAATAATTATAATTACCTTGATTAATAAAAATTTATTTATATACTTACTATGTTGATTAATTAACATTCGTATGCTTATTCTAGACATATACAAACGATCCAAAAAGTATTGTATCGAAATTTCCATTGAGGGATCAATAATTCCAGCACGTGAATCTTTCAGTTCTAGTATACCTTGTGCCATTGTTTGAACGACATCTGAATGGCGATCACGTATTTTATTTAGCGTCTCGACAAATCTAGTAAAGTAAACGAAGTAATTTAATTTAATAGAATAATCAATAATACATACATGAAAGGTACCAATACCACTTACTTATCGAGATTTGATTGTGATGGTTCAGTTTTTTCAAATTCTATTACTTCTTCAAAGCTTCTGACGTACCAGTTACTAACTAGACTAACCGATGGTGTGCGTAACAAATTATCTGGCAATAAGGCAATTTCTTTCATTATATTTGCTAACCGAACTGGAAGTTCTTTACGCAAAAATACATAGGATTTCTGTTCACACGCGTTTAAACCTGAAAATAGAAAAACAAATTAAATTATTAGGATATTTTAATAATGTCCAAGCTATTTTTTTGCTAAATATCTACAGGTATTCAATAAAAAAGTTAATCTAGAGAAAATGTTGGTTGACCTTCACGAATAAGATTCGACAAGGTTTTGAAACCGAAAATTTGATTTTTCTTCGAATTAATTGTTTAGCTAAACTGCTTTTAACTAATTACGTTACGAAAACATTACGTGCTAAATGCAAAATAAAATGTGATTGCGTTTTTATATTCAAAATGTGTACTTCGTACAATAAACATCTACCCAAATACAAATTTGCATGTCTAATTCTAATTTATTAACTCTTGGATTTATAGTTCTCTTGGGCCGGTTTTACTTTCAGTTTATGGAGATTGAAACGTGACACAAAACTTACTACATTTTAGAGTTAGATAACTGGGTCTGTATGATTACGATTCCAGCACTGATTGTATTGTTTTATTAAAACACTGATTGTCAGATTTTCTTCTCTTTTCTGTTAGTAATATACCGGTTCTAAACATTGAATTCTAAACATTGGATTTTCGGTTAGTCATCAATACATCCCAGCACAAATAGAACAAAGCCAAATATTCCTTTATTATATTTGTCAACAGAATCATTTGGTTTTGTCTGATTCGACGAAAACAAACATTGTGACGACGATAGGCGTCCTTAGCTTCCGATGGATTTGATTTTCAATCAATGAAGCTGTTTAGCCTGGATTATTAATACGACTACAACACAAAGGCATCTCAGTACATCGTGCTTAGTTTTTAGTTATGTAGTAGATTGTCTGATGGTTTAAACATACTAGTTCATTACTCATACTCCTTAATAACTCAGCTTTGTTAAAATTAGCAAAGCAATAGGATTTAACAGAACAGCACGAGCTTATTATTATTTTAATTATAGTACAATTTCAATAAGCGTCACTCAGTATAATCAAAACGTATTTGAACAAACAAAAAATCGTCTTATCAAAATTGCGAAATTTTCAACTTACAAGGTCAACTGTACAAAAAATAAGCGATATTGATTGTGAAAAAATAGGGTGAAAGAGCAACAAAACCTCGATTTGTATCCTGCCTCTGTTGATTTCATACCTCTCATCGACTAATACAGTTTTAACCACTTTAACAACGACATATATACAATTGAATTGATCTAATTCTAACTGGAAATTATTACTTTCAACTTTGTGAATGCTTGTTGCTTCTAATAAAACTTGTCAATTATTACTCTTTTCTTCTTCCAACATTTTTTGTAACATTTTGGGTTTACGATGATAACTCAATTTATAAGTTATATTACAAATATACGAGGATTTTAATGAAGAATCATTTGAGAAGGATGCTAATTGTGATTCGACTGATTATTATATGAATGGCAGTTTATTTCCAAACTACTTCGAATAGCATTTTTCGTTTTGCAAACACAATATCATGTGACCCCTGTTTTTTTGGTCAGAAAAATATCAAATCATGAGGTTTCCTGTCGAAAACATATCCACCATCGCTTTTTACCAATATTTTACTTTCGACGCTTCCAAAAAATAATCGGATTTATCTGCCAAAATTACTTAGAATATTTCAAATATGTGAAGAATAGAAAGTTCAAATATGTGCAGCTATTAATCGTTTCATGATCATCATTACTATCGAAACATAACAGAATCAATAGAACCATGCATATTTGAATAGGAATGTAATATCTGAAATAACAGCGAGGATTACTTTCTACAGCTTCAAATCAGTATATATTGAATTGATAGATGTATAGATAGATGTATTCAAAGTGGCTTACTAATAAAGAATAAGAATGAAATTATAAAAACAGTTAAGGATTGCCAGCATATTGTGACTTAAGAGATATCATCAGATCTAGGAATATATCACACAATTGTCGTGAAACATCTAACAGGGATGGATTTTGAAAACCAAGGATACGTATTTGGTGGTTTCGAAGCGACATAGTCATCGAGCCATTTTTGCACATCTTCAACTTTCGTGAAATACTGGTCATTCAAATATGATGACATCGATTTGAATAAGTGGTAATTCGAGGGAGCCAAGTCTGTATATTGTAGAGAAAAATGTAGTGAACTGACCTAAAAATCGACCGACCTCCACAGTCCACCTAAAAGCCGTTTACATCGCAAAAAATATAAGTTACATTTGGTTCATGTTTTGATTATGTCCACACAAATAAGTTACCCGATCTAATTTAGGAAACTGGCGTTCCTATATGTGGTATAGTTCTAGAGTAATCTACAGGCGCTAAATATGACGATGTAAACTAGCTCGGTGTCAAAATATTGAATTGAACTTAATTAGAAATATTATATTAGGTGTGCAAGTGGAAAATCGGCTCTGAAGTTAGTTGCATTAAAATATACTTGAACACATCCAAATCGCCTGCTATGTTGGATATATGTAGCTTAGTCATTGCTGTTTTTATGACATAAGTTTCTGTTAATTTAAAGCTGTCGTTCCGTGTGCATTAATTTTAAGAGATGGTTGTCGATAAGCAACATTTTCATCATTGCATTCTATTCTGTTTTCAAATAATATAAAATGCTGCTCAAGCTATAGAATTGATTAATTCGACTTTGAGTGAACATTCTGTGAGTCATTCAACAGTAAAAAGGAGGTTTAGTCTTGAGGACAATCCACAACCAGGTGCAGTAAAACAATTTGAAGAAGAAGAACTTAAAGTTTTACTGGATGAAAATCCGTGTCAAATTGAAAAAGAGCTTACAGAATAGTTAGGAGTTACTCACCAAGCAATATAACTTCGATTGCATTCAATGGTAAAAATACAGGAGGAAGGAAAATGGAACCGAAGAAAACAAAAACCAAAGAGTTGACATCTGCATGAATTTGCTTTCTCGGTACAAAAGAATTGTTTGCACAAAATCATGAAAAGGGTGATGAAAAGTGGATTTTGTACGATATTCCTAAGCCATGGGTTGATCCAGGCCAGTCATCAACATCAGTTGAATGTGTTGAACATCGAAAAATGAATATTCATGCCAAGGAAGTGTTACTACGTTCATTTACTACGAGCTTCTGGAACCTGGTCAAACTCTTACAGTTGAACATGGCCCAATTGATCAAATTAAGTGATGCTCTGGGCCAAGGAAGGCGGAAGGTAATATTGCTGCATGACAACGCTCCTCCACATACAGCAACATCAGCCCACGAACTGATCTTTTTTCTCATTTTTTATCCAGACTTGGCTCCCTCTAATTACCACTTATTCAGATCAATGTCATCATATTTGAAACCTCCAAGTTTCTATCGCGAAGGCATTCATCATCTACCTGATAAATGGCAAAAGACCATAGATAGTAATGGCGAATATTTTGATAATTAATCTTTGTAACAATTATATTTTTAATAAAGATGAATTTGACCAAAAAAGCAGATCCGCGATCCGGCGTTAAAGGAAAGAAAGTATGGGGTGGTTGAGTAGTTGATTGTGTATAAGTAAGTGTCGATTATCATATTCGTTTGTCACACAGATAGTGACGCTAAATGGAAGAATTTCCTACGATTTGTGAATTTAATTCGAGAGTGCTGAAATATACCAATATACAGAACAATCACAATAACACCATTACAATTGCAAAAACCAAAGTAAAATATATAATAAAATTCGTGAATGCGAAAAAGTTAGTTGTTAAAATAGAATATAGATGGAAATGTGAAAGAATCAAATTTCGTACGCTATGCAGTAATTCGCTAGTAGTACAACTACTTGTTATGTTCTATATATAGACAATATTCCAATGTAGTAATACAACATCAGTCGTCGCGGCCTGATGAGAAGACTGATTTTTTCAAATCAATAGTCTCGTTTGTTCGAAACTGATTGTTGTGATTCTTACACATTAGCCATCTATGTCAAAAAAATTCAAAAAAAAAAAAAAAAGCAGAGTTTCAACTTGCACACCCAACCCCAATATTTGTTTTGGGATTTCCTCCAACTATTAAGAGTATTGCATTGGTAAAAGTGGATAAGGATTTAGTTTTGGATTTTCCAAATCAACAGCCATTTTAGTTGGCAAGTTAAAATTTTTTTTGTATATGTTTATTAATTAATATTAAAATTGTATTTTTTAAATAAAATAATATTTATTTGGATTATGTATGCTTGGAATATCACTTTTAATATTTTAATACTAACCTTTAGCACGAAAATTTTGAGAAGATTTTCGAAAATTCAATTTCTTTTGGATATACAGTATAAACCCGTTTATTGCCATACTTTATTTTACACTAAACAACTTTTGAACTGCAATGGTTACAAAATAAATCGCGATAACTGCAATTTTATGTTTTTTAACTCGATATTTGCGAAATTTCGCATTTTGCAACTTCGGCTTGACTTTAATTGGTTGCATTAAGCGAGTTTATACTGTATCTGAATCCATTTTGTATAAACATTTAATGCAAGTGTTGATGTAAATTGACCAATGCAATACGCTATACTGCTTTCTATTATTAAAAAAGCAGCTTTTGCCTGCTTATTTGCTCTGAAATATTGAAACAGTAAAACTTGTTTTGTTTCGTATGAAAAATATTTTTTTGGTTGTACATTGGTCGTGGGCTACGATCACGGCCAATATTTTTTTGGAGACTATTTATTCGAATAAGGGATCTCATGAGGCTACTTATTTGATTCGGAAAGGACATAAGGACATGAACAAATTTTTCTCATAGATTTTTATATATAAAATATATCTCGTATTGGGACAAGAATATTTTATATCTGTAAAAACGAAAAATACATCTAATTTTTTATAACGTTTAGAGACATACGCATATCTCTCTCAGCTCGATATATAATTCTTAAAGTTAAAAGAAATTCTAAATTCACAATAAAATATATCGATCAAATATATGAATTTTCCCAACTTAACATAATTATAACTGGACAAGGTATTTACTTATTAAACAAAGATATCCATCTTAAATTCATCATTTAATTTAACCATTTAAGGTGTCTTACACATTCAGTTTGGATGTTTTTATAACTCAACTGAATGTGATAGTTATCGTTTTTATTTTTTTATTGATTGATTTTAATATTTGTTCATTATTAGTCCAAGCCAATACAATAATTTATTATCTCAGATCAGATAAATCATATCAACTCTGGTTAGAGTCCTAGCCCAGCCAGTCAAAAATAAAAACTTAAAATAAAAAATAAGAATTTTCACGATACCAATATTTTCGTTTTTTTGACATTCCAGCCATGCACAACATAATTCTTAAGTAATAACAAAATCAGTGCGATGTTAATTTACAACTTTTATGAATAAGACGTGATTAAATTTTTGTATTATGTGGCTAATTTATTATAAGAAACATTTAATAATAGAAAAGCCACGACTAATATTTAAGTTTAAGTTTTATAAACAACTTGCACAATTCCATATAATTCTTAGGTTAGGTTTCATAAATTCAATAATTTGAATTTCAACCAAAAGAAGTTAATTTCCAGCCGGTATGTGTGTGTGAGATAGAAAAATTTGCGAAATAGAGAAAGAAAGAGTATTTAGTAATGAATACAATAGCAAAAAGTAATAATCTCAGAGATCAAATTAACTGTGTTTTTGTTTGGTTTTTAAAAATGAGTCAGAAATTCATAACTTTGTTTCGGTCCATCTGATTATCGCCACCAACCACCAAACATATTATCGTTGTTCATGAATCTGAATAGTTTATTTTTTTTAAATTTGAAAGCGAAGTTAAAAATTAGTATTTTTGTTATTCAGTTTTTAATCAACGGGTAAGAAAAAGTGTTTAACTTTATCAGAAAGGGCCAAAATAGATGTGTGTAATTAGGAAGTCATACTAAATTATTTGAAGAATACAAAATCTTATAGAGGTACTTATAAAGGAAGGGTTTTAACGGCAATTACATCTCAGGATAAACGAACAATTGTTAGATTAGCCTCCAATTCGGCTCTTTCTAGAACAAAAATTGCCCTTGAAGCTGGTGTTAATGCCAGTAAATCGGGTATCCGCCGTGTTATTTTAACTGAAAAAAACATCTGAAGCGACTGAAGTTAAAGATAAAACCACATGACTTGGAATGGGTAGCAAGGTCAAAATCTGAAAAAAATGTAAGTATAATTATTATTTTCACGACTTAAGGAAAGAAGAAGTGTTTTTGGATCGCCATCATAGTAGAGAAAAGGGCGTAATGGTCTAGGGTCCAATCTCTTATTATGGCACAATCGATTTGGTATTTCAAAGTACAAAAATGTCCGAAAACAGTTACAGGACGTTACTGGAATCTGTTTTCCCTAAAATCCATGACCTTTTTACACCACTCTCATGGATTTTCCAACAAGAAAACGCGCCAATATACACAGCTCGCGTTGTAAAGTCGCACATCACAAGCCAAAATATCCAGCTATTGCCTTGGCCACCATATTCGCCGGACTTAAACATAATAGAAAATGTTTGGGGCTGGCTTACACGTAAAGTATTCGAAGGAGAGAAACAGTATGATACAGAGGAAGATCTGATTCTAGGGATTAAAGCGGCCGGGACAGACATTTCACTCAATTATTTGATGTCATTGTACGACTCACTTAAGAATCGTATTTTTGAAATTATTCAGAAAAATAGAAGTTCCACTAAATATTAAAAATTATATTTTAATATTAATATTAAAAAAAAAAAATGTTGGTAAGAAATCACACATAATGCATTATTTCATGTAATTTTTCAAGTGGCAGTAATCAAATGAATCGAAACAAAGTCATGAATTTCTGACTCATTCAAAACTTTGTTTTCAAAACAAAACAAAAAACACAATTATCTTGATTAAGCGATTATTACTTTTTGCGATTATTACTTTTTGCTATTGTATTCAGTACTAAATACTCTTTCTTTTTTATTTCACAATTTTTTCTATCACACACACCGGCTGGAAATTGACTTTTGCTTCTTTTGATTGAGTGGCGGTAATCTTTTGGAACCGCACTGTATAAGTGAAAGATGCATATAAAATTATTCAAATAACTTTATATATTAATTTAGTAATTAACTATAAAATTAAAATAATTTCCGCCATTTTATTTAATAAAAATCAGGTTTTCGGTACAATTTTTTAAGTTTTTTTATTTTTGGGCGAGAAAACGCGCACACTATTTTTTTTAAGTGACAGCTAAAATTTAACGAAGTTTTGTTGGGTTTCTTAAGTAAATAATAAGTTTTGCTGAGTAATAACACTGACGTGCCATTATTTTTTTATTAAGTTAAATTTTATTCTTGACTGGTCCCCAGTTCCCACTTCTGTCTTGAAGAAATTTAAATTCGAGATATATAATGTCTCATATGTATATTGGGCTAGTGAATTTTATATTTATGACTAAATTCTATCAAGGATAACTGTTGTTTACATCAGAAATTAAGAAATAATATGTAACGGCTAGAAATAGTAATTATTTCTCACATATTCATAAATTTGCTTTATTGCGATATATTTTATTTGAACTTAGCTAAAATATTTACCTCTATTATACATAAACTGAAATAGCTAATTATGCACTTATAAAACAGATCAAAATATTGCTAATGTAAGAATTTGAAAATCTCATTGTAATAATGCATGTGCTTCTATATTTATTGCAGAATGGGACAAATGTTGCAGATAAGTCAATATAATTATCGAAAATAATTTTTTTCAGTATGATAGCGGTGTATATTTCCTGTTTCCAACATCTTTGAGAGTCTCAATTGGCTCATATATTAAAATTAATCATATATTAAAAAGAATATATTAAAAGAGAGAAAAGGAGAAATGAAAAAGACCAAAAAAACTCGGGAAAACAATTCTTAAAATACTCGTAACATCAAATGAGGACACTAAACATTCTTTCAACTAGACATTCTTTTAGAAATTCAATTTTTCAAGTTCGCGATAGCTGCTTTTATCGAATTTTAATTAATTTAAAATCAAATAAACGCAACCCTTTAAATATATGAGGTAGATAAAATAGTTATCTAAGTATACCACAAAATTATCTATCATAAAACTTCGCTAGTTTTCTTGTAATATCCTTGTTTTATATAGTTATTATACATAACTGTTAAGAACTTTAGAGACAGCGATATTACAAGAATACTATCCATGTTTTATGATAGATTTATTTTGTCATGCCTAAAGCACTATTTCATCTAATATATTTAATTTAAAAAGATTAAAATTTTATTTTTAAATTGACTAAATTTGACTTAATCTATCGTGATCTCAAACAATTCCTTTTTAAACGGGACTGTTTATTATATATAAGTACCAGTCTACTAGCGGTCCATGTATAAATTGTCTAAGACACAAACTCGATTCGGATGGTTTTGCATATTTACCTAAGATGATGATGGCAACATAAGTTAATAAATCGTAAATAAATCTCTGTTCCGGAAAAGACCTATGTGGAAAACAAAACAACCTGGCCAACGACTAAATCAGTTGACTTACGACTAAAATCTGAATACGCTAAATGTTTCGGAAAGCTGCATATCGATCGACTCGCATTGCCTTTAATTCCACCATTTACACTTATTTACATTTATAATTCATCACAGAAAAGTAAGATAAGCGAATACGTTTTAAAAAAATATATATAATCAATTCATGAACGAAACATCTAAATGTAACAAACCTATCCATCATATTTAAAATCTAAGAGATAATGATAACACTATAAATTATATATATAACAAATGAACAAAGTTAACTAAACAATAGTGTTACTATATATGCAACAAAATATTGACCTATATTGATATGACTATACTCTATATAAGTATATTATGTTACTATTATAGTTACTATTATGTGTTAACTGTATAAGTGTTGATCTAATACTCTAATACACAGATCGTATCTAAACTACACACCAGTATGTTGATGTTGAAATACATTCAACTTAATTTATTTGTAACAACGTGCAACAGCCCATATCAATATTATTAGGGAGTCAGAAAAGTTCACAGCATCGCAGGATTGGCTTAAATTTCAATATTGATATGCCATTGGATTTAATTCTTCGAACGTTTATCCGTCTCTTCTCGGGTAGTTTAAGAATGCTTTTTGCACTCCAGAATTTTAAATGGCTTTTAAAAACTATTAACAAATTTATGACTAGGCAGTATATTTACATTTCATAACATTAATTCGTGCAGGTGGTGTCAGTATTGTTAAATTAGGCAAACACTTTTGTTTTATCAATTTGTAAAGATAAAATTAAAATTAAATCAATGACAAAATGGAAAAAAATCGATATGTAAACGCTACAACTTTCCTACCAGCTTAATATTTTATAAATTCATGTATGTTATATAAGAATTTGTTATTGCACTACCTACTTAAAAAGCGCAGTTGTAGTTGTAAGTATAGACGAACCGTTTAGATATTATAAGCGAAAAAATGGTGTACGTGTTGTCCGTGAACTAAAATTTATGTTTTGACGAATTTGTAGTAGAGCTGACTAACGGACAAACGTGTGAATACGTCTATACCTATGGTGCTTTGTATCTAGAAAACAAATCATAATTACTGACACCTTTTTTATTTAGTGAAGGACAAAAATACAATTGATTTTACTGATGAATCCAGAACTTGAGATAATAATTATAGCTAACTAATGTACGGAAGTATTATATGTTTCTTTATCTGTGTTTGAAATGTTTATTCACAAGTGCATCATCAAAATATTATATGTAATTGATATACTAATTATACTGATCTTAATTTGGTATTGTTTTCATAAAATTTTGTTTACATTTTAATGTTTGTTTATTATAAACATAAAACAAATAATTTTTTATCTTAATACGCGCTTACCAATACACTTTTATTATACATTATGTAAATAAAAATTTAATTGCTGAATTTTTAATCATACAACAACAAAACAAATAGTACTAGTGTACTTTGAACGTATAAAAACAACAATAATATTAGAATTGATGTTTTTGTTTTGTTGTTTTGATAAACAAAAATAATCGCGATGTGGTTTGGTGCTCATTTATGTGATGTCAGTGTTTATACATTTTTTATGAAATGGTCTAGTTTATGATCTATGAAGGAAATCCGAAAAACTTTTGAGAATGAATATGAAAAAATTTCTTCAAACTCGAACTTGAGTTAATTTAGTAAAGTTCAAGGTTACTGCAGTTGATGTACTTATAAAGTGAAGACTATATCCAAGCAGAAAAATAAGCCTTATCTCGTAATGGAAAAATTAAAAGTAATAAATAATTTTTGATGAAATGTGGCTAGCCAATTGGATAAAGATTTAAATATTTAAACTGTGATAAAAATATAAATTTGTGTTTCATCATTAAAACAACTCAAAAATATCTAATATTCTTTAGTTTGACTTTTAAGTAAAGTACTTCCTAGTACATTAAATTTGCTATTCAAGGTGGGATTATGGCAAATTATCAACATCAAATTTATCTCTTTAGAAAAAACACAAACTTACAAAACATTTATGATTAATTTGCAAAAGAGCCCATCAAAGAGTTGTGCAGAAAGCGAACGTGATGGAGCAGTGTGCTCTGATTTCGTGTACGATGGAAATTAGGGATTTAAAGAGAGATCACTAAGGAGAGAAGTCGACAAAATATAATTCTCAGTTCCCACAAATGACTACAATTTGTAAAATTTCAGCTTAACTCGCGATAATTTCCTTCGCTCAATTCTGTGGTTAGTGGTTAACATAACTATCTACTGAACTGTTGTTTCTGAAGTCATTGATTAGATACAGTAAAGTACTACTATAACAGACAAGCTAGAGTGAACCATAAAATTATTTTTGAAAAATGGAGATTCGTTAAAAGCATTACTTTCTTTATATCAACACAATTTGTTAAAACTAAATTTGTCTAGAAAAGAAGTTTTAATAATTTGATATATAATTTATATAAGAAAATTTCTTTAGTATAGAGTAATACATAATATAAAATAAGATATTACTGTGGTGCTGGTTTATATGAAAAGTCTTAATTATTGAACAAACAATTTGAAATTGTTCGAAGCATTGCGTTTTTCACACCGTACTTTTGTGTTAGCGCAACTCGGTGTGCGCAAGTTAAAACATATTTTAACACTACGACCGATACAGCAATCAAAAACATACAAATATACCTTTTTGTTTTTTATTGTCATAAAATAATAAAAAAACAGTAAATTATGTATATTTATGTAAGACATGCGTAAATTTGCCAGTTAAATTAATAACTTCAATTAATCTTAACTTCTTGGTGTAATACCTATTTCTTTGATTAGTAGACGAGAATCTAGGCTGATTCTTCTCGCACAATTCTTCTTGCATAATTGTCCTCATACAATTCTTCTCACACAATTTTTCTCGAACAATTAAGGCGACAATTGATGTACAGATTTTGCTTTTAAGGCATAAAAATTCTTCGTGCCGATTGGTTAAAAGTCGGCCATCTTGAATCGCCTTAAAGGCAAAAATTTAACAATTCTCAATTTTGTATAAAGCAAATTTTCTTAATCTCAAAAAAGTGACAACTCACAACAAATAAACAATTAGACAGATTATTAGAGGGATAAAGTGCCGGCTTGAAATAAATTTTATAATTATAATAAAATGAATAATATGTATAACAAAATAAACTTTATTTTATCTATCTATTTACAAATCCGTTAAAAAATGTGTACGGAACAAAAATCATCTTATGGTAAAATATTACATGTATTCTCTATAAAATATTATGTTTTTGCCGTATGACGAATTGTAAATTAACCAATCAGAACGCAGAATTATTATGCCTTAACCCTAATCAACATAGCTCATTTTACTTACATTAATGCATAAGATGATTCTCTAAGACTCATCACATGCGTTCTTGTTAGTCTGTTTAGAATAGTGTTTTCTGATCTTGCTATTAATTATTAATAACTATTAATTATTTGGTAAACTTTTTAATTGCGATTTGCAACTTAATTTGCAAAAGAATAAATTTTAACAGTTTTTTATAAGATACCATAAACTTAAAATGAGTCTCGGAGACTCATCCCATGTTGATTAGGGTTAAAGGGAAAAATTGTACATGTATCATTGCCTTTATGCAGCGCAGTGCCATGTTTATCAAGAGTTTACTTATTATCTCCACAAATCTTCTGATGATAAAAAAATTTGGAAATGTTCTCATTTTTCGCGTCGTACTGCCAAGCAAATATTCATGTTCATTGATCCAGATCAGTTCAAATTTTATATGGTCAACTTGATCCAAATTTTATTTTGGATCACTAATTTTGTAATGAAATCTGGTAAGGGTCATAGCTAGCGTTGTTTCATGAAATTTGAACTGATTTGTACATGTACGCGAAGCAGTCAAATTGGAAGTACGCAATAATATGGAAAATATGGTAGAAAGACCAAAATCATCAACGGTTGGGATGACACAGCAAATATTAGCTCTAGAAGCTTTAAAAATGTCTACGACACACCATTCGAGGACATCGCCAATCCAGTTCATTCACGTTACCAGTTTCTAAAAACAAATCTGAATTTGTGTTCCAAAATTATAAGAATGATTTAAAAAAATAACCAATTTCTCTTATACGATTCCATTGAAGATTAAAAATATTATATTAGGCCAGAATGTGAACACAGATTCATGTGTTTACCACTCAATAATTTCTTCGAATTCTAGTTGGGAGTCAACAATGGAACGCCGATGGAACATTTGAGGTATGCCTCCCATTTTTTATCAGGTTTGCACCATTCATGCTGTATTGTGATATAATATCTGTATAGCGTATGTTTTGTTGCTTAATACAAAAAAAAAAATAACAGAAATGGATTGTTAAAAATATTAAAAGAGAAAATGACGCTATCATACCGATACCATTATGATGGATTGTTAAAATTAACGCATTTCAAATTATGTTTCCGACATGTAAAATTAAATGTTTCTATTTTCATTACAACCGGAGTCTGTATCGTAACCTTCAACGTCTTGGTTATAAAACTAATTATGATAGAGATTCAAAATTAAGTGCAAATATAGTAGTAGCGCTTGCATTTGCTACTATCAAGAAATTTGACGAATACTTCAAAGCTCTTGGAAATACCAATTTACTAGCCTACATATGAATGACTGTGGATTATTTTGAAGATACTTATATAGGACGTTTGGCTTCAAATACTCAGAGAAGAGCACCGCGATATAACCACAAACTATGGAAATGAATGACTTTGTGGATTATTTTGAGATACTTTACGAAGCACTTATAAGACCTGGGCTACCTTTTGGAAGCAAAAGCTGTACCACTAACGATTGTAGAATATTTGAAAGGATGGACTATGGTCTATTTATAGGTCGAACAAGATCTGCGGACAATAGACTGTCGAAACTGGAGGGAACGTGCGATGAACCGAGATAGTTGGAGGACTATGAATTTTTGTTTCCAGTTCTATATTCCTAAGAAAACAGAATGGCCACTGGAGCGAATTACAAAAAATATATGATTGACAAGATTAGTTTTATTGGAATTTTAGACCCATCAGGTATCAGTTCTTGTGTCTCTTTCTATAAAGTGTGCCTTTTATATTTTTAATTAGTTTTAGTTTACCAAAAATAAAACAGAAAATATAAATCATTTGCGTTACTCACAACATGCGCAGGTAAAAATGTTTAGATTAAAAGGAGCTTATACATTTAGCATACAAGTATTTGTTAGAGGAAACAAGTTTAATTGTGTGACGTAAACAACTAGCTATACAGACGTATCAGTCCTATCCTAACTATGGTATAGATGGTATACATTTAAGCAACCTTTAATGATTAGATAATTAATGATTTTGGATGGCAATCTGTCGATGTTCCTTTCCAGTTGAAAGTTGGAATTCCTATGTTCGTTCTCCAGTATTTCTTTTTCATGTTACTGAAACTAATAACACTATAAACCGTCACTTTTCCGCGAATATAAAGAAGCCCGCCGATAATGTGATTAGCATATGTTAACGGAAAATTAATGTCAATATCAAACAAACGATAATTGAAGATTAAACTCTCTAACCAGAGCAAAAACCGCTCGGTTGCTTGACTTCAAATGTCCATTTCCTTCCAATAATAAGTACCTCATCTTAAGCATTAAATAATTTCACACTACAGTGAACTTTCCACTGTAAAGTGGAAGTAAATAAGTAGATAGTAAATAAACAGTAAATAAACTAAATCTTGACACTAGACTTTAAGTACCCAACTGTTCTTCTGGGATTGAATAAAAATGAGGATGTGTAGTTTCGTATGACATTCATTTCTGTACGCGCTGCTTTGCACGCTTTACCTTGCTCTTACTAATTAACTAATTAACCATTAGCGACGAACTCCTTAACCAAAAACCGTTAATAGTTAAGTACACTTGTATCTTACAAAATCGAATTGTGTGCAAGTAATTATTGTTTTCAATTTGTTTTGTTTGTAGCATTCTATGCTTATCTGGCGACACCTAGGCTTATCCGGTTAGGACAAAATATAGGTTTTATGACATTACCACGCGTAGATTTTGTAAGAATACATAAGATAATAGCTATGGGCAATCCAAACTGGTTTAAAATTACGAATTTTTATATTATGATAAGACTTAATAATCCTATGGTTACGTAGGATACACTTCAATTTTTTGTTCGTATGTGCTACTTCAAAAATTGTTTAGAACTGTTTCTAGGTTTACCATATCTTTGTTAATGACCTTTAATTGTTGCCAAATTAATATTACTGTTTATCAGTCAACCGGTTTATGACAAAGCCCAAAATCTTAAGTGGATATTCAAAACAGTTGCTGACATTTACGATTATAGTGAAATGCCATTTCGGATATAAAAGTGGCCAGAAGACTATTGCCGAAATAAACTAAATGTATTTGATTTTTTTTTGCTTAATGTTTCAAAGGTCACAAAAAATCGCATGGAGTGGAAAAATAAAAGGATAGAGCACAACTTTTATGGATAATTTTAAACTGCTCTCGTCATTACAAAAGCGCAAATTATTGTAAATTTTGTATGGTTGTACTAAGCACCAGTTATGGTTTTGAAAACATTTTGTGGAGAGCAGCCGGTAATAATAGATTTAATCTACTAATTATTGAATATTGGAGAGGATTAGTAATTAGTGACCATTCTTTATTATTTTGATAAAATTTATGATTCTCCATTTGATCAGTAAAAATTGTTCGACTTACTCCTGAACGAAAAATAAAAATAGAAAAGCAAATAATTAACTACAGGTGTATTCGTTACTATATTTAATTCATAGTATTATTTATATTTATTTAATGTAAAACAAGAGATATAATACTACACTTGATAGCGATTTATTTAAGTATTTTGTGTTGCATCAAAAGTATTTTTGTTTACAATAAAGATACTCGAGGTGATTGCCTAATCGACATAGAAAACCTCATTCAATTTCAAGTTATTTTTAATATCAACCAATTAATTCACCCTGGACAATGAGCTATCTAAATCATGGAAATTTATTGTTGAAGTTATTTGTTATCGACTCGAAAATATTACACAGTTCTCATATTAATCTTTTTATAATTTCGGAAAATTTATATTAGATTACGTATCTAAACAAATCATTCACAATTCACATGTTTAATTGCCATTACATGATATTGTAATATTTACCAAACAAATTTGTCAATTATAAAAATACAAAGTTGATACGGGATAAAATGACACGACAATTTGAAGGTGACCCGTGGTATGTAAATTAATATAAAACAGTAAGGTAACATTGATTAATAGTAATAGTACTAACAAAAAAAAATTTCCACACATCGAATTGTAATTAGTTGTCACCATTAATTAGTATACGATTAAACAAAGCAAAACAGCGTTTTTAAAGCAAAGCCCCTATTAATGACGCGTTTGAAAATTAATCGGAAAGTTTACAGTAATGATACGAAATTTTTTATTTTAAAACAACAAATTAACAATTAAACACATTTAACTACAATTTGAGTTGGCATGGTTAAATTGATGCTACTGAAGATTCAAATAATTTATTGATATTAAAAAATTTGAGCCCAAGATCAATTGCAAACGGCTCTCTTATCGGTGAAGGCGATTGGAGTATATTGACGCTTTTGACAACCTGAGAATTGATCTGATATTAACACTATAATCGTGTTCGCCTAACAATTTGGTATTAATACCATTCTAAGTTAATTTAAAATTGACTTTTCGGTAGGTTGGCAATAAAACAATGGTAGCAACTTTAGAATACAATTAGTTTAGTCCTTTCGGACATAAACAATATTCTGGAATTTAAAATTAGAAATTTACAAAATTCATAAATCTCAGACACTAGAATTCTATAATTGTTTCAACAAAAAGCAATTGTCTATTGTCTAGAAGATATGAAAATATTTGCTAACGATTCTAGTAAAATTCACCGAAACTTATTCGAATGGGCTTATTTTAAACTAGTTTTTCCAATGGTTATCAATGGTATTTTTTGTAAATAGGCACATATAACTTTTAAATCGTAGTGGCCTTAAGACTAATTATTTTTGGGTGTATATTCTTGATACTTATATGTATGTAGTACATATATACTTTATAATTGTTTTTCCATTTGTCGATTTTGATACACTCATAATATTGGTGAAAATGTTTATTAATTTAGTCCACAAAGTCGCAGAGTTATGTGTAAAGACTACGATAGAGACAACTAATGACTAATCTAGTGACTAATGGTCACGTAGAATGATGTGACACGACTGTGGTAATTGGGTAGATAGTATAAATCAACCATCAATTTAATTTATCAATCAGTAATGCCACGAAAACACAAGTTATTGCAATCAAATCGTTGGGAAGAAATTATCACCTATGGCGGCCTTGATTGCAGAAAATTGTTTACTAAAAAATTAGAGCCTTTTAATTCTATCAAAAGCTATGCAAATTCTTAATAATTGCAATAACATTTTTTAGAATTTCATTATGCTAACTCAAAAAATAACAAAAGTTATAATGTTTCATTGGTCTTAAAAATTCATAATATTTTAGTTATATTTTCAATGATTATCAATTGAATATACTATTTGAGTGTGTTTCGTATTTAGAATTAGTGGCCCGAAAATGTAAAAATTGTATAGCTGCAACTTTACAGATATTGCTTACAGAGAAAAAAATACAGTGCCCTAAAAATGATATTCACAAACTGTAGACTTTTCGCCGCTGTAAATCAATACGAAATAAATTCGCCGCTGTAGCTAAATTGTAACACATTTTAAAATATCCTATCAAATTCGATGGCGGTACTGGACGGAATATTGACATAAACTCGCGTTAAAAATAAAATTTGCTTCGTTTGTATATCATACAAATATTGAATTTTGTGTAAATTCAGAACTAAAAAAATAAGAATGTATTGTACAGTTGTCAAAGAACATATTATTACAGTTGGTGTCATTCGTTTGTATGTATGTCTTATGAACAATATTTTCTCTATGAGATCTAGATCGCTAAAGCAAACTAAAGGGTGTTTTTTTAAGAGGTTGCCGATTTTTTTTTTTGAATAAAACACATATAAAATTATGAAATGACCAAAATTTTTTTTTATTTGGTAGATAATTTTTTGGCATTTAACATTTAAACACAATTTCTGGCATATGGCTACCACGACTATTTTTCACAAATGTCATTCTGGAGGTCCAATTTTCCAGCACTTTTTCAAGCATTTGAGGGCGTATGTCAGCAATGACACGTTGAATATTGGTTTCCAAAGCGTCAATCGATTGAGGTTTATCCACATAAACCAATGACTTCACGTATCCCCACAAAAAGTAATCGAGTGGCGTCAAATCGCACGAACGCGGAGGCCAATTCACCGGACCATTTCTCGAAATAATGTTGTCGTTGAAAGTTTCTTTCAATAAGTCGATTGTTTCACGTGCTGTATGGCAAGTGGCACCATCTTGTTGAAACCACATTTCATTCATATCCATATCTTCAAGATTTGACAACAAAAACTCATTTAACATGGTTCTGTATCGATTTCCATTCACGGTAACGCGTCGTCCTTCCTCATTTTTAAAGAAATATGGACCGATGATCCCACCAGCCCATAGACCGCACCAAACAGTACATTTATCAGGATGCATTGGTAATTCTAGAACGGCGTGTGGATTATCTTTGCTCCAAATGCGACAATTTTGTTTGTTGACGTATCCATTTAACCAAAAATGCGCCTCATCACTGAAGAGAATTTTACGGTAAAAAAATGGATCTTCGTTCAATTGATTTAACGACCAATCACTGAATTCACGGCGCAAACGATGGTCGTGTGGCTTTAATTCTTGCACCAATTGAATTTTGTATGGCACCAAACCCAAATCTTTACGTAAAATTTTCCATAAAGTCGATGGACAAAGAAAGTCCAATTTGCTGAGCACGACGACGAATCGATAAATTGTCGTTTTCTTCGACACTGGCCTCAACGACAGCAATATTTTCTTCTGTACGAACTCTTCTCATTCTTGTCGGTGGCTTGGCATCCAAAAGAGTGAATGTAGACCGAAATTTGGTAATTACGTTCTTTATGGTGGTCTCTGACGGACGATTATGTGCACCATAAAATTCACGAAGTGCTCTATAAACATTTTTAATTGAACACTGATTTTGAAAATAAATTTCCACGATTTGAAAACGTTGTTCTGGAGTTAACCTATTCATAATGATTTGCCAAACAATACTGAGTAGAAATGCCACTTTGAGCTGTCAAAACAACTGTCATAAAATAAAACGACATCTATCGGAAAAACAAACCTCCTAAAAAAACACCCGTTATTTGTTTCGACTGTACGTTTACGTATTGCATTATCAGCATTTAGGTGTATATAAGAAAATTAATAAATCTTAAACAAATAAAGTTTATCTAAAAGCTCAAAAATTACAATTGTCATTAGCTTCAACTTTTGTTGAATAGAGCATAGAGATGCTATTGGTAACAACATATATATGCAAAACCGTTTCAGAAAATAAAGTTTTTTCGAGTTATTCACAATTGAAATCATGATATGTAACTAACTTTACGTCATCAAATTTGGTGCTGCAAAGTTGCAGAACAAAACTTCCATTTATAGAGCCGAGTTACATTTTATGAATACCATTTTAGTATATATCGGAAATTTTACAGTTACAGAGCTTACATACCGTTTGTAAATTAGGCCATAGGTATCTAAAAATATTTTCCAATACACAACACTGGATATGAACAACGCAGTCATATGCATATACATATAATCATATAACATACTTAATTTATAAAAATTCAGTTTGAGCGTATCTATGTTAGTTGAACATTTAAAGGCTGAGACAGGTTCGATAGGAAGAAAATAGAGCTACAAGCACAAATTGCAAAAATGAGCTCTTACACCGGTCTTACTATTATTTTTTTTATATGGATGCGCAATAATGAAAGAATACTAATAACTAATAAATACTGTAACTAAATAATAACGTGTGATAATTGATCCTATTCTGAAAATTAAATTACAATAATTGACATCAGAAATAAACACAATTTATAATTTGATACGTGAGGAATACGTCATTAATAAGCAAGTTTCAAGGCGAAAGTGAAAATTGTTTTTGTTTATATTTGCCAGTCAATGACGACTTTATTGGCGGAAAAAATCATTCCTGCCTACACATAAAATAAAAAATGAATTCCAAAAATAATTCTTGGCACAATAAGTAATAATCTGTATATCCAAAACAATGTAATTGCCGTTTTGACTAAGTTACAAATATCATACGATTTTGAAAAATATATGCCCCCAAAAATTGATGACACTCGAAATGATATGCACATTTATAATTGAATAACAGAGTTTTATGTTATTCCAAAAAAATATAAACAACTTATATTTTTCATATTACTGCTTAGCATCACCTTGAAATCATCAGAGCTGCGTCCCATTTTTACGAATGTATTCAATTATAGATATTAAGAACATATGCGATGAAGAATAATCTTTTTCCTCTATATTGTCAGTGTTGTTTACATGTTATATTTTACTCTATAAAGTCGTTTTTATATTAATTAGGTTAATAAACTTATTATTGTATAATAATACGTTTCATTGAGCGGGATTGATTAGATCGTATTACATATTACGAACAAGTTATAGTACATATGTAATGAAGTAGACCTGCTTTGTTTTGTCGTTACGTGACTATTCACTTGCAATGCTTAAAAATACATAAGCGTTTGCTAATAACTTTACTGTTTTTTTTTGTTGTCACGCAGTCACGTCTATAAATAAACACATCGGCTTTAAATTTTAAGATAAAAATGTTCTGTTTATTTTCTTTAATATCGAACAAAATTTGTGTCACCTTTTACAATGTCAGTTGTAGAATAGAAGAAAAAATAATAAATAATATATACATTTATTTTGGAACGAGATGAGTTAATAAATAGTACGTACAATTTTCAATATTTTAACAAACATGTTGGCATGTGGGTGTAGGCTTGTGCTTTAAGGTGACCCACAACATAACACGTGTACATTTTAGACATGGCATAGTACATAGACATACTGAAAATAAGTAACACTACTTGGTGATTGATTTTGGTGTAATTATCAATTTTAAATTTATGTTGCGTGCACATTGACTAAAATAACAATTATAAAGAAAATATATTGACTATATTGATTCGACTAGTTTAAGCCAACCAACCAATTAATTTTTATATACATAACATTATATAAGATTAATTTTACGATACCTCGTCGCAATATGACACTCCTCCCCCGATTTCGATTGTGTCGCTTGACGTGAAAATTATAAATACCCGTAACACGATTTTACTAGTTTTGCCCAGTATTTGTGGTGCCGTTTCAAAAATCATCATATGACTTTTAAAAAAACACTTAATTTATTACTTTCGCACAACGCACCACCGGCTGTTGTTTATCTCCCCAAGTTTTTATTAATATTATTTTTAAAGATTTTCCTATGAACATACGAACTTAAAAATACACACGATAAATATTTATTAGAAAACAAACGCAAAAAATTAAACAAAATGCTTCGCTTATTTGTTGTAAATATTTATCAATATAATTATCATGATTTTGTGGCGATGTTTTGATGTTTTGGACTCTTTTTGATATGCAGTTGAGTCATGCATTGTTTTGATAATATTTGACTATCTAATAACATGTTGACCAAGTTAATAACAATAGTTTATTAATACAGGCCGACTAACAAATAATTATGAAGAAAAAAACGGTTAATTATTGAAAGTCATAAAAGTCAACAGGGCCAAACGAACTTTCAAGCTAAGGACATTACAAACATAATATTTACATTGAAAAATATACATTTTCTTTATCACTTTGTTTAACTACAGGGTGGCTGAGACCAAATGTTACTGACTTCACTCTGCTGTCATTTGTGTAGTTGTCATTTTCGCGCGCCAATTTTTTGACAGATTGAAGTTTGGTTAGTTGTTTACATGTGGTCAACAAATAATTGTTCTAAATTAATATCTTCATCAAAAAATCGTAATGGAATTCAAACGTAATAGTGTAATTTGGGTGGAAATTCACAAACAGCAATAGTTCGTCAGCTCCAGCATTTGAATGTGAATAAAATGTTTGTGTATCGAACCATAACTCGATACAACGAAACTGGTAGCATCGCTAAACGCAACAGAGGCAGCCCTAAAAAGACAGCAACATCAAAAGAAATGATACGAAATGTGAAGAAACGAATTCAACGAAATCCTCGCCAAAGTGCCAATCAATTAGCCGCACGTCTACATGTTTCACGATACAGCATTCAAACCATATTGAAAAATGAACTACACTTGAAGCCCTACAAGATACAAAGTTCAAGATCTTACGGAGGCACAAAAAAAAGTTAAGCTTGAAAGAACACGAGCATTGAAGGCCTTGGCCGAACGTGATGAGATTCCAAAAATTGTATTTTCTGATGAGAAAATTTTCACCATTCAACAGTATGTGAATAAACAAAATGATCGTGTTTGGTTACAGCACAAGTCCAACGATAATTTGGACACAAGAGTTGCCATGCGCAAGCAATCACCAGCTTATGTTATGGTTTGGGCTGCAGTGACTGCAGATGGACGCACTCCTCTGGTTTTCATCGAACATGGAGTCAAGGTAGACCAAGAGGTGTACCGCCAAAAGATCCTAAACGATGCTTTGCTATCTTGAGCACGTAAACACTTTGGTACGAACCGTTGAACATTCCAACACGACTCGGCACCATCACACAAAGCTCGAGCGACACAGCAATTTTTACAAAATTGCGTTCCGCGGCTGATTTCGTCGAAAGAATGGCCACCATATTCACCAGACTTGAATCCCATGGATTTCTCCATATGGTCCATTTTGGAGAGTAAGGTGTCCACTAAAAAATACGAAAGTGTTGATGCATTGAAGTCAGCTCTTGTTCGAGAATGGAATAAAATTCCGCAAGCTCACGTTCGGTCAGCATGCAATGCTTTCTATGGAAGACTGAATCAAATAATCAGAGCCAAAGGAGGTCATATCGAGCAGTAACATGTTTTTCATAAAATGTAATATGTTTTCAACATATTCCACGAAATTTCAATAAAAAATAATCAAAATTAAAAAAATTACAGCGTTTTCATTTGGTAACACTTGGTCTCAGCCACCCTGTATAGTTTAAGATAAGATAGAAGTCTCTCTCGTAATTTCACTGTGGAATTTAAATGCAACGAGCAAATTTTAATTTAACACTTTGATAAGCATGGTTATCGTAAATTCGAAACGAACGGAAATTAAAGAAATGAATGCGGAATGTATTGTAAAATAATTAGTTAAGCTAAATGAAGCGGACGCACTAGTTAAATCAAATCAATTTTCATTGCTTGCAATCTCAATTGGACTATTAAAAATATCGTTAAACTATTATGTACAGTATTTGTTTGTTAAACTGTCACATAAATGAAATCTTAGCTTAGCTAACATTTTAATTCAGTTTATGCCAATTATCACTCTTTAACACCACCTACATAACGTTTTTTGAGTAATTATTAATTATGTTCTATGTTCTTTAAAAAATAAAGTGAAACGCATTTGAATTAGTTGATAACTATGTTAACTATAGTTGTGTAGATTATTAAAATAATTACTATACGTTATATTAGAGCACTTTGGTTATAAAATATTAGAGAATTATAAATGATTAGATGTATATGATAATTGAAGTAAAATTAAGAAAATAATTATAATCAATTGAAACGTCACATCGTACCTGTAACCTTCAAAAATGTACACAGCAAAGATGAAAACTAAGACAGTAAATAAATACTTATTGTGTAATTTGTTCTTTGGTTATCTTTATCTCTGTTCTTGGTATTAATAGAAGCATATTTATTACGCAGTATACAACTTAATTATTTTTAAATAACTTAATTTAAAACGATAAATCTCGTTTTCCGGAAGAAATCACATCATTTGATTTTTGGATAACTATGTCAAATATTCGTCACCGATTCGCGATTCTAAACTTTTTTCCAAAAGATGAAAACATTAATTTTATAATATCACAAAATTATAATATTTTATATTTTAATATCACATAAAATGAAGAAATTTCGAATTCGACCTAATTAGAGAAAAAAGTGTCCCTTTCAAAGAATGTTCCTAATAGTAGTTACTGTCTAATAGTAAAAATCTGAAATCTGTCATCGGCATCCAGAAATTAAGAAGCATACATTCAAATAAAATCCACCATTCACTACGTTGTGGAATTAACGCTACGCATAAAAATATTAATTATGAAACTTTTAATTAATCTATTTTACGTAAATATAATAATTTTTATATTTTCTGGTTCCAAAAAGTGATGTGTAATAACTGTGTACCATGATAAATCCTAACAAACGCTCTTGTTCCTAAGCTTTATGATGAATCTCGTCAAGGTATCTTGTGATATTGCAGGTATTTTAGTTCGAAATTTAGTTAGATAGCTATTTAGCTCTCCAAATGTATTCACCCCAGAACCACCACTCTGTAGCGGTCAATCGAGTCATAGGGAAGAATTGGGAGTCATCTAAAACTATATTACTTATTTTTGTGGGTGTCATGGCCTAAGGATCTAACCGACTGAACGTGGAATTATCCGAAAACAGTTGTTTGAATATTTTTATTTAATCGAAAAATGTCTAATCGTTTATAAAATAACAGAGGATCCGGGATTCGAGTACCTCCGTGGTAAACAATTTTATCGTCAGTGGTGCTAAGACAAATACGAAGGCCTATTTGAGTACATTAAGGCTCATAATGAAATAACTTTGTCATCACTTTTAAAGTAATGATAAAAATTCACATTCAAATAATAAATCGACGCCAGGACATTATGTTAATTCATGTTTATGAACTAACTCTTAATATATTAATTCAATTTATTTCTAGATTTTCGTTAATGGCTACTTTTATTAACATTTCTGATTAAAGACATTAAATCGATTCAACTAAAAAATATAATTACATATCTAAACTTTCATAATTATGCCTAATTCAGGAAAAGAAGGAAATTTTTAGAAAAAGGACGATCACAAGACACTACTGAATTTTGAAACGAATTTTTATTCTGTTAAATTTACACTTTACACAGAGTCTCGTGGACTAAGTGTAAAGTGTAAATTTAACAGAACAATAAATCCGTTTCAAAATTCGATAGTGTATCTTCCTTTTTACAAAAATTTTCTTCTTTTCCTGAATTAGGCATAATTATGAAAATTTAGATATATAATTATATTTTTTAGTTGAATCGTTTTAATTTCTTTAATATGGTCTACCTGAAATAAATTGAATTACACGAAAACTTTTCAGAGCCCAAGCTTTTCAAAGAATTAGGTCAATTACAGAAAAAATTAACAAAATTATTGAATTTGTTATAGAAAAAAAAAATAATATTTCAAATACCGAAAAAAGCTAGATGAAGAAATATATTCAGATTATGAACTAGATATTTACCAACCACAACTTAGTGGCTTTTCAGCCACAATCCTAATTAAAGAGCTCTCTTGAAGCTTCAGTTTTTCAACTGGAGCTAGAACCGCTCACTTACTCTTTCACTAAAAGTAATGCTCCAAAAACGGGAGTACATTAAATTTGAAGAAGAAAGCCTCTAATACCAATGAAGTATGTTATAGCTTATTGCTAATTCCAGTCCACTTCCTGAATCGAAAATTACAAATTTATTAAATTCGTGAAACCGCTTTTAATTTTTTTTTTTTCAATGAATTAAATCATTTTAAGCATTATCATTATTGCAATGATACGTGCTTTGTGGAATATTTCACGGACATTGTATAATCAAATTTTAATATCATTCGCAATTAAAATTTTTTGATTTGTTTGTTTTAACATTATTAAATATAGATTTACTGAACTTATTGAACATCCCTGGTACTCAAACTCGGTTTTGAGTGTACTGCATAATAATTGAATCTTTAAATTGTCTGCAATTGGAACGGAGTATTTTTTTGTTTGAAATAGATGGATGACTTGTACTTATCATGTATGGGAAATCAAAATGAATATAATAATGCATAAGTATGCATGTGAATAAATCTTAAAAAATAGTTTTACCCAATGCCATTAAAAATATCCCAATTGACATTATGCCGAATTAGATCCGAACGGATGATTATAAGTTTGCAAATTTTGAAGGGAATGGATGTTATAATCGAGCAACGAATGGATTATAATTAGCCTATGTTGTTTTCAAAAGGTGGTTTAAATACAGGGCGGATGAGGAGCCAAGTCCTAGCCCTATGTTTCATGCGTGCAAATAACGTAAAGTTGTGTTGTTAGATATATAAAACAATCTTGAGCATCATGTTCAACTAGCAGGACAATTGGTTAATGGATCCCCTTGGTTCTTATACAAATTCCAAATATACGTGCATGGCCAAAATTTAACGAGAAAATTTGAAGGGAGTTCTCATCAACCTTTGTGTTGAAGCTAAACAACAAAATAAGTTAGTTTGTGCTTGTTGAATTTTATTAAAAATAATTCGGCGCGCCCATTCAATCTAATTACCAAATTTTTTTAGCTAAGAATTGTTATAAATAACTACGTTTGTGTAGAAAATAAAGGCGAACATATTTCAAATGCATTTATGTTTTTCTCATGGAACGTCACAAAATGTCGGATAATCTCTGTCAAATTACAAACACGTTCGTCAATGGCCCAAAACGATTATGTATTACACAAAAAATAATTTTTATATACTGCATGAAACGTCAAAAATAGCATACGATTGTGATGAAACCGGTAAAAAATGTTGTTTACATTTTTTGTTTTTATCGTAAATAAAAATGAAAGGGACCAATTATTTTATGTAACTATCTCTATCTAAAAAGTCATATTGGAATAAATTTATGTATTATTATTTACATCAATTCATTTTTATTTATTTACATTTCGTGTGAAACATAAATTAATTGATACCAAATAGCACTTGTGCATAAAACAAAATGGGATAATGAAATTTTCGGCTTATCGCATATAATGGGTCAATTTGCTAACATAAAATGACTAGACAATTTGCAAAACCCCACAATGAGCAGATGTATAATTCAATTGTAAGAAAACATCATTCAAAATGGTCCTTAAAACTTAACAATAACTAAAACTAATGATTGCAAAATATTTAAACTTACCGAAATCAATAAATTGTTTAATTGAAAGTGGCGATGGATTAAATTGTGAATAGAAATCCAACATTTTTTGAATATTGGAAAATCTTGGTGGAAATAACCGCATTTTGGATAAATTTATTATATCACTATATTACAAAAATTAAAAATGCAAAAATCACAGAAAATTTAATCAAAACCAAATAAAAAACCAATTTAATAAAATTTGTTTAATATAAACTTATCACTGATTTAGTTATAAAATTTAGATAAAAACTTCCATCACAATTGCTAAACTTATTGATTTTCGAACAATTTTCCATAAAACCAAGATTGGTGTTGTTTAATTTAACATAATAAAATATTTGTATTTAATTTCTTTTTTTTTGCTAATTTATTATTTTTATGATCTTTTAATTTTAATTTCACTTCATCAAAAAACTGTCTCAATATAAATTTAATCAACTTCCAACCATCGTTCGAGTAATGTTTGTGAGAAATAAATAAAAAAAATGAGTACTCATAATTTAAGAAAATGTAGTACTAGATTTCGAATCGCACCATGCGGCACGTACACATTTGTCGTTATACTTCTGCGTGCGGACTATATTTTAGAAGCTATATCACTGAAAAGTTCATAGTGTGTGTGCCAAACGAAATGAAGAGTAAATACAAAATTGAAAAGTTATGTCATTTTCTTTCGGAAAAAATTTTTGGTTTACATTATCACGTTTACTGCCTCCTTAGGAAAAAAATGTATGATTAGAAAAATGCGACTCAATAAATAATGGTTAAATGTAATTGTTTCTCCTAAATAAAACTTAGAATGGGGCCAATGCGAGAGTAATCCAGCACTAAACGCTGAACCATAGATATAATAAAAAAAATAACGTAAGAAACGAACAAAAAAATTTATTATTTCAATTTGACGTTTCCACCATAGATAACTTGAAATATTAAGTTTTCATATATTTTTTGATATATTTCCTTAAATTATGAATAAAACAATAGTTTTGAGTATAAACGTATTTATATCAACAAACATATTCTTTTTAATTATTTCTATGCTGCGGTTTAAACCACCGCAATTTGAGAAATTATTTTTTTAGGTTAGGTTTAGGAAAATACAATTACACAGTGTATTGAAAATTATTTTTGATATTATATTCATATTATTCAAAATTCTTATATAATAAAATAAACATGCATATTACAATCAACGCACTAAATTTGTTTGGATTTTGATGTAATAAAATTTTCGCTCGTCTATTCTTTTCAAGTGACAGCATAAATGATATGATATGATAGAGGCGTACAGGCCACATAACGGCGATCCTAGGTACGTTACCATAATCCTGAAATATCAACAATCAAATAACAAATTATATCTGAATGCGAATAATATTTCAGCATCATGCGGGCCCAGGCCCTGCCTGCATCCTTAACAGATAAGGTTAGTTAGGAAAGGATGTTAGTGACAGAAACGACTAGGGCGAACCGCAGCAAAGTCATTTTCTAACTACTTAAATATATTAGAATGTTAGTCTCAATTAAATTCACACTCTAGATTAGAGTTTGTTAGCTAATTAATGTAAGTTAGTTGTGTTTGAGGTAAAGGATACTAATATTCATCATATGTATTCGGCATCAGTCCTACTAGACTGGTTAGGTTATTTAATTCACATCTATGGGTCATCTCAACACATACTGCTTGTAACCTTATTTTGCCCTATCTTCCCATCCAACACCATCTAACCGAGGGACTTCACGTTCATAATGACACGGCAGTATTATCATACATATGATGACCTAAATATTCCGTCAATAATGTCAAAATAAAAAAATAAAATAAAAATAAAAAATTTAGATTCGGTATTGTCATTCAGCTACCTATATTTAAATTCATCCAACTAAAAGCAGGATTAATTTATATCTAACATTCACACAACTTCACTAAAACATAACCTGAATTCAACCAGAAAGATCGTCGAAAAACAACATTCCATAGCAAAAAGTCTTTGGATCGTTAACATATTTGATTGTATTCAGTTTATGCTCAAAGCGTAAGTAATTAAATAGACCCCCTGATCAAGAATGTTGCAATCACAATCTTCCTTGACCTTCCGGTATGTAAATTGAATTATATTTGCCGACAACTTTATTGTTTTAAATCAAGACTCTCGACAAAATTTCAATTTATAGAATTGTTTAAAGTAAGTGAAAATTATTAAAATAAGTTATGAAAATGTAATTAAATTTAAATAAAAACCCAAATGGATAACACAATCCAACATATTTCAGCTCAAATGATAAATTTCCCGTGGCAGAAAACTGTTTCCTCCTTTCATTAACATATTTCAAGTGACAGCATAAATGAACAAATATTAAACGCAATTTCTGTTGTTCTTTTTATTTTCATTATTCTGAGTATGATAAATCCTACCATTTCGCTACCTTACGGTATTTTTTTATTCCTTTTTTTCCTTCTATCGTCGTGTTCAGTCCGACCAAAATGATAAAAATTACATGATATTTTTTGTGACCCTAACTTCACTCCGTATAACTTTAAAAACAAACCGGCGACGACGGCCATTATTTATAACACTAATTACATATTACGTCATGTGCATATATCATATTTATGTATAAGTACCTTACAATAAGCGAATTAACACAATCGTCTCGAACAACTGAAAATAAAACTAACCACATAAAAAACGTAATAATTCTACGTTCTAACGAAATAAAATGATTATCTAGAGGTATTTTTCGGCAAGAAGAATCCAGCAATTAATACTGAATTAATTATAATTTTGAATTTTTGACTCATAGATGCAAAATTTGGAAGAATCCCAACAATCAGTTTCGAACGAATGAGATTATTGGTTTGAAAAAATCAGTCTTCTCATCAGGTCGTGACGACTGATGTTGTATTACTTTCATTGGAATATTGTCTATATGTATAGGACAATACCATGTATTTGTAGTACTAGCGAATTATTGCTAGCCTAAGGAAATCGATTCTTTCATATTTTACATCTATGTTTCATTCTCACAATTAACTTTTAGTGTTTTTTACGAATTTATTTATAATTTTCTTTTACTTTTATTTTCTATTGTAATGGGTTTTATTGTGATTGTTCCGTACATTGGTCTATCTTCAGTACTCTCGAATTAAATACACAATCATAGGAAATTATTCCATTTTAGCGTCAATCTAGTGACAAACGACTATGATAATCTACACCTACTTATACACAATCAACTTCCAAAAAAACACGAAAAGTTAATTTTGAGAATGAAACATAGATGAAAAAAATTAATTTTAAAATTAATTAAAAAATTAATTATATGTACTTAACAAAAGCAAAAACTATACACATAAATATTTTTTATTCTATCTAAATGCGTTGAATTTGTAACAATTTAATGTGTAAAGATCACATAAATGTTAGCAAAATCGTAAACTCTCATCACAATAAAATTGTTTAAAAAAATAGGTATATATACAAAAAGTTTGATAATTAGAATCAACAAATTTCTTTTTTTTTTGTGAAAAATGAGTGCGTTTCATGGCAAAACGTAATAAACAATATCATGATATTTTGTATCATTTTTGACCGACTGAACACGAGGTATGGTTCCCACTTATGTTTAGAGCGGTTTAAACTTTTAACTGTTTATGTGAACGAAACCAAAATTTTATAAAGATAAAAAAAATTACTTCGTATGAAGAAGACGTGGTTGCTGTTGAGGTCACCGTTCTTTTTTCCAACGCTTTTACATAGTGCTGTTGGAAATCCAAGGACTCTTCTTGAAAATTTCGTTGTGAAATAATGAATGAATGATTATATACTATACATACATACATAAATATGTATAAATAAATATAAAAAATATACATAAATATATTAGCAGCAACGTATATGCATCTTTACTTACTGGCTCTATTGCTACGTGCCACGATTTCATTTTGCTCGTGCCGACTTTCCGAATTATATATATATATATATTATATATATATATATATATATATATATGTATATATATATATATATATATATTTATATATATATATATATATATATATATATATATATATATATACATATATATATATATATATATATACATATATATATATATATATATATATATATATATATATATATATATATATATATATATATATATATATACATATATATATATATATATATATATATATATATATATATATATATATATATATATATATATATATATACATATATATATATATATATATATATATATATATATATATATATATATATATATATATATATATATATATAAATATATATATATATATATGTATATATATATATATATATATATATATATATATATAGTTTTTTTTGTTTTGAAAAAAGTATTACAAATACCCCCGCCGCAAAATTAGTTTGTTTATGAAGGGGAAGGAAACGAGGAAAGAACCACGGTGAAAGAATCAAAGTGTGGAACGGCGGATAGGGGCTATTATTTAATATACCAGACTTTGGAAAGTTTGGAAGTGATTCCATGTACTTACTACTTACATATATCAGTGCAAAATTGTACTAGAACAAACGTCAAATTTTAAATATGCACTATGCAGTAGTGTTTTAGAATTTATATTTTTCTAATTTAACGTTCGTTAGAACAATAGAAAAGAAAAACTACTCGTCCATTGAACAGGGTGCAATTAAATAATATTAATTGAAGAATTATATTAAATTAAAAGTGTTCATTATTAATTTACAAATTCTAATTAAACGCTATTTGTATTTTTGTTTTACTGTACAGCAACAAAATATAGTACATGCATGCATTGAACTAGGAGTAGTAGCTAGTTATAGTTTACGCGGTATATGCGAACTACATCATCAATTGCATCTGATTGGACCTTTATTGGTAGGTAATTAGCCAATTAAATGCAAATGATACATTTGCGCTCACTCATACAAACTTGCTACCTAATTTATCTCAAAACAGTAAATTATATTGCGCTTGATAACGCGATTTCATCAAGCGAGAATTTGACCTAAGATCTACTAACAACAAAACAATTAGATTATCTCAAAACTAGAATAATAAACCGAAAGCGGCTGGTTGCTTTTTTCTTTAATTAAGTACATCTTAAGGAAAGGGATATGAATTCAAATTTGAGATTTAGTTTGATCGTTGCTGTGAGTGAAAATTTGGGGATTGGATACAAAGGAAATTTACCGTGGCGCCTGAAGTAACTTAAATTACATAATTTAATAAGTAATAATACATATGAATATTTAATTTTTTAGAAATGAATTGCAATATTTTAACCGAATGACAACGAAAGTAAATGATGCATCCAAAAAAAATGTTGTCATCATGGGGAGGAAAACGTATTTTGGAATACCAGAATCAAAACGACCATTGGCAAATCGGTTAAATATTATATTAACAAGGAATTCGGATGATTCTGAATACCCAAGTGATGTGATTATTTGTTCGAGCTTGAATGACGCGATGGCAAAAATACAGGAGCCTGAGATCCGTGAGCAAATTGAAAATGTTTGGATTGTGGGAGGTTTTGCGGTATACAAGGAGGCAATTACATCAAAATTATGCTATCGTATTTATCTCACGGAGGTTAAGGCGACATTTGAATGTGATGCATTTTTCCCAGAATTTGATACAACACAATTTAAGTTGGTTAAAGATCCAGATGTACCCGATGGCATTCAAGAAGAAAATGGGACTCAGTATGAATATAAAATATATGAAAAACTATGAATTTATAAATACATAACCATTCTCAACAATATAATCCACCTGAAATTGTACTTTTTATTTACTAAAGTCAATGTTTTATTGCAGTTTAGCATATTTTCATTTACAAGAAAATCTGCTGTTTAAAATGCGCGGGAATAATATGTTAACTTGATAGAAATAATCAAATTCTTGATTGATTACTATTATGAAATATTAGCTGTTTCGGAAATAGCCCATGGTAACTTTTGGGTAACTTGCTGACAAAGAATTACTAAACCTATTTTCGAACATGTAGCGTAACTACCAAAAACAACCACTAAATTACCGTTTTTGTTGTTTTTTGTTTCTGTTTTTATATTAAATTAGAAGTATCAGAAAAATTAAATTACAAACTTTTAAAGTGCATATTGTACAAAAAGCAGCAACAAAATATCGTATCTGCCAAAAATACGGCATTGAATTTTGCTGAATAAAAATATTCACATGCGAAATGTAATGTAATCTTACACCATATTCGTTTACTTTTACAACAACAATTTGATCGGATTTTATGTAAACGAATATGAAAGAAATTTGATCCACTTTTGTAGTAGTATTTGTGAAAAGAAATACAACAAATTGTTTATTATAAATGGCGGGTTTATCATTTCAGCTTGTTAGCATCGGTATAATAAAAAATTATAAAGCAAAGAATTAAAATGTTCAATATAGTGTCTCCCATTTCTCAATTTTATTAATTTATTTGCCACTCAATATCAATAATTTTCAATTAAAAACATAAGAAATTATATAATTTCGCACATAAACACAACATTTTAGTACACAAGATATTTTGAAAATACGTCTCACAAACAAAATTATAAATTATCCTTACAATTTTAATAAATTTATTAAAAGCAAAAATAAATTTAAAATTTAATTGTACAAATGGCGCGTTGTCTTTGTTTTGATATTTATGTTGTGACGTTTACTTTTGTATATATGTATGCGTAAAAATCTGACAAAATAACGAGATTTTTTAAAATTGATCCAGTCAATTTGTTAGATCAAGTTTTTTGTGTGAAAAACATTTCTAATGTCAAAAATGTTGATCTGGCAGCTCAATCCGATCAAATCTTTTTGATTTGACAGTTCGAACGAATTTGGTGTTAGCAAAAAAAGTTAACCAATTTTTATGTAAACGAACATGAAAAATATTACTCAACTTTTGTATTAGGATTGGTGAAAAGAAAGACAAAAAATGTTTTATTATAAATGCCGGGTTTATAATTTCAGCTTGTTAGCATCGGTATAATAAAAAATTATAAAGCAAAGAATTAAAATGTTCAATATAGTGTCATTTCTCAATTTTATTAATTTATACTCCGTTTACACCAGTAGAATAAAAGTATGGAGCAAAAAAGTATGTTGGTGTAAACTCAAATTAAAATACTGTAATACTTTATCACGTACTATTTTGCTATTAAAGTATAATAGTTATCAAAAAAATATTGGTATTATGTGGTGTAAACTCTACTTTAATATTATAATACTTTAATTTTGTTTATTATTTTCTTTAAGTGACCCAAAATCTACTTAAATATAAGTCCTGCTCTAATGCTCATTGACAGATACCTATATAAAAAAAAACTACCAAGGAGTGTATTGGATATACTAACAATGCAATGTAAATTTGATTTTTGTTTTCATTTTTCTTTGTTTCTGCACCTACACATTTAAACTTAGTTTAAAAAAAAAATTACTATGGAAAAAAATTACTAAACATCTTTAGTTAGTTATTGTTTATTTCATATGTGTGGAGTTAGCAGGACTTATATTTAAGTAGATTTTGAGTGACCGGTAAAGGCATTTTTATTTGAGCATACATTTCCATTTGTGATATTGAACAAAAAAATGTATACTTGTTAACAAAAAAAGTAATAAAGTATTATAGTATGGGTTTACATCACCTGTGATGTAAACTGGCCGGGTTACTATTATGCTTTATTAGCAAAAAAGTATTATACTATTAAAGTAGCTTTAGTGTAAACATGATATCAATATCAATAATTTTCAATTAAAAACATAAGAAATTATATAATTTCGCACATAAACACAACATTTTAGTACACAAGATATTTTGAAAATACGTCGCACAAACAAAATTACTAATTATCCTTACAATTTTAATAAATCTATTAAAAGCAAAAAAAATTTAAAATTGAATTGTACAAATGGCGCAGTGTCTTTGTTTTGATATTTATATTTGTTTGTTTCTACATTTTTTGTGGTCAGATATTTCTATTCATATGACCTGATATTTATGTTTCGATGTTTACTTTTGTATATATGTATGTGTAAATTTTTTATAAAATCCGACAAAATATCGCGATTTTTTAAAGCACTAAGTAACTTTTCCGGGTAAGTTTTTTTTCGAACGAACATGTTATGTCAAATGTTACCCTGACAGCTCATCTAGTGTAAATTTTTTTACCCTGACAGCTGAATCCGTGTAAATTTTTGTTGCCTGACATTTCGAACGAATGTTGTGAATGCAAGATTCTTGATCAGGGGATCTATTTAATTACTTACGCTTTGAGCATAAACTTAATACAATCAAATAGGTTAATGATCCAAAAAGTTTTTGCTATGGAATGTTGTTTTTCGACGATCTCTTCTGGTTGAATTCAGGTTATGTTTTAGTGAAGTTGTGTGAACGTTAGATATAAATTAACCCTGCTTTTAGTTTTATGAATTTAAATATAGGTTGCTGAATGACAATACCGAATTTAATTTGTTTTTTACAATTTCAACGGAATATTTAGATCATCATATGTAGGATAATACTGCCCAGTCATTACGAACGTGAAGTCCCTCGGTTAGATGGTGTTGGATGGGAAGATAGGGAACAATAAGGTTACAAGCAGTATATGATAAGATGACCCGTAGTGTGAATTAAATAACCTAACTAGTCTATTATGACTGATGCCGAATACATATGATGAATATTAGTATCCTTTATCTAATAAAATCTAATCTAGAGTGTGAACATAATTGAGACTAACGTTTTAATATATTTAAAGTATGTAGTTAGAAAATGACTTTGCTGCGGTTTGCCCTAGTTGTTTCTGTGTCTAACATCCTTTCCTAATTAACCTTATCTGTTAAGGATGCAGGCAGGACCTGGGCCCGCATGAAGCTGACATATTACTAGCCTTCAGATATAATTTGTTATTTGATTGTTGATATTTCAGGATTATGGTAACGTACCTAGGATCGCCGTTATGACTGGCCTGTACGCCTCTATCAAATCATATCATATCATATCTATCGTTGAAGATAAAAAGCGCCAAGTTATAAAATAAATATAAAATTTAATAAAATATGTACTGAAAATCAATTATAATCCAAGCCGAATCGTCATTTGAGAAAACGACATTGTTATGCACACGAACAATTTGTTATGAGACATAGCACAATAATTTATGGAATTTTATTTTTATTATAAAATAAGTAAGAAAATAGTCACTATGAAAATAAAATAAATTATAAGTTTAATTTTGCGTTCCTATTTCCAATATTATTTTAAAACTTCGATAAAAATATTGGAAATCATGTGAAAAGGTGTTGCGTTAGTGTATCGCAAAAGTGTTACGTTTGCGTGTCATTAAAAATGAACATTATGCGAGCTAATACCACAAAGTAAGATTAAACAGAGAAATATCTTGCCAACAATTTTGATGTATATGAATAATAAATTTCTAATTTTCACACCCAGTTATAATAGGGTTCGATGGAATTTAGAGCAGACAGAGTAAAATAGTTTAGCTATTTAATATATATATCTCTTTCATGCCAATGCAGAATTTCATATAAAATATTTTATTTGTGCGTTTGTGTACGACACAAACGAAAACAATAAATATATGCTACTCATTTATTATTATCATTTTAATGTAGCTCTTTCTCTTACGTACAAATTTATATTTAATAAACTGGAAGCTCAAATGCACGTACTATGTATATAATTACTTATATATATATATATATATATATATATATATATATATATATATATATATATATATATATATATATATATATATATATATATATATATATATATATATATATATATATATATATATATATGTATATACGTGTTTGTAGACACGATCAAGTATTCGTTCTCGTTTCGGTTTATCAAAATTAAATACGTGAAGATGAAAAGAAAAGGAAGATCTATTTAGGTGTATGTAGCTATATTGAATATATTATATTTTGGTGTGGTAAATAAAATGTAAGTAAACATTTGGAAAAAAGATATCCCATGCCTAACCGTACGTCTCAAAATTTTTGGCCGGCGGATTTTTAGATAAGACTGACAATTTACGAAAGTGCGCGAAATTATTAACAGAGTAAGTAAGCTGTGAATAGAAAAATGTTTTGCCAAATCTTATATGAAAAAATTAAAATTTCAGCGCAGTCTAAACTTAATCACTAGTAGATATGTATGGACGGGCGACACTTAGACCTATCTAAAGTGGCATGGGTCATTTCAATAAAAAGCGTTGGACCCGTGTAAAGATTTTTTAGATATCGTATATTATTCGTATAATATTGCGAATGGAATTGCTCACACGCCATAAAAATTACAAATACACAGTTCTAACTACATTGTTATGCGTTATTTCAATAAAAATGGTTGGGCCTCATCGGAGAGATTTGTTAATAATGTGATGTGTTCTATTGGCAATAATATTGTATATAAATAATAAATGATACCTAGAAAATCCTCAGTCTAGTTCAACAATTTTTATTAGAATAACACATACTAATTTAAATAAACCTAAGCATCCCACCCTTTTCATATATACTAGGGGTTACGCTCAGGCATATCTGAGATTTATGTACACCAATATGCATATTTTAAATTGCTCGCTATGCTTCGAAAATCAGTTTGCGTCTCTACGTGTGGAACCGAATAGCGAGGCAAAGCGGGGCCTTAGTGTAAATTACTATGATTTATGAGCAATCCCATTCGCAATATTATAAGAATTAGAGAACTAAGGTCTATAGAAGAACCATATGTGGAATATCCTCAGACGGGTTCAACCATATTTATGAAATAACATATGCCAATTTAGAGAGGTCCGAGTGTACCCTGTAAGACATGTGAGCAATTCCATTCACAATATTATATGAATAATATAAAATCCCTAGAAAGTCCTTGCCGACCAAACAGCACAGTGAGTTAAACTTTTGCGTTGGGATCGGGAGGTACAATAAATTGTGTATAAACTTAAAATATTAAAGCAACCGCATTAAAAATATAAAAATCATCTTTGTGGCATTGGTTCCGTATATCCATCGAGGAATGAATATTATTCCTGCGCCCCGATATTTTCAATCCTTATTGCATGACGCTTCTTAATACATATATTCTTCTATGGTATATCTCACACTTTTGGAATTAAAATGGGTGCACTTTGACTAATTGTATCTATATTTTATTTTTGTCGAATATGATCAATTTAAAAAAAATATTAATTATGAGAAAATATTAATAATATGTACATATAATATAAAAAAATGTTTATTTACTAATTGGACAAATAATATTTCATGTTTGGCGGCACACATGCCATATTAAAATGAGAACAATCGAGTACATGTCATCCAAAATTATTATAAAGGAACTGATTTTCATAGTAAATTTGTAAATAATATCCAGCATACTTGTTGTAAAATTACGTGTCATAGGATAAAAATATATATGACCTGCCATCTATTGGTTCATTAGTCAACATATAATATATTTGAGACAAAAAATATGTTTTTTCCCTTTCACACATTTGTAAATTGCGAATTAGAAATAAAAACTAATGCTTGTTTTCGTTCATACGCATGTTGACACATTTCCTGCTGGGTAATTACCAGTAAAGATATATGGTACTATTCTGTGGAAAAAATACAAAAATTTTGCCGAGCATCTGACTAAAACAAGAACTAAAATTTACATACGAATGAGACACAACATTTTAATTTTATGGTATAAAAAGTTGGATAAATTTTGGCAACAAAATGTAACCTATAAATTATTTGAAAAATGAAATTTTTTTATTTTTAATGTTTAACCACAAATAACCATTATACAGATGAGTATTTATCATGGCACGTCGATGTGCACTAAATAAAATCGATAAATTTGTAGGGGAAAAAAGTGTTTAGCCAAAATGAAAAGATGAGCTATAATATTTACGTTGCCCGATATTTTCTCTTTCTGCCGTCCAGTATTTCCAATATGATCGAGAAGAATTTCATAACAAAAAATATTTTATTTATCTCAGCTCATCTTTTCATTTTGGCTAAACACTTTTTCCCCTACAAATTATAATTATCCCCTACATGTAAAAACAATATCTGGCTATCACCCAAAATAACGAAAAATTTCAAAAGTGCTCTGGTATAAGGTATGGAACCTTAAAAATAACATTTGCAATCCATAACTTATAATGAAAAAAATTTCTTTATCTAAAATAATTTTTATGACTTTAAACAATTTTTGCACGTATATGCGAAATGATAAAATACGTGAATGTTTATAGCATACAATTATTTTTGAAATAAAATTAAAAGGAAGTAAGCATTTTTTTTCGTTTTGGTTGCCATTAAAAATAGCAACACAATAACAATTTGCTCAGCAAAATAAAACATACATCATTCTCGGAAATAGTCTGTCTATATTTTTGTCTCGTTCTAGTTTTATTGAGAAACTTTTTTATTTCCATGGAATAGCGGCATAAACAGAATGGCACCAGCGGTAGATACAATTTATCATCAGATGGATAATTATAAAACATAACTCATTTATGAAAACTGAATTGACAATTAATGGTACTTCACGAACTTTCTAACACTTTAACACATGTTTACATAAAATTTGATTTTTCCGTACATAGTTCAGCCCACGAACTATTTATTTGGTGAGCGAATTTCATCCACATAATATGGATCATTTTAAAACATAATTAATTAATTTAAGTGACATTTTACAGTGCTTTGTACAAAGTTCATATATTTAACACCATAACGCTAAATTCTCTAAATTATTTTTTAGGTGTACTGGCTCAAAGTTCACTCATTTATTTTAGCGCTTTGTAACGTTTCAGTGGAGAATTTTTTAATGGGTACGTAAAATGTGGGAAAAACTATGACAATAGTAACTTCTTTAAATTCGCTTTTAAGAGTGCTGCCTCAAATTTCACATATTTTTAACACTTTTGGGGATAGGAGAAACTGACAAAACTATGACTCTGGGTAAAACTATAAAATAATTCACTTCTTAAATTTCGAATTTGAGGGTACTACACACCTAATGTTCATGTATTTTTTGCAATACATATAGGGAATAATGAGAAGTTGTTGAAACACGTAAGCTGTAGCGGCCTGTTTCTTCAACTAGAAGAAACACCGCACAATATACATAATTAAAAACGGACAATTCTCCGTAGGCTGAATTATTTATTAACGGACAATTCCCCGTATAAATAATTATATTCCAAATGAATATGCAACAACAGTCTTGCAACATAAAATCGGTACATACAACAAAAACAATTTTGTACATAAAACAAAATTAGTAAATTTCATTATCATACTGATTTTCATATCAATAAAAATCGTTACCAATAATAAAATTAACGTTGAAACGAACAGTATTGCAATCGTATCATAGATGCCACCATCCTTTTCGTGATAACCAAGACACAAAAAAACTTAAATTAAACGATTGCACGGTAGTTATTAAAATTGTATTGTAGATGCCCCCCATCATCATTAAATAATTGTGATAACCAATGACACAATCATTTAATACCTCAGTTAACATGATGGCGTGGCAATCAGAACAAATTAAATTTATCATTGCAATAGTGTTCATAGGCGTACGTACGTCTTAACACAAACAAATTGGTAACCAGCTGAAACCAGATTTGGTGGCTGCAATTCAGATTTTTATTGCCTTGTTTACCAAATGCAACAATACTGGATCAATCCAACTTTTATGATCCAGATTGCATTACAAAATTTTGTATATAAATTATACAAAATTTTAATATTTTTTTCCTATTGAGTTTTGGATATTTGGAAGGTGCAGCCGCTCAACAACAGCAGCGGAAATAATTATTTTTTTACAATAAATTGTTTTTATTAATTTTCAAAATTAAATTAAATTTTTTGTTTTTATTTACTTTTATTATTATTATTAATTTATACAAAGTACGTCGCATTTTCACTTCTACATTCGCCTTTTCTACCTCAATAAAGCTCTTCAACTCAGTAAATTCCTGTATCTTTGTATCTATGACACATATATGTGTATTTTTGATGTAGTTTTTTATTTTAATGTGCTTCTAACTCGAGATAAATTTATGGTCACCTCACCTTATGATTAATCGATAAAGGTTTAATTAAAGTCGGAGTAGATATTGCTCCTTACCGAAAACAAATTTTGAGATCAACAATTTACATTATAAATGGTACATGAATCATATAGGAAAATAGTGATGCCTATTGTACAAAATCTTGGAGTTAAGAAAGGTGTTGGAATATTAGTAAAATAAATTTGTTAACATCAAGTGCGCCATTTTAGAGGTACATATATCAGAATGGTTATATGGTTAGGATTGTGTTTTGCAATCATTTAGGTTAGAGAATCAAGCGAAGCATTGATTATTTGTATTAATTTCGATTCAGAATTTAATTCACCAATTTCAGATGTGAGGTCTTTTCGTTTTGGGTGATTTTCACCAGGATCAGATGAACTTGTCACGCCACGAACTAATAGGGAATAATTTATATAATCAGGAAACCGATGAACGTAGGGGCTTTCTAATATAACTTGCAATTCAGAACAATTTATCAGTTTGAACGGTTTTTGTTCACAGATCTTGTCTCAGACTCCGATCTTGTCTCGGAAAGGTCCGAAATCCTCATGACAGTTAGAAGAAAGTAAAACATTTACTTCAAAGGAACATTTTCGGAAAATATTTCTTTAAGGGTGCATGGTATTCAACAGGTCACAAAAGATGTTTCCTAAAATCAGTTTTTGACTTTATAGTCAAAATCTTAAATGTATCATTATTGAGGCGTTAATACATGTTGATTGATATCTTCAACTTGAAGCCAGTTTTATTTTATGAGAGTTTGTTCTTTTGTGATAATTTTAATTTTATTGTATTGTGAGCATTCGGTCTTTGTCGATTATAACTATTCTCTAACGAGAATAGTTATAGTTGAACAAAGAGCTACTGCTCGAAACTAGTACTTAAAGTAAAATTAATAAAATTAAAATTATTACAAAAAGAAAAAACAAACTCTCATTTATTATAAATAAAATATAAAAAACCGTGATTAAAGTGCACAAAATGACAACCATCGAAAATAATGTGTAAAACAAACTAAGTAGTTTTAAATGAATATGTTAATAAATGATTATCGAAATAAAATGTTTAGTTTGTCTATGGTTAGGTTTCAAAGTTGATAATTTTTTAGATACATACAAATCAATCAAGACGTAGAAACCGAAAATTTTATTTAAATATAGTGCTGGTTAAAATACCGAATAAAAAGTTAAAAAAAGTTTCTTAGTAAATAGTTTTTAACATTTTACCTGTTTCAATTGGTAAAATTTTTGACAACATTGAGTAACATTGTTGCTTATTTTATGTAATTGTAACCGGACAAGTGGTACAGTGGTTAAAGCTTCGGCACTTGGACCGGGAGGTGCTGGGTTCGAATCCCATCAGAGGCTAGATGCAAATCGAATTTTCATCATCGATTACGATCGGTGATGCTAATAAATACAACTAAGACCCTCTGATGGAGTGCAGAATTCCGTGTCACGCGCCGACCCACCTTCCATGTCAATGTACAGGTTGACATGGAGCTTGCAATGTGCAGGTGGTATACTGTAGTTCTGTGAGTAGGTGAAGTAGGTGGGTTAATGATGTGGAGTGAATGAGTGGTATCACAATGGGCCTAAAAATTGGCCTAAGTGTGTAGTAAGCAACCACTGAAACCTAACCTATGTAATTGTTAAACGTAGAGAAAAATTTAATATGGATCAATATGTAAAATTAATAATATTTAAAAATATATTAGTCAATCACGGCTAGTTTATATCTATTTCATTGCGATTTTTCTCATAAATTGTGTACTGTTTACAAACCAAATGTAAACGGAATGTTTCTCATATAAAAATTTTATTAGATCTTGAAGCAGATGAAAAGTATGACATTTTTTCACATAAATTATTTATTTTTAACTTTGTGTGCAGGTTTTTCACTAATTGAAACTCACTCATTTTTAAATTTTGGATTTTGTTCGATCGAATAATTACGTCAAACGAACGTAACGTAAATAAACGATAAGTTTTTTGTTTTACGCCGAAATGGCGATTAATTTGAGTTTCTTTTACTGTCCCTAGATGGTAAATCAATTAAAAATTAATGTCTCCAATATCAATGGTCAATAATTTATTATAATATGCCAGCATAAATAGTGAAAATTAAGAAATTAATTAATTAATGTTACACATGCGAGCAATATAAGCAAATTTTGGTACTCAAATTTATTAAAGAAACAAACCAGTTTGGATACATATACGTACATTATTTGAGCATTTAAATATCAATACCAAAATGAAATTTGTTTTCGGAATACCACACAGTCTTAAAGATTAAAAGTAAAATAATAAAAAAAATTATATCGGTAATAAATTAGTATTTGGGCATGTAGCCACAGCATAAAAGAAATTGTAAAATGGAAGGAATGCGAGATGATGATCCCCCTCTCGGCATGCCAGTGTCAGTATGCATCATTTGACATTAAACTGTTTTACAAAAAAATTCGGGCTCATATTTACTACGAAATTGGTCCAAAATTAAAGCGGAAAAGGGCTGTCGTTGTAGATATAAGCGGAAATGAAAATTTTTGGTTAAAGAAGACACTTCTTACCAAAATTCTAGTAAGTATTATGTATTGTAGAAATCAAATGTATTCAAAATTTATGTACATCCGTGCAAAAGAAAATCGGTTGTTGGCCACAACATCTGTATACACCTCTTGCCGCTGTCACTCTTTTGGCACACCCGTTGAACGTCGCGTAATTCAACATAACTACCGACGCTTCCAATGTAGCAGTTGAAGCTGTCTTACAACAACGCAATAAAGGATGTTGGCAACCATTAGCGTTCTTTTCAAAGAAGCTCTCTCCTGCGGAAATTAAATACTCTACATTCGATAGAGAACTTCTTGCTATGTATTTAGCAATCAAACACTTTCGCCATTTCGTCGAAGGCCAAAATTTCTCTAAATTAATCGACCATAAACCACTTACAACAGCTATTGCGTCAAAGTCAGAACGTATAGTCCCCAGCAATTACGACATCTCGATTACATTACCAAGTTTACTACCGAGATCAATCACATCAAAGATAAACACAATGTGGTGAGCGACTTTTGTCTTGTTCTGGTGAAACAGTTATCACAGAACTCAGCGTCTTCTCCTTCGACACGAAGCAATTACTGGTACAACAACAACGCGACGACGAATTGCAGAAATTGATTTCACCACGCAGCCCGAAATCAAGCGTAAAACTTCAACGGATCGACTTACCAGGCAAGCAGCAAATTTGGTGTGACACTTCTACAGGTAAAAATCGACCCTTCGTTCCCCTCAACATACGACGGAAAATCTTCGATAGCCTACATGGCTTATCACATCTCGGTATCCGTGCTACGCGAAAACTTATTGCTTCTAAATTCTTCTGACCAAGAATGAATATTGATACAAGCAATTGGGCTCAATCTTGTATCCCATGCCAAAAGTCCAAAGTTCACCGCCACACAAACTCAGAGCTTGGTAAATCCGAGCTACCAAGTGGCAGGTTCGAACACCGAATCGAATGGCTATCATTATATTTTAACGATAGTCGACCGATTTACCCGTTAGCCAGAAGCTTATCCAATCCGAGAAATGAGCACAAAAACCGTAAGCAATATCTTCTACAATGAGTATATTTGTAGATATGGTGTCTCACTCTTCATCACGACAGACCAAGGAACACAATTTGAATCAACGTCAAGCATCAAGCTCCTAGGTTGCCATCGCATTCGGACAACTGCATACAACCCGAAAACGAATGGTGTTGTCGTACGGTTTTATAGGCAACTAAAAGCCGCATTAACAGATCTATGTAATACATCCCATTGAAGTTCAGAACTTCCAATGATTCTATTGGGTATTTGAACCTCCGTCAAGGAAGACCTAGACTACACACCAACAGAGCTAGTATGTGGTTAAAATATCAAGGTTCCTGATGAATTCTTGATCAACGATCAAAATTCGAATCCAAACGTACTACCATGGGAGCATCAGTTCCTACGGATACAAGATATCCAACCGAACAGGCAACGTACATTCCCAAAAATCTGGAAAACCTGTTCACACGTATACGTACGTGTTCATACGTATTGGTACATGTGGATAGAGTCAGAAGTCCTTTGAGTACACCCTATTCTGGACCGTATTCAGTGACCCGCAAATTGCGCAAATTCCTTGTAGTGGATGTAGAAGAAAAATCAGCAACAATTGGCATCGACAGGCTTAAACCAGCATACGGAATACTTGTGGTAAACCCAGTCGAAAAACGTAGTGTTTATAAAACGGTTACATTTAATTTAAAACACTACGGTTTTCGATCCAGGATGGGAGTGATGTAACGACCGAAAAATCTTTTTCACTTCGTGGCACTCCTCGTAGTAAAAATATTTATACACCGCGCCGGTTAATTGCGAGGGATAGCTAGTTTTGCTGAACAGAGCTATTTCGCCATTTACATTCGCGAATCTTTATATTTATCGATTAGCAATAAATATCGAGAATTCAAGCAATTACACAAGGAAAAGAAACGAGAAACGAAAAAGATTCAGCCGTGTTTTAGAAGTTCAAGAGAGTTCTCATATACTCACACGAGTGAAATATTAAGTGAAAACCCAAAGTGCCAAACAATCATTCACACACCAAACAATTTTGTGAACTAGTTGTTAAAAAATAATAATAAAAAAAAACTACTTTGTGTTCGCAGTTTTGTGTAATAAATAACAAACATACTCGTATTATACTCGTAGTAGCAATCATGAAAATTATTGATCTACCATTCGCTATATCGGCGAAGTAAAAAAAAGTAGTTTTTAAAAAATCTCTGTCTGTATGTGAGTGCGATCTGTTCGGACTAAAATTTTGTGGCCTCTCCGCAGCCCACACGGAGCGATTGATCGGTGTGAAACTTTAGACTCAAGATTTTTTCTTAAATTGGGAAATTCCAGTTATATTTGCTCGAAATCGGTCCATTAGAAGGAACAGCTTTCCCATTTTTGGCAAATATTTTGAAATGTATATCATTTATGAGAAAAACTACTAAGAACTAAAAAATTTGCTACAATATCGGTCCATGTCAGTTTTCCAAAATTTAATCGGAAATTACAATTTTTGACAAAAAACGGGCTCAGACGGAATGACTGATCGGGATGAAGCTTTTCCATAAATTTGGTAGTTTCCATAGGGAGGTTTGCGAGATCCGTGAGAAGTTTGGCAGAAATCTGTGTACCGGAAGCTCCGGGAGCTTTTTGCAATTTTGGAATGATGTTGAAAAGTTTATTAGCATTTACAAAAACGACAAAGAATTAAAAGATTTATTCAAATAAATTTAGAAATTTAATTTTACACAAGGATTGGCCTTGTTGGTTTTCTGAAATTTAAGCGGGAATAATCCGTTTTGTTTATACAAGACAGTTTTTACCAAATTCCGGTAAGTTTAATTTTTAACTTTAGAAATCAAGTGGAAACTCGGGTGTTGGCCACAAAATATTCGCCCCTCGATTTTTGCACAAGAAAAATTAGTTTTAGTTTGCCCATAAATTTAATATTACATCAAAAAGCGGAAATTATTAAATGTACCTGTATGATCAACTCGTCGGACCAATTAAATGGTCGGACCAAACAATAGGCTCATCGTTAAATTTATTATTTCATGTTATCTTCACACCAGTTGGGGATTACCACTGGTATGAATTGAAACTACATATAGTAAATATATATGCAATTTTCTTTACCTCATAAGCATATATTTAATTTACTGTTACCCTGTACTAGCAGTTAGAGAACTAATTTCCTATGGGGAAAAATTTAATACAAACTCAAAATATCAACATTATCAAACAAAATTCGAGAGTGTTTACAAAATGAAAAGTGTTTAATACGAAACAGATATAACGAATTGAAAGAATTCATCAATTGTTCATTAGTCTAGTGCTCCATATTGACCAAAGCACAGAGGAATCGCGGCGGTTAACACTGCGGTAAGTATTATAAATCGTTGACCTTGTCGAGGAGAGTTACAGTTTACAGTTCTTCAGTTATTATGAAGTCAATGAAAAAAAATTGTGTGAGTATAAAACCAATAAACGAAATCTTTAGAACGATTCCTTGAGAAAGAATATCGGAGCATTACAGTTCATTTAATCAAACACATTACATCTGTAATTTTTTTAATTTGAGTTGGAACGGCCAACTCAATAATCTTTCGTGAATTGATGTACATAAAAATTGGCCATGGAAATGTTTCCGAATAACGAAGAATGTCAAAAATCGATGAAAAGAATCTCAAACCGTGGATGTGACTGATACAATTATATCAAATCAAGTAAAACACCAATTGTTTCGAAAAGAACGAAGAGCCGAAAGATGATATCCGGAAGGTTAACCATGGTTATATAGTGATATACCAAGAGATGATCACTTACATTATATTTTAAGGTAAAATAATTTTGTATTCAAATTAGTATTCGAAACGTGAGCGTAAATTTATAAACCCAGTCCTGGTTACAAGCACAAAATGTAACACTTTTTTTTTGAGTTCTGAAATAATTGGTAAAACGATGTTTGTGAAAAGAACTTGCCGAGATTACTAAATCACTATTGTCACAACTTTATTATGTTCCATATATTTTATTAACAATTAATTAGTAGTTTGAATTAAAATAATATTATTTCTTTAATTTTTATTTTTCTTCTCATCAATGTTACCGTTATCATTCTTATTATTTTTTCGTTTATTTTTTCCTGATCTCTTACTGTTATCTTCCTTAAGAACCAGATTGTTAGGATCACTGGATATCTTTACACCATTAATATTATTATTGTTGTTAATATTGGTATTATTATTATTATTATTTATAGTTTGAATAAAATTATGTATTATCAATTTGTTTGAGTTGCTACAGTTTAATTTATGGCCGAACAAATTATTTCCGACGGTTCCGTTAAATCCACTGCCAAATAAATGATTATTATTCTCATTATTAATTTTGGTTTTAAAATTTTTTAAATCCATAAGGTCGAGTATCTCCGATTTAATTTTACGCGAATTTACAAGAATATTAGTCGAATGTCGTGTTCCGACCTCATCCGGCTGCGGTGCTATCATCAATAAATTATTTCCATTTCGATCGTACTCGGGGTGTTTTGAAATTATTTTGGAACTGATCAAACAATTATTATTCGTTTTCAACTCTTTTCCGGCATTTTCACGTTTTATTATCGAATTTGGGCCATGATTCAAACTGAAATTATTTCCGTTGAATGTGTGATCTGCTTTGAGTTCCTGTTGTTTCTGCCATTCTAGTACGTTCGTTAGTAGATGAATGTATCGGATGGCCATCCGTAATATTTCATTTTTCGATAATTTCTTGTCTGGTGGATGAGTTGGCACTAGTTTTCGCAATTCGGCAAATGCACCTGATACATTTTGTTGACGCCATCGTTCTCGGGTATTTGTAAATATTTTACGTACGACTACTTGTTGACCATTTTTATTGGTGGTCGTTTCCGATGTGATTGCAAAGTGGTCGAATTGAGATGGATTTGAACGAGAATTTGAGGAAGTTGGTCGAGAAGTTCCTATTAATAAATTATTAAAAACACAAAAATTAAATTTTAGTCTAGTTGGTACATTTCTTTACACATTTAGATACACACATACCACGAAATTCTTCATCTTCACTGTCATTTAGAGAAAAATCTGATAATTCCTCATCTGACAATGAATCTAGATTTTGGTGTCCATTTCCAGTTAAAATCAATGTCTTGGCGGATACATCACTATTAGTTTTATTATCACTCATATTATTACCACCACTACCAGTTATTTTATTATTAGTACTATTAATATTATTATTGTTTGTACTTAAACTTATTGTTGTACCAACAATAGCATTAGATGTCCGACCACTAATTTCATGTATAGATGACGATGCAGTTGATAGTGACGATGTGGTCGATGATAACGAGCTCGTCTCAATATTTGTTCCATTCAAATCAATCGCAGATGCTGACTGATGCTGGATGTCGTTTCTATCGATCCAATCCATATTCTTGTATGTACTCCTATTTCTCTACCAATTTACGATTAGAACTATAACTACGCGTACTATTTCTGTTTATAGTTCGCTCGACATATGCAAAACAGGAAACAGTATCCACCCACGATAAGATTACGTAATATGTAGTTTTTTTTTTGAAATGGTTAAAAGTCAGCTGTGTATATTGCTTATATATGTTGTTTTGGTGATAACACAATTAAATTTAGCTTGAGTTTAATATTTGTATTTAAAAAGTATTTAATTCTGCGACAACAAATACCAACGCGCTACTTTGTAGTGGCTCAGAGAATAATTTACCTCAGACTAAAATTAAAATCCAAATTGTAAAAGGAGAAATAAATTTTCACAGCAGTATAAGACACTCCCATTCGAAAGTGGTAGAAGGGGCGAATGAATATTGTTAGTTTAATATTTTTTAAACATTAATATTAAATCACACAACAATCACACAACTATATTTTAATAGAATTCTCATACCAAAGGTCACGAGTTCCAAACTCATCCATAATCATATTAAGGGTGTATTATACCTACCACACGTGTTCTAACATCAAATCACTTCTAATTATGACTCCAGTCAACCATAAATCGGGGCAATAAAAATTAATTTCAAATTCATAAGTCATCATAATAGTGTGCTATCACAGGATGTATTTAATTTTAGATTAAGTGACACGCGACCTTCAGGAGATAACGGCTTAACAAAGTTTTGCAAAGAATTACTTGAGCTGTGGTGTGATTTTTTGTTTACTTTAACTCACCCCTTAAAAATTATTTTTGGAAAAATTGATTTTTTATTACAATAAAAAACATAACAATAAAACTTAGACACGCCCTTAAATCCTTAAATGCTAAGGATATAAATAACCCCCCTTTTATTTTACCTATACATACTCGTATATCCTGGTATACCAATTGCATTACATCTTTTGTACGCATAAACCTGGGGTATATGCCCAACCTAAAATTATTAGACAAAAGCGAATCACACATCCCTACGAACACCTGCGAAGCCTGTGAACTGCTGATAAGGAAATTATTATATTATAAAAAAATGTTAACAATTTTCCAACAACAAAAAGTGTTAAACACAAAACCTCTTGATAAAAAAATTATAGTAGGGGAATGAGGACATAAAATAAAGTCAGCGATCGGTCACATTTCGAGAAAATTAATTAAAATTTTTATTGGTGGAAAATGATTAAGAAAATTATTATTAAGTAAAAGGGTATCGATTTAAATGCCTTTTCTTCGCTCGTTCACAGTAAAGAGATTCAAAGGGGATTTGTTCGTCGTAATTTTTATTAATCCGATTAAATTGTCACTTATGAGATAAAACAAACATTAAACGATTTGTAATATAAAATTGTATATACTGGGATGTTGTTAAGACCCTTTTCCGGGCGCTAGCCAAGGTATAATTTGTAATCTATCGTATCGCACTTTGTTATCTTTAAAAATCATAACGTTTATAGACACGAGATGGTTTCACATCGTAACTAACAATAATATACTACACTTTTAAATCGAGTATTGTTTTACTTTCTTCTGAAAGATTTTAAACGAGAAACTATACTGTGAGGAAATTAATAAATGGTTTATGAATCGATATGCTTGAATCTCACATATTGTTGAGTCTAATCAAGTCTTTGGAATGGGGTTACCTACTACTCGATTGTTTAATGATCGGTTGTTCAACAGTCAACCAACATATAACGAATGAACAATACGCTGATTTTACACCAGAACGAAGCTGTATAGACCACATTAACGCAACATCAACTCAATTCGCATCATCATCGAACAATCCAGCGAATGGAGCTCGCTACTATAGCCGCTCTTCGGAAAGTTCGAATGCGCATTCAATTTCATCAACAGAAGCGTAATATGGAAGGTACTCTGATGCGAGAGCCTACCGAAGAAAATATTCGAACTCATCAGATAAATGTACAGGAATACTGCAAATATGGTTCAATACAAAGGGAAGTAGAGTGTCAAATACTAGAACCCACGAGGAGTCAGACAAGGAGATGTAATATCTCAACTACTATTCATTCAATTATGACCTGAAAACTAACAATAAGTCAAATCAATGATCTGGACTCCGAAGGCGATATTATATCTGCTAACACACAAAATCCGAGATATGTAGTATAAAATCCAGTAGTTATTAGATTTGGCACTAGAGGTCTGTCTCAAAATTAACAGCAGAGAGGCAATGTCAATATACGTCAACCATGAAGCCATCGAAAAGTCGACAAGTTCGTATACCTTGGTTGTATTCTAGTGAAAATCAGAGGAACAGAAGTAGGCATTAGTCAAAGCATCAACAAAGCTAGAAACACTTTCAATATGCTGCATAAAATCTGGAATGTATCCGTCCAGTTAAGAAATACAAAGCTACGAATGTTCAATGACTGTGTAAAATCAGCCCTGCATTATGGCTGTTTCACAGGAAATACACCCAAAAGACAAGAACACAACAGTATTTGTAAACAAATATCTTAGACGGCTGATAAGATAATTCTGGCCAAAGAAGATCACAGACAAAGAACTTCGGGGACAAACAAGACTGATTGAAATTGAGCGTAACATCAAGATGAAGAGATAAATAGGACACAGAGGAAACGGCCTAACGACATAATAAGAATGCGATTATAGTGGAAATAGTGGAAATGAGAAAAGTACTAAGATCAGCAATGACCTGGACAAGAACGGTGCTAGCTGAAGCGAAACAGCATGGTTAAACATGGAGAAACAGAAAGCATATCTCAAATCGGTGAAAAACGAGAAAAAATATAAAATGGAATTCACAAAGTGTAAATCCAGAGCCAGATTGTAAAAATAGAAATGTTTTCATTTTGTTTATTTATTTAAGATGTTTTATTTTACTTATGTACCCCTGAATGTTGACGATGAGATAAGGTTGTAAAGTTGAAACAATTTGTATGTTTACGATATACTGAGAAATGTACAAACAAAATAATGTCTTCAACTGTGCTCATATTGTTTTTGTCAACTGTACATTCTTATTATTTGAACTGAATGCAACTAATTTACATAAAATTGTAATTTATTTGTGATGTACGACTTTATGTAGATACACGAATTTCTTTGTCAAATTTATAAGTTTGTTGTAAAATATAGATTTATCACAACGGTTACAGCGTCGATAAGGACAACATTTAGTGTAGTTCGATTAACACTAGTTGGCCGGTAAGGAAAAACATTGCGATAATTTAAACGAAACATAAAAAAATGAATTTTACAATAGTGTACCAACTAAAATTGTGTTAATTCAAACATGAAATCTAGCTAAATGTAATTTTGATTCTTAAGGTTGTAAGGTGGTACTTAACTTGTCAAAACCAGTGTATACTAAAAATTAGTTTTTGACCACAAACAATTACTAATTGGCTCCTCAGAACTATATGTATTAATAGATGATTATCGAAATAAAATGTTTAGTTTGTCTATGGGTTTCAAATCAGTTTGTTTAACAATTTAACCTAATCTGGGTTAATAAAAAAATCTGACTTTTAAGGAATATACTCTAAAATCTATGTATTAGTATATGATTATCAAGACCAAAAAGCCATAGGAAACGACAAGTTTAGTTTAAAAAATAACGGGTTATCCAATTCGAGGTTGATAAAGTAGAAATCTGTATACCGACATCTGTCAAAGATAAACGTCAAGTACGCTGTCATTTATTTAGTTGACATTCTGCCATTTAAGAATATGGAGCATTTAACAATCGACCAACGCGTTAAAATTATTAAATCTTATTATAAAAATAGTGATTCTGCCGTATCCACATTTCGCGCTTTACGAGCAGATTATGGTCGTCATAATCGTCATACAAAGCAAACCATATTGAATACAGTGAATAAATTTGAACAAACTGGATCTGTTACTGATATTGTAAGGTCTGTGCATCATCGAAACATTCGCAATGCTGAAAATATCGCTTCTGTAGCTGAAAGTGTGGAAGAAGATCCAAATTTGTCAATTCCTCGTCGAGCTCAACATTTAGGCCTATCTTATGGCTCATTATGGCGCATTTTGCATCTGGATTTGCATCTTCATCCGTATAAAGTCCATTTGACACAAGAGCTAAAGCCTGCTGACCATGGACAACGAAGAACATACGCAAATTGGGTTTTGGAAAAACAGGCCGTCGATGCTGATTTTTCGAACAAAATTTTCTTCAGTAATGAAGCTCATTTTTCGCTTGGTGGATACGTTAATAAGCAAAACTGTAGAATTTGGGGCTCAGAAAGTCCACAATTGATTGTAGAGAAGCCATTACACCCGGAAAAAGTCACTGTTTGGTGCGCATTGTGGTCTGGTGGTGTAATTGGGCCGTATTTTTTTGAGAACAACCATGGAGAACCGTTACCGTCAATTCTGAGCGCTATGGCCGCATGTTAACCGATTATTTTTTTACGAAAATCGAAGATTATGATCTTGACGATATGTGGTTCCAGCAGGATGGAGCAACCAGTCACGTAACACGAGCAAATCGAGATCTTTTGCAAGAGAAATTTCCTGGACGTTTGATTTCGCGATTGGCTGATGTCAATTGGCCTCCAAGATCCTGTGATTTAACGCCTTTGGATTTCTTTTTGTGGGGCTATGCGAAAGATCGTGTTTACGCAACCAATCCTCAAACTCTTGACGAATTGAAAACTAATATCCGTAAGGTAATGGCCGAGATACCGCCCGAAATGTGCCGAAAAGTCATTGAAAATTACTGCAAAAGAATCAAGGCCTGTAAGAAGTCCCGTGGAGGACATTTGAATGATATCTTGTTTAACTAAAAATGGCAAGGATCAATCTGTAAAATGAAATAAAAATTACAATACATTCCGAATATTTTGTGTGTTTTTTTAAGTTTACTTTATCAAGCTTGAATTGGATAACCTGTTATTTATAAATATCGATTTTGATCGATCGAAATCTCGTCAAAAGATACTCGAAAGTTTTTTGTTTTAACGGTAATTTAATTTTGTTTGTCCTTAAATATAAGAATATGTAAAATTACGTCAAACGATCAATATTTTTATTTTACGCCGCAATGGCGATTTAATTTGGTTTGTATTTTACTGTCCCTAGATGGAGGGAGGTATCTTGAACACATTAATTATTAACATCGAGGAATAAATATATAAGAGAATCAAGTAGTGCAAATTTCATAAGCCAATTTCTCCGAGGTTAATCTTATTTTATAGTTTTGATATATTTATATACACACAATATTTTACTTTATGTTATTAATCATTTAATAATTAATGTGTTCAAGATAAGTTGTCACTAATTTATTAGAATATGCAATGTTTAAACCAGAAATAATGAAAATTAAACAATTTATTAATCACGTCGATTATAGAATCCGCGGGAGCGAATCGATTGTGGATTGGAAAATGTATATAAATAAAATGGAAAACAATCGCTATAAATCAAATTAGCCATGAAAATTTGTATTGAGGGGCCAAGAAAATTATTTGTATTGATTTCCATACAAATCGTTTTTTATGATTCCCCGTACAAACGCAATAAAATAATTGCGGATCTAAAACAAATTAAAACCCTGTATTCTACAATGAAAAATTATTTATTCAATAAAATGTACTGGAATAACAAAAAGAGAAAGCTAATCAATAAATTATATTAGAGTGACAGAAACAAAAACAAGATGTATGACAACATTTTATAGTTAAATTTTGACTTCTTGAAGACAACCAACAAAGCTTCACAAAATAAATTTACTTCGGCAATTTCATTTATAGGAATTTAAGTTTGATTGCGCAAAAATCACAGATTATAAAAATAATAAATATGTTTGTTCACCATAATATTTTCCTAACCATAAAACGAGCTTAGTGTGCGAGAAATATTTCGCGACATATACTTTTTTTTATGTAAATGTATTAGAATATTGAAACTCTCAATATATCTACCACAAAAAGTCGAAAAATTCACTCCCCCCCATTATTAAACCCAGGGTTCTTGTGTGTAAAGATACACACTCTTACATCATCTTCTAGGTCTCTTCTTGGCAGCTTGGTTTCGTACCAGGGATGATATTGGCAAGAAATCAAAAGTACTAAATTTTGACGAACAGAGTACTGAATCCAGCTGGAAAGTAGTTTTGCACTGGACTCACATCAAAATAGCATTTTGCAGGACTGTAGTCGCAATTTTATTTAATGCATTCTTACACAGCAGAGATAGACATACCAGCGAGTTAAATCAATATTAATAATCTTGACCATGTGCATGCCAAGCAGGTCTTGCAAATCTATCGTAATGTTGGGTAATTTAGATTCTACGGGTTTAAAAGAAGTATTTAACGTTTCACCATTTTTTGTTTGGCAAGCAGCAGGATTTTAACTGTTGGATTCCTCTGGTGCCGTTATTGAAAAAAATTCAGGAAAAGCATTAAACTGCGTCAATCGTAACGCTCGATTTTACTTGAGGAATTACTCCGCGTTTTTCAGTTTCCTATTTTTCTCCTACCACTGCAATCATTTAAGTAAATTGTAACACAGCATGGTTCACCACTGTGTTCCAAACGAAATATCGTACAACCCTGAGGTAGTTGAATAACGATTGATGAGGCACTACTATATAGTCGACTCAGTTACAATAAAAAAAACGATTTACCGGTCCGGTTTGGAAATTTGGATGTGAAGTTTGGGTTTTTTGAAAAAGTCATTCAGTGAGTGATGTGCGTTGTATTCGGTAATTTAAATTGAAAAGTTCTCTGATCCAAATTGAGATTAATTAAAAAAAAAAAACTAAATTAAATTAAATCCGTGTATGAATATAATATTCGGTAGTTTTTTTTTTGTTCAAATTTTAGTATTGTGAAAAATAAAATTAAGTCCCTGGTGGTACATAACACAACAGTTTTGTGTAGTTCGGTTACCAAAGGACCTTACTGAACGCTAATTGAAGAATATATGATACATGTTTTGTTTCTCGATCGTTCGATCGCGTGATTTATGAATTTTTTGTACATCGCAAATTACGGAACTCTGTGCTACAACTGTATGGGGCGCGATCCATTAGTTATGCAAAATTTTAAAGACCGTAAATAGTATGTATATGGTTAATTTTAAGACTTATAGTGTTAAGTGCTAATGTGGAAAATTCGTTTTGGGAAAAAATAACGTAGTTTAAAAATAAATAAAATGTGCAAATTAAATTGATGTGCATGTGGTCTCAAAGACATTATAAAAGGCCCGTACGGACTAAAATAATTATTGTGAACTAAACTACTAAAGTGATAGCCGAAATGAGTGTAATTAAATAATGTCCAAAGTGTAACTAATATACGAAAAACCCACCATTATAGTGTAATTACGCGACATTGCGGCTTAACATTAACACCGTGGCTTACGTGATTTCGGTTAAGTGCTAAAACTAAACGGAGTGTTTTACTACGAACGGCCTAAGGACGTATAAAAATTGCTTTTTTTTTGTTTAATAATAATAAACTATAAATAAATAATAATAATTATTATTAATAATAAATAAATAATAACAGTTTAATAATAAACTATAAATAAATGTTAACTGAAACGCACTAAGACAGAGAATTTTGATGACTCGAGTAAAATCTCTGTGAAATTTTTCTACCATACTTATTTAAAATTATCCGAGTTATATGGACTGTAATAGACAAATCTATTAATCATAACTACAATTAATAATTTTTATAAGACATAATATTGTTCATTCTAATAGTACGTGAAATGGCGAACTTAATCCGATTTTAAAATGTTATGGATTGTATTCGTTGTAATACATTCAATAAAATCAACTTCGTTCAATATCAACAATCAACTCATCATCAATCAACATTGATTATACATCGGATCGTCGTCTTCAACATACACTTCGGTAAATTTTTCTTTGTATTTTTTTTGATGTTATTGCAATTTTGTTTTTCAAATGACGCTATTGCACAAAAATAATGTTTTTATTGTTATTGTTAAGTAGTAATATCTTTATTCGATTATATTGTTTTATAGAATAAGAGTATGCTAGATTTAGGACAGGTGTAGTTAGTATTTATTAAGCAGCGGTTACCGCTTTGAATTTTGCATAATTAATTTTTTTTCTTTTCGTAACTTACAATTGATAATCTTGCTTAAATAATTTTCTTCTCATAAAGTTATGATTATTATGATCCAATTTCTTAAATTGTTTTTAAATAAATTATCAATCTTTAAATTACGAAAGATCTAATGCGTTTACCTATTCTTATTATTATTATTATTGTGATTTACCCAAAATGAATTCGTGAACCAAGTGATTGAGGTTTAGGTAAGTAGCAACAATGGCAGGTATAGTGTTCCCCATCTCAGTTCAGTCGAGTGTATTGTCAATCAATTACGCGCTTGTCCTATTTTTTTTTTGGACTTAATTTTTACTTGAGATATTCTGTCTAAAACGATTTAGCTCACTCTAGTTGGTAATGAGATATTTTTTTTTATAATTCAGTACATAACGTTACCATCTAGGTCAGAATTACAATCTTACTTTAACCATTTTTAATTTTTTTTATTTATTTAATTTACCTACAGTTTCTACACTCTAGTAAAATCTTTAAATTTCTGATTCCACCTCTATTTAATTATTTTGTTTCTCGTTTCTACGAAAGCGGTCTCGCAAGACTAATGTAGCCCTTGACAAAGCCCACCCCTTTACTCCTGAGCACTAGCCGCGCTTAAAACGACCGCTCAAGGGCAATGCATTAGTAAGTTGAATATTTCTGATGGCGAAAGGACGTTTTACGTGTCCATCATCATTTGGTTGATGGGAATACCATACGTCCCTTTTAATTTCGTTACAAAATGTATTTGCTTTGTAGACCATGTGCATTGCTCGTTTGATAATTAAACCTTTTTATTGCTTCACGTTAAGAATCTTACCGTCATTTCAGCAATTATTATTGCTAAATAAGTCGAAAGTAATAATTGGATCTTATGGCGCACTCACTGCATATATTTCAAACTCTAATTGGCTCAGCTGTCACAATGGAATATAACCTCTTCAAAGATCAAATTACCGTTGCTAAAAGCGCTACACAAATATTTATTTTCTGCAATCATAATTAATTAGATATATCGCCTAGGGCCGGTAATTCTCTCTGTGTCTGGATCGAGAAAAACGTTGGCTAGACCAGATCTTTTAGAATGCAAACCTCCGTGTCCCGATACCAACAATTTTAATCGAAAGTAACAAATTTAGTGAACGTTCAGACGAGTGTCACCCGAATTTGACCCGAATTTGAATGTGAATGTCTCCTAATAACGGATAGTTAATATTGAGAATTTTCGCTATTTTGTATTGACACTGTATGTGCTGTTGCTGTCCTATTTATAAAGCTGTATATTTCATTTTTGATGGGCGAAATTAGATAAAGCTACTCGAGACCACTTAAGGACTTCTATAATTACCTTTCATTACCCCTGAAGTGGGTTATATAGACATTACAAGTATTTAATTAATCAATTAGTCGAGAAGGAAATTTGCAGAGAATTGATAAATTTAAATTTTACATTTATTATCGGGATTTGGACTTGTTAAGTCAGAAACTTCCATAACTTCACATGGGGCCATTGTAAAATTTTACACTTGGCTCAAAATATTAAACTTCATTAGTAGCTTTAATCATAAAACTGATAAGAGATAGGAAATTCTTAATCATAGGAATTAGAATTGTAGAACATCCTGATCTCTAGATGAACCAAATGTATTGCGTTATCGTTATTCTTTGCTCCTACAAAAGTTGCCTCGAATCGAATTGCAAATAACATTTCTATAGTAATTAATACTATTCTTGAGTTATTTTTTAAAATATTTTAATTTTTTATTGGTATTATTTAACTCAACGTACAAAAATAATTTATTTCTGCTTTAGCGTTAAGCCGAAAAAAAAATATTATTAAATTGAATTTTTTTTTTGAAAGTGTCTGAGATAGCCGTTTTTCTATGTAAACCTCGTTTTTTAGATTTTGCTATATCGGTTTTTTGTTTCTATAAAAATATTTTTTTTTTGGTTTATTCGCTTTTGAAAATGTCACCGAAAGTGTGTTGAACGCTAAAGCAGAAATAAATTATTTTTGTAAGTTGAGTTAAATACCAATTAAAAATTAAAATATTTCTATAGTATTTTCTCAAAAATACAAAAAATCACTCGAAAGTATCGAAGTACTTTTCATAAAACCAAAGTATCGAAAAAAGTACTATAGTATCGATAATATCATCCTTGTTTCGTACTGATAAAAGGTTGGTACTGCAAAAATTCAACTCTTGCTTTGTACCTATAGTACAAAACAAGAACTTATCGATTTGGCGAATTATATCACCAAACTAGAAGCTTCTGGAAATTCTCACTATGTAAGATGTACTAAGCCAACACATTTAATTAAGAAGTTTTTATAATCGTCCGTAATATTACTTTATTTAAGATTTTTTTCCGGCTTTTCGGAAAAAATATTATTTTTAATGGCATACTCGTACATATAATGTTTACGACTTTTCTAGTCATAGATAAACAAAGAGGTCATATACTCACAATTAATGTCACGGACGTGTGTTGGCTTAGTATACAGTACATAGTGAGAATTTCCTGAAGTTTCTGATTTGGTATTGTAGGTACAAAGCAAGAGTTGAATTTTTGCAGTTTGGTCGTTGCAATGCAACCTGATAAGCAGGCCAACTTTTTATGAGTACGAATGGAATTTTCGATACAATTCTATTTATTTCAATACAATTATTTCTTAAAAGTACTTTAGTACAATTCAGCCGAATTCGATACAATTTTAAAATAATTTTAAATAAAATTGCTCAAAAAATCTATACAATGTTTGCTGAATTAAACCAAAATAATAAAAAAAAGCTTTTCCATTTTAAAATGCTTACAAATGAATTTTTCCATTTAAAAATGCTTACAATGATAGTTCTATTTCTATGAACATTTTTAATTGTACAGCAAAGCGGTACTTTACAAAAAAATTCAATGTCATTAAATATGAACATCAAACATTTTCGCAATAGTTTAAATTTTTTATAAACAAATTCAAACTTATTTTAAATTAGACAGTTCCATCTGTTCGAAACTGTTGTGGTTAGTTTGCTAGTGTGTCTGGATTATATCAAATTATTTCAAATAAAATGGATAGGTAAATACAATTATTATTATTTATATATAGATTTATAATTATTTTCAAGATACGTACTTTTTATTATTTTAAATTTGCTAAACTAAAATTCAAAACACAAACAGAAAAAAAAAATCATAATGTAACTTAAAATAAAGTGTAATTTTTATGATATGATATGATAGAGGTGTACAGGTCAGCCATAACTGCGATCCTAGGTACGTTACCATAATCCTGAAATATCAACAACCAAATAACAAATTATATCTGAAGGCGAATAATATTTCTGCATCATGTGGGCCCAGGCTCTGCCTGCATCCTTAACAGATAAGGTTAATTAGGAAAGGATGTTAGTCACAGAAACAACTAGGGCGAATCGCAGCAAAGTCATTTTCTAACTACTTAAATATATTAAAATGTTAGTCTCAATTATATTCGCACTCTAGAATAGATTTTGTTAGTTTATTAATTTGGGTTAGTTGTGGTTGAGGTAAAGGATACTAATATTCATCATATGTATTCGACATCAGTCATAATAGACTGGTTATGGTATTTAATTTATATCTACGGGTCATCTCATCATATACTGCTTGTAACCTTATTTTTCCCTATCTTCCCATCCAACACCATCTAACCGAGGGACTTCACGTTCGTAATGATTGGGCAGTATTATCATACATATGATGACCTTAATATTCCGTTGGTATTGTGAAAAAAATTTAAATTCGGTATTGTCGTTCAGCTACCTATATTTAAATTCATCCAACTAAAAGCAGGGTTAATTTATATCTAACGTTCACACAACTTCACTAAAACATAACCTGAATTCAACCAGGCTTTGGATCCTGATCAAGAATGTTGCATTCACAATCTTCCCTGACCTCCCGGTATGTTCAATTTTTTTTTTAATAATAATAAAAATATATTGAATTATATTTGCCGACAACTTGTTTTAAGTCAGGACTTTCGACAAAATTTCAATTTATAGAATTATTTAAAGTAAGGAACGAAAAATTATTAAAATATTAAAATAACTGTAAATAAAAACAATCAATTACTTGATTGATTGATTGATCAGAATACACGGCCAAGAGACCAAGCAGGGATCCCGAACACGCCGAGCGAACCGTACACTCCATACACACAACAAAATGGAGGGACAGAAAAGGTCACCAGACATGACAGACTGGACCCGATCACAGACACCCAAGCAGTCAACAGCTTGTAAAGCACAAGACGGCACAATAACCACCTTCTGGATACAAACAATCAGCAATCGATCCTAAAAAAAATTGTAATTGGTAAATTCCCTGAAACAAAATTTCACTACTATGAGTGAACAACCATTTCCTCCACCCAACTCGAGAAAGTAATATTATTATAATAATTAAATTTAGTTCTTATTAGCCTAATTTATAACTAATTTAATTTAACAATAATAATTTATTATTCAGAAGCTGAATAATTGGATAGAGGAATAATACTAAAACTAGTTAATCTCTGAAATAAAAATACGGCAAGTAGAAGACAAATAAAATATACGGTTTGTATGCATGCAGGCCCAAACAACGTAGACACGAAAAAACACCCCCACACAAATGCCATGGAAATTATCTTTTGTTAATATCATCCCCGACCCTACACATCCACATCCTGCACGTGCGGAGGAGAAACAAACCCCCAGTCACCCGAGCATAAACTCTGCCTATTCACCCTCAATCCCGACAAATTGCTTTCACCTTCTTCTTGATTCAATCCTCATTCAGAACTTCACCACTCCCCACTATGAAGTCCCTAATCCGATGATCACCGTACATACAGAACAAAACTTGTGTATTTGCACGTAGAGTGGTAGACCTCGAACAGAAAAACTTTAATAGTAAATCTCTAAACGAAAACTACCCAAAAATAAAAAAACAATTATCCAAAACCAAAGATAAATAAAGTTCACGCTCAGGAGTATGTAAATTTATCTCTTCACCGCACCTACAAAAAACAGACTAATAAAATCATAAAAAAAGTCTTCAAAAAATCCATATCACCCGTATGACTGTGCCGCGAAACCAGCGCGGCACCAACAAATCACACTCGCTCCCGCAGGTATATATTCATACCTTCGGAGTGAGTGCGACATATCAGCGCCGCACCAATTTCCGCAAGTATAAACGGACAGTGAAAGCTCTTTCCCGTGTTTACGATTTATATACATTTGTATATATATACAAAGTCCATACATTGCGAGACGGCCGAAAACACATATATAGGCACAGGTTCATCGATTAATTATATATTCATTCTTGTGCGCTCACAAAATCTACTTAAATGCTTAAGTAAATTTTGGCGCTCATCATACACACACATTGAAAACCCTTTTTATAATAGAAATTATGTTCGAGGAAATATATACTTATGTACTTGTATTTACATACAGTGCTGGAAAAAAATTGGGTAAACATATTTTATTGCAAATTGGAGTATTTTTTTGTTAAAATTACAAAACTTTTGAAAGCAATTGGCTTATTATTTCATTTTAAATACATGTATGACGTAATTTTTTGAGCAAAAAAATATTTACCTGCAATTTAGGGGCAAAAACCCCAAAAATGGAATAAATTAAGCACCTATTTTTTAATTTTTGTTTTGTTTTTTTTTGATTTATAGAACTTCTATCTTTAATATTAATATTTTTTTGGACCAAAAAAATATTTATAAATATATATATATATATATATATATATATATATATATATATATATATATATATATATATATATATATATATATATATATATATGTATATATATATATATATATATATATATATATATATATATACATATATATATATATATATATATATATATATATATATGTATATATATATATATATATATATATATATATATATATATATATATATATATATATATATATATATATATATATATATATATACGTAAATGTGAAATTAATTGCGTTCATAAAGGTACATTTCTCTGGTGCTATTAATTATTCAATTATTTAGTTTTGCAAACTTAATGCAAGTTTATCACTTTACGTAATAATGAAAGACATTTTTATTAAATTCAGTCATTTTATTTCCAATCACATTTAAATCACATTTAATTTAAAAAAATCACTGTTCATAAAAATAGTAATGTGGAAAAATTAATAAAATAATTCATTTTCAGATGTATAAATTAAGATAATTAAATTAATACTTGGTTGTAAAGCCTCTATTCTTCATTACGTGACTACATCGCTGCTGCATTGAGTCGACTAGCTTTTGACATCGCTCCACTGGATTTTTTCCCAAGAATTGTGTACTACATTCCACAAGTCCTTATTGGTAGTAGGTTTTGCTACTGCAACTGCCCTCTTTACGTTTCCCCATAAATTTTCTTTTCATACCATCAACTCAATATTTCTCGCTTCAAACCACTCCTTAGCACGACGACTTGTCTGTTTAGGGTCATTGTCTTGTTGATAGACCCATTTTAATGGCATTTCATATTCACCGAAAGGCAGCATTACTTTTTCTAATATGTCGACGTACACATGTTGATTCATTATGCCATTTATCAAATGAATGGGACCTACACCGTAATATGAGAAACATCCCCAAATCATAATGCTTGAGCCACCATGCTTAATTGTGTTCGTTGTGCACTGGGGGCAGTAATTCGTGTTGGGAGGGCGCCTGACATATTTTCGAGAGCCAGTATTGCCGAAAAGAGCTATTTTGCTCTCATTCGTCCATAATATGTTATGCCACTTTTCTATTGGCCCGTCGAGATGTTCTTGAGCAAATTTTATGCGAGCAGCAAGATGTTTCTTGCTCAACAGAGGTACTTTTCGTGGACTACGTGCAAATAATTTTGCGGCAATTAGTCGACGCCGCACCGTAACATCACTAATAGCCAACTGTAACGAAATTACTAGCGTTCCATAATCAAATCTCTTTTAATGAAATAATTGGTAGCACTAAGTTGATAGCTGAATTATGGTTAGATGAACTTTTGTCCCCCGCTGTAATTTTATTTAATTAATATTAATTGTATTGCATGTAAACTTTTATGGGTAAAATCTGTACTACAATTAGTGTTGTACTAGACAAGAAAAAGAAGAAAAAATTGGAAAATTTGGAGAATGGAGGTGATCGAAAAAAAAAGAACTGGACGAGCAGAATGTATTGTTTTGTTAATCCGAGAGGTAACAAAATAAAAATTAATAAAAATACACTGTGCGACAAAGGTAACACCGCGAAAGTTGAATAAAAAAACTTTAATAATATATATAAGATACAACTAAATTAATTAATGAATAATAATAATAAGCTATAATAGAATACATAATCATCAATAATATAAGTGCTGTTTAATAAAACCTAATATAATAATACTACTATATATAATAATTAATCTAAAAGCTAAAATTCTGTGTGCTAATTAATGGCATGTTGGTGGACATTTTGGTTAAAATCTAAGTGGCGAAAATTTAATATTAAGAAAACTACCAGTTGGTGTTTAATTAAATAAAAAACCTTAATAGTGAAAATTAAGACTAAGTGACAATAGTAATTTATCCTAACGATAATCATCGACTTAATAAATTAATGTTAAATTTATTAAACGGAATAATTCCGTATACAAATATATATACATGCTGTAAAATATAACACCATGGTGGTCACCTCACCATAACTGAAAACGGATCCGCAACGCACGAAGGTACCTTAATTTAGTTTAATTTTTTTATACCTAGTTAAGTATATTAGTTATTTATAAATTCATATTTTTAAAGTTAATTAACATTGTAACGGAATTAAACCTAATTCCGTTATCAACCCATCCCAACAAAATCTATTTCCTCATCGGCATGACCTCGAAGATAATATCTTCAACTACATTCCATTCAAGCAAACGTCATGCCAGCCTTCTACATTTCTTCTTTGCCTTTATTTATAGTGGTATCATATGATTCATTCACTTTAGAATTTTTCATATGTGCCACAGTTAATTAAACGCAGATATGTACATCAACGTAATTTGATTACGTTGACTATGTACATAATAAATGTACTTGATCTATTTATTAGGTGAATGACAATGACCAATGCAAATATTGAAAAGCATTGTGGTTGTTGTTGTTCGTACTTCCTCAACGGATGGATTCAAGAAAAAAAAAATGCTTGCGCGTGGATCGAGTCAGCAAAATCGATGTCACGTTGCTGTACAATGTTCATAGGAATTTTTGTGATGAGATCGCAGAAAATTTCCTATGAAACTCAAAAATAGGTACGATATTTTTTCTTGCTTGGGACAGTTAGTTTTTGGACAGGCCAACGTGTGGTCAATTAATTTTTTTTAGTTTTTTTTTTTTTGCAAGAAGTTTTCGTGGTTGTATAAAATTAGATTTTTTTTTTTGCGTGTTTGGATAAAATAAAGTGTTGTTAAATAAATAGACCGTTTTTGTTGTTTTTTTGTGTTGTTGCATGCAATTTTTTTTTTGATTTATAATTGGATTTTTAACTTGGATACGTGAGGTAAGTTCGAGGTCTGGAGGCGTTATTAACAAATTAAATAACGATAGTGGGTTGTTACCGACAGCCTGTGACAAAGAAATTGTTGACGCAAAGCGGCTCTTTTCTTTTCACAGGCCTAGATAGCATACCACTATCAACCCCCCCCCCCCTTATTAACACCACCTCATTAGGGCCTATGGGCCAGATAGTTTTTTTTAGTTTAGTTAGATTAGGGTAAAATGTTTAAATAAACATTTTACCTATACAACCACAGTCAGTTTTGCCCAAGCGATGGGCTGGTAGGCTAACCACTACTTCGGGGTCCGATACCCCACTTTTCCTTTTTTTATGTTTGTTTTTTTTGATGCGGTTATCTAGGCCGTTACCAGTGCATCCCCATCCCCACGACCGATTAACCTCTCCCGACTGAGCTACGGGTTAATGCCGCTGGGGATGAATACAGGTAGCGGCAAAAATCTATGAAACTGGGTTATCTTTAGCAGTAGCTAAAGATTAACCCGTTTCAAGTGGCGCCCAAACAAGGGCCTAATAACATCAGGTCCATTTTATTTATATGTAGGCACCACCGTTTCAAGTGGCGCCCAAAACAGGGACACAACATCAGTTCCGAAATTAATTAAAATATTTATGTAGGCACCACTTTTTCAAGTGGCGCCCAAACATCGGGCCGGAAATTCGGCCAAATAAAATTTTTTTTAAGTGAAAAAAGTGATTTAAGTGTTAAACAGTGTAATGAATCTCTAGTGAATAGAATAAGACATTTGTTTGTGTGAGTATGGCTGCGGTCATGCCTTTACGGTGTGCCTGACCTAATTCTGGGTGGGTCGTACACACACAAATGAGTTTCTTAAATTGTCGTTTTCCTGCACCGGATCTCCGAATATTCAGTTCGCCTGTGGCAAAGTCCCAACCCGCACTCCGGGGGGTGAACTGGTATTTGTGGTGGTACATGGAACTCGGCGATCCATTCTTTTTACAACAGTTCATATGCACCAACAAAAATGTTGTGCGGTTTTCGTGTACCTTGTACAACGTACAATTTTGCAATTCTGCACTGGCAAGGGTGAGTGATGCGATCCCTGAAGTAATGAGCATATCCCTTTCCTGCCAAGCGACGATCTTGGGTGGTATAAAGGGCTGCTCATTCTCAGGTAAATTGACACATCATTCCGCATCCCAGCTGGAATTGTAAATTTGAACCCCTAACCATCCCCTGTTTAGTGGCAACAATTTGGCTTGTGGCTAGAATTTACCACAGGTTAAGTTTTGGTCATATTTTAAATTAGATAAAAATGGAATTTCCAATCTATAACTTTATATTTAAGTGTCGCGTTTTATTCACTTCTGTTTTTAAAATTTTAAAATATCATCCTTCGGGATGGGGTCGCCAGTCCTCTCATTGTTAGGTTAGTTGCATCCAGGGTACAACGTGATTGGTTGGTCATACTTAGGAGTCTGCAAGTGGATGTGCATCGAATACAAGTTGGCCATAAACCAGTCGAGTTAGTATCGCAAAGTTATGGAAATTCGCAACAACAGCCGGCGAGTTGTTGTTCCCAGTGAAGTGAGCGGTTCGGCCTGCCACTCACACAGTCAGGTCGTCTTCTAAGGTAGAATTGAATGATGACTGTGAATTATGAGGGCAAGAGAAGTGTCTTACTTAACTGGGTAATTTAATGAAATATGAAAATGTTTTCACCAGGGCAATGAGTCTCACTCTCGTTATATACGGAGTTACGAATGCCATTGCTGGTTTGGGTTAATATTTCATATTTTATCAGTTCAATTCGGTTTTCATTTTCCTTTTCCTATCCTTGTTTGACCCAAGTAGTGAGAATTAACCATCACCTCGTTGCGGGGGTGAAATTGACTGTGGTTGTATATATCTAGAATTAATTTTTTTGTTGTAATATGATGTTAGGTTTATAATAATCACAATTTTTTTTTATAAATAAGTTATAGTTAGGAACTCTGTCTAAGGATGGAGTTCAACATAGAAAAATTGAGCGAGGAGGAGTTGCGTATAGAGTTTGAGGTGCGCAACCTGGTAGTTAAGGCGAACCAGGAAGTATCCCAAATCTTAAAGCAAGTGTTAATTCGCAGATTAGAAGTAGAGCGTGAAGATTCATTTCTAGCGCCATTTAAGGCACATGTCGCCGCGCAAAAACAACCGCAGCGTGAGATAGAGACATGTACCAAGAAACTTCTACAGCTGTGTCAGGGTATGGTCGAGAATTTAAGGAACAATACCGCTGTGGCCGATTGGTTGCCCGAGGCAATGGCAAAACTGGTGCATATCCAGGGTAGAACCAATCGGGTAACAAAAACCCAAGAGTCCTTTAAGATGTTCGAGAGCTTAGATGAAGCTGTAACCGAAAGTGGAAGGATAATATCCCGGATCAAACGGGGTAGGGTGACATTCAAGCAAGCTCAAGAAGAATTGGAGGGTTTGGTCATCACAATACCTGAACAAAAGGCCATAGCGTGTTTTAGGGAATCAGAGGAGGTTCAAAAATTGCCACCAAATAGTACGTTAACTGATTCTGCGTCAAGTGCATACTATAAAAATGAGCACGCGCAACGACAACATCTCAGGCTATTGCAAAAATTGCAAAAGAAACAATGCCTGTCGAATAAATCAATAGTGATTTCACCGCCAGTAACAGATGACGATCAGGGGATTGACAATAAAGTAGGTAGTAAGTCGTCACCTACAGCAGACCAAACCATATTTCCATCTGCAGTAGAACAAAGGCCATCTGGCATTTCTAAAAATAAAACCAGAGCTAAGGTTGACGGGAAATTTTCCAAAATTGTTCCTTTGGAATATTTCAGGAATAAAACGAATGGTAGAGTTATCAGAAGTAAGTATAAAATACAGGTAGGTAATACCATTTTACCAGTTGAGATCTCCCCAAGTCAATCGGCTAATATGGTTAAATTATCGACGACTTTCCTCTCTGATTTATTCAAGATTTCTTCATCAAAGACATACTATTTCTACATGAGTCCCTTAAGTGTAGAACTTACAAAAAAGTATCTGAGATGTTTACCATCAAACATCCCAATGTTGAAACCAAGGTCACGTGCAATTGAAGTGGGCACAGTTTCCTTGACTAAGGGCCATCAAGTAATTTGGCAAAAATTTCTTAAATCTAAATCATCCTCCTATAACAGATATAGTGATAAAAAATTGTCCCAGGGAATCCAAACTGTTGCATTAGGAAGTAGAGCTTATGTAAACATACATAAAAATCTAAAGTTTATACCCAGTAATATTAAAACCGCCCCAGTATTACCATCAAGGTTAAGGTTACAAGTGCAAATGTTGAATTCTTGTAATTGGGAGTGGCATGGTGAGACTGACCATGGCAATAGGGCATTATTGAAGTGTGTAGAAACTGCGTCCGGTTACAAAGAGTATTACAACCGGAACTTTCTAGCGAAGATCCTCCACCGGAACTGGAAGCGCCGCCGTAGAAGACGTGGACGTGTGCATCATCCGCTTTCCCATTAGACCATCTATGTATAGGCGGGCATGTACAATAGGTGATGTAATGGTAAAGTGAAGGCTGGTATTCCGCGCAATTATCAATATACCAGCGACACTAGTTAAGACAATAGGGTTATAGGAAAGAATAATATTAAGATTAGTTAAAAAAAAAAAAAAAAAAGACAAAAAGATGAGGTTGGCTCAATCCCATACAGATAATTTAGCAAAGTGGGACTGAGGTAGCGCCATCTACTTTAATATTGGTAGGTTAAGTTTAAAACTCATAAAAAAAGGGGAAAACAGTCAACTAATAATTTTATCACCTAAACAATTTTTACAATAAGGCCACAATTAAGATTTAAAAGTCAAATATCAATTGTAACGAACAGCAGGAATTAGCAGACCAGGAAAAGTGTACATCAAAACTACCAACAGCGTAGAAACATCAAACTCACACTAATGTCACACTGCTCAAAACATCACGAATGTATCACCGCAACAAAAACCACCACGCCATTAATAACAAATTTTCACTGTCCATAAACATGAGAGAGGTCGTTTGTCTCGTTACATCTGCCGCTGTGCAAACATTAAATCAAGCTGCAAGGATTTCAATTTCATAATCACGCACAACTAGACATCTGCCCGAGGAATTTCTTCGGCAAGCGGAATAATGATGACAAGTTAACACTTCATCTTGAGTTGAGTCGATAATATCCGGACTCTATTACTACCAAAGATCAGGGTCATAAATAACCGTTCCGCAGCTGCACACCAAGATGCAATATTCACTGAAGGATGACGAGCCAACACACATAAGCCAATTTTGAGTCGTGGGAACAAATTTGAAGTCCAACTTGAAAACAACATAAGCGTAGCCGGTTATGTCGTGTACACGGATGCTTATACTTAAACTTTGTCACTCAACTAAAAATGTCACGGTATGTTGAGCGCCGCAACCACCATTTGCAGTAGTTACCAAATTAATGTCCCTAGTGCATGAGCAATACAGACAACCGGTGTCATTAAATTCGGATTATCCAGTTCTGATGTCGCAGATTGCCAGATCAGCATTTGTGAACTCACGAAAGCCAATTCCTGTAAGCGCCGCAGAAGCAACAGAACCAGGAATAGATTTTGTTTTTGCGCATAAGACTATACAACTGCGCTAACGCCACCGTGCTGCGCCAAGTCAAGAACCGTTCCAGGAGACAACATTAAATAATCGGATGTCAAGAGTATGTGTGATGTTTCGTGCGTATACAACAGAAGGGAAATACCATCGACCGGGGTCCCCATTGGTAACAACATCGACACCTGCTGCGTAGTGAATACTTTCAAATAATTGATATACTTTGGAAGTTTGTTGTTACTTTCGTTAAAATAATAAATAAAATAAAACAGGATTTGTTGATTGAGCCTAAAATTGATCAGCCAAAATATGTAAACTAGTTAGACTTTTAGAAGATTATGTTAGTATAGATATAATACTAGCCCACATTATTTAAGTTAAGTAATTAAGAATTGTAAGTTAAGTGCCCGGCTTTGAGACTATCTCAGGGTGTGGGGCGTCCGCCACGTTGGGCTGTTCAAAGACTGAAACTCCCCACCATGCCCGTTCCTAATAGAGCATGAGATCTCTTGTCATCTCAGGGTATGGGTTTTCCCCACGCTGTAACGGAATTAAACCTAATTCCGTTATCAACCCATCCCAACAAAATCTATTTCCTCATCGGCATGACCTCGAAGATAATATCTTCAACTACATTCCATTCAAGCAAACGTCATGCCAGCCTTCTACATTTCTTCTTTGCCTTTATTTATAGTGGTATCATATGATTCATTCACTTTAGAATTTTTCATATGTGCCACAGTTAATTAAACGCAGATATGTACATCAACGTAATTTGATTACGTTGACTATGTACATAATAAATGTACTTGATCTATTTATTAGGTGAATGACAATGACCAATGCAAATATTGAAAAGCATTGTGGTTGTTGTTGTTCGTACTTCCTCAACGGATGGATTCAAGAAAAAAAAATACTTGCGCGTGGATCGAGTCAGCAAAATCGATGTCACGTTGCTGTACAATGTTCATAGGAATTTTTGTGATGAGATCGCAGAAAATTTCCTATGAAACTCAAAAATAGGTACGATATTTTTTCTTGCTTGGGACAGTTAGTTTTTGGACAGGCCAACGTGTGGTCAATTAATTTTTTTTAGTTTTTTTTTTTTTGCAAGAAGTTTTCGTGGTTGTATAAAATTAGATTTTTTTTTTTGCGTGTTTGGATAAAATAAAGTGTTGTTAAATAAATAGACCGTTTTTGTTGTTTTTTTGTGTTGTTGCATGCAATTTTTTTTTTGATTTATAATTGGATTTTTAACTTGGATACGTGAGGTAAGTTCGAGGTCTGGAGGCGTTATTAACAAATTAAATAACGATAGTGGGTTGTTACCGACAGCCTGTGACAAAGAAATTGTTGACGCAAAGCGGCTCTTTTCTTTTCACAGGCCTAGATAGCATACCACTATCAACCCCCCCCCCCCCTTATTAACACCACCTCATTAGGGCCTATGGGCCAGATAGTTTTTTTTAGTTTAGTTAGATTAGGGTAAAATGTTTAAATAAACATTTTACCTATACAACCACAGTCAGTTTTGCCCAAGCGATGGGCTGGTAGGCTAACCACTACTTCGGGGTCCGATACCCCAGTTCCTACTTTCCCCAATTTTTTTTTGTATCTTTATTTAATGCGGTAATCTAGGCCACAATCTGCAGTACCCCTAAAACCCACACCGATCCCTCTACCCGACTGAGCTGCGGGAATCAATGCCGCGTGGGGTACTAAACAGAGAGTGGCAAATCTATGAAACTGGGTTAACTTTAGCAGTAGCTAAAGTTTGACCCATTTCAACATCTTTCCTTAATTTCATTATGTTCTTAATAATATTTTTTTTTCTCTCTTTTTACATTTTTTTTATAAAAATTTGATGATTTAATGGTGATGGGTAGAGGTTTAGTTATTTAGTTTAATGTATTTTTCTATCTAAACAAATTTTAATTTAATTATTTGAAATATATGTTTTGTAAAAATTTAGCTATCATACTATGGCTTTCTTTTCAATTATTAGTTCTGTTACGGTTATTTTCTTCTCTTCAGTCGCACAGATTTTGCTTTCGTAATAGTGATTTTTAATTAGTGAATTAACATGAAGTAAAAGGTACCTAAGTGTCGGGATGTCATCATCGGAAAATAGGGCTTTCAAAGGTGAGTACCCAGCTGGTTCTATTTTTTTTTGTATTATTATTCTTTATTTTTTTTTTAATTTTCTTCTTAATGCGGTCTTTTCAAGGATCGTTCGGATGTCCGGAAAATCCCACGCCAAATCCCTGAACTTAGCCAGCCAATGACGACCGCCTGGACATACGAACGGTTAAATTCTGTTAACGGCCTAGAATTGATTGGATATGAGAACAGCACGTGTGAGGTGACCTTGCTATTTGTATACTCATACCCATGACGTCTGGTCCTGTTACACAACTTTAGCTCGTTCCTAATTGCTTTTGATGAGGCATTAGGGTTCATTTTACTATACCGAATGATTCGCCTATCATCATAGTCTGATGTATTTTTCTTTGGCCCGCGTGTGTCTGGCTTGTTCTTAAACTTAACTGCATTAGCAACCATCATCGCATTACATCCAACAATCGTTTGTACTTCTTTATAGGTTTTTCCCTTATTTCTCATTTTTAAAATTAGTTCCCGCTATTCGTTCGTACAGTGTTTGGAACGCCCCACTATTAACATTATTAATTTAATTATAAATTACTAATTTTAGCAAATAATAAAAATAAGATAAGAAAAATTAAATTTTCTGAAATTACTTACTATTTAAATTAGATTTTACAGCACAGTAATTAATACACCAAGTCCTTTTATTCAACGCTACTATTATTGTGAACAACAAAATTTAGCACGCATTTTCAATAAGACCGTGTTATTACAGTAGTATGTGTTTATTTACAGTAACCGCCAATTAATATCGTAGTTGTGTTTATTTACTACACTTCGCATATACTGATCAAACTGTGGATTGGTGGCACTACTATTATTATGAACACAGCTGTATATATAACGGGTGTTTTTTTAGGAGGTTTGTTTTTCCGATAGATGTCGTTTTATTTTATGACAGTTGTTTTGACAGCTCAAAGTGGCATTTCTACTCAGTATTGTTTGGCAAATCATTATGAATAGGTTAACTCCAGAACAACGTTTTCAAATCGTGGAAATTTATTTTCAAAATCAGTGTTCAATTAAAAATGTTTATAGAGCACTTCGTGAATTTTATGGTGCACATAATCGTCCGTCAGAGACCACCATAAAGAACGTAATTACCAAATTTCGGTCTACATTCACTCTTTTGGATGCCAAGCCACCGACAAGAATGAGAAGAGTTCGTACAGAAGAAAATATTGCTGTCGTTGAGGCCAGTGTCGAAGAAAACGACAATTTATCGATTCGTCGTCGTGCTCAGCAAATTGGACTTTGTCCATCGACTTTATGGAAAATTTTACGTAAAGATTTGGGTTTGGTGCCATACAAAATTCAATTGGTGCAAGAATTAAAGCCACACGACCATCGTTTGCGCCGTGAATTCAGTGATTGGTCGTTAAATCAATTGAACGAAGATCCATTTTTTTACCGTAAAATTCTCTTCAGTGATGAGGCGCATTTTTGGTTAAATGGATACGTCAACAAACAAAATTGTCGCATTTGGAGCAAAGATAATCCACACGCCGTTCTAGAATTACCAATGCATCCTGATAAATGTACTGTTTGGTGCGGTCTATGGGCTGGTGGGATCATCGGTCCATATTTCTTTAAAAATGAGGAAGGACGACGCGTTACCGTGAATGGAAATCGATACAGAACCATGTTAAATGAGTTTTTGTTGTCAAATCTTGAAGATATGGATATGAATGAAATGTGGTTTCAACAAGATGGTGCCACTTGCCATACAGCACGTGAAACAATCGACTTATTGAAAGAAACTTTCAACGACAACATTATTTCGAGAAATGGTCCGGTGAATTGGCCTCCGCGTTCGTGCGATTTGACGCCACTCGATTACTTTTTGTGGGGATACGTGAAGTCATTGGTTTATGTGGATAAACCTCAATCGATTGACGCTTTGGAAACCAATATTCAACGTGTCATTGCTGACATACGCCCTCAAATGCTTGAAAAAGTGCTGGAAAATTGGACCTCCAGAATGACATTTGTGAAAAATAGTCGTGGTAGCCATATGCCAGAAATTGTGTTTAAATGTTAAATGCCAAAAAATTATCTACCAAATAAAAAAAAATTTTGGTCATTTCATAATTTTATATGTGTTTTATTCAAAAAAAAAATCGGCAACCTCTTAAAAAAACACCCTTTATATACGCGATATATACGCGAAGTTAGACTAGTAAAGTTCGAAGATGCTGAGTTGGAGGCGTTATTGAACCACGATTCATGCCAAACTCAAGAATATATATATATATATATATATATATATGTATATATATATATATATATATATATATATATATATATATATATATATATATATATATATATATATATATATATATATATATATATTGTATATGTATATATATATATATACATATATACATCTATACTGAATATCCATCAATTTCAGGTAACATAGGCGATTCCCTTGCCAATTTACAAACATTACTTTTAGATGATTCAATAATTACAGATCTTGAACAAATTGCATCATTTCTTTCTGTAAAATAGTTGTGTATTACACTTGCATGTTCACTTGATATTTTATTCTTTTGATTTTGTAATATAATATTATTTAATTGTTTCTTATATTTGGTTTTTAATTTATATCGTACCTATTATTTTTTAGCGAAATATTCATTATTTATATAATTTTAACTTTGTCGAGAAACGACTCTCTATCATAAAAACGTGTGTTTAAATAAAAATATAAATTAATACTTACCTGCGCCTGCTACCTCGAGCTTGAACAAAAATAAATGCTGTCTGCACTAAACACTTGCGTATTATCATTTGTTAACAACGAAGCTTCTTAATTGCTTGCAAATAACAGACTTGAGAGTCAATTATCGGTATTTGACGTAAGTGCCCGTCAAATTACTGACTTCAAAGCCAAACTTTTATAACCGGCGTTAACGCTAATCGAGTAACAGGCATATAAGTCAGTTTTCTGTAATTGACATCAACGTTAGTCATATAAAAGGTATCAAAGTCGACATCAAGTAACTGACGTTTAAGCCTGTCGACTGTTTAAGCCTGTCGTGTTTATATTTTAGTCTCGTTCCAGTTTTACTTAGAAACTTGTTTATCTCCATGGAATACAAACATTTATTGATTTATTATCCACCGCCTTAAATAATTTTCTATCTCCATAACTAATTTAACAATGATCACTGGGAATTTTTAAGTAAAATTATATATTTTATTAGAATTTGGTAGTGTTCGATAATGTAATTATTTTAATTTAACTTAATATGAATATATTTTTTATATGTCTCGTTAATCCAAATTTTACTAACGGTCCGATTGATGTCTTGTCAATTTTTTTTTTGTTAGATTTTCTTATACGCAGTTTGCAACTGCAACAAAATTATTGAAAGCTAAAGCTGCAATGACGAAAATTTATCGTAAGCAACACAACTTTCCAAAGAAGCATTCCAGAGGTTACGTTAAAGGTTGCTAATGGCTTTAATTAGTTTATATCAATTGATAACATTTACTAACAATGTGAATGTGATACAGTTCGTATCGTGCCGGATTCGGATACTTTGTCAGGTAAAGTTTGTGTACTAAACTATTAGTACGTAAACCAAAGTTGCAAACCTTGAAAGCCGAGTACTTTAATTAGAACTAAACGTTATAACTCTAATTAGATTTCTAATTAAATGATTTTGATATCGAAATTTAATTATTAGTGTGGGCTAAAAGTATAATGGTAAGCCATTTAAAATGAAGTGTTAAAGTCCATTTTCCGTTTCAAGACAAATTTGATTTTCTTCGAAAAAATTCATGAACACTTTGGGACCCGGGTTAGAGGATGATATATGGGCTGATCAGATGAGGAATTAAATTACTAGCACTACCGGAACCTGAGTCAAGATCTCTGGTAAAGAGTGTTAATGGCCATTTTCCGTTCCAAGACAAATTTGATTTTCTTCGAAAAAAATTCATGAACACTTTGGGACCCGGTTTAGAGGATGATATATGGACTGATCAGATGAGGAATTTAATTAGCTATTAGAAGCACTATCCAAACCTGAGCCAACATCTCTGGCAAGAAGTGTTAATGGCCATTTTCCGTTCCAAGACAAATTTGATTTTCTTCGAAAAAATTCATGAACACTTTGGGACCCGGGTTGGGGGATGATATATGGGCTGATCAGATGAGGAATTTAATTAGCTATTAGAAGCACTATCGAAACCTGAGTCAACATCTCTGGTAAGAAGTGTTAACGGCCATTTTCCGTTCCAAGACAAATTTGATTTTCTTCGAAAAAAGTTCATGAACACTTTGCGACCCGGGTTGGGGGATGATATTTAGGCTGATCAGATGAGGAATTTAATTAGCTATTAGAAGCACTATTCGAACCTGAGTCAACACCTCTGGTAAGGATTGTTAATGGCCATTTTCCGTTCCAAGACAAATTTGATTTTCTTCGAAAAAATTCATGAACACTTTGAGACCCGGGTTAGAGGATGATATATGTTTTGATCAGATGAGGAATTTAATTAGCTATTAGAAGTACTATCTGAACCAGAATCAACATCTCTGGTAAGGAGTGTTAATGGCCATTTTCCGTTCCAAGACAAATTTGATTTTCTTCGAAAAAAGTTCATGAACACTTTGGGACCCGGGTTGAGGGATGATATATGGGATGATCAGATGAGGAATTTAATTAGCTATTTGAAGCACTATCCGAACCTGAGCCAACATCTCTGGTAAGGAGTGTTAATGGCCATTTTTCGTTCCAAGACAAATTTGATTTTCTTCGAAAAAAGTTCATGAACACTTTGGGACCCGGGTTGGGGGATGATATATAGGATGATCAGATGAGGAATTTAATTAGTCACTAGACACACTATTGGAACCTGAGTCAACATCTCTGGTAAGGATTGTTAATGGCCATTTTCCGTTCCAAGACAAATTTGAAAAAAAAACATGAACACTTTGGGACCCGGGTTGGGGGATGATATATGGGCTGATCAGATGAGGAATTTAATTAGCTATTAGAAGCACTATCCGAACCTGAGTCAACATCTCTGGTAAGGAGTGTTAATGGCCATTTTCCGTTCCAAGACAAATTTGATTTTCTTCGAAAAAAATTTATGAACACTTTGGGACCCGGGTTGGGGGATGATATATGGGCTGATCAGATGAGGAATTTAATTAGTTATTAGAAGCACTATCCGAGCCTGAGTTAACATCTCTGGTAAGGATTGTTAATGGCCATTTTACGTTCCAAGACAAATTTGATTTTCTTCGAAAAAAATTCATGAACACTTTGGGACCCGGGTTGGGGGATGATATATGGGGTGATCAGATGAGGAATTTAATTAGCTATTAGACACACTATTGGAACCTGAGTCACGATCTCTGGCAAAGAGTGTTAATGGCCATTTTCCGTTCCAAGACAAATTTGATTTTCTTCGAAAAAAGTTCATGAACACTTTGGGACCCGGGTTGGTGGATGATATATAAGATGATCAAATGAGGAATTAAATTAGCCACTAGCCACACTATTGGAACCTGAGTCAACATCTCTGGTAAGGAGTGTTAATGGCCATTTTCCGTCCCAAGACAAATTTGATTTTCTTCGAAAAAAATTCATGAACACTTTGGGACCCGGGTTGGGGGATGATATATGGGCTGATCAGATGAGGAATTTAATTAGCTATTAGAATCACTATCCGAACCTGAGTCAACATTTCTGGTAAGGAGTGTTAATGGCCATTTTCCGTTCCAAGACAAATTTGATTTTCTTCGAAAAAAGTTCATGAACACTTTGGGGCCCGGGTTGGAGGATGATGTATGGGCTGATCAGATGAGGAATTTAATTAGCTATTAGAAGCACTATCCGAACCTGAGTCAACATCTCTGGTAAGGAGTGTTAATGGCCATTTTCCGTTCCAAGACAAATTTGATTTTCTTCGAAAAAATTTATGAACACTTTGGGACCCGGGTTAGAGGATGATATATGGGCTGATCAGATGAGGAATTTAATTAGCTATTAGAATCACTATCCGAACCTGAGTCAACATCTCTGGTAAGAAGTGTTTTCAGTCTTTTAATACTTTTCTCCTAAAAATATTGGCTCATAAATCCTGTGTGTGTGTGAATTCCAACTATTACATTCTATAAATAAAGTAAATATTAGTGCAACTAGAAATTGTTGTTTACATTTTCACTTGGGTATTATTTTGTTTTAAAATAATAATAATAATCTAATAATTTTTATAATCGCAAATACAGTTCGAAATGTGATTTTGCGCTCAACTTTTGTAATATATGGAAACCGACCAATAGATGTCTCTAAACCCTCTCTATTTTGTCAAGTATTTTCTAATAAATTATATGCACATACATATAATAATTATAATATCAGTGCCTATGTGTGTGTAAACGGCCGTCTTGCAATATATGCTCTTTGTGTGTGTACAGGCCCAAAAAATGTAAACACGAAAAAACTTTCATACAAACGCTATTGAAATATTTATTTGAAATGATTTTTTTATGACTATTTATTTATACCTCGTAAATGTGGCTGAAAAATAAATTTTTATTCTCCTAAGAACTAACTAGGTTGATTTACCTTTAATTTTGATTAATTGTTTTTCATTTTTAATTTCGATTTCATTCATTTTACCATTTTTCGCTATGATGTCTTTAATTTGACCAGTACCTGACCCCCATAAATATGGCCGTGTCATCATCTTTTCACACAATGTGCGTTTTGCCTGTTCACATACTACTTTAAAATTGTATAGTACTTCTTGCCTCTGTTACATGTCCTGTTTTTATTTTATTTCTGTAAAAATCGTAAACAAAGATCTAATCGGTTCACGTGACTAACGCTGCGCAAACCAAAATGCAGCAAAAAATCAAAACAAAACAAAAATGTAAAACATAATAAAATATGTCAGATAAATAGAGTAAACTTTAGAAAAAAATGGAATTATGAAATAAAAATTTTTAAATTTGGATTAAAAATAGTCTGAAACTGTACTTGGATAAATTATGATTACGTCAATGAAATCATAAGAAAAACTTAAGTATTTAGGGAAATATAAACGAAATTAAACTTGCCAATCGATTTGTTTTTACTATGGAAAAGTATAATCGCGGTTACCTGTCACTAACACTAACTCAACCATATTTTGTTTTATTGTCGTCATGGCCATTTATATAGCGGAAATGGCATAACATATACATAGTTTGCTTTGCACTTTTATACCATAAATTGACACGTTTTAAATACTTTTATTCTATAATCTATTGGTATAAACGTAATATATTAAATTTGATTGCAAACGCCTTTGTATAAAAAAAATATTGTTTTTTATAAATGTATGTATGATGATACTTCATACATATATGTATGAACCCATGCCATGAAACATGGCCAATAAATAAGAGTGGTAATTTTATTTTCTTATTGATAAAAACAGCATATTAAATAACTGTGAAAACAAAAATAAACTTAGGATTTTAATTAATTTAGTTGCCTTTGGATTTGGATTGGACGTGGCGTCTTGTCCAAACCATGTAATATAATTTTACATCAAAAATGCCAATAAGAAAGATTTGTTCTCCAAGAATATTTTGGGGAAATGGTATCCCAAGTAGAATTAATTTATTCTCGACCTACGCAAAAGGCCTTCAATGGTTTTAAAAACAATTCTGACCAAAGTGGTATCTACTTTTTTATAAATTTTGAATAATTCCAGCATGTAGCATGTTTTAATAGTATTTAAGTATTGCAGGTGGCCTTCTGATGCCATATTGTAAGTCTAGTATGTAATGAATGCACCTGCAAACCTGATTAGGGAAGGAATATGTTATGCTCACTGCTCACAGAAGGATTATTACGGAAAATTTTTAAAACCTTCTGGTCGAATTTCAACTACCACTATTTTAGTACGTACAATCTAAAGCAAACACTGATCCTAATGGCGCCTAACTATGCATCTACAAAAATGTCTGCTTTTTAAAAGTTTGATCGAAATTATTTACGTGGCCAATAATGGAGATTGCCGATTTACTCCAGCTGCATAAACATATGAAAGTGGGCCCGAATAAAAACCATAGTCCTTACTCCTTAGATGCACATTTTCAACGCTATTGTCAAGAGTGTTAGAACGAAACTTCGACAAATTGTAAGTATCAAGTATTATAATACACCACTAGTTAATTTTCACAATAATTTAACGTTATAGCAATCAAACGAATTCCGTAGAATTTTAACAAATCGGTATTAAATGCCCGATGAATGCTTATTTGATTCGAAAAGAAGATGCATATTATAATTCCAGCTATGCCGATTGATACCAGCAAAATAAATCGTACTATTTGTCGAGTATTGAAAGACCGTAACGATTGTAAGGAGTATGTGATAAAAACGAGTCGCTATTATTATAACGTTTGATCCATACCATACAATTTGAAAGAATGGATTGTGACATCGAAATGCTTCTTAAACTAGTTTTCAAAACAATTGTAACTTTTTACCTACAATACCCTGCACCTGCACCACTAAAATTACAACTTCGATATCAGCGGCTCCCAATGTGGTTTAAACGTAATTTTCGATGACGCCATCGCAGCAGATCAGAAACGATTACGAAATAAGCTCGACCATCAAGAAATGATTTTGGCCATATAAGACAAGAATAGCTGATTCTACTAAAAGGTAGATAACCGTGCATTTAACTGGCCCAGCAATGAAGCCTAAGGTAATGTAATTCAATTTGCATTCAAAAAGTTTTTCATAAACGAATTATTAGATACTGATTTATGTTGATATCGAACAAAACGTTCGAAAAGTTAGTTTTTAAAAAAAAATTGTATTTTGAGTTGTAAATAAACTTTATTTTTTGGGAATCAAACCGTTTTTTAGTTATGGGCAATACCGAGACATCGATTTAATTTTTAATATGGGTGTGAAATATTGAGCCTTGTACTCCTGCGCTCTCGCGGGAAATTTTGTTACTACGAAAAAGTTTTTAGTCAGCATTGTTTAGGAAGTTTCTATTAAAAGTGTTCTAGGAAAGCTTAATGTTTTTTTATATTGCGTTAAAATATAAACACAAACACTAATTTATTTGTAATTAATATTAAAATTATCAACTTAAAAATAAAATAAGTGTCTTGGGTGTAACTGAAGCGAACTTCATTTTTTGCCACTTGTTTTGTTTTCTATACTTTCCCTAGTCTCAATACGGCCCACTATGGAACATTTGAGGTACTAATTCAATTTTGATAATATTTACAAAACTGATTATTGCTTAAAAAATAATTATTTTACCCATTAAGAACCGACATAAGGACACGATTTTATAAAGGGTTCTTGTAACGGGTGTTTTTTTAGGAGGTTTGTTTTTCCGATAGATGTCGTTTTATTTTATGACAGTTGTTTTGACAGCTCAAAGTGGCATTTCTACTCAGTATTGTTTGGCAAATCATTATGAATAGGTTAACTCCAGAACAACGTTTTCAAATCGTGGAAATTTATTTTCAAAATCAGTGTTCAATTAAAAATGTTTATAGAGCACTTCGTGAATTTTATGGTGCACATAATCGTCCGTCAGAGACCACCATAAAGAACGTAATTACCAAATTTCGGTCTACATTCACTCTTTTGGATGCCAAGCCACCGACAAGAATGAGAAGAGTTCGTACAGAAGAAAATATTGCTGTCGTTGAGGCCAGTGTCGAAGAAAACGACAATTTATCGATTCGTCGTCGTGCTCAGCAAATTGGACTTTGTCCATCGACTTTATGGAAAATTTTACGTAAAGATTTGGGTTTGGTGCCATACAAAATTCAATTGGTGCAAGAATTAAAGCCACACGACCATCGTTTGCGCCGTGAATTCAGTGATTGGTCGTTAAATCAATTGAACGAAGATCCATTTTTTTACCGTAAAATTCTCTTCAGTGATGAGGCGCATTTTTGGTTAAATGGATACGTCAACAAACAAAATTGTCGCATTTGGAGCAAAGATAATCCACACGCCGTTCTAGAATTACCAATGCATCCTGATAAATGTACTGTTTGGTGCGGTCTATGGGCTGGTGGGATCATCGGTCCATATTTCTTTAAAAATGAGGAAGGACGACGCGTTACCGTGAATGGAAATCGATACAGAACCATGTTAAATGAGTTTTTGTTGTCAAATCTTGAAGATATGGATATGAATGAAATGTGGTTTCAACAAGATGGTGCCACTTGCCATACAGCACGTGAAACAATCGACTTATTGAAAGAAACTTTCAACGACAACATTATTTCGAGAAATGGTCCGGTGAATTGGCCTCCGCGTTCGTGCGATTTGACGCCACTCGATTACTTTTTGTGGGGATACGTGAAGTCATTGGTTTATGTGGATAAACCTCAATCGATTGACGCTTTGGAAACCAATATTCAACGTGTCATTGCTGACATACGCCCTCAAATGCTTGAAAAAGTGCTGGAAAATTGGACCTCCAGAATGACATTTGTGAAAAATAGTCGTGGTAGCCATATGCCAGAAATTGTGTTTAAATGTTAAATGCCAAAAAATTATCAACCAAATAAAAAAAAATTTTGGTCATTTCATAATTTTATATGTGTTTTATTCAAAAAAAAAATCGGCAACCTCTTAAAAAAACACCCTTTACCTGCTTACAAACTTAAAATAACCTTACAAACTTTAGAAGCTTGTTATAAATAAGCCACCTACATATTACACATATTAATATGTATATATGAGCAATATCTACTTTTTGTCGTAATTCACTGATGTGAATTTAAAGTAACAAGTAAGTTTAAGCCAAAATTATCATATATATAATATATGTATGTTCATATGTAACATTCATATGTACACCATTTTCAAACAAAAACGGTTATTCAAAATTAAGCTATTTCACAATTTCTTAAATTTCTTCACAATTTTTAAATTATTCATTGATCATTGATTTTGCAGTATTTGTTTGCTAAAAAGAAAATAAGTTATCAAAATGGAAAATAATACAAAAGTGAATGCATATAATTATAAAACTAAACCTAAAATTAACATTTTAAAAGTTAAATTTTTTTTAATTGAAATGAAGTTGGCTTCACCATTGGAAATTTCGGGGTCAAAAAACTTTATAAACCAAATTTGCAATAATTTATCAATAAAGTGCACAAATAATAATTATAAAAAAATCTGGCGAATTTTAAAAAAATTTAAAGTAGATAATTTATTGGACAACCAATCTAATAATTGCAACCAAATGCCACAAAATGATGTACCTCAAACGGCTCCTACTTCTCCATTAATAATAATGCCACCGCAAATAGAATATAAAATTAATAAAAAAGAGTTAATTCCAGTGCCTGACCCGGAGCCTATAAGCCCGTGGCAATTAAAATTTAATTGTTCGTTTCTTGAAACGTTTTTAGAAATCCAAAAATTTTCAAACGAACAAATTCGTAATTTCTTGAATAAAAAATTAATCGATCTGGAGAATAATTGCATAATCAAATATCTCACCATCCGAACATTAATTAATTCAACCATAATTGTTTATGGGTCTTGTAAATACGAGACACACAAACAAAAATATAAGTTTTACATTAAATATGATAAAACTTTGAAAGTTTACGTCAAGGGTGAAGATATTTTAACGCATACTGGCCAACAGTTGTTTAATCAAATTAGAGGGATGCGAAGGGTAACCATTGCTAGAGAGTTGGGACATCAAACGGCCCACAATTTTAAATTAAATAATATAAAAACAACAAACATTAATCTAGCTCTTCAGGGCAATACCCAAACATTAGCAACGGATAGTGTTGTAAGAAAAATAAGATCAAATCTTCTATTGAAGATAAAAATGATAAATATATACACACTGTTTCCGAGCCATTAATGGTGGTTATGATGAGGAAAAATCAGCTACATGGTTTACTAAAACACGAATGTCTAGTACATTTTGACGCAACGGGTAACATTGTAAAACAACCAACGTGTCATCCAGAACACAATTATCCGAGAATTTTGTACTATGCCGCGGTATTGAAAATTAATGGAATTATAGTCCCAATCGCGGAAATGTTATCGAGCCAGCACGATACCACAACAATTTATATATTTTTGCTTAAATTGAAAAAGGAAATTCATTTAACTAAATCACAAACACCAAGTGGATTTGTAGTTGATTGGTCATGGGCATCAATTTCCGCAATTTTTAGCAGTTTCAACCTGATGACCGTTAACCGATACTTGCAGTATTCTTATAACGTTTTAACCGGAAAAGCTCAACCAAATTCGAAGGTAGTGCCAGTTTACATATGTTGCGCTCACTTTATAAATATAATTGTTCGGCAGATTACAAAAAAGTGTCCTGAAATTAAAAAAGATCAAAAAAATTTGATTCTTGATATATTTTGCGCCATTTTAAATGCAAAAAGCCTCATTGAGGTCGATCAACTTTTTAAATGGTTTTGCACGATTTTTGCCAGCCCCATGGTCTCAGAAGAAGTATACATACAATTATTTCACAACTTATTTAATATTCAACAACACATCAACGTTTGAAATTGGGAAAACCTTACGAGAGTCTTCGGATGGTGCCGATGATAATGTAGCGAGAGACACTTCATCTACGTATGCAAAGAGCCCTTTTTTTACAAGATACAGTTCGATGCTTGATAGGATATTGATGAAAAATAACAAAAAATCTTCGGGACAAGGTGCATCAAACGAATTTTATTATCCAGATTTTGTTAGATTTTGTCTTCAAAAATATTTGGCCTTCCTGCCGTTGTGGGCAACATGCTTCTCAAATAAATCAGGTATGTATTTCAAAATGAACTTATAATATATATACTCACTTATATATATATATATATATATATATATATATATATATATATATATATATATATATATATATATATATATATATATATATATATATATATATATATATATATATATATATATATATTATGCTATTTTAAAATAATAACAGATGTTTTAGGTGTCGCAGAGCGGGTTTCAAATGCGAACGCTGAAAATTGGTTCAACATAACCAAAAACCAATACCTTAAAGACCAACAACATCTAAAAGTTGGCAGATTTATTGATATAATGAAGGAAAAAACTCAATTATTATGGAAAGCAATACAAGTTTACCAAACAACAACTTGCAGAAAAAAACAAAAAAATATGAATATATTGAGTCCCAGGCCCAATTTTCAACTTTCAATAAATAAATCAGTTAGCGAAACTCCAGAGTTGGAACCCGACGATATAAAAAATGAGGAGTCCTGGAGTAAACGAAAAAAAAAGTTTATACCCCAAAACATATGGGGCAAAGAGTAATAGAGCGATACTCGGCCAAAAAACTTTTCCCGGATATGAAGCCTTCAATGAGGAAAAAGGAATCACATCTATTGGTGCCGATGACGAACGAGTCTATTGACCTGTTAAAAAATGGGTTTTCTCATAACGAAAACGGTGTATTAGTAACCGTAACGGAAACTTGTGCATTCGATTCATTTGCACAAATATTTTATTGCCTTGGAAAGGACTTAACATATTTTAAAAAATTATTTAAAGAGTCATCTATCGAAATATTTAAATATATAAATCACCTCGTAAGTTTAGGCGCCAACGAAGAAAGCTACATTACCTGGACAAATCTCCTTACAAATTTTCCCCGAAAAGAGGTGCAGATAAATAATTTTAAAAAAAATTTCCGAATGAGCTGTAATACCACAGATATTGTGTATCATTTCATGCCCCGGACAGTCGATATCGACTACACCTGCTGGGGAGATGAACAAATAAAATCAAAAAAACATTGTTTCTTGCCTACAAATATTTTTCAAATTAAACAAAATGATTTGGCACTTCTTAACAACATAATAGAAATAAGGCCAGTAAACTGTCGTACCTGCAACGATTTATTAACCGAAGGTGCGATAAGTGTTAACTACGGAATTGCTTTGTTGGATGTGCAACGCGCAAACATGGACAGCTATAACATTAAAATAAAGGATATTCAAGAAATTTTGTTCGTTTCGAATGACATACTATTTTTAAAAGGAATAGTTCGTTTTGACCAACCATTAGAGCCTTTTGACATTGGCCATTACAAATCAATTGTATGCCGCCCAAACGGAGAATGGGAAATGTACGACGACGTAATGAGTTCACCGATTAAGGTGGATGAAAATAAAGAAATCAATCCCACAATATTATGTTATGCCCGGAAATAAATTTAAAAAAAACTAATTTTTTTGACAAGTTTTTAATTAATATTCTGCTTAGATGTTCGATATGCGATTGATCACCTTTCTGATATCGCGGTTTATTCGTATGTCTGTTTCCCCTAAATTAATATTACCATCTATACTTCGCTACTAAGTTGGAAAAGTGAAAATACCTGACTAATAAACTTGTATGAAAATCAATGCAAATTTTCTAGGCTACTCTTATTTATAGCAATATTGTTTTCCAATTTTTTTATAAGCATTTTCCAATCCGCATGCAATTCGCTTCCAGGCATTCTATCGACGTGAATATTTGTTCTGATGGGAAAACTTGGCCTACTTGGACTGCCAAAAATTATTGCTACGAATCGAAACCATCCATTTGATTATGCAATTCCATTAGAGTATGTTGAATTTCACGATCGGCTGATGAACCTTCGGAAAAACCATGACCACCCAATTGCATCAATTTCATCAATTAATATAATGCACGGTTAATTATCACAAGCGTAGTTAAACATTTCACGTATTACACGAGCACTTCTTATCAAGAGCTACCCTAGTTCCGGCCTTCAATTTGTCTTGTCTAACTGACATCCAACAACATATCGTGGCCCGTTTGTTGCCTTCACAATAACTGTAAAAATATAGATAACATAAATTATCGTTTCATTGAATCACTGACATATTGGAGGTACTTAGATTTATCTTCAGTCAATTGTTTGAGTATCTCCCCGACAATTTGCCCAACACTTTGCAACGCTTTTAAATCATTGGCTTGCGTTTAGTATCGCATCGCAAATTGACTGTCGCGACATTTTTGTGAAAATGGACATAACACTAACTAAAAAAGTAAACATTATGATCGGCCATCTTGTAGATATATCAATTTTTTACATATTATTTATAATTTGGAACTAAAAATGGCCATTAACACTCCTTGCCAGAGATGTTGACTCAGGTTCGGATAGTGCTTCTAATAGCTAATTAAATTCCTCATCTGATCACCCCATATATCATTCCCCAACCCGGGTCCCAAAGTATTCATGAACTTTTTTCGAAGTAAATCAAATTTGTCTTGGAATGGAAAATGGCCATTAACACTCCTAACCAGAGATCTTGACTCAGTTTCCGATAGTGCTTCTAATAGCTACCTAAGTTCCTCGAGCAAGGTTGCCATACCTAAATCTAGCTTTTAACATGAGGTGTAAAGTGTAAACAATTTTTACTAGTTAATTTTTCCTAATCCTATTCTTAAGGCAGGAATTGTTAAGTGCTAGCATAGAATAAAATATTTCTACTACAATAAAAACTACAAAATATGCTTTGTTTGACCTTCTACTCGACAGTGGATAAATATTATTTTTCAATCAGAATATTATTTTAAATTGTTCAATACCGGGATGAAACAATAAACTAAAATTTAGTTTATTTTATTACATTACTTTAAATTGCATACAATTTTAGTACACACGGACGTCTTGGTTTTAGTACTAATTTTCGTATAGGAACACTCAAGTTTCCTAATTAGATTTTAATTTAACAGTGTTAAACTAATACATACATAAAAGAATTTGTGAAGAACTTCACACGCATCACTGTTTTCCATAGAAATAGAGTATATAGAATGAATGTAAGCAACTGTCAAGCGTCACAAATTCGGAGGGTAAAAGAGAAAGCATATAAATTAACAGGGCCATATTTAGAATTTTTTTTCGATCGAATGCAATTAAGTTAGAAAGTTAAAATTAAAAAATTATTTAAATTTAATTACATTTTTATTTCTTTAATAAAAGTGCATTAATTATTTTTATTTAAATATAATATTATGTGTATAAAAAATAGTAATTATAAAACCACTACGCTTATTTATTTCACATTCCTTTAAAATGTAATGTATGTTGAAAATTCACTTAGTATAATTGGGTATCCAAAAAAATCTTCGTCATACATATTAGATTCGTCTACTTTAGAAATTTCTTGGTCAATTGAAATATCATCTGATGAGGCTTAAACCATTGCTTTTGCAACTCTCCATATTTTGGTAAACTAAAAACAAATGTTTACATTATAATTTCTGTAAAAAATTGTATTTACAGTACATATTCCAAAATAAAAATAAATTATGAAAAGAAAAGCACATGAAACAATCAACACCTACTTTTCGAACCATAGTAATACGAAAAAATCGGCACTGGTAAAAACATTTATTTACAAAAGGAAAGAACCCACGCTAATAACCAAAATTGTTTTCTTATTTTTATCTGATTTTTAACTTAAATTAAGGATAATTTTACCACAAATCACTTTCTTTTTAACATAATTTACATTTTATTTTGTATAAACATTTACTGATGGTACGAAATTCCATCTTGTAATTGTTTATGCGTAATTAGCAGTTTTTCACGAGACACTTCATTTTATTAAATGTTTCTAATTTTTAGTACTAAAATGATGCACTACACACAATCCACTAACTATTTTAATAATATTTTAATTATTTTAATTAATATTTTCAAGACTTTTTAAGAGCACAAAATTTAACGCGTCATTTTAAACAAAAACAAAAACTGGTTTGGTCTTTCTTTGACATATGAGACCGCCATATGCATTTTTTATATAAACATCCTGCTCTGGCTTGTGACACATGAAATAGCAAATCTTATATGGGAAAATCTTTACATTCATTCTATAGTATATAATTCTATGCTCTTTTCGACATTCAACTAAGTTATGTCTCATTTTCAGGAATAAATTATCATTCTATTTCGCGTAACATGTTTTAAATCTCTGTTCTCTATGTAATTGCAAGCTCTGTCTCATTTTAACCATTCGATGTATTTTCGCACCTTAAGTAACCGACTGAAAAATTTCCAGCGACAAAATATATAAACTCGCACTGAACGGTACTAAAATTTTAGTACAACCAGAACTTAAAGTGTTATAATCTAGATGCCACTTAAATTTTGATTTTGTTTGCGAAATATTGAAGTGAATAAAAAAATTTAATTAGTATTATTTTATTTAATTAGTATATTTGAACAAAAACTATAATTCAATTTCTCTTATCAGTAATATTGTAAATAATTGATAAGCAATATAATATTCTTTAATTTCTTTAGATTCAATTCAAAAATCCGTTTAGTTGCCATTCAACTTTTCTTGTGTTAAGTATTGCGTGTTTAGTGTTCGATTGACTAAAATATTTGGTCCAAAACTCCAAACTAATTAATACGGAAGTATTTAATATAAAATAAAATGGCAAATGTGGAAATCCCAAAAGATTTGCAGTCGATATTTGGGTAAGTTTTGTTTTACAAAATGTTATTAATTAACTTGAGAAAATTGTTCATAGTGAGGTTATGTATTTAAGATTTTGCTGTTTTTTTAAATTTTCCATATCATTTGTAACACTGTAACTGGCAGGAACTTTGATTAACATACAAAAGGCAATAAATTGAAAATTTGCAACTGTAAATTCTATAATTAGGAAACCAAGTAAATATGCAAATATTCCACGTCGATAAAATAAAATAATTTACTGTTTTGCAATTTGTATTTATCAGAAATAATTGACTAATTATAATTTTATAGTTGTGCTTTTAAAAGTTGAACAATTATGTTGGCTTATTTTTGGTTTCAATTTTATTTATGATGTATTGTGTGTTAGTAAATAAACTACTTATATCACGTGCGTCAAGATACGCCTATTAAAATGCTAAATCAGAGCTCAAAGTGTCATTAAACTTATCGCTAGAGAGTTTTCGTTTTTGTACTCTACATAGTGTTACTAGTGGCATGGTAGCAAAGTATACAAATACGGCTATTGATAATAGGTGTGAATCAAGATAGGTCAGTTTTATCATTCGACCGTTTTAGGCAATGATAAACAATTGGAGAAAATTAAAATTCTTCCGCATGATTAAAATTATATTCCTAATTGTGGTAGATAATATTTAAATGTTCTGTAGTAGACAAAATGTAAAATATTGCTGTTTTCTCTCGTTAGATATATCGATGCTAACAAGCGTAAATTCATTGACGTACTACGGGAAGCGGTCGCTATTAAATCGGTGTCAGCATGGGAAAAGATTGATGAGATTAATCACATGGTCGAATGGATGGCAGAACGTCTGCGTGGACTTGGTGGAAAAACAGAAATAGTCGGTTTACCAAATAGAAAAAATTCTGATGATCAAGAAATTCCATCACCGAAAGTTTTATTGGGCAATCTACCGGCTAAAAATCCAACTTCAAAGAAAACTGTTTTAATTTACGGCCATTTAGATGTACAACCGGCATTAAAGGAAGACGGGTGGGATACTGAACCATTCGTGTTGACTGAGGTTGATGGTAAACTTTTTGGCCGTGGTGCTACCGATGATAAAGGCCCTGTACTTGGCTGGTTTAATGCTATTGAGGCGTTCCAGAAAAAGGGCATAGAAATGCCCGTTAATATAAAATTTGTATTCGAAGGATTAGAAGAGATCGGCAGTTTTGGTTTAGGCGATTTATTATATGCCCGAAGAACCGATTTCCTCAAAGACATTGATTTTGTTTGTGTCTCAGACAATTATTGGCTGGGCAAGGAAAAACCTTGCTTAACTTACGGCTTGCGCGGAGTTACGTATTATTTCCTTGAAATTGAATGTGCTGCAAAAGATTTACACAGTGGTGTTTTCGGAGGAACTGTCCCTGAAGCTATGACCGATGTAATATACATGATGAGTAAACTAGTTGATAGGCATGGAAAAATTTTAGTGCCTGGTATAATGGAAGACGTAGATGAAGTTACCACTCAAGAGTTGGATTTGTACAAGGATATTAGTTTTGATCCTGAAGGATTTCGTCAAGATATCGGTGCCAAGCATTTACTTCACGAGGATAAGACTAAACTCTTAATGCATCGTTGGCGTTATCCATCACTTTCATTGCACGGTATTGAAGGTGCATTTTACGAACAAGGCTCTAAAACTGTGATTCCGCGAAAAGTAATTGGTAAATTTTCAATCCGGGTTGTACCGCATCAAAATCCGGAAAAGGTTATTAAACAAGTTAAGGACTACGTAAACAACCTGTGGCGTGAATACGGCTCACCGAATACGATGAAAATTACAACCGGGAGTCAAGGTAGTTCATGGACCGAGGATCCCAACCATCCAAATTTCGTGGCAGCACGCTTAGCAACGAAGTATGTTTATAAAGTTGAACCCGACATGACACGGGAAGGTGGTTCAATCCCGGTTGTATTGGACATTCAAAATGTGACCAAAAAGAATGTATGTCTCTTGCCGATGGGGGCATGTGACGATGGAGCACATTCGCAAAATGAGAAGATCGATGTTCGAAATTACATAGAGGGAGTAAGTATTTTTAATCAGTATATTTGATTGAATTTTTTACAATTGGTTATTTATTTATTTTGTTATAGACTAAAGTATTTGCGGGGTATTTGTATGAATTGGGCCGGATCTAATTGTGGTTGATCGTGTGCAGATTTGATAACCGAATTATTTTCTACATTCAATGTATTTTTTTTATCACTAAACTAATATACACATAAAAAATATTAAATAAATCATCTCTTATCTACATGCATATGTTATTCTCTCAGGATTGTTGTTTTCAGAATTTTGCCTGAAAACAAAATATTAATACTTTGTAGCTATTGAATTGGAATGATGCGTTCGACTTGCGGAGCGAATAATAATTGACCGGTCATAATGAGGGAGTGGAGGTTTGTTGAGATCAAATCACAGAATACAACAGAAACCTCACAACACTGTTTTTATATGGAAAAATCTCGACTCATTTTTTTGACCTTGACTCGCCAAAATTCGTAATTTTTTATATTTTAAATTCAAATAAACAATTACGGACTGAAAGTTTAAGTTTTTACAGTCTATTTTGCCGGAAAAATTAATTAAGATAAAATCGGACATTCTGGTTATAAACATTCATATTTAGCATATAGGTTTCTATGAAAAATTTAAGGAAAGAAAAAATTACTACCTTCGAATTGATGGTTCTGGTTATATTTATATTCTGTGACAAAATTTCAAATGATCAATTTTATGGTTGACTTTTATGGTCGTGTTGATAATAAATTAATTTACCGTAATAAATCTTATTTATTTACACAAAATTGTGGACAATTATGTTATTTCGGTTTATTGGTTGGATTAATAAAAATAAATAAATAAAATTGCCTAAATGAAGTCTATTTGTAATCTTTTCAACAAATATGCGTACCAATATCGAGAAATAAACATTGTATATTTTGCTTTATGGTACCAATGACATTGTTTTGTTTGTAGTTAGTATATTGTTTCGCTAGATGGGGACGTATACTAGTTCAGTGATTGGTTGTAATATTGACTTGTAGAGAGATTATAGTCTAATTTATTTGATTTAAATTGAAAATACGGATGTGTCAAAACGCAAAACAATAAGAAAACCAAATCGTTGAAATTACTAACAAATTAGAAAAATATGGGTAGTATCAAATTTGTCGTGTGACCTATTTTCGAATATATTCACACAATGGTTTGATTCCATTTTATGTAATTTGCCGAAACTTTTATTACAATCACAATTAAAATTTATTTGCGTGCAAACAAAGTTTTATTTTCAATTATAAAAATATTTATGTTTGTACGTAAATAAATTTTAATTAATTATTTTCGAATGTTTAAATATACAATGTAATATAACAAGGGAGATAAGGTGGATTCAAATGAAAGTAATAATTCGTAGTTAAAGCCTGGTTATATGATTTTAGCCAACGTAGTTGCAGCGAAGTTATCGATATCGTTTCTCTGAAATACGTCCTGCCATTAGAATATACAGCTCATGAAACTGGCCTTCAAATCAACGTTCGCAAACTAAATCAGTACATATACGGCTACCGCAAGAAGACAAATAGGGGAGAAGTTACTTCGGAAGACGCGCAGTGTAAGAAGGTGAAGTAGTTTAGATATTTCGAATGGCTAGTAACGAAGAAAAATTCAGTTTCTGTAGATATAACATCAATGATCGTAACTAAATATCGAGCATTTTATGATACTGTTAAAGTTAGCCGAAAGTTTCCAGCCGAAAGATGGTAATGCAGTTAGTGTCTTTGATAATCCAGCCGAAAGGTGGTAATGCAGATATGATATTTCCACCCAAGTTGAAATGTCGTAATATGTCGATAATGCAGATTGCGTTTAACTTCAATATTCAATCAATAAATCCCGCCAATACAGATTTTAAAGTAACAAATAATACATCAATTTTTTAAAAGAAAAATCTCAATAACAGACCTATATAGAAAAAAGTCGAAAGTTGGCAGCCGAAAATGAAAAAATCGATAATACAAAGAGTATCTTGACTACTTCAGCCGAAAATTTGGAAAAGTCTCATTTAAGTGAACGATTAGATTTAACCAGATAGACACCAATATGACTATGCCGATTCGATAGCCCATGACCATAGGTAGATTTTGATTATAGGTTAGGGGTAAGTCTGATGGGGTTATAGGGGTGAATTTTTTATTTTTCCTTTATTCTGACGATAAAATCGTTCATCGTTCCAGATTTTGGCTCATGGACACAAATCTGACTATGCTGATTCGATAGCCCATGATCATAGGTAGATTTTGATTATAGATTAGGGGTAAGTCTGATGGGGTTATAGGGGTGAAATTTTTATTTTTCCCTTAATTTGACGATAAAATCGTTCATCATTTCAGACATTGGCACATGGACACCAATCTGACTATGCTGATTCGATAGCCTATGACCATAGGTAGATTTTGATTATAGATTAGGGGTAAGTCTGATGGGGTTATAGGGGTGAAATTTTTATTTTTCCCTTATTCCGACGACAAAATCGTTCATCATTCCAGATTTTGGGGCATGGACACCAATCTGACTATGCTGATTCGATAGCCTATGACCATAGGTAGATTTTGATTATAGGTTAGGGGTAAGTCTGATGGGGTTATAGGGGTGAAATTTTTATTTTTCCCTTATTCCGACGATAAAATCGTTCATCATTCCAGATTTTGGGACATGGACACCAATCTGACAATGCTGATTCGATAGCCCATGACCATAGGTAAATTTTGATTATAGGTTAGAGGTAAGTCTGATGGGGTTATAAGGGTGAAATTTTTATTTTTCCTTTAATTTGACGATAAAATAATCATCATTCCAGATTTTGGCACATGGACACCAATCTGACTATGCTGATTCGATAGCCCATGATCATGGGTAGATTTTGATTATAGGTTAGGGTAAGTCTGATGAGGTTATAGGGGTGAATTTTTTATTTTTCCTTTATTATGATGATAAAATCGTTCATCGTTCCAGATTTTGGCACATGGACACAAATCTGACTATGCTGATTCGATAGCCTATGACCATAGGTAGATTTTGATTATAGATTAGGGGTAAGTCTGATGGGGTTATAGGGGTGAAATTTTTATTTTTCCCTTATTCCGACGATAAAATCGTTCATCATTCCAGATTTTGGGCCATGGACATCATTATGACTATGCCGATTCGATAGCCCATGACCATGGGTAGATTTTGATTATTGGTTTGGGGTAAGTCTGATGGGGTTATAGGGGTGAAATTTTTATTTTTCCTTTATTCTGACGATAAAATCGTTCATCGTTCCAGATTTTGGCACATGGACACCAATCTGACTATGCTGATTCGGTTAGGAGCAAGTCTGATGGGGTTATAGGGGTGAAATTTTTATTTTTCCTTTATTCTGACGATAAAATCGTTCATCATTCCAGATTTTGGCACATGGACACCAATATGACTACGCCGATTCGATAGCTCATGACCATAGGTAGATTTTGATTATAGGTTAGGGATAAGTCTGATGGGGTTATAGGGGTGAAATTTTTATTTTTCCTTTATTCTGACGATAAAATCGTTCATCGTTCCAGATTTTGGCACATGGACACCAATCTGACTATGCTGATTCGGTTAGGAGCAAGTCTGATGGGGTTATAGGGGTGAAATTTTTATTTTTCCTTTATTCTGACATGGACACCAATATGACTACGCCGATTCGATAGCTCATGACCATAGGTAGATTTTGATTATAGGTTAGGGGTAAGTCTGATGGGGTTATAGGGGTGAAATTTTTATTTTTCCTTTATTCTGACGATAAAATCGTTCATCGTATAGTATATGCGGGTCCCGGTCGAAATTGCATACTTTAAAATGGTATTTTAAAAAACGGCATTTCTCAAAACTAGATATTACAAAACAGCATAAGGTACAAAACGGCATTTATCGTTTATTTAGATTATAAAAAAATATGTTGAAATATGTCATTTTGAAAAATGCCGTTTTGAAAAATGCCGCTTTGAAATATGCAGTTTTAAAAAATGCAATTTTTTATTATGCAGTTTTGAACGGATCCCTGTATATGTGTATCAGTATAGTACGTAATATATAAATAATTGGTTCAAATTTCACAAATGTGTAGTAGAAATGAAGCTCACCATCTTGAAATGGTTCCATTTAGCAATTACATTCTGGTCATTTTGCTAATTGCTAACAGAAATAATAATTTGCGACATTATCGACGTATGGCCTACATTCTCTACATTATCTACGCCATTTTTTTAAGTATTTACATACATTGACTACACGTGTAGAATATTAATTAACTACGCAGTGTAGACAATACGGCACAACACTGATTGTGAGATATAAATTTAAATTTAATGCCTGGGTTCCATTGGCGTGAGTAAAATAATTGAAAATACTTGTGAGTAGATGCACGATGGATCATAAATTTGGTGTCTAAAAGGACCCGATGAATTACATTATTGTGCATGGTTAGATGATTTAGAGAGGAACCAACAATAGGCTTATAATCAATTATAAGCAATTTAAAACCAATTTTATTAAACGAAAATTTCGGAAGCAACAGATTTGACCATCAATCTACATTACATTTGAACTGGAATCATGGGTTAAATGGCTCACATAGTTAAAACTTTAATTTTGAAATTATGTGTCCGTGTTGGACACAGAGTAACATTTGAAACGAAAATTCAGGTCCGTGATTTTGAAAGGAGAGAGAAAGCAAGAAAGATCTTCCAAAATTGGTTTAAAATAAGCGTGCACTCATCATGGCAATCGGACTTCGGAATTAATTTCGAAGAATCGTCACAAAATTAGCGCTTAAATTGGCATATTTTGAGATTTAAGATGCTGTTATGTATAGTGAATGAAATTTTTGTCGAATTGTATTTACAGATTTATCCTTAAATATTTTAGGCAATCCCGGTAATTTACCGACTATTTTGAATTAGCACATTTTCTACTTTGAAAAAGAACATAAATAAATTTAATTAATAAAAAAAACAATCATATTTGTTTAAATAGTTATAATATAACTTTTTGTGTTTTGCGTTTTACATCAAAAACTATATTTACATGAATATATTCGAATGAAATTCCAAAATATTGCTAAAAATTATTTATTGTAAATGGACTGATAATCAACATAAAAATTTAGAAAAAAAAGTTTAATTATGTCAACAAATAAATATATGGTACTCTTTCGTATTGCGTTGTGTATACTTTCTTCAATAAATGTAAAAATCGTGTAGAGTTTCATCTTTGGGCGCTTTCAGGTCCGCGAACTTTTGTCATAATGATCACCGCCAAATTTGATCTGTATATTTCATAGCGTTCAACGTATTTCTCAGTAATTAAAATAAATTACCGGGATTGTAATCCCTTGTATGGTATTGAGCTTGTTATCAATTTTGTGACCTAATAATCAGTTTCCGGCCTCCAAAAAATTATCTAGTAAATCTAATTTTGTTTAATATGCCACAAAAAGAAATTTCGAATTCGAATTTGGTCCAATATGTCTACAAAAGACACACCTGTTGAGCAATTATAAATATTATTTATGATGTATTATTATGGTTTTGTCGCACAATTTATTTTGCAAACATTTAGGCGTTTTTGAAATACATTTCTAAAATCGTGTAGTTTTTTGATTTTACATATTTTATTTACTAACTACATTGCTATACACTGAATGTATAAAATTTATTCGTGTTTTTAACTGTCTGTAGAGGAATTATTAATCCACATTTATTTACAAGCAATCGATAATTTTGTGGTCCTCAAATTTATTGCTACATAATATCAAAAATGTCAGTTTTTATTCAAATTCAAATACAAGAAGCATATACAAGAAGCTCAAGAGAAAGCTAATGTTTATAATCGAATGTTACTCTTTAAAATAATGACACATAAATGATAAATTAAATTACTATTACATCTTATATTTCAATTTCAAGGTGTAAGTATTTTATATAAAATGTTGTCCATGCTTGATGTCAATAACCTTGATTCTTGTTTTCTGAATAATTTATTTTACATTTTTGATATAAAATTTATGATCAAAATTATTTTTATAAATAAATCTATCTGTCTGTATAAATACGTAATGCAACATTTGCAATATGACCATAGTGTTTTACTTCCTTACTTCCGCACCTTCACTTATCTTAAATTTCGTTATAATCTTTAGAATTATATTTAACAATAATTTCAATTTTTTAAACGATTTGTATGTGCATTTTATACTTACACTGTAAAAATGACGTAAAATCTCATATATATATATAGTGACATCTGTAATCGAATTGTTTAAACTTAAATTCTTGTCGGAGTTTCAAACTTTTACTTTCAATTATGTTAGATTTCAATGTCATGTTCTTGATATTACAAAAAGCACATGGCGATTTGAAATAAATCCTAATTAGTTTTATACCGTTGTATAAAAAACAAACAGAAAAGAAACTAAATTTGATAATAAGGTGAGCTGTCTTATTTTATATAAAAGATTAATAATTAAAAATGATTTTGTTTTAAAGTTTATTCTTATTAAATTGTATAGTTGTCGATTTTTTTATTCACAATATTTTTCAATACGGTTTTTCGTTATATACAAAAGTTTACATGCTTATTGCTAAATTGGTAAATAAGACATGATACAGTAAAGTATTTATAAGAAAAGAAAATATTAATTAAATTTTATAGAATATAGATTAATCATTATTATGTATGTATTATGTATATGGATGAATGAAAAACTAACAGAAAAAACGGTTACTCGTTATACATAATTAAAAAGTAATGAAAAAAAAAATAATTGGATTAAACATGTAGTTATTTTTATATATAATTAAGGAGAGGATATATTGTAAAATAATAAATAAATACTATTTATTTTATACATATTTTTTCGTTTTTACTTGATTATTTTTATAGTTTCTTCAGAAAAAAGCACCTTCACTATGAAGGTTTCAAAGTATTTTTTCGAAGGTATAATTTAAATATTATGATAATTAATTTTACCAACACCCAAATAATGTATTTATATATAAAAAATACGATAATTTACATAAAAAAAATCTTCCTAGACATGTTTTAGTACTTAGTACTAAAACAAGGCTTAATGTATTTAATAGCCAATATTGTACGTTTTAGACAACAAATTTAATTTAATTATGTCATAAATATAGTCACTAAATTTATTCTTAATTTACATTATAATACATAATATATTTTATATAAATTATTAAATTGTTTAATTTAAACAGGTGGGACAGTATGTCCAATTTTACGTGTACGTGCGCCAAAACCTTTGCTACCATCTGGACCGATTGGCGTGCGTACAACACTTTCGGGGTTCATATACGATCCAACACTTGGCCTTCGCACCGGATTTGCAATACCACTACAATTCGATTCCATCGACAGTTTACGATCATAACCGGAATCGGTCGATATTTTACGATCAAAACCACCGCATCCCGAATCATTTGATATTTTACGATTGTAATTATATTGTTCACCGCTGGATAATTTTCGAATTAGCTCGAAACCGGACGAACTAATTTTACGTGGGCATTCAAATGATATTTTACGTTCAAAATTTCCTGGCAATATGCCTTGAACTGAATCGTTCGATAGTCGGCGATTTATATCGCTTCCATTTGATATTTTACGATGATCCATGTTGCAGTAGGATACACGACGATAATTATTATTGCCCTCGTTGCTGCATTGCGAATAACGACGTATGGCACCACAGTGACAAATGTATTCTGAACAATTTGATGAGCGGCGTGATGATAAATCGGAACAGTTGGATGTTCGGCGAGAACTGTTATCGCTGCAGGATGACGTGCGACGTGACATTGCGTCTGAACAACTGGAATATCCTTCGGAACAATTTGAGTATTTTCGTGATGACGCATCTGAACAATTACTGTTACGTCGAATATGATTGTGTTCCATGTGATTATCGAACGATATTTTTCTGCATTGGTGGATCGGTTGATTAAAAAATCCCGGGTTCGATTTCTTTAAAATATTACGAATATTATTTTGATCGATAATATTTCGGTGCACATGTCCAACCCCGTTACCTCCTCGACTTCTTTCAGAATCATGCTCCGAATATTTATAATTCTCAATCATCTTAGTAACTGTTTGTTTTTTACCAGTCTTCTTTTTGGTAGCCACCATTTCGAATACTTGTATGTCAGCACTCAAACTTTGCGCAATTCGGGCCGATTGCGATTCAACAAACTCGATTAGTGCACACTCTTTTTGCTGTAGTTCAGGATATTTATTGAAAAATTGTCGAACGTCCGACGGAATCGTATGTCCCGGGCGTAAAACTCGCACCAATTCTATTTCACCGCATTTCGAAAAGTAATCTGAAGCCTTTTCAATAGTAAGCTTCTCAAATGGTAAATCTGTAGCTACTATAGTTCGGGATGGCATCGTTTCATCGTAACTGGGTAGAGAATCAAGTCGGCGAATTTTTGAGCCAACTGAGTTTAACTCGATTTTCTTGCTTTTTCGCTTAACCGCATATCCAACCACGCGCCAATCTTTAGTTAATTGGCGCACCCGTTTAAAACTCGACACGAGCTTCAAACTAACGAATCCCTCTTTATTGCGCCGCACGTGTTTAAGTAAAAATGCATCTTTAAGTATATTTTCGTTTGAAAAATAGAATTCAACCTGTTCGCAAATTTTTTCGCACATTTCATCATCTGGTATTTCAATCTCCTCCTCATTTATCAAATTCTCCTCGATGATCGTTTGATTTAAATTACTGCCTCGCTCAAATTCATCGCATCCAGAGTCTTTTCCATTTTCATGATCTGATGACGACATACGATGATATTCGACTTTAACTTTATGTGGTGAAGTATTTTGAATGTCATACGATAGCGAAAGGTCACTATCGACCGAGCTCATCGAATCTTTTGTATCTGAATGCTTCATGGTAAATTTAAAGTCATCTAAATCACCAATATATAAATTTTCTTGATGTTCAACCATTGTATGATTATCCATAATTAACGGACTTAACGCATCCAATTCCTCGTGTAATGGTATTTCACTCATATTATGATCATCATCGTCATTTGTAATACTATTACCGTGGTGGTTATGATGTTGTTGATCATGATTATTTTCTAATTTATTTGCATAATTTAAGATTGATGAACTTTCACTGAGCATAATTTTGTTGTTACTATCTACATTGCGATCGTTATTATTATTATTATTGTTATTAGACATTTTGTATATAGTGTCCTATTATATTAATTATTATTAAATATTTTAAATTATAAAATAGCACAGCCAATTATCACACTTCTTATCAGTTTATTATATTAGATATATATTCTTACACATGTATCAAAAAATGTTATAACGTTACTTGCTAACGTTTATTAAAACTTTCACAAAATTGAAATATAAAGCATAAATCACTCAATCGGCAAATGTCTTTCTCTAATAAACTTTTTTTATTAACTGTAAAAAATACAATTTTCTTTGAGATTTTTTATTTTTATTTACGTTTTTGTTGTTTTTTTTTATTTTTGCCACGCAACTCGAAAACAATTCAACCAGAAAAATTCTTTACTTTCTTTTTCTTGACTCTTTTTTGTTTTGTGCAATAAAAGTTAATACAATAATTTCACTTTGAAAAGTTTCTCAAATCCAAAAATGAAAAAAACACAGACAAAAATATTTTTGTTGTTGTTGTTGTTATTTTTGAAAAAGCAACTGCCATTCGTTTGGATTTAAACTGTTTTATTATAAATCGTTGATTTTATTATGTTGGATTTAGTAGGTTTTGACACCTAACTCCAGATGGAAGACCTTGCTTCTTCCTTTTTTCACCCTTTTTATGAATTTATATTCCGATTTAACTGATCTGATCATAAAACAAATGAATTGTTTTCAGTTTAAATTTTATAAATTAATTTATTTTTATTTTTTGCAACATCACTTCTTTCTCTCGATCAATAAAATTTAAATTAAAAAAATTTATTTTTCGTTAAATTAATTATTTTTATTAAGTTTTCACTTTAAGTAGGATATAGAGAGTTTGAAAAGAAAGACTGAAATAAATTCATGAATTAATGCCGGTTATATAGTCTTTTCTCCCACCACCCACCACTACTATAGTAGAATTGAGAATGTATGCGCATATATATTTGCGATGTTATGCTTTTTTTAGTTTCGACTCGAGTTCAGTTTAGTTTGTATTCTTTCAGTTTTACACATGGTACGTTGTGTATAAGTACAAATTTGAAAAATGCACATTGCATTGCAGTATGTACACATACGATTAACATGAATGATAGTTTTTCGTGATTGGCTATGCATCTTGTTTTTTTAACGAATCGTTTAAATTAATTATAATTACGCGAGAGACTAAACATTTTTTTACGAATATGTATGATACATGTTCACATACGAGTTTGAGTTTGTTTATAAATACGATGCGTATGTGTGTAATAATCGATGTTGTGATCATTGGTATATATTGTAGATTTATGAATGATCGCGTGAAGTTGATGATATAATTATTGTCTGAGGGGCATTTAAATTAAATTACTCTAGTTTGTAACTTGATTGATGATTATTTAAACTTTTGAACAGGCGATGATATCTAATACCTATTATTATTTATTATTATTGAAAAATATTTTTATTATGACCAATAAAATATAAACACATAGCTTTACTTTTTATTTGCCCCAATTTTTAATTGACGCTTTTAGTTTTTTAATATGACCGGTTTTCACCCAAAATTATTGTCCGATGCACATAGAGGACGAGTAAGAGACAACTATAGGATTACTCGTATTATGTAATAATGAAAGAAAAATAACGAAATGGGGTAATCAGTTAGTTTTAGATTAACGATATCTTACAAATCTTTGAAATTATATAATCAACATAGGTAGTTTTAATTTTTCTAACAAAAATCTATCGCCACTAACTCAAAATTATCGACGATAAATACAGATTTTGTATGAAAACTATTAAAATGTGTTCTTTTATATAAAATAAACGTAAGGTTTATAAATAAACGTTCAGTTCTCTTTGCATATACCTATTTGTAAATTTTCGTTTAGTATATTGTAGAATTAAACAATATCAAAATGTTTACAATTCCTGTCTTCTCATCATTTCTTGTCAATTGGAATTGTAACGTTTTACTTATGAAAATTTGTTAGAAATTACATAATGCATAACCAAATTATCCAACACCCTGACTATTCACTGACATTTTTAAAAATTGTAGTATACCTCTTGTAAGTTATTATAATTGTATATCTATCTATGGTTCATTCTTATTGCTGTTCTGTAGTATCCGATTAGATCAGATAATCAGCTTTAGAAATTACTTGTTGCATGCGACTGAAAAGTCGGAAACATATAAAAACCTACGGTCGGTGCCTTAACCGACTAAACTAAAGGTTCACGCTTTTGATATTCTTCGCTGTCAATATTATCTATCTATTTACTAGTTTATTTTCGATGACTTCTCGAGTACATTTAAACAGTTAAATAAACGGCATCCGTTAAAAATTTAATTTTATTAACATCTGCTTATATGTTTCAGGGACTTCTTGTCTTTAGTTTAGCTAATTTATCCCTCTTATAATAAACCGAGAGTCAGCTTGAAAATTTCAGAATCTCGCCCACAATTCATTCATGAAAGCATTTTACGAATCGCCTTTAACCAGTATCTTTAAAAAATAAGTTTTATTTATCATACCCAAATTTTGAGCCCAAATACATAATAATTCGTAATAATCGAATGGATATACTGGAAAAATTCAACAGCGCTATATTTTAGATTTTCACACATATTCCATGTTACAATTCCAATAAAATGTTTCAACCCGAATTTGAGAATTTGATCCCAATTTTATATTAGAATCCAAAATCCTGGTCGTAATCGTTTCGCTGAGTTTAATTCAGTGATCCCCTAACTTCATTAAAAAATCATTGCAAATTTTTACTTTATAGAGTCTCATAGCCATCCTATAAATTAATTGGATTACAATAAGGTAAGAAATACCTGAGTTCCGTTCCATCATGGCTAGATTTCGAAACTTCATTTAAATTCAAGTTATGTAGTATAGAAAAAAAACAATTCTTAATTCGCAATTGAAATCTCACCTGCCAAATCGGATTTGGCTATAATCGAAATTTTAATTTTACTAAAATAAGTTTTTCATAGTTTTATTCCCTTTCCTATACTAAGTTGGTAAAAAATAGCTGAATTCTTGTCTGCTAGGTCTACTATGTATTCCGATCTGAAAATTAAAAACCTTACCGCATATTCTGATTTTCGGACACAGCTTTCTCAAAGTAGAAAAATTTATTTGATATTTAGAGTCATTTGATATGGTCTGATTTTTTTCGGAGTATAATTAAAATAAAAAAACATTGAACGGGGAGGAAGGGGGTCCAGGTATTTGTAGCATTTTGTGAAAGGAAGACGCCAAGAATGCCTCAAAAAATATGAAGTGTGATATATGAATATGATTTTATTCAGAAACATATATGTAGAATCTCAAGGACTATGCTCACATACTCACGCTAAAATGCTCATTGGGACTTTCTTATTTTTAATTTCACATGATGTGGCCACGGGGAGAAACTTAGTGAAAAGTTATACACTGTAACATAAGCGGGGAGGAGGTCAAAAATAGATAAAAATTATGTGACATCATAAAAAACGTGCCATGTATATTTCTCTATATAAGCATCATGACAAAAACAAATATTATTAAAGTTGTTATTGATAAGTGCCACGTTTTCAGCCACAGTTGTTGATGAAAATTAGATATTTTGTCATTTTTAAAAAAATTCAATATATCCGTTACGGCAAATCAAATAAAATAAATTTGAATTTTGATTCTTAAAATATTACAGCTAGAAACGTATCCACATTCATTTGAATCATAACATTTATCCAAAGATTAACCGAACAAGTGGCGCAATGATTAAAGCTTCGACACTTGGAGCGGGAGGGACTGTGTTCGAATCCCACCTTTGCTGAATGCAAAGCGAATTTTCGTCATCGATTACGATCGGTTAATAAACACGACTAACACTCTTTGTTGCAGTGCGAAGGTCCAAAATTCGTCCATGTCAATGTATCTCGGTTGACATGGAGCTTGCAATGTGCAGGTGGTATACTGTAATTGTGTGAATGGGTGGTGTGTGCGTGAACAAAAAGGGAGTATTAATTGAACTTATTAAGAGATTATTATTAAGAGAAAGAAAAAAATGTTTCGTTATTGGTTCTGTTGCTGAGTAGCAACAAATAGCAGCACCGAGCAACAAATTTAAATATTGGCTTATTCGCTTGATTAATGATTCAAAATCATGGTTTAGGTATAAATATAGCCATTTCCAATCAAACAAATAACATTTTTTGTAATTTTAATTGGTCATTTTAAATTTAAAGGTAATGTATTGAATAACATTGCATCTACTGCAACGTTATTCAATAGGCTTCACACCCAGCAGCCTCAAGAAAACTGTTCTTTCGTCACGGCTTGGTGTGGCCAACTATACCCAGCCGTTTGTGGGTATTGTTTGAAATATGCTGCACGGCTCTTGGTGTTTCATCCTTAAGGCGTTTCATTAGTTTCTTTATAAGAATCTTGGATAACATAAACGTTCAATTAATTAAATTATTATTTATTGTATTTTTTTATTATAAACGTCCATTTGCATTAAATAGTAGTCTAATCAAGCCATCTTATATATGTCGTATATGATACATTAACAAACTATCATAATAGACTCTTCATAAACGTTCGTCTGTGCTTGTCATGTTCAGAAAGACATGCACATGAATTAGTCCCGCCTTTGGATCAAAATCAATATATCTGTCCTGCTTGACGGTTCACGATGATGATTTTTCTGTTGGTTACATCCCTACCTAGCAAGAAATGTGTCAACATGTACCTGAATCAAAGCATGGAGGCAAACATACGTTTTAATTTTTAATTTGAATTTAGAGCTGTACTTGAAAGAGAAAAAACTATTTTGTTGTCGCAAATTTATTATGTGTTAACTAATGAACCAACCACCAAGAGTGCTAAACGACTTGCCATACGAGAAGAATATATTTTCTTCTCATATGGCAAGTCGTTTAATTTTGCAAAAAGTAGGCTGGATAATGGACCTCTAGTATGAATCCTTCTTACTTTCTTTATATGTATTTTGGTTGACATGTACTCGATTGTTCTCTTTCCAATGTAAAGAAACCAAGAAACATAAAAAATACGCATTTTATTTCAAGTTGACGACAAAGAGTGGTAAAAACAAGTATTTATAAATTTTTATTGTACAATAAATGTGGGTTAAAATCAAACAGAGTCGGCAAGAATATAGGCAGAATGCATCCATTTTTATTCCAACAGTGTGACTTAAGATGTACAATGTGAGCCAATACCACAAAGATTATTTATGCATTTTTTATGCGGTACCTGTAATATACATACGTTTATACAAAATTTCTTTTATAACCAAATAAATTATAAATATTACTTTTCATATAAACAATTTTTTCATTATATTTTTCATTAGAACTTTCAATCTGTCATACACGAGGTTCGTCAATGATTTCACTTCAACTCCTTTCAGAAAGATATACATGAAAATAAGTAACGTATATATATCTGTCATGCTTGGCTATTATTAACTTAATGGTTCTCAAATTACTTTCCTGCTGGGTAAATATTCACAATTTGGCATTATAAAACAGATTGATATATGTGTTAATACTGTTTTCCGATCTAAAAGATTCCCTAGTACCGATCCACTTGCAAATCAGGATGAAGTTTCAGATCACACTGCCAGATCGCACTGCCAGGTTTATACATAATAGAAAATGGCCTCTATCTGTCAGAAAAGTTGATTTTTAAAAATATCGCTAGTTGACGCTCGATGATACTCCACGTCTAATAAAGAATTAGTGTTAATATTTCACTCTTTTGAAGTAATTACGATCAATTTTTTTTGTAAATTTTTAATATTTAGTTAGTTTAGTTTAGTTTTAGTTTTTTAGTTCAAAATAGAGTTATTCGAGTGATTAATCAGATCCTTTAAAGCTCAGATGGAACGTAGGTGCTTCAACTGTATTTTGTAATGTGGTAAATGAAACCAAGCGCTAGTTTAAGCGATTTTTTTCGGAAACCACTCTACTAGATTTATACTGTGTGTTTGACGCCGATTTTTTGATAACATCCGAGTTCTGACGCACAATCACTGACTAAAAACTTGTTTTAGTTAAGCCTTTCTGCATTTGTTTTATATTTAGTCTTAATTAAAAGAATTTTGGAATTCTGCTCGTAGTCTAGCTGTCATTAGTATTAAAAAAATGTCTTTCGTAAGACATACAAATTTGGTGGTCTTATGAGTCTCAATTTGACATCTCGCGTAAATCAAAAATGCAAAAATAAATGATTGCAGATAAAATAAAATTTATTTGAAAATTAAATTGCACTTTTTATTTATTTTCATTAATTTGTAGCACCCAAAGTATGAATATGCTAAATCTTTTTTACTATTTCCCCGGAAAAGTGTTTATATGAAATTTTGTGTTGTTGTTTGTTTTTCCGTAAAATTATTCCTGTTATTCGATTTTTACATAAAGAAGATTATTTCCGTCAATTTTCTTATAGGTTTCAATCAGTTTTCGTATAATTACATTAATTAAAGAAAATATAAATCAATAATTTTAAAGTTTTCTAAAGTCAGTAATTTTTGATAAAAATAAATCGCATACATTTATTTGACAAGTCTCCACTTGTCTCTGGAGACTTTTCTCAAAACACAATTTTAAGACTACTTTGCTAGAATTCCAATTAGGGCTTCTAAACTATGTATAGTCTTGACAAAACTGTCTTATTTAAGACAGTCTTATAAGTCTTAACTTCAGAATTAAGGTGTAAATTTGTGACTAACTAAATTGAATGGTTAGTTCATACCAGTTATTGATAGATATTTAAAATGTTTATAAACCAAAATGGGCATGATATTTAGTCTAAACTGTAAACTTATTTCAGATTTATTAATTACCGATTAGAGAGTATTAGTTTATATCAAAGAATACACTAAGGCACATAAAATCCTTTTCGATTCGACCCGCTCCATTTTCCATACAACTTTTTAATTTGTATACGATTGTTAATAAACAAAATAAATACATTTTTATACAACTATAATAAATACTCGAACACTTCTTCTAAACAATCGAAGTAAACGATACAAATGAGATAACATAACCTTAAAATTGCATTTTTATGTCACATTTTGTAAAAATTATATAATAACTTTTTTGTGAAATAGCGCGTCGACAGTGCTCTAACTCTCATTGACAGTTACCTATATAAAAATAACTACCGAAGATTGCGTTGGTTACACTAACAATCCAATGTAAATTTTATTTTTATTTTTTGTTTGTTTCTGTACCAACACATTTATACTTAGTTACTTAAAAAAAACTACAATAGTAGTTTAGTTTATTTCATTTTTCTTTAGTTAGTTATTATTTATTTCATATGTGTGGAGTTAGCAGGACTTATATGTAAGTAGATTCTGAATGGATGCTTGAGCGAAACTGATAGAAAAAACAAAAAAGTTAAATTTAGGTATGCATTGAAAGAAAATGTAAAATTCTTCACATTTGCTTAGTCGTTTATTTTCTGTCAAAATTCATTTTCATACTAATTGCGTAAAAACAAACAAGAAATTCTGACCATAAAACATTTTATTGTTTTTTCGTTTGTTAGTGCGAGTTACGTGCTGCAAAATACCTCCACTTTAAAATTTAGTTCATTTTCATTTGTTTTCGATAAAATAACGGTATTTTAGAAGTAATATTTTTACGAAATAATATTTTTACTAATAAAAGGGCCGTTATTCTATCGAAAACTCATCGAAACGAAAAATGTGATAGATCAAAATCTACTTAAATATAAGTCCTGTGCAAACTCTAATTGTCAAATATCTATATAAAAAAAACTACCAAAGAGTGTGTTGTTTACACTAACAATCAAAATCTACTTAACCCTTATGTGACTGAAACCCGGATTTTGCTAAAATTACATAAATTAAAAACAATCTTGCATTAGCTGAAACACACAAAAAAAAGATGCCTAAAAGTGTAAAAGATAACCGGGTACTTCGTCACTCACATTATATAGTTCCTGTTAACTCCATACATATGAAATAAACAATAAGTAACTAAACATGGATTGGTAATTATTTTTCTATAGTATTTTTTTTAAAATAACTAAGCATAAATGTGTTGGTGCAGAAACAAACAAAAATGTGGGAAAAATTTAAAATTTACATTGCATTGTTAGTGTAACCAACACAATTTTTGGTAGTTATTTTTTTATATAGGTATCAGTCAATGAGAGTTAGAGCAGGGCTTATATTTAAGTAGACTTTGCTAACAATGCAACGTAAATTTGATTTTTTGTTCATGTTTGGTTTGTTTCTGCACCAACACATTTATACTTAGTTACATTAAAAAAAATGACTATAGAAAAAAATTACCAATACATCTTTAGTTAGTTATTGTTTATTTCATATGTGTGGAGTGAGCAGGACTTATATTTAAGGAGATTCTGCACCAATCCATCTTTAGTTAGTTTTTGTTTATGGCTTGATTATGGATAGTTACATGTCGAACATACTCGTACGTGCACATATATTGATAGATTTGATCTCACAAGAGAACATCTCAGCAATTTTAGATATAATAATGTTAAAGAACCGCGTTAAAGAAAAAATTAGTGGTGAATTGTCGTTATCCGGTGTAATCACTGTAAATGTGCTTTAAAAGGTCAACGTTTTTACTGAAAAACACTTTTTGACAAAAATCGTCATTTCCGCTTAAATTTTGGAAAACTGATCTGAACCGCTCTTGTTTTAAGATTATTTTAGAGTCTGTTAGTTCATGACCGTTTTTCTCGTAAATGATATACTTTTCAATATACATGCAAAAATAGAAAAAGCTCCTATTGAAATGTAACTTCCGGTAGACAAGCGAAAATCTTCTATGGAAGCTGTCACTTCAGGTTAACCGGTTTCGGTTAAAGTTGACTGAGATCTGTACAGGAACGGATTTTTGTTAAAACCAGTTAAAACCAATCTTTTAGTTCATAGTTGTTTTTCTCATAATTGATATACTTTCAAAATATTTACAGAAAACGAAAAAGCTTCTATCGAAGGTGTGTCTAACCGATTTTCGCCAAATATCACTGGGATCATCCAATTTATGGAAGAACCTTAATTATATACTTTCATTCCGATCAAGCAATCCTGCTGGGCTGTAGAAGAGCTAAATTTTTGTTGGAAAACAGTTTTTTGTCAAAAATCGTAATTTCCACTTAATTTTGGAAAACTGATCTAAACCGGTATTGTTGCAAATTTCATATAAAATTTTTTAGTTAATAATCGATTTTCTCGTAAAGATATGATTTTCAAAATATTTGCAAAAAAACGAAAAGCCAAAAACCACTGGGATCTCCTAAATTATGGAAAAAGCTTAAATATAAGTTTCACCCTGATCTGTCAATCCGTCTGGGCTGTAGCGAGGACACAACATTTAGACTGCTCAACACCATACAGGCACACACAGATACACAGGCACACACAGATATTTGTTTAAAATACACTTGCTTTTTTATTTTACTACGTAAAAGGAAGTATTATTTACTATTTTTTCAGTTGTATTAGTGTATATTAACAAAAACCGCACGCAAAATTGATGCTGCTTCGAGTTGTAAAAAATCTTGACTCTCAAATTTTGTTTATTGGCAAACAGGTAATGGCCTAAATACATAAAACGCGCGAGCCGCTCGCAAATTTCAAAGACAGCGTCCTTTTGCAAATGTTGTTTGTTATGAGTAACAATATTGATTGATAGCATTTTTTTTAGCGAATTAACGTTTTAAACTTCATCCCCTTGTCACATTTTCTTCCACCTCATTCGATTTGGAAGTTTTGTGGTGGGGCCCGGTTTTTTTAAATTATGATAACATTTTTTCCGACTCGCATGAATATCAAATTCGCATGAATATCAAATAGGTGAAAGGAACGCCAAAGAATCAAACGTTAGTAATCGATTTCGATGGGTGATAATTTCGGGAAAATTCCTTTAAGGAGTACTTTGGTGGGCCCGGGTTCCTTTTTTTACATTTTTTCGACTCGATCGATAAAAATTGCGGTGATACAGATTTTCTAATGCCAATGGATTGCGATGAGTCCAAATTTTGAGAAATTCATTAAGGGCTTTCGAGCGCGAAAAATCGATGGCGATGAGTTCTAAATTCATGATAAGGGGTTCTCAAATGGGATCCCGGTCTCTGTTTAAAAAAATGGCTCGAACGATTTGGTACAAAAATTTGAGAGAGGAAAATTTCGAGTGTCTGGAAAAGACTGCAATGGATCATGATTCTGAAAAATTCGTTTCGCTGTTATGTTGCGACTTGTTCCAAAATACAACAGTTGTCATTATAGTGTCAACACTATATATCATTTCTCAATAGAATGAGGCGGAACTGAGATTAATGATGAAAATGGGAATTGGATGGAACGAAGACCTTTCTCAAAGGTAGTAGTATGAAACACGGTTGATACTATGAAAATATCCAATTTGATTGAAATAAAACCACGGACTCTTTAAATTGAATAAAACTAAGCCATTGCTTATGCAAGTGTAGCGTAATTATTACTTTCTTTTATAAAATAAAACTAAGTTTAGTAATCTTGAACATTTTCGACCTCGAGGTTTCTGCGGATTTACCATTCGCTATAGTACCGAAGTACAAGAAAGTTGTTTGCGAAGTGGATTCTGTCTGTCGCAGCCCTTTTTATAGCCCACTGATTAATTGATTTGGATAAAAACTCGTACTTAATTTTTTTCCATATGAGCTTCTTCGTTTTTTGATGTTTTTACAAATATTTTAAATTCTATAACTCTTCAAAAAATGCGATTAAAAAAGAGGATTCTTAATTAAACTTGTAACAAATAACGGTTTTTGATTATAAACTATTATTTTGGAAACTGTTTAAAACCAGCTTAAGTGACGGCACAAAACTTCAGACTTAAGTTCTGATAAATTGGCGGATTCCAGAGATAAATTTGGCAGAAATCGGTGTACCGGAAGTGGTAGCTTCCGTAGGAACGTTTCTTCTTCCCATAACTTTAAAAAGTATAACATTTACGAAGAAATCTGTTAAAATCAAATTGATTCTAAATTAAATTTGCAACAAAACTGTCCATATCGTTTTCCAAATATTTTGAAAAGTATAGCATTTACGAAAAAAACTAGACAGAACAAAAATATTTTAAATTAAAATTGGATAAAAAGTAGTTCATGTTGATTTTCTGTTTACTGATAAAAAATATTTGGTAAGAAGCTTTTCGGATTTTGCAAATATTTGATATTTACAAAGCCGAAAAGATTTTAAATTAAATTGGCAACAAAATTTGTTTCCTATCATTTTCTAAAATTTAATCGAAATAACTTTTGATAAAAAAAACTGTTTAGAGAAATCAAAATGGCTAAATTCTCGTTTTATTTTAAAAAAAAATTGTTTTCGGACACATTTTTTTTAATTTACATTAAACCCGACAACTCCTTAATCGTAGACACAGATCTCATAATTTGAGATTATGAGATCTGTGTCTACGATTATGACATATTGATCTTTAGAATCGACTTACCGGAAGATGCTTATGGTTATATGCTCATGGCATAACTAAAGAGAACAAAGAAAATGACAATGATGGATACAATTTTGACATATGAGCCCATGAGAATCAAATTCCACATGAACGTCGGGTGTTGGCAGCAACACAAACACCCCTACATTTTATTCTCTGCCGCTTAATACCGATACGTGAAACCATCGAGAGGTTTAGAATATGTTTAATTATGTGAAGACATGCTAATTGACCACAATTATTTTGTATTCAAAATTAAAGAAGCAACTGCTATTTGTTTCGACTTTGTAGATGTATAATATAGTTTCGGTTTTTTCACAATATTACAATTAAAAATTAATGTACCAATTTGTGGTTTATATGTTATATTTAATGACATAAAAAACTTCAAATTCAACGAAATTTGACCTAGCGATGCTCGGTGATCCAGGCTATTATTTGATTTCTAACTGCCTAATGCTAAAAGTACGTCCTCCCAACCACCAAATGGATTTGTTAGGAATCTTGTTGTTAAATGGTGCATAGTCCCATCTTGTTTAGGCACGATTACCTCCTGAATTTCCAAATTATTTCACAATGTTTTTATTAACTTTTATGTTGTGACCAGAAGGTCTAGCCTGTAAGTAGTTGTAGAATTTGATAATGTGAGTGTTAGTTCATTTAATATATTATTTCCGAATTACCACCACCAAACAATTTAAATAGTCCTACCCAGTTGATGGCATGATGTTTAATTGAATAACATAAAGATTACTACCAGATACATAAATGATTTTTAAAGCCTTCTAGAGAGACATTTTCTATATGTTGAAGGCTAAATACGTATTTAATACCACATCAAAAGATCAATTCCGCCCCGAATTCAAACCAAAATAAAAACACACCAACATTATTTGCTTCTCATGAGCATAAAATGTATGTATAGTGTACTTTCTAGAAATTTTTAATAATTAAATATCACTGAAAATTTATACTTGAAAACTCAAACCTTGAAAGGTGTTTACCTTTCTATAAAAACAGAAAATCAACTTAAAATTTATTTGGGTTATTAACCTGCAGTCAACTTTGCAGCAGTAGCAGCAGCAGCAGCAACAGAAACACACCGCATAATTGAACGTGAAACGACGACTAAGTAAGTAAGAAGTAAGTACACATGCATCAGTATCCTTGAAGATGTTCTATAATTTGAAAATTCATGGAAATTTCAAATCCTATTTGATTATTATTTTTTCTCTAAATTATTCAATTAATTTATTATTGTGAGCTATATAAATAAATATAACTAAACATTATAATATATGAACAATTACTATTAGTCGCATTATTATTTTAAGTGAATGTAACTTTTTTATTTATAATAACAATTTACTCGTGTGTAGATCGAGTATATACGTACGTACATATATGCACTATGAATAGGCTGTAGCGAGATATCTACGTACATTCAGTACACACATGTAATTTATATTCACTTTTTATATTTCTGTGTATTTTTATTCATTATTTGTGGCCTTCCAATGAAAGTAAAAATTCGAAGACCATGACCGAATAGTTTGCAAAGCGCGTTAGAAAGAATAAAATTATAAATTATTTTTATTTTGCTTTATATTTTTTAATATATAAGATAGATATAGAAATAATAAATATAACTTAACACGTTGGTGATCATTGTCATTGTAATTATGCTTACAAATCTATACGGCTCATTGTCTCTATTTGGGACCAAGAACAGCTGCCAGAAAATTGGAAGACCATGCGCATATGTCCGTTGCAAAAAAAAAGGCAACCGTCTTAAATGTGGAAACTATCATGGTATAGCTCTATGTAGGTATAACACTGCTTCCAAAATGTGGGTTGACGTTATACTTGCCAGACTCATCGCTTTCGCCGAAAATATCATTGGCGACTATCAATGTGGTTTTGCCCAACCAATCGACCACAGCCATACATCAACTATATATAGACTTCCGGCAGGCATATGACAGTATAAACCGTCAGAATCTATGGCCCGCGCTCATATGCCTACGAATTCCAGAGAAACCCGTTTCTCTGTGTAAATTAATAATATCTGCAACATTAACTAACAACGTCTCCTTTAAAATAACATCTGGTGTTCGACAGGCAGATGCACTCGCGTCTGTGCTGTTCAATTTGGCGCTTGAGTACGTACGCGCTTGAGTAGTGAGGAAAAACAATAAAGAAACTTTGCGCTGTATATTTAATAAATTAGGCCAAATTTTTGGCCAAATACCTCGGGTCAGTTATAACATGGTTGAATGATATGCAGACTGAAATATATATATGCCCGAACCGCAGCCTTACAACGAGTTTTCTACGCCAAATCAAAATTATTCCGATCTCAACATATATCGTAGTCGTACAAGCTCGCACTTTATAAAGCACTCATAACGTCTGTGCTGGTTTCTGGAAGCGAGAGCTGGACCTTGACCCCTAATGATTGTAGATTGTCAGCTACCTTCGAAATGAAGGTAATTCGTTTAAATTTCGGTCCAATTAAAGTGCGAACAACGAATATCGAATTCGTACGAACCACGGTAAAGCAACTTCTCGGAGGTAGCGATAACATTCATCAAATTCAATCGAGTTAGATGGCTCGGCCACGTTACAGGGTCTCCACAACAAGGAGAGAGAGAGAGAGTGATTGAGGGAGAGAGAGAAAGAAAGAGAGAGAGAGAGAGAGAGAAACTAAAAGAGAGGATGTTTATTGTTAGCTACACATATTTGTTTTGTTTATTTAAGTCAGTTAAGGTAAATACAACATTTTACTGATTAATCCATAGCTAGCTCTTATTTTGATAATACTTGTTCCATGAACGATTTTAATATGCCTAACGTAATTCTTCAATCAGCTTGCATTATAGTATTTGTCACTTTAACTCACAAAGGTTTCTACCTAAAAAGATGAAATTCATGTATGTTTTCAAATGTTAATATTTATAACATTTGTATATCTGAGACATGGTTTAAATCATATATGTTGGATAATACTATCTTACTTGATGGGCTTAGAGTTTTGAGTTTTTCGGAATGATAGACCTCGTAAACATGGAGGTGGAGTATATATTTTCGTAAGAAAGTCCATTCCTATCAAAATCATATATAAATTATAGCGAACTATATTGGATTGCTATTTATATAATAGTTCTAGCTTAATAATTACACATTAATTTCTTTAAATAAAATATTTATTTTAATTTATAAATTATTAGTTGTTCTTGGCGTGCGGCGCAAGTCCACCATGTTTCGTGAACTATGAGGTATATTATGTAATTTTCGACCGCGGCTTTTTTTCGACAATATCGACCAACCTGACAACGTCGAAAACACCTATTATGAATTGTTCGATTGTATCGAAAATATAAAAATCTCAATAAAATTTTATTACGAATTTTTTTTATTATTAAACTAATTAAATTTTTATAACTTGGAAAAAACGCGGTCGAAAATTCGTAATAGACCCCTGGTTATCTTGACGAGCGGAGATGGACTGAATTATGTTTGATTATCGTTTTATGTTTCTTATTAATCGAAATGATTGTAACAAATAGTTTTTTTTTTTTTTTTTTTTTTTTATTTATTTGGCACTAGCTCCATAAATTTGGTGCCATATGGCCTGTTTCAAAATTTACAATTTTTAATTGTTTACATTTTTTACCATACTACTAATAATTTAATTTTAATTTCTTGTCATTCACCTAGCACACATCGATCCCCTTTCACACTTCTATCTGATTTGTTCTAATAAATTCATACATATTCTTATATACGTTCATTCTCATTCGTAATAATTCAGTCAAACTACTTGCACTCAATAGAACATCGAACATTTGTCTGCTCTGTTTAAATGCAGAACATTTCAGAATCAAATGTTCGATGTCCTCCACAACCAAACAGCTTTCACATAATTCACACACAACCAAATTACGTTTCTTCAAACATTCTTTCCAATTTCCATGATTCAATCTCACTCGTTCCATAGTTCGTAACATTCTAGTATCTCCTTTGAGCACCTTAAAGAACGGTTGCCTCAAAGGAGACCTAACCAACTCAAAGTACTTCTTACCTTTCACCTGACATTTTTCAACAAACTCTCTCTCCCATTTTCTCCACAGATTCATCTGAAACATGCGAAGTACGTCTCTGGCATCCATGAATTCATATTCGTTTACATCCTCAATCAAACAACCCCGTTTCGCAAGCATATCGGCTCTTTCATTACCTTCAATCTGTAGGTGTGAAGGTATCCATTGAAGGATGACCTCCCTCCCATAAGATTGAAGATACTTATATAGCATTTCCACATACACATTGCCATGAGTTCCCCCACCCTTACTAATTAATTCCAACCCACTCCGGGAGTCAGAGAATAACACTATTCTTCTTCTCCCTTGTGTCATTGCCAACTTGATCCCTTCCATAATCGCTATCAATTCTGCATTCATTATACAGATACTGTCATGCACTCTTACCATTTTCTCTTTCCTCATTGAAGGAATATAAATTCCCACACCTACGCGATCAACATTTACACTAGCATCTGTATACACTTCCACATGTGCAACATAATTCATTCGCATTTTGCAAAATTCGCTCTTAACCGATAACTCATTCATCATTGCTTTTGTTGTGTCACCAAACTTCAACCGCACTATTAGATTGCTCAGAGGGACTTTCGGATTTGCCGGACGAATCTTGGAGAATATGTTAATATTTTCCAAGATTACCAGCGATCTTGTTGTCTTTTTGTAAACCGTCCCTCTTTGCAATCTCTCTTTCATTTCATTCACTAATTTATTGTCCTTAGTTAACATTCGCACAGTCTCTCGCACGGTGATCCATTCCCTCTTAAAATTAAGAGGCGAATCACCCAATTCAGACCACAGAGTGTGTATTGGTGTCGAATTGATCGCTCCCAATACCACTCTAGCACACGCATTCTCCACAAGCATCAACTTTTTAAACCCAACCTTGGACCCATCACCATATATACTCATTCCATACGCAATTTTAGTTGACACTAACGCCTTTCGTAACATAGCAGTCACACCCGGATGAGCTCCCCATTTCGGTTTGCTCACCCTTTTAATCACGTTCAATCTACTCTTACAATTATCGGCCAATTTTTCCATATGCACTTTGAAACTTATTCTTCTGTCAATCCAGATTCCCAAATACCTAGTCAATTTCACACACTCAATTCTCTCATTATATATTCGCACATCAACCATCCGATTCGTTCTAAAAGCCATACTACAACATTTACTCGAATTTACTCTCAAATTCAGTTCACTCAAACATTCGGTTACCTGATTCACACATTCTTGAGCCCGACTCAAGGCCTCCCCGATGGTACTCCCCTTACCCATCAGGACAAAGTCATCGGCAAATTGCAAAATGACTTTGCCCGAGGAGTTACACCTATGTATCGAGCTCGTATACAGGTTGAAGAGAGTCGGTGAGATTTTACTGCCTTGGGGGAGGCCGATAGTCACCGCTCCTTCCGAACTATACCCTCTACCACATAAAACTAACTTTCTCTCATTCATGAACTCATACACCCATTTGCAAATTTTCCAAGGAAACCCCAAGTCCATAAGGATTTGATAAAGTTTCCCTGGAACCACGTAATCATATGCCCTTTCTATATCCAAAAATACCGCCACAACATACTTATTTTCCTTTTGTACTTCCCACACAAACTTTTCTACACACTCATTAGCAGAGTGGTTGTGACGAAACCCAAAGGTGGTTTCCGGCAACAAATTTCCCTCATTCACAAATTTATCTATACGACCTTTCATCATACCATTCACAATTTTAACAAATACATTCAACATACATATTCCCCTGTAATTTGTTGCGAGATTCCTATCCCGATCCCTTTTAGGAATAGGTACCACTCTGCTTTCCTTCCATTTTTCCGGTATCTGAATACTCATCCATACTTGATTGAGAATTCGAAGCAAGGCCGCCTTGGCTTCGAATTCTAATCTACTAATCATTTTATAACTCACTCTGTTGGTTCCGGGGGTAGTAGATTTGGATGTTTCTAAAACCCCTCGGAACTCTTCCCATTCAAACTCCTTACACATATCGTTCATAAATTCATTTTCACTATCAGGTAGCAAAACTTCATACCGATCACTCAAATTGTTACGTACGTCCGTAATCATTTGTAAAAAGACACCTCCATTCTCTCTGTCATCTAACACTGCATTTCTGCCTTGCGCTCTATATCCTCTCACTCTATTAAATTTATCCCATACATCCTTAGTTGTGGTTCTATGTGTCATTTTTGATACATAGTCCCGCCAACTTTTCCTTTTCGCTCTACGGATAGCCTTTTTCAATTTTGCATTCATTCTTCCATAATTTATTCTGCATTCATGACATATACACCTACTGAACTCTCTCAATGCTATCCGTTTCCTTTCATACCAATACTGGATTTCATTGTTCCACCAACCATTCACCTTGTATTCATTCCCTCTGATATTTATAGTGCACATTTCATTCGCTCTCTCTATTTCATCCTCAAGTTGGTTAACCTCATTTACTTCTTTCATTGTGAGAATCTCATTCATACGTTCGACCCATTTCTTACCATTCATAATGACCTTACGGTCTATGTCAACATTTATACCACCTAAGCATGCCCTGATCAAATAATGATCACTACCCAAATTCTCATCTGTGACATTCCAAGTGACTTGGCCCGCCAGCCCGCTAGATATTAAAGTTAAATCTATCGCGCTGGCTGTCGACACCACTCTCGGCATTCTAGTCGACCCACCATCATTCAGGACTACGAGATCGGAATCCAGAATGAGGCGGGTCAACCAGTTACCTCTAGCATCAGTTCTTTCACTCCCCCATATTCTCGAATGCGCATTCATATCACCCGCTAGAATCACGTCACTTTTGCCTTCCACCCATTCAAACAAAATTTGAAAATCTCGTTGGCTTCTCTCTCTGTCAGACGTAGACAACACTGGAGTTGCATAGATACTAACAAATAACAAGTTTCTGTCCAGATTCCGAGTTTTGGCCGCGATGACTTCAATGTGCTCGAAGCGCGGTATGTCACAAAGGACCAGGCTGATATTGGCACGTGCCAATATCGCCACGCCGCCGAAGCCATCAGCCCTCGGTCTGGACAGATAATTGTATCCTTTCACCCGAAACGTCTTACCCTCCCGCTCCCAAGTTTCACACAAAATCATCACATTCACATCATTATTGGTCAGATAATTCCGCAACATATCGCCATTGGCATATATACTGCGAATATTTATCTGACCAATTTTCATGCATTCATTGGATCTCAGCATTCGCTCTACCATTCAAAGAAATGAAGAAAGGATAGGGCATTTATAAATGCAAATGCGTTCTCTCTCCTCCTTCCCTCATTCATCATCAATCATACTTACATGGTTATTTCCAAATAGTGTTAATTCTTTTGGAGTTAAATTAGAATGTCTCATTGCTAGCCATGCTTCATTTTTTTTTATTGTCTCTATGTCCATTGCTGTATTAAAAGTTGTTTGTTGATTTGATTGCGGTTGTTGTTGTAATCTTTCTTGTTGTCGTTGTACTTGCTGTATTTGTTGTTGTAGTTTGTTCGTTTCTAGTAGTTGTTTTAGTTGTTGCGGCTGTTGTTGGTTTTGTTGTTGTTGTACTTGATCTTTTTGTTGCTTTTGTTGTTGTGGTTGGTTTAATTGTGTCTGTTGTTGCCTTGAAGTTGAAATAGTTTTTGGATATGATTGTGGTTTTGTCTGTTCTAGTTGGTTTTCTTTGTTTTGCGGCTTTTGTGGTGTGTTTGGTGGGTTAAAGGATGTTTTTAGTGTATCTGCATATGTTGTCTGGTTAGCTGGTGTGGTGTTTGCATATAATCGAAAATATTTGGCTTTCGCCTCGGGAAATGTTAATCTATCTACAGTTTTAATTTTCACTATTTCTACTTCTCGTTTATATACTCGACATTCCTTACTGTTGCTGGTGTGTGCCTCTCCACAATTTATGCATTTTAGTGTAGTGCACGGCTGGTTGTGTGGTGTTACTTCACTACATTTATAGCACTTAGGATCACTTGTGCATCTCTTTTTGGTGTGACCAAATTTGTGGCATTCGGTGCACTTCAACGGATTTGGAATGTACAATCGAATGCTTAGTTGTATAAAGCCTGCCCTCACATATTCCGGTAATACTGGTGAATTAAAAGTCAGGATAATTGCTGCTGTGTCCGTTAATTTATTTTCCACCCATTTCTTTATTTTGTATACCTCTATGACGCCTTGGTCCTTAAGCCCTTCTTTGATTTCCTCCTCAGTTAAACTTTTTAGGTCGTGGCAGAAAATGATACCTTTGGAACTGTTTAATATGGGGTGTTCCGTCACTTTTATTTTGGCCAATTGTCCCAGAGATGTTGCCTTCAATAATGCATCCGTCGCTGCCTGATTTTTTGTCAGAACCAAGAGTTCTCCAGCTCTCGAACGTTGCGTTTTAATGATACCTTTGGTTATCATATCCAGCGCTTTTTGTATTCCAAAAGGTGAAAAATTTGACAGGTTTTGTCCCTCCTGCTCGTGCTTGATTATTAGATATTTTTCGTTTACTCCATTGCAATCCATTATATCTGCACCGCCACCGAATCCTAATCTCTTTGTTCGCATTTCTTCGATCTTTTTCCTTTTGGAGGGTTGGGTATTATTTCCCAACATCCTCAACGGTGCGAATCTATTTGGGCTTTCAAACATCGCCCCTTTCAAGGGCCGAAGCCCTCCTTTTGCCCACACCTGACTTTATTTACTGTCTAAAAACACGCCGCTTAAATATAAACAAACACTTGTTGTTGTTGCCACCAAATAATAATTCACTTAAAACACTATATATATATGCGTCCACCACCTTTTTAATATTATAAAATTGTTCGTACACCACTATAAAACTATTTTAACTTAATGAAAACCCAAAACCACTTTAATTAACTATTTATTAAATGAAAATAAAATTTTACACCGAGCTGTCAATTTTTATATGTACGCTTGATGTTGAGAAAACGTAACAAATAGTAAAATTTTACTTGGCGTTGTCTATAATCCTCCTAGATCTGATAACTTTTAAAAAATTTTAGGAATTTTTTCTATTTGTTACTCTGATTTTATCCTTGTTTGGGTGGTTTCCAACTTTTCAACAGTCAAATTTAAAAATGTTGTTAGAAGATTCGATGTAAGTATTGGACTTAGTATTTTGTAACTCAAATAAAATGAATTTTTTTAATCAAATTTCAATACCTGGAGTTTCACATCATGATCTAGTATTTTTTTTCTTATGATGTTGCTCGTCATCTTAAGAAATATTTCTTTATGTACAGAGATTATAAAACATTAATATGGATCGTTTATCGATGGATTGTAATTCTCTTCAATGGGACTTATTTTAATAATTTCGAAACTGAAATGCTTTACTAGTCAAATTTTAGATTTCATGAAAAAGAGGAACATTGCTTATGGTAGATGGACAGTACTTCGCACTTTCAATAGTTGGAATGAATATAAATATCTCAGAAAGAACGTTATTTCACATAAATTTTCATATAAATTTGATCCTAAATTACCTCCTAAAATATTTTGGTCTTCGTATTGGAAAATTTATTAAGCAGGTACTGATTCCGATTGCGAATTTGTTAAACGTCAATCATCTGAAACTAACACAATTAATTATTCTGTTTTTCAACCTAATTTTAATTTTTCAAAATTCTCATTTAGTGTAATCTGTGAAGACCAACTTTTTAAAGCAATTTATTCTTTAAATCTCAAGCTTCTGGGATGGATAATATTTCTATTAGAATTATTAAATTACAATTTCCTTATATTTCTCTATACTTCTATATTTATTATATGTAATAATATTTTTACTAAACCTTATTTTCCTAGTAAGACCAATTAGTGCGTTATCTTCTATCTCTAAAATGTTAGAAATTATCATTAAAAATCAAATCACAATTTTTTTGCTGAAAAATGATTTGCTTCCGGATTATCAATCAGCATACAGACCAATGAATAGCACCACCTCCGCGTTGCTCAATATAACTGACGACATTCGACATAATATTGTTTCTAATAAATTTACCGCACTCGCACTCTTGGATTTCTCTAAAACGTTTGACTCAATAAATCATTATAAACTTTGTGTTAAATTATCGTAGTTGTTTAACTTCTCAGAATCTGCATGCAGATTTATTTATTCATATGTAAGTACATAATAGATTAATGGAATATTTTCTGATAGAGAGCTAAGTTGTGGAATTATACATGATTCAGTGATTGGTCTGTTACGCTTTTTGTTGTATATTAATGATATTTCTACTTCCTTTATATTTTCAAAATTTTATCTCTACGCTGATGATTTGCAGGTTTGTACCTAGAGTGAAATATCGAATTAAGATGTTTGTATAAGAAATTTAAACAGTGATTAAACATAATGATTTACTACTTAATGTAAAGAAAACTTAAGCTATTATTATTTATAAACGAGAATTGAATAAAAATGATTTCCCAAATTTGATTCTGGGTAATGAGTTAATAACTTACTCGGATACAGTTAGGAACTTAGGACTATTATGAATTCAACTTTAACTTGGGAAGAACATATTGATAAAATGTGTAGTTATGTGTATCATTCTGGAAGTTGACTGATTTTGCAAATTCTAGGCTTCGACATAAATTTGCTGAAAAGTTTGTAAAAATTAAGTCATACACATAATAAAAGTAAATCAATTCATATTAAATTCAACAATAGTAATAAAATACTCTAATACTCGTATCGAATAAATATGAAAATATAATTGAAACATAATAAAACCTAAGGTGTAAATCATTAACAGTACTGGCTATGAAACAGCACCATTGCCATCATTCATCGGATTCACGTGGAATATATATTGGGGGTACAAATAAGTTTTGAGGAATTTACAAAAGATGGCGTAACTATTATTAAATCGCATCGAGCCTTTTAACATTCATGTAATAATTCGTTTAATATTCATGTTAAAGCGTCATCATTTCTCTCTAAAAATCAGTATGTGTCATTTCGTTGAAGTGTAAACAACACATTTTTTTGTGTTCTAACATGTCAAGCTGATGGACATCGATTGCTGTGCGAAGTATATGGGGACCATGCCCCATAAATAAAAACACGTGAGTGCTGGTTCCGTCGTTTTAAAAGTGGCGATTTTGGCACCAATGATAAAGAACACGAAGGGAGGCCAGTAAAGCTTGAAGTCGCTGAGCAGGAGGCGTTATTCGAAACGGTCTCAGGACCATAGCTATGGTGCAAAAACAAGGAAATTGGGTTAAGTGAATCCACTACGATAACCGAAAGCGTAGAAAATTATGAGGTAAGCCCGGTCATGCATCAACTTCAACCGTCAAACCGTGGTAAGACGCTAATGCTGTGCATTGGGTGGAATCAATTTGGAATGAATTACTATAAGCTACTCTAGCCTACGAAAACATCACTGGAGAAAGTTATCAACAACAATTGATGCAATGAAGCCGAGCATTAAAGTTAAAATGCCCACAAATTGCGAAAAGACATGACAAAGTGATCTTTCAGCACGACAACGCTCGGCCACATGTTGCAAGAGTTGATTGAAGATTGAAAAAATAAACGAGAAACATATAGTGAAAAAATACCAACAAATCTTAATCACATGACAAAATACCAACACCAATGCAGATAAAAAATGCATAAGTGTAGAATACGATAAAATGACTCACAAAATAAAAAAAAAGACTTTCAAAACATTCAGATACATAAAATCCTACAAAAACAGTAATAAATTAAAAAATTGACGCAGGAGTATACAAAGTAACATGCGATGAAGGAAAGGTACAATGAACATATCAACGACATATCAAAAACAGAACCGAAATCAGATTTTGCATTACATATTAAAAACGAAAATGACAAACACACTGACATAAATACAAACTGAACAATATTACACCACTTTGAAAAGGACATCAATTAAACAGACTCGAAATATATAAAGAAAACCTCAATAACAATTTGTTTAATGACAAAACCTACACCAAAACCAATAGAATTAATAATAACAAAAATACAGAAAGGAGGAGACAAAATGTAGAGTAACCATAGTATATAAGACCAATGTAAAATTAAGAAATGTAATAGTTATTTTGAAAAACTGAGAAAGGAATATTTCCGAAATCGATCTTTTAAAAATCAAATATTCAAAAATTATTATCACTACGAGTATAAGGGAGAATTAATAAATATTGTTAAGAACTCAAAAATAAAGTAAATACACATAGTTTTTATTTATAATTAATTAATTTAAGTGGTTAAAGTGCGCAAAAGTGAAAAATATGATTAATCATGAAACAAAAATTCTAAGAGTCGTCAAGGAAACTTTGGAGGCGCATCAATGGGATGTACTACTCCACCCGTCGTGCTCACCAGACATTGCTCCTTCCGACTATCACTTGTTCCGGTCGATGACTCATGGCCTGTCCGAGCAGCACTTCACTGCTTACGAAGAAGCCATAAATTGGGTCGATCCTTGAATCGCCTCAAAACACGAGGAATTTTTTCGTCGCGGAATCCGTATGCTGCCTGAAAGATGGGAAAAAGTCGTAGCTAACGATGGTCAATACTTTGAATAAAATACATTGTACCAATTTCTCTGAATAAAGCTTCGAAGTTATAAAAAAAACTCAAAACTTATTTATACCCTCAATACAGCGATCCGGGTTATTATATTCTACTGTAAAACAACAACAGTAACAACATAGAACAAAAAATGTCGCACTGTTTCGCCGACTATGTACGAGTTCATAGTAAATATAATATTTTTTTATGTAAACGTTTAATTTTCAATTTACTTAACATTTACTTAAGCTATATAAATTTTTGTGTTGCTAATTCAATTAAAGTTAATAATTTTGGTGACGGTATCTGTAGCTAAGATAGTTTACATTAAGTCAAGTTTTGACTTTTTTTACGACACTTAACGATTATAAAATTTGGTACAGATTTATTTTTCTTTACAACTCAAGGTCGTAAATTTTCAAATAATTTATTTTTATTTTGCCAAATGATTTATATTAATTAAATCTTAGATAACTGCTTCTATGTTATGTTTTCTTACTGTTTTATTACTTTTCGAATTTAATTAATTTTGAATTATAATATTTATATGAACGTAATGGAACATTTTAAACAATTAATTGTGCTTTAAACGAGATCACGCGTGTAATTGTGAGAATTGATTCGTGGCATTCCTCGTATGTGGTGTATTCAGATTTGGGGTATGTTTCTGGAATTCCTCCACGACCAACACAAGCTTTAGCCGAGCTATGCGTAACCGCCCAGTAACCTCTAATCAAAAATCTGCTAACAGAACAGGTTCATTCCGTTACACAAGCGTAATGAATGATAAATCACCGTATGAATTATGGCACGGCAAAAGGAAAAAATCGATCATTTGTGAATTTTCGGGTCAGAGGTGTTTGTATATGGTATATTCCAAAGGGAAAACAATAAAAACTGTATCCAAGGGTAGCCAACTGTATCGAAATCGTATCGAGTGTGGCATACGAAGACGAACAAATGATGTGATTTCGCTTCTGAAAGAATCAATGGCTGCACTGGACATTAATAAAAAGGCCGAAAGATCAAAAGGTTGTTGATAATCGTTAGGTCTACAAACTAAAACAAAATTCAGATGGAAGTATTGATCGACATAAAACATGATTGGTAGTGCGGGGTTCACACTCTAGTCTCGCATCGATTACATAGGAGCGTTCAGTCCTGTGGTTAAGTTGACATCGATTCGAGCAGTTTTAGCGCTTGCGTTATCAAAACGAATGAGAATTCGATAGAAAGACAGCTTTTCTGAACAGTGATTTGGAGAAAGTTTATATGAGTCAAACGATCGGATATGACTATGGCAGCAGACGAGTGTACAAGCTCTTCAAGAGCGTCTCGGTGCTGGAACAGAAACGTAAACTTTTTGTTCCAGCAGCGAGAATTAATTAAAAAATTCGACTTTGTGGCCAGTGAATTGGATTCATGTGTTTTTGTGTGTAATGGGAAGAATGGAATGATGATACTTGCGATTTATGTGAACGACGGTTTGCTTGCAACGGAGAACTTTGAAGCAACTTTTCATTGAACACTTGAGCAGAGAATTCAAGGTCAAAACATTCAAGCCGGCAAATGGCAACTTCATAGGACAGTGTACAAAATCGTGGAGGATGGAGAAGTCAATTTTCCGTATCGTGAGGTAATCGGTAGCTCAATGTATTTGGCGGCATTCGGAGTGAATGCGGTAATAGAGAAATTGAAAGTGGTATCAATTTGCGGTTGTGTGGCTGTAGTGACTCACACTAAGTAGGAGACATCGAAACCAGGCGGTTGACGTTCGCCCAAAGAACGCCAAAAGCTAGTGGCGTTAACGACAACGGAGTCCGAATATGGACAAGCAAATTTGCCTTATGGAAAATCATAGCGCGATTCAGCTCATCAAAAATTCGAAATTTCATAAGAGGTCCTAGCACATAGACGTAGGATATCATTTCATCAGAGGATTCTATCATTTCAATGTTGATTATGCGCAACGGAAGAATAGACGGCCAACATAATGATCAAAGCGTGACCAAAAGGTTAATCATCAATATTTTACAAATTGATGGGCCTTATTTTACCAACGAAATTTTTTTGCCTTTTCTAAACAGTTACTTGTAAGTAAAATTGGGAGTATTGAAATTAGTGAACGCACTCTCTGGTGTAACTTATTTAAAGTTGGAACATGTTGGGTGTCAACCTATGTTTATGAAAGTGTGCTTCGTGGTTTTAGACTCGGCCGGTGTATTCAATGGTAAGAGTTGGTAAGAGTTGTATTTTTGACATCGAACAAGAAACACGCTGAAATAATTTTTTTAGTTAGAAGTAACATTTTTTATACACACCAGCATTTATATTATTCGTTCCACTGCGCATTGGACTGAAGGTTGGACAATTAATAGGATACAGGTTAATTCAACAGGATACTATTCATTAGCAATGTATTCAAAACCCAGGGGACTATTTTACCAAAAATATAAGTAATATGAGAGTGTGCATTTGATCTGATTCCGCCGTTCCACACTTTGATTCTTTCGTCGTGATTCTTTCTTCGTTTCCTTCGCCTTTACCAATAAACCGTTGTTAATTTGTTGGTGAAGGTGAAGGAAATGAGGAAAGAATCACGACCAAAGAATCAAAGTGTGGAAGGACGGTTCGTGTTTAAATTTGTTTTGTGTCGCCACATACAAGAAATCATACACACGATTTTTACAACAACAATTCTTTATATTTTAATTTGAAGTATCAAAAATCAACGAAGTGAGGTTAAAAACACAACGGAGAAAAAAGTCGTTTACAATTTTTGGATGAGTTCGGAATTCGTTTTCAGATTTTTGGCGTTCGTTCACGTGTAAAATTATACTATTCAGAGCAAAAATCGTTTCTGTAGAATCGGCTAAATAGAAAAATGAGTTCAATTAAAATTATTAAATAATTGCAAATTTATTATTTTGGCTACTAATTTGAAATATTTTGCATGTAATCTCATTAATTTAAGTCAAAAATATGTTGTAATTAATTCATAAATGCCAAATCTGTTTATAGAAGTCGTCCGTAGGTGTGCATGTGTATGTAGCATCACTTTTAGAAGGATTACATATGCAACTCAGCGAACTGAATACAATGTATGCAATTATTTAATCCGTACTATATAATAGTAACCTTTTATTAACTGTTTGACTGAATTACTGAGTAATCTTGTAAAATTGTCAGATACTGATAATATTGTGCATATTAAGAGAAATTCAACCAATTAAATATTACGCCAACCTAAAAATAAAACCGCACCAAATTGCCTTTCACATGGTTAACATTTGCACGTATAAGTGTGGTACTTACTCTGTACACAATCAAATTATAATGCGCGCGCGTTATTGAAGTGTAAGATAAATCAATCATTCGCCATGTAAACTTATGTAGTCAATATAGTGTAACACAAAAATGTGTGTAGTATATTTTTTTAATTGACTTGTATTTGAAAACGTAAAAACGCAAGGTGGTGGAAGTATATACTGCGTATAAGATATAAAAAAACGGTTAATTGGTATATTGCGAATACAACATATTGGTAGATCTATAGATAGACGAATATGAGTATATTAAACACTTTGGTCCTTGGCCGATTCAGTCTAATTCAGCAAAAAAAAAAATGTAATTCTAAACAGACAAGTTCATTCATTCAAATAGCAAACAATTACTTGTATGTTGCGGTTCGGTGAGATGTGACACTGAAAATCGATGGTATTTTCCCTAAATAACAAATCTCAAGGAGCATCATGCGCTCAAGGATTCCCGGAATTAATATCACGCGAGTTTAATGTATTTTGCTAATGCTTGTTATTTACAACATGAGCATGATTATTGTATTGAAATGAGCTTGGAATACGATCGATAAAATTAAGAATTCATTTCTTTCTTGTTTCTCTAGTCAATCTCGTCTTGTCTAGAAATATTTTTTATAGCCATGAAACGGTTATGTTTAGTTTTTGTTACAAAACACAATTTTTAAGTTTTTAGTGGAATTTCCTATATTCCAAATCATCAAGTTCTTGATTTATATACGATAATTTTGATGATTGACTTTCGAAACTGTTACAGCAATTTAGCATACATAATTGCAATTTATGTATAGATGAAAAAGCGTATCTGTGTTCTATCTATAGTCAATGACTATTGATCGTCATTTGAATTCTAGAAAATGTGTGTATATAAAACTCGTGGTTTTGCAAAAAATTCTAAACTTTTAAAAAGAGTTTGTTTTAGAAACAATGTTTTTTATTTGAATTTATCTTGTTAATCAAGCGACCAAGCGCACAAACGCTATAATAACAAAATAAGATCATCCAACCCGCATATCGATCTCGCAGTATGGTCCTTGGTTCATTGATGATTTTATAGCAAAACACATCTTTTTATGATTTTATCTATAATTATGGTATTTAAATTGACATTGAAGATTACTTAATGAATTTGGTTGTGATAATTATTTTTAACTTTGATTTTAAACGAAAGTCACGGTCATTTTAACGTTATGTATTATATTTCGTTGTGCATTTTTTAGTTTTGCGTGAGGAAATAAAATTTATACACGAGCATCTTCATGCGTATTGCATAATTTTAAAGATGTAGTAATCATTACAGCGCAATCAAGCGATGGAAGGTTTAGCTACATAAATTAAACGTTTAAAAAAGGGTAGAGTTAAAATTTGTTAATAGTATAATATTCTTTAAGGGTAGGTTCTTATTGGACTCGAATATTACTAAACCAATTCTATTCTAAATTCTCACTATACTTACTTTTATTTATATACATATGTAAGTTAATTCATATATTGCTGTTCACAACAAGGGGACGCCAGACACGACGACCGAGTGTGTCCAGATCCTTTACCACGTCGTTGACGAGGAAAAGGAGGCGTGACATCCATGTGCCGAATCGAGGTTCTGCTTAGTGGTCTAGCTTTGCGTTCGTAGAACATGTTCTAGCTACCTCAGTCTACATGATTTTAAGGATCGTATTTATCTATTTCTTCGAGATAATCTCGTATCACATAATTATTTTACGTTCGAATACAGAAGTTTCTGCATATCTTTTGCTATTATCGTCCATATGTCTATGACACACAACCGAACGCGATATCTGGTCTAATGAGTGCCTTTCGATATTAACTTTTGTTTGACTCGAAAAGTTGCGAGACGAAGATTTTAATGTAGGTTCTTGATGGTAGGTTCTTGATGTTATATCTAAAGAAACTGAATTTTGCTCTGCTACCACCGATCCCAAATATTTACATTACTTCACTTTCACTTACTGCGTGTCTCCCGAAATAAATTGTAGGCCAATTGGATGAACTGTTGTCTCTAATGGTAGGAGGACTTCTACTAGGGAGACAATCTTGCGCGGGCCAAAATGCATATGTTATCAGCATATGCTAATAGCTGACTTGATTTACAATATAGGCAGCCGACGGATGACGCATTCTACTTCGAAAAAAAACTGAAAATTTAGAGTTGGCCTACGATTTTCATCTTGCAATTTGAATCGCTTATCATTAATTTGCACGTAGATATCGCTTCCAACGGGATACCTATAGATAGGCCAGAACGTCCCACAACATTTTCCTCTGTATGCAATCGTAAGCTTGTTGAAAGTCTATAAAGAGGCTGTGAACAGGGATATTCTTTTCATAACATGTCTCCAATACAATTCTCCGAGTGAAGGTCTGATCGGTTGTTGATCTGTTTTAGCAAAATCCATACTCGTAGTTGTCCAAGATGCACTCACTATATATCGATAATTTTGCTGCCACTACCGTTCGCCTAAACAACACAACTATAGTGTTTAGGAAAGCTATTCCACGGTAGTTTTTACAATTTAATCGATCTCCCTTTTTATGTAGTGGGTATAAATCACAGCCGTCTTTCATTCTTCTGGGATTTGCTCAGTAGACCATATAGTTAATATACAAGTTCGTTCATGTGGTAGAATATTTTTGCGCCGCCGTTTTTTAGAATTTTATATAAAATTCCTCTTTCACCAGGAGCCTTGTTGTTTTTCATTTTTAACATCACGTTAGTTACGTACTTCATCGTACAATGCGGCACAGTGAGGCAAAATAATTCCGCCACACTTGAAGGACATTGCTTGCGTCCATTACTAACGCTCCTGATTCGTTGTGAATAGAGCTGATACTGATCTATTTCTAGGACTCGAATGTTCAATGTTAAGCGCACCTTGATTGTTCCATTCTCGATTTTGTCGCAATCTTTCTTCAAAGAAACATTTTTAGTCTTCGGTCAAGTTTCACGGAATCAGGCAGTGGCCTGAATGAATGTTCTCATAATTGATTCTGGTAACGTCATTGAATGCGACGGTTGTATGTTGTTGATAATATCACCATGTTTTGATTTTTTAAGTTGTCCTTGTTTCGTGTCCGAGGTCGTTGCTAAAACTCCAAATTTATCCGAGGCTTATGTTGAGATTTCGTAACAATATGTTTTCACATGTTTGATTGTTAACAACAGGCAAACTCCCAAAGAAGCTAGCCCCCACACCTTCAACCTACCCTTTTTATGGGGTAGTTATCGGTGGCCGCCACGAGGAGGCAGTGTAAGCACTAGTTGCATTTGCAGCAGATTCGGGGCCAGAAGCGGATCCTGTGTGTATCCCGCTGCTTACAACCTGACCACCACACCATAATTTATTCATTGAATGTTCGAAAATAAGTCACCTAACAAAACTACTATCATTTTCAAAATAATCAGAGCTGTTATCATGTATGGCTTTTATATTTAATAGTGGCGACACTGAGCATTACAATAATTATTAATTTGAATAATTCAAAATTTTGTCAATCTGCTTGAATTACTACTTGTTTATTTTTTGGATAATTACGAAACTTACTAAGATTTATTATGTTCATATTTGGTGACATGTCGGAGTATTCTAAGTATGACTTTATGTAGCGTAGTTCAAATAGTTATGGGTTTAATTGGTTTTAAACAAATCCCAGCTAATAGATTAGTGGAATGGCCATATTTAATAGTAATATTTAAAGCCCAATGCTTGCGGCTAATACTATTTTAAAGGAGTCGTTTTGGGAAGTAGGTACTATATTATTTACTGACACTTTTCGTCGAAAAGTGCACTTCGATGTAGTAATATATCGAGGTACTTTTATTACAGAAATCCAAGGGGACATAACTTCGCACCTACTTACTGGTTCATTATCAGGAAATTTAAAAATTATCGTTTAAAACGCGTGAAATTTCTAATCAATGATTCCAAGGCAACTTGGCATCACTATGTTGCTATTGATTTAATGAAACTACCTGTCAAAAACAACTAAGCCTATAATCAGCCAAATAGTCTTCAACCAGCTACATTTTTATTGACTGTTTAGTTTAGTTGAACTAGTGAAGAACACGCGACAACATTTAGTTTTATGATCATAGAAATCCTCGAAATTCTCGGTCTCCTTTCCTTGAAATCAGCATTGAAAAGTAAAAAATAAATTCTCTGGACCAACAATGAATTGAAAATTAAGTAATCCATAATTTAAGTTCTGCTCACTTTGAGTTCTTTTCTCAGCCCACCAACTCGGACACAATTTGAGACAATCAATATACACGTTTCCATAATTTTATTTCATACTCTCTAGTTCAACTAGACTAATTAATCACCTCTAGTTTCTACCGGGCTGCCTGAAGAATGTTTGACTGACGAAAGGTATGGTTCTCTTGGACTGGTTGCTAGCCGCATTAAATCACTATATAGTAATTCATTGTTGGCACAAAAGTGATTATATCTTAATTACCTCATTTTGGTAGCATCTCGTATGAGAGAAATGAAAGAAATTGGTCGGAAGATCGACGGAGACAACATTTGCAAAAATTTTATAGGATTTGTTTAACAAGACAATGCCGTCAAAGCTAGTAACTCGCCGTTCTATAATCTTATGATTGGAGCGTGTATTTATTCTATTGACGGATATAGAATAAAGTTTTTTTCCCTTGACGGAGCAATTGATTTTGAAAGTGAGATATATGAGTATTTTTCTCACACGAAAGAATTTTCTTCGGGATTTTCTGTCTTCCAAGCTAGCTTCTGCTTGTTTTCGAAGTGTTATGAGCACTATATCATCGAATAATTCATTAAGAGGTCGTTTACAGATAGTGATTTCTGTTGATTTGTGGTTAAAGCTGACTAAAAGCCACTTTGTGTTTCATGATTTTCTGAGGATTGTTATGTTTATCGTTGTCTGAACGATATGGACACTGACGACATGTGGTTCCAACAGAACGGCGTCTCGTGCCATACAGTGCAAACTAGTATGGATATTCTGAACGAGCGATTTGAGCGATTTAGACCTCTTCCGTTGGGACTATCTTAAATCGCAGGTTTATGCGAATAAACCGAAAACAATTGATTCCCTCAACGTCAACATGACGAACGCCATCCAGTAAATTTAGCCCGATTTATGCGACAAAGTCATCGAAAATTGGTCCTCCCGAATACGAGTACGTTCTACCAATTAATAAAAATATCAACAACACCTTTGAAAAATAAGTGACAACCTATTTGTGGTACAAACTAGGCAAATTTATAAACAAATGTAATCTATGTTTAAGAAAAGCATAAAAAATGTGGAACTTCCAAATTTATTTGAAATAAACCGAAATATAAAAACACAAATAAGTAATCTAAAAATACATCTCTGTGTTTACGATTTTTCGTGTTCGCTATGTTTGCTCGCGCCATAAACTGTCAAAACATGTACTATGACATTTTTCCATCTCTATAGTTATTATACTCTTATTTATAAAACGTAAGTTTAATAATTAAAGAAACAGAACTAAGAAAAGAAATTAACTAAAATTTGCATGTAATAGCCTGGACAGACTGCGGATTTGTTAAACTGGTTTAGCAAAATTCGGTCAAGTACTCTAGGAAATAAAATTAAATTCAGCAAATTCAAGTTCTTCCATAGGGTGCTTGATTGAATTTTACTAAACTAGTTTAACTAATCCGCAGTCTGTCTAGGCTATAAGTCATGAATGTATTCGCTGTCGACTTGTCACATGAAACGGTGAAAATTCTAAACAAAATTTAAAGCAAAAAAATGGCAAAACACCTAACGGTCGGTCAAAACTGATAAAAAGTAGTATGATAATTTGCATCATGTTTTGTCATAAAACGCACTCATTTATGAGCAACGCATACTTATTTTGTAATTTTTTTTATGATCTTAGGAAAGCGATGGTTAACATTTAAGCCATATCTACATACATATTAAATAGTTATCCCCTATTATAAAGCCATTAAAATAAATATCATATTTATAACAACACACTTCAAAGCTGTGTCTTTGGATAGAGCGAATAAAAATATTTTTCTAAATTTTTTGTATTTTATTAATTACAATTATAATTAATTCGGTAATCTCTGGATTATTCTTGCCGAATAATAGTACTAGGAAATCCTATCGTAGATGGTTAAGGCGCTAGAGATGCACTAAATTTATAGTACGTGATGTATGTTCATGATGTAAATTGTGTCATGTCCATTAGAAATTGGTATTGAGTATTTTGTTATGACTACTCAAAACAAAATCAAAAATATCATAATAATTTTTATCATTTGGTGAAAATAAAATTATTTTTGCTCAAAATTGAATTGACTGTGTCTTCGATATTTTGTTGACTTATTATAGACTTTCAAATCAATCTCCACAAAATTAGTCATGAATTGGACCGCAGTCTTTATATGTAATTAGGGTGTTTTCCAAACACCAACTTATCACAGACTTATTGGCTTATTTGTCGTCATCTTGAATAAGTCGGTCAAGACATTCCAGTTCATTGTACCGACTTATTTGTGACGTAACAAAAAAAAACAAAACGCAATTTCTATTATATAGAAGAAAATACATTTCTTGACATGTTGGTCGTTGCCACTAGATTTGAAAATCAAAACTGCATGTATTACATCATACAGCAAAATATACATAAGAGGCTCATGTAGTGTAATGTTTTTTTCTGTTCCGAGGTTAATCTATTTTACAATTGGCAATCTGTATAAGCCGAACAAGAACAATGATCTATAAAATAACTATGCCGATATGTTTATAAGATACGTATATATGGGTTAAATATAGAAAAGAATTAAATTTGTGTATATAAACATATCAAAACTATAAACTAAGACTAACCTCGGAAGAGAAATTGGCTTATAAAATTTGCACTACATGTTTAATCTTATATATTTATTCCTCCATGATGTTTTTATTTTCAAATCTAGTGACAACCACCAACATGTGAAGAATTTTTTTTCTTCCATATAATAGAAATTGCGTTTTGTTCTTTGTTATTACGTCACGTTACAATGAATTGGAATGATTTGACCGACTCATACAAGATGGCGTCAAATAAGTCAATAAGTCTGTAATAAGTCGGTGTTTGGAAAACAGCCTTAGAGCTAATTTCCACACAATATAAAAATTTCATACTGGGTTGTATTTTGTTAATTTTATAAAAAATGGAGAAACTAAATACAACTAAAATGGCTAAACTTTCTTTCACAACGTACTCGTATATACACGCATAGATCTCGGATACACTACTCTTGATTTCTAAAGCAGAAAATTTCACTTACGGCGACTTTTGTTAAAACCGTCTTCTATATATAATCAAAAAACATTATCCCTGCTTAAATTTCAGAAAATCAACTAGGTCAACCCTTTTTGGCTGAAAATTTGCATTAGAATTTCATTGCAAAAATTGATATATCACTCTTGGAAGCTGCCACTTCCGGTATACACAGATTTCCACCCAACAGCGCAAGGATCTCCTAATTAATTTAGAAACTTCAAATATGGAGTTTTATTCCGAATAGTCAATCCGCCTCGACTGTACAGGTGTCAAATTTTGGTGAAATACAGTTTTTTTTATTAAAACTTGTAATTTCTGGTAAAATTTCAAAAATGATCTGAACTAATTTTGTTTGAAATTTGCTATATATTTTTCAAAATATTTGTAAAAAACTGCAATCATTACCGCATGGACTGATTAATCATTAAACCATCAATGGACTGATCAATCATTAATCCGAAATAAAAACTGATCATCGTAATCTCATTTGAGGCGGCCAAATCTTCTAATGAGATGCAGCGCAGGAGAAAAAACTTAACAAAAAAAATTATGACATTTTAGTTATTTTTTTATTTCCCGATAAATGTCTCAAACTCAATTTTGGCATTCGTCAAATTTGACACTTACATAGACAAGTGTCGCACTTGAGTTGTGTGTGGAGGGGCAAATACTGTTTCCTTTTTTAAATGCAGTTTGTTAACCGGCTAAGTATTTACATTATCGCCATATTAAGGGTAAGTCTGTCATTGTTGTAAATTGTCCCATGTTCTATGATAACATTTTATTTGAAAATTGGTTGTAAAATGATTTTGGAGATTTTTTTGTTATATATTTATATAAATTTTAGTTACGCTTTTCGGTTTAGGACATGGAAATAGGTTAACTAATTTGATCAAACTTGAACGACATTGTTGAATAACTATCGCCTTTCTGTAGGACAAGTGGTTGAATTAAACTAATTCCGTTTTTGTCAACCAACTTTTTATGTAGAATATACGAGAGTGGCGACGCATGTTTAGTTCATAACATCGATAGTAATATGGTAACAGTGGAATAGTGGTAGAGTACCGGTGAATGGTCAAGTGAATTAGTACGGTGACAAAAAAATTCTTGTATATGGAAGATCGTGTGTTAAATTGAAAATAAGTCTCAGTTAATTTTTTTCCCTAACTAAATTTAAAAAAATTTTAATTAATAAATAAACATTTTTTTTTAGGTATTTACTACGGTCAGTTTTATGTAAACAGATTGTAGGAACAAACCCGTCGTTACCTCGAATCTTGGCCAGCTCTTGGTTCCTACGGTCCTATAAATCAATCAATCATCAGAATCGTAACGATTAACTAGGGATTCTGGTTAGATTATCACCAGTCAGGCCACTATCACTTCAGAGATCATTTCCATCGCAAGGGGCTACTTCAGGATGAAGGGTATAAGGCCTCTCTCAAATAATCTACTTCATATCTGCTACTGTAGGTCAACTGCCGTCCCTGCCTTTGTTCAAGCTGACTCAGTTTGCCAAAGTGGCAGATCGCATAATCAAAGGTCTAGCGTATAAACTGAGTTCCGGACCTCACAGGTACCAGCCAATTAAAAAAAACAATTTTGTTTTTGTGAAAAGTTATCAAAATATCGAAATAAATTTCACCTCACGAATCACATCACATTCATAATATGTATATCTTGAATATTAAATCTCTATCGCGTGCAAAACATGGTTATTACCGAAAACCAATTAACATAACCTTAAAGTTAATGTCAATGAAGAAAAAGATCATTTGTTCAATGAAACGTTTAACACACGTTATTGTATGATATTTAGTATGCCAAACAAACAACCTGCAATTACATTTTTCTCTGTATGCACGATCAACACCGATCGCAAGCGACTATATGAGCGGCATTTTACAACAATACATATAACTCACCACCACGTGGTAATTTAATTTTAATCGTTACTTATTTACATTTTAACATGTTTCCGATTTATGTTACGTATTAAAAAGATTTATCTACATATCTAGATAATTCAAATCGAATTATTTGATCGGTATTTATAGGGTATACACTCGTATATTTAGAAACTGCAATAGAAATTTCTAATCTAAATTTAAAATCGATTTTAATTATAATGTATAATTTATATTGTACTCGTAATTTGCTGCTAAGTGTATTTTATTGTTTATTATAAAATTATAAACAATCGATCGGATCGGGTGAAAAATATGTTTTAATTACATCTGTTGTACCTACGAGTATGTGTTTACATTTGTTTGCGGTGCTCAATGCAAACCGTATACGAATCGATCTGTATGTAATTCATATATAGGAAATGACTTCCAATTCGCAACCTCGGTAAAATTCTAACCCAGTCATGCATAACCTTAGTTGATTGTCCTCGCGTCTACTTATAGAAATAGCGTTATCTGGTATATGTATGTATATTATGTATACTAAAACATGTTGTAATATATGTAGATATGTACAAAATACGAGTGTAGTATATATAAGAGCGCGAATCACGTGAGTGGGAGATAAAAATAAATACAAAATTAATTATTTTATTTTGTGTTTTTTTTGTTTTGCTCAATTTGATATTGAAATTTCTATAGAGTCGTTTTTATTTTATCGGAATTGTATTTTATGTAAGTGAAGGTCTATCGGAAGTAATAATTAATTGTACGTATTTTTAGTTTTTTTTGTGTGCTTGAAATGGGAAAAGAAAACTGATAAATATGTAAGTAATAGTGGTATCCGTTGTCGCGATGTTGAAAATTTATAATTAAATACGGTTTTGGGTAAAACTATCTCTTACACTTAGCGTTGCCAAACTACACCAACCACCTTGAACAAAATACATTGATCTGGAAATTGGTTTGGTTTCTTCTCTATAAATGTAACCCAATAAAATATGAAATTGATAGTTCATTGAAAGTGAGGGGATTAGCAGGTAGACGGTTCAAATTTTATTTTACTGGTTGTTTCAGATGTGCAGAAATCTTCATTCCCATCATTAAAATAAATGTAGTTAATAAATATATGAAATTAGTTTTAAGGGCTAGATTCTTCGATCAGGTCGCAAGTAAGCTAATTTTATATGAAACATTTCATGATCTGCGATTCAATTTTAGTCTATCGTATTAATTGTTTTGGTTTGCGACGTTTTATTTACAACCTTGGAAAATGTGTAATAATATTTTCGTGTATTTCCACTTCACAACCGCAAAACAAAATATACATTCTTAAAAATTGTGTTTAAATTTGAACAAATAGCTAGTAACCATTTTCGAGTCGCAAATAGTTAATTTTCGACCAGATCAAGGATAGAATTGGGCGCGTTTAGGTCTGCCAAATTGGCAGTAATTGGCAATAAAGTTTGAAAAATTTCCGAAATTCAATCAACTGTCATTATAATTGTAAGTATTGTCATGCAAATGGAATTTCTGTTGGAGTAGGAAACCCTTCTGTAGCTGATCGAATGACTGATCACCAGTTCCAGCCTATGTACGGAATATTAAAATTTAACGTAAACTTTTGAGTTAAAGTACTAGAAACTTCGTAAAGCACTATTAATGGCCAATTTAATTATTTTTTATATTATATTAATTTAATTTACAACTAATTTACAAATCATCTAGTAATTTATCTTTTATAACATATATTTTCGTTTGGAGGGTTGTAGCTCTTTGGCAAGTTCCCTTTACAGTTTTATTAAACTGTTTGTCTATTCCGATTGGATCTAGTAGATCCAGTGATTTCTTCCTTCGCAGCCGTCTTACTGGGTTTGACTCATCCAACATCCGATGAGTCTCAGCATTTTGGTATTGACTAATACGTTGCATGTGTTTTCTCGCGTGTTTGCTTATTTCTTCATTGACGAAACCCATATTCAGATCTCTATGGACTTTGCTTTGGAATGACTGGGTGATATTTACATTACGTTTCTTTGTACAGCTTCAGAGTTGAATACCGCAAGTCCACACATGTAATAATATAGAGCCGATCCATCTGTCTGTATTTAATGTTTGACTCTTCCTTTTTTTGACATGCTCTTTCCAGTTTAGTATCGCGTCTAGAGTCATGCCTAGATATTTTGTCGTGGTTCCAAAGGTAATTTGCTGAGAGTTGAGATCTACTGGTATCCAGTTGACCTTTGTGTTGGTGAAGTTTAGGTGAACAGATTTTGTTTCATTAAGTTTTATTTGCCATCTCTTCGTCTAAAAGCTTACAATATTAATAGCTCTTTGTAATTTGCTTGTGGATTCTTCTATGTTATCAACAACTGCTAAGATGGCCGTATCACCCGCAAACGTTGCTATTGTAGACTTCTCTATCGTTGGCAGGTCCGAGGTATATAGAACATATAAAGTTGGTCTCAGAACGCTACCTTATGGTACTCCTGCTGATATTTTCTCTATTTCTGAATATTCGCAATATACCACGAAAGTGTCGGTTAGCTATGTAAGATTTTAGTATTTTATAAAATTGCGTTGGTAAGTCTCTTTGTAATTTATATTCCAAGCCTTTAGAACTTTGACCTGCGGGATACATCCAAGAAAATAATTTTTTATTTTCAAGTGGATCTTCAATTATGTTTGTAATTCGATATACTTGTTCTATTGCTGAATGGTTTTCTCTGAATCCAAAGTGGGGTGGAGGAATAAGATTTATTTCTTCTATTATTGGTTTGAGTCTCTTTAGGAGTAGTTTTCCGAATATTTTTGAAATTATTGGAAGTAAGGAAATCGGCCTATATGAATTTCTGTCATTTAAGTTATATCCTGGAGATTTTTTCATTTAAGTTAAGATTGGTTAACTCTTTTAATTCTTGTACCTACAATGATGGAGCTACATTGTAATTATCCACTTTATTTACTGGTGGTATGTTTTCCTCTACTGTTGTCTAGGTAGAGGCTGGAACGTGTTCTCGAGCTGGGTTGTAAACAACGAAGCTTTTTACTTTGCAAAAATTAGTACAATTTGAAGTTTAGGTCGTTTTAAACATTTTGTTGCTTACCAAAGGGAATGCACGGTATAATTTTCCCTAGTAAGGTCACTTAGGTATTTATTAATGGATTCGTTCTTGATTTCTTTAATTAGCAACCTTAGTTTATTGGACAATACATTTATAGTTGTTTTATATTCTGCCGCTCGAGTTCTTTGTCAGGCCTTTCATGCTTTTCATATTGCTGCAATCAGTTCTCTAATTTCCGGAGGATAAATAGCATTTCGGTGCATTTCCATTAACCTTAGATAAGGTACTACTCCACGTCGCTTCTTGTATACTGTTGTTGAGTTGTTCTAGTTCTTCTTCTAGCTGTATCGGATTTTTAATTGGCATTTGAAGATTAATATTATCCTGAACTAGTTTCTAGAATTTCTACCAGCAGGTTTTGTTATTAGTTAGCCAAGGTGGACTAGTTTTCTCAACCATCGCTGCACTGATTGTCTTAATAATAATCGGGTATTTCGTTTCTAATCGTATACCAATAAGTTAGTTGATCTGCAGAATGAAACTGTCAACTGCATAGTCGTCCTGCAAACAGTTCTCTTCCTTTTTATATGTTACTTTTGATCTCCAGAATGTATTTTTTGCAATCACTTCTGATTATGAAACTTGATCCAGATGATTATATCTTGGAGGGCAATATATTGCCGATACACTATATTCTTTGTAGTTTTTATTTTATATCTTTAAGGTGACAGACACCCTGCATAAAATAACCGTCAATTTTAAAATTTATAAAGTGGTTGATGTTTTCTTTTATAACCAACGACGATCCTCCTCCTGCCCTTCCTTCCGGATGAATGGCGTGGAAACAGCTGTATTCATATGTTTTAAGATATGAAGTTGAAGTAAAACAGGTATTTAGAAAAATTTCTAATTCTGGAATATGTTGCATTATCCTATTTGCATTTCAGGTTACTACTCTTAATGCCGAATGTTAAGAGCTTCCATGCTTCTTAGTATCTTTAGGAGCACCGTTGTCTCTTTGGTGCAGTGCCCTTCGAAATAACTGATTTTGTCATTACCACTTGCGAGTATAGTTTTGGTTTTCCTGTTTTACTAGCATGAGGTTTTGGTTCCCCTTTGATGAAAGTTTGGTTAATTTTTTTGGTATTCTTGTATTTGGTTTTCACGTTTTATCTCTTAGTCTTTGTAGTTCCTTAGCTATTTCACATCCCCTGTAGTTTGCAGGATATGGCTTATTGCAATTAACACATTTTGAAGCAATATATTTACTAACCGGGCATACTTGGGCGTGATGTTTTCCGCCACATTTCATGCATCTAATATCTCTTTGGCAGTATTTTTGCGTATGATTTAAACCTTGATATTTTTTGTACTGAGGCATTTTTTTCAATGGATCTATTTTAACTCTCATGTTAAGTATTGCCTTGATATTACACACATCTTTCACTTTTTGTTTATTGTTAAAAGTGAACATAAATAGTGGAATACCTCTTTTGTTGATTTGAACTCTTTCTTAGTGATGTTTAGAACATTTTCTATTTGGCAAACTTTTTGATTGAGATGCTCAAAAATATCATCTTTTGCAAAGGTTGGTTGCAAACATCTAGCCATAATTTTAATTGGGCGATCATTCTTATCCTAGCAGGTAAACCATTAATGTCCCATGGGATTAAATTTGTAGCCAAAGCTCTATACGTTTAAGAAACCGCAACATTAATTTAACTTGCTTTAACGTACTTTGCTACCGCCGAAGCAGTACTCGCTCCGCGAAGTAGGCGCGGCTAGGTATATGTTACCTAGGTATACACAGAGACAGCCGAAACCCTCTGGATATTCTAGGCTGAGGGGTCTCATTAAAAAAATGAGTTATAATTTACAATTGTCCTCTGTCTCTCTCTCTCTCTCTCTCTTTGAAGCTTTCACATCTCGTTCCATCGCCCGCATCTTTCAGATTTGTCATCCTATTATGCGAAGATTTTGTTCGATGTCGTCACGCTAGCACAGTCGTGATCTTCCTGCACGACGTATACCGGCTGGCTGTTGTTGAAACACTTTATTTATCATAAGGCCGCTGTGGGGCTTAGCAATGCGGCCCAGCTGTCTAATTCGATTGGATTTGATGAACCCTATGATATAGCTGCCTTCTAGAGGTTGCCTTATCTCGTGGTTCATACGAATCCGATAATCGTTCTTCGCAACTTTAATTGGACCAAAAATGGAACGAACGACCTTCCTTTCTAAGCACAGGTCTTATCAGTGATTTACAAAGTGCGGCCTTGCACAACTGCAAATGATGTTTAAAACGCAATAACGAGATGTGTAATATAAATTGAAAACTGATCTACTGAGCCCACCAATTATTGAGTAATGGCATAATCTTCAATAAAACGCAATTTCTCAGTTTGTTGTAGTTCTCTTTATAGAATTACTGCAGTGGGAAATCTAAAGTTTAATTTTGTGGTTTTCACAAGGCACAAAGTGTTACTTTTGTCGTTAAATGTACAAAATTCCAACTTTCGTATAAATTACATTTAAATCTAATGTTTCCATTTCACATACCTCCTTCTACTTAGCGTAATCAAGGCAAGTAATCTTTACAGATTCATTATGTGACGTTACCCAGGCTCGCCGCTTTGCCACCATGTGGAATAACCATATCACAATCATGTATTTCTTATTTTATTTTATTTTCGAAAAGTCTACAAATTTTATTTGAGAACATCCCAAAAATTAAAACCAGAGAAAATATATTTTTTTGTTAAAAATAATTAAATAGCCGACTCATAAAATTGTTTCAATTTACTTTTAAATTACTTTTACCCGTCTTTGCTTAGGCAAAAGTCAAAAAGATGGTAAATTTTGTTCAAACTTGTGCACATCATGTTAACCTTTATCGTGGGAACCATAAATTATCCTGTGTTTATTTACTTGAAGAAACTCAGAATTTCTGCTCGGTGCTTTTATTCCAATAGACCCAAGTGAATCGATTTCATTCAGTAAGCTGTTTCCAATAAATGAACACTTCAAAAGCTCCCTTTTATTTTTCATGGTTGTCAGAGTGTAGGTTTTATATCCAGTGAGGTGTGGTAGTAGTTCTTGCACGTTAACGTGATACGGTAAGTCTTTGTCGTATTTTCAGTCGACCTTCCAAGATACGTAACGTACAAATTTCTTTTGGATACTCTCTATGTTACAAATATGTTCATTATTGGGATCTGACGAAGTGCAAATATTTCAATATCCCCAGTCCACCGTTTAATAAAACCAAATATATAGTTACCTCTAGCTATGCACCGTTCGATGTGATTAGAGAAACTCATATTTTCAACGAAAGTAACCACCAGGTTTTAAATTCATATACTCTTTGTAGAGGGGTACCATTTATATGGTTCTGTTGGATAACAGGATTAGTTTTTCGATGAAAAGGTAGGTTTACACTTACACTTATTCATGTTGAGACTGACCAGATTGAAATTACACCAAGTCACTGTAGGTTGTCAATATCTTGATTTAATTAGTAGGCGTCGTTGATGTTCTCCACGATTGTAAATATTTTAATGTCATCTGCAAACATTAGGACCTTTGAATAATGAATTATTTCGGTGATTCCATTACTAAAAATGAAGATCCAAGGGCCAATGTGAAAGCCTTGAGGCACGCCGGAAGTGGTTGATTACGGACTGCAGAACCCAAATTTGTTCAAGCATTCCAATGGTTTATAATGACTGATGGTGTCAAAGGCCTTAGCAAAGTCTGTGTATACCACATCAACTTGCTTCTGATTTTCTATTTATTTTATCGTGCTGCTGGTAAATTATGTAAGGTTCCAGTTGATCTTTTTGGCATAAAACCATGTTGACGTAATATGTACCGTAGTACCACGGTCCGATACATTGTTGGTGCTATCATTTTGTTTTATGTATTTATTGATATATTCTGGCGTATATACTGATTGAAAAAATTAGAGGACCTGTTTGATGACTTGTGGATAACAAGATTTTTGCCGTTCAAATGTTATAAGTTCTGGATAACCGTTAGTCTCACGTTTTGTTTGAAAGTACATAGGTCCAAAAGTATTTTGGATTATTCCTTATTTTATCTGGAAGGCAAGAGATATACCTTTTGAACTTCGCTTGATAGTAGATTTCGTATTGTTGGTTGCATGTTGTGAATTTATGTTTATTAGCCTCGGAGTAACCTTTGAATCTCCCTTTATAAGCTTTGGCTTTTTTATTTTTCAGATTTATTGGTTTTTATCGTACCATGGAGGATAACGATTAAGTTTAGTGGCAGCGGTGGAGGCAAATAAATATATTTCGTTACAGAGCAGCGTGTGGAATTTGTAAGGCACACATATGATGCAACATAAGGCCACATATGATGCAAGAAGAATCATATTTTAGAAGTTTGTGAAAGACGATTTACTATGAAACAAGAGAAAATAAAGTGTTAAAACACTGGATTTGACAATTCTTGTACCCCTTGTAAACGTACACACTAGCGCATACATTCAGTGGAAAGCACCAATACCCATCTCAAGTGAAACAGTCATTGCCGACACATCATCATTATCTTTTCTGTTGAATAAAACAAGTTGTAAACGTGCAAGGTTCCGGGCGCGCAGCGTCCAGGAGCGCAGCCCCTAATAAAATCTTATTAATTAAATAATAATTAATTCTTTATTACGTATACATATTATATCGGCACGACGATTATTTATTTATTTAATTTTGCGATAAAATTACTCACCTTGTTCATTAATAAATAAAATAAAAAACTTTAAAAAAACATTGGGAGTTACTTTGTTTTTGTCTGCTCCGTTTTGTAAACTTAATCAATGTCATTGATATGCTTACATTGAAGAAAATAATAAAAATAATTCTCTCTATATATAAAGTAAAATGATAATATTAATATGTAATATAGTATAAAGTATTACTTTTATGCCATATTCATATAATACCAGATATGTAAACGAGCATATTATCTAATTAAAATATTCACAAGGTGAGAATGCATACAAAAAATTTGCGCTGCCAGCTATCGCTCGCGCAAGGTATTACTACATACAGTGTCCCATAATTTCATACATTTTTAAACCTTCAACTCTTTTAACATTGTTATTATTTAATTGTTTCTTATACGTTATATTGAATACTACTTAACCTTCTGGCACATTGGTTCTCTACCCATATATCTCTACATATTGTACGAATATATACCAAATTAAGAAACAATATAAAATTACTCACTAGTTCCTATCCTTTTAACTCTATATAAGTGCATACGATATACACGAGTCCAAGGGTACTTGTTGTCTGTGCGCAAATTTACAAAAACAATTGATTTATATATAATTTCAGAACTATAACCCGACAAACCGAACATAAATTACTTCATTCAAAAACTTGAACCTGAAATTGATGCAATTTTTGAGTTTGAGAACAAATTTTAAAAGCAGTCGAAAGTAGTTGTGGTGCCGCACTAATTTCCGCAAGTATCAACGCACAGTTAATTGTTTAACTCAAGTTATTCTTCGATTTAAAAATTACTTTGTACAATAAAAAGTTAGAATGACAATAAATATTAAATTACCAATTTGGACATTATACTCTTCCATAAGTTCGATTGTATTTAGCGTAAGTATCCGGTGTTTCGGTGATTTGTTGAATGCCGAGATCTAGGAATTAGTATTTACAAAAAGTACCTGTAATACCTGTGAAGACAAAGTGGCTGTACCGGAGGGACAAATTTGGATTCGTAGTATATATTTAAAAAGTACTGTAGAATTGTATTCAAAGCATTACTAATTGTTCGAAGCAACAAACAGATCATTTAGAAACATGAAGACTCATTAACTCGCTGACCTAGAATCAACTTGAATATCATGTTTTGATGAAACTTAGTTCTGGCAATTGGTCTTGTGTCTTTGGATTTTTTTCGAGTTCTACTAGAGTTAGGGAACGATAATGCAGAGAAACAGCCTCTCTTGTTTCAGGACCAATAGGCGAATAACCCAACCTACTCGAGGTGGCCCGGACAAGCAGAATTTACAGGATTATAGGAGATAAGCCGAGAGATGAATGACTTTGCTTAGTACCAGCAGAAATTTCGCCCTTTTACTAATAAGTGACAGCTAAAATTTAACGAAGATTCGTCAAATTTCTTAGAATAAAAATAAGTTCCATGGGTAACAATACTGAAATGTCATTTAACACAATCTTATTTTTTTATTAAGTTAAGTTTATATTTTTGACTGGTTCACGCTATAAACTCTCACCAAGGTTGTCTAAAATATAACGAGCAAATGATAAATGAATCTAAAATAAAATGAGCAAATTACTATCAAAAATAATCTACGTCATTTCAGAATATTTATAGTTGTATAAAATATTATGGAATCATATGAATACAAGCACACATCATATATCTATTTGTTTTGTGATCACTCTGTAAAATCAAAGGCCTACTACAGGTTTCCTATGGATATTTTATGGATATTTCATCGTAAATTATCTTTATGTGCTCCTTTGGTCACTCTGACATTTGAGGTAATTAACCAGCCGATCTCTGCCCGAGAGAAGATGCAGATATCACATTCATTGGCCTCGATGGGTTCGTATTGCCTCTTCCAAGTGCAACTTATTGTTTAAAAATATCACCAGAAGAGATTGGGAAACAATGCTCGAGATGAGATAAACTAAAAAGCCTCGTTAGCACTTCTAGACGAAGTTCTTAAGTTGGACCGTCAGTCACCGAGATCCCAATTTAACGGTTACTTGGAAAATAGGGCACTCTACAACGAACCGCTTCTAGGGCACATTCGAACATACTTATGTTTATTGGTCACATGTGACGTCCCTGCTCTTAAAACATTCAGATTTCTCAAAGCCTTCTCAGTATTATACTACTATCAGAGACAAACAAACAAAATATTCAAAACAAAATATTTTTTATGTGTGGAAGCATGATGAAAGATATTGCGGTCCTTTTCATTATAATCAATGTACGACGCGGCGTTGTTCATCCAGAATTCATCTAAAGTAAGGTACGACAATTTCTTTATATCACACTTGATATCGGACGAAATGTGATTTAACCACAACAAAATTAGCCACCAGGCTGGTCATTTTATGGTGATTATATCACGAATTTATATCACTATTGGAGACTTTTTGTGATATAATTCAAAACACAGTAGTATACAAAAATAATCCAAAATGAATTTTGTCGGGAAATAATGAATCAATGAGTCTAATGAGCTATATGATGTTTTATTACGAAATGGTTGTTACGTGGTGGCTACATAGAGCGTTAGAGAATCGAAAATAACCCCTAAATTCAGTTTCCTTCATTTGATATGGGTTAGACTGTTGCACTCGCTGCTTATTAATATTTCTCTGCCAGTATCCATTCGCTATATGTGGGTTTTGAGTTCATTACTATTTATTCATAGTTGCAGCAAACTTAAATACAATTTGAAGTTACATTAATTTTCCCACCAAGGTAAAATAGACAGAAAGTTTTAATGAGACCATATAATCAATGATAAAAACAAACGTCATAACAAAATTTTTTTATTGGGGAAAACGAGATGGAAGATATTTCGGTTCCTTTCATTCGAATCAATATTCGACGTGACATAATTCACCCAAATTGATCCGAAGTACGCTACAACATTTTATTTATATCATTGTTGTAAAGAGTAAAAATTACATTTTCTAGTTCACGCGGCCAAGTAATTAGAGATCATGGACGGAAAGGATCATTTACGATTTATTGTTAACTTCAAACTAGCTCCGAATAAGCTTTCCACCTCTAAAACATTTATATTTAACATTTATTAATTATTAATCAATAAAATTGATTAACCGAGCTTGCTTGTGATGGTTCATTATTGAACTAGCAACAATTTCAAACAGGGCTGATACTGTCATTAAGATTATATACTTTTTTCGTTGCTATTGCTATATTTAAAGTAGTATTTAGTTACTTTCGAATATTCAACCATTTCAACCAATTCATTTTCACTTGTCCTCAAGACCAAAATTACTAAAGCCGAGATAGTTCAGTTTAAGGGTATTTTTTTCGCAACGGGTCCCTTTAACAACGTTTAAGAGTATTTTTTCGAAATGGGTCCCTTTTCGAACCGAAACTGTAAAACTTAGAGTCATAAGTTTATAATCACTGGAAAGTTTGCCTCAATAAACATAGGTTTTGGAAGTCTCATCAGGCAAAGTCAAAGACTAAGAAAACTGGCGCAGTTAAAAAGTTGATTTCATCGGGCAGATTAAGTAACTCTAAGAAGATTTTCGGGTGGATTACTGGTTTTGTAATCCTTGGAAGTTTTGTCTCTTTGACTCTCTTTGATTCTAACAGGTGTTTAGAGCTTAGCGCGACTATAAAGTTATGCGTAGATTTCGAATCTGCATGAAAATGGGGGTACCCATTTAAAATTTTAAAGTTTCACCGCCCCACACTCAAGCGGTGGGGGTGGGGATGTCCAGTTTGATGCCAACGGATAGCTTTTTAAAAACATTGTGCACCTGATTTTTGTTTTTCGAGCAGACGATTATTTCTCCAGCTGTTTAGAGTTGCCTTACTTTTTCCTCACCCGGTATAAATATGTATATCCAGAGTTTTGGCACCAAGTCAACCTAGTTTCATTGAAATTACTCAAAGGGAGGTTTCGAGTGCCAGAAATCGATTGCAAAATTTTCTATTTTATAATTTTTTTCTCAGGTCAAACAACTTTGATAACTATTGCTGAAATGGTATTTTCGAGTACCTGGAATCGATTGCGAATGATCATGATTTCGAGAAAGCCCATTTAGCGGGTAAATCTGGTAGGGCTTAAGTTCCTTTCTTATTTTTCTCAGGTCAAATGACTTTGATGACAATTGTTGAAAGGGGGTTTCGACCATAAATCGAATGTGATGGGTCATGGTTTCAGAAAAATTCTATTAAGGATACCTTCGGTTCACTTGAATACCTTTTTTATATTTTTTCTCAGCTCAAACCACTTTGTTAAAAGTGACTGAAAGGAACTTTTCGAGTACTGGGAATCGATTGCGGTGAATCCTGATTTTAGTGAAAGTCGTTTAGAGGGTATTACGATGAGGTCCGGGTTCCGTAAATAATTTTTATGGGTCAGGGATTTTAACATAGAAACAAGTTTCAGCTTCAACGAGTTTGTTAAAATTTATTATGCGATTTTCGAGTATCATAAAGCGATGGATGGATCATGATTACGGGAAATTTATTTAATTAACACAACAGCATCATTTCGAAAAAAATACTTTGAGTAATTCCAAATACAAAGCTGAGACTATATACCTTTGTATTATTAGTATTGTTCTTCTTCTTCTTATTATTATTAATATTATTAATATTCTTATAATTATAATTATTTTTATTATTACAATTATTGTTATTATTATTATTATAAATATCTTTATAATTTAGGCTATCCGTTTTAGTGATATAAATTAAACTTAAATTGTTACTGTCTGAAAAATTAACTGTATTTTTGTGAAATAAGTTGGCAACCATTAAATAAATAAATAATAAATAAATAAATAATTCCAAACCCGTTTTATGAATTCACTTCATTGAAACGTCAATTTCTGTACGATTCATGTCATTGATCCCGATTGGATTTGATGAATCTGATGATATCGCTGCCTCCGAGAAATTACCGCACACAAATTGGTCCGCAATTAGACCACAGAAGGAACGAATGATGAAATGTAGATAACATTCTACAGTCGTTAGAGGTCAGAGTTCAGCTCTCGCTTCCGGAATCCAGCACAGTTCTTATGAGAGCTTTATATCATTTGGCGATTGAATTACTGATCCGAGGTATTCAAAGTTTTCAACGCTATCAGAATTATTGTCATCCATTCCGAGATTCGATAATGGAGATCCTCCTGATATCTAGGCCTTTGACCAAGAAGCACGATATAATCTGCATATCCCAGAATTAGACTTGATTTATTATAAAAGATATGAATATAAGAGAAGTTTCAATGTTGCTTTTTCTGACTACGTACTCGAGCGCCAAATTGAGCACCACATACAGACCCAGATATTGTTAATTTACACAGAGAAACGAAAATGTGCCCCTTGGAATTCTATATATAGTTGATCTATAGTAAAGTACTAGCCAGTGGTTGATAATTTGGGACGAAAACCACATCGATAGTCGTCAATAATGTTTTTGGCGAGAGGGATGAGTCTGACAAGTTCAATGTAAGCCAACACTTTGTACTTTATACATATAAGACGATCCCCATTTTTGAGCAGCGAACTTATGAGTGCAGTCTCAGGCAGATCTTCTGTGTCTGAAATAGAGACGGTGAGATCTAATAGATTTTATGAAAGGATAGCGCGTTCGAGCTTAATAATTTCTGAGGAGATTCCGTCGAAACTAGGTACCTTTCCATTTTTCAATCAACTAAAGCTGCGTCTGCTTCCTTCATTGTAGGATATTCGACAAAGACTTCCTCACCTGGTTTAGCAATTGCTCTAATGAGGGTCAGTTCATCATTCCGATGTAGCAGATTTTGGATGCAGGTTTACCATACTTGGAGAACATCATACTTGTTCTCAGCTCACCATTCCCGTCTTTCATGGCTGTACTTGTTGGATTTTAGCGAGATTGTTGGCGTTAGTAAAATAGCCCCTTGAATTTCAATGTTCTGCTTGGAGGTTGACGTTTCCGATGCATGATTTCATATGTTGGCGTTTTTTTGACGGAGACCTTTAGTCGTAGCTTTCCTAACACGGAAACATTCTGCTAGAGTGCTTCTAGTGTTGCGAGCAAGCCATTATTTACAGTACACAATGGAAATCTGGTTCAGTCACCTAACATCAAACAAAGTTTGTTTAACCTAAACGGTAACAGTTAATTTTGTGTAAAATACAAATTCAAACGTAAAATACTATGCGTCAACCCAATACCTCATGTACAAAAATAGCAAATATTCGGAACTAATCAAGGTAAACATCCGATTTAATTTTCACTTTCACATTTTTTTAAATTTCAATCTCTCTCCCTCGTGCAAACAACAAGCACAAATACACAGTATTTAAAATAATTCAATATCACAAAATCAAAACTTCAATCAATCATAGTATACCGAAAAAATAACAATAACAAAACAAATTATAAATCACTTTTCAATTGTTTTGCTTAAATTTGGTGGTTTGAGTCATCAAAATATACTAAGATGCAAAACGTCTTTATTATAACTTAGTATATACTCGTAATACATACATAAATACGCAATTTTGGATTGTGTGTGTATGCGTTATATTAAAGCTATTATTTTTTGTAATTTAGCCAATTTTAAAATAATATTACTATAACTTTATATAAAAAATATTCATGTCAATTAAATAACATTGATTACTATACTTATTTTTTATATATTTTAGCATTCATTTGTAATTTTTCAAGAACACAAAAAATAGTTTATTTTTGTATTTTTATTAATTATGAAGGGTGTAGGCTATTTTTAACTGTATAATTTAGCATTACACATTATTATGTGTATATTATACGTTGTACGTTACACATATTAAAATGAATTAAATGACTAAATTTTTGCTCGAAACTGACAATGACAAAACACCTAAATGGTTGGTTATTATGGTCATTTTGCCGGTTTAAATAAGCACGTGTTTTATTTGAACTTTATCCATACCCTGTGTACTAGATGATCTTTAAAATAAAAAATTACACAAAATATCTGATCTTTTATTCTCGCGCATATACTGCATAAAATAGGTCAAGTTCAAATTATTTTTGTTGCTGATTTTAATGTACAAATTATATTGTACTTGCTTTATATTAATTTAATTGTTTGTCTTTATTCATACTAGTTTTCATACATCTGTCGAACATATATTTACTCTTTTAATATTGGCTGGATTGATCTGTAAAATATGATTGAAATCAGCTGGGCGTACAACGTGCATAGATAATTTATTTTTTTAATTTAATGGTTTTTATCGGGCTAGTGGACCTCGGCCTTAGCAAAATGTACACTATCAGAATATATACGCTTTAGTAGCCAGTAACCTTTGTGGATTTGTCACTGCCTCTATTATATTTCCGTGTGAAAGACAGATAATTAAAATTCGTATATTCAATTGCGTAGAGGGTAAAAAATGGGGCAAATTCACCTTTTTTCCCTATAATCGCTGTCAAATAAATTAATGATTTTTTTAAATCGGTTTAAAGCAATGGATACTTTCTTCTGCTGGAAGATGACGAAATGGCGAAAGTACCATAGCACACTATCGCCAATATGTTTCGTCATAATTACTATTTTGATAATAAAATTTGTATTTTATAGAAATTTTTCAAAAACAAACCATTAAAAAAATATTTAATTATATAACAAAATACCTAAAATAATATTCAGATTTCAGTGGTAAGATACCCATTATATAATGTTAATGGGCCGATTCTGAAAATGTAAAAATGTAGCAGTAACTTTATAGAAATTGCTTATAGATAAAAAAATACAGTACCCTAAAAATGATATTCACAAACTGTAGAATTGTCGCCGCTGTAAATCAATACGAAACAAATTCGCCGCTGTAACTTGATTGATTGATTGATTGATTTTGAATGTACGACCAAGTTCTTAGGCTTGAGTTCCCGGATGACGCCGGGTCCACCGTAAGGATTGGATAGGTTAGTTAAGTGGGACAGAATCGGCCCGGTTACAGACACCTAGGTATAGCCGATAGTTAGTAACACAAAGACAACACAATTCTAATCTACTAGATGAAGGATAAAGGCTTAATAGGTTAATGGATAACGATGGTATTGGTCTTCAACAATTGCTTCTTTAAAACGGCAACCTAAAAAAAAATATTATTATTTCACATGCATCTGGAATTTTCCTGAAATTTAATTCTATTAATACTTTTCGGCTTCCTAACCAAAATTGGTTGACTCGACCCGTTACAGACACCTATGTAAAGTCGTTAGTAATAAAATGACAACACAATTCTAAACTACACAATCAGCAATTACAATGAAGCATTAATTCACAAGCATCTGTAAATTTCCTGAAAAAACAAATTCGCCGCTGTAACTGTAACCAAATTGAAATTCGTTTTAGAATATTCTATCAAATTCGATGGCGGCACTCGAATATTGAGATAAACTCGCGTTATAAATAAAATTTGTTTTGTTCGTATATCATAAAAATATTGAACTTTTCGTAAATTAATTCAGAACTAAATTAAAATAAGATTGTATTGTACAGTTGTTAAACAACATATTAATACAGTTGGTGTCATTCGTTTGCATACCTTAAAAACAATATTTTTTCTATGTACATCGCAGACAAACTATTTCTTTCGACTGTACGTGTATGTATTGCATTATCACCATTTAGGTGTATTTAAGGCAAGTAATAAATCTTAGACAAATAAATTTTATCTAAAAGCCGAAAAACTACAATTGTCATTAGCTTCAACTTTTGTTGTTAATTGTTAGAGATGCTATTGGTAACAACATACGAGTATATATGCAAAAACCGTTTCAGAAAATAACTTTTTTTAGAGTTATTCGCTGTTGAAGTCGCGATATGTAACTATACGTCATCAAATTTGGTGCAGCAAAGTTACAGAACAAAACTTCTGTTTATAGAGCCGAGTTACATTTTATGAATACCATTGTGAATTCGGCCATAAATTTCGATAAATCGGCTCAACAAATTTATTTTTTTGCCGATCGAGATGTTTTCGGAGGATTCTCTGATAGTGAAAGTTTCAGTTAAATTTCATTCTGTAAAATATAGAAAATGCCTTTCTTTGTCGGCTCCACAAATAATTAACAAAAGTTCTGTTTCCTCAAAATTCTAGCGAAATGGACATCATTTACTTCGATTTCAATTATTTCACCATAAACATTGACTAACATGAACATTCCTTTTTCGGTTATATCCGAATCTGTTAGAAGCTTTTCTGGAATCTCATAATTTGATATTTCTTCATCGGGAAATGCCCCAATTGAAATATCGGATTCGGCATAAGAATAAGATATGTCGAAGTCATTTTCTGATGAATAAAACTCAATCAATTATTTCGATTAGTCTTTTTTCAATAACTGTGTTTTTTTAAACTATATTGGAGCTTTCGTTCTACTAATCTTCATTCAATGCGATGCCATCTGAAAATTAAATTATTTAGATAGAATTTAAGGAAAATTGAACAATTATCTACCATCAAACAAGAGCCTCTTCAGTAAAAATAATGCTATTAAACGAGGAAATGCCTGTCACAGAAAACCATTTTAAAATGTTGTCTGACGTGCACTCTTTTAGAAAACGAGATTTGTGGATTATCATTAGAGCATTTTATATAGTTTTTGAATTGAATGCCACAGATTCTGCCAGACCGCCAACCGAAAATCGATCTTTGTATCGAACTCGAGGATACACGTAAGCTGGAGGAACATAAGCTCCTACTGCACTTACGATCCCCACGAGATTGATCTGCGACCCATGTTCTCCCAACGTCTATGGAGAATGAAACGCAAATTATAAAACTAAAATATTTACTATAATAAAATATATTTACTTTTGGAAAATCCACAACGTGCTAATGAATCCAAATGAAAGACGAACAAATTTAATGAATACAAATATTTTTTTTATCAGGTCGTCTCACACTAACGTTGCCGTAACAGTGCGCACAATGGGTGAAATGCGCTCGCCACTACCATTCTGCACACAAGCCATTCGCTATTGAATATGGCGGTTAATAATAAAGTAAAACTTAAATTATTTAATTAAATTTATATAATAATAATAAATAAAATTAATAATATTTATAAATTAAATAAAAGTTTTAATTAATAATAATAATTACTAAATATTTTGCTGGCAATTAATATACAAAATATAATAGTGTGTGCCAATATTAATTCGTGTGAGTGCAGAGGCGATAAAATCTGGTTGTAGCCAGCACATAGTTCCCACGTCAGCGAATCCATCAAGGCACGTGGAAATAAAACGATGGCGATACGGTCAATCAAATCAACCACATCCTCGTTTTCAAAAGGCGTTTTTAGCATCAAGGATATTAAGACCAAACGCGGTGCCAACAGCGATTCTGACCACTTTCTAGTAGTTATAATAACCGATTCCAACGAACCTCACTTTGGAATACCGAAGCATTAAACAATCAAGTTTAAAGCTAGCATATCAGAAACCGTGTACAGCCAACCACTACCTCATTATGTGGAAGCCCAGTGGAACATAATAAAACTAGCGATAACAACTGACTCAACGGCGAATCTAGGTAAAACTCCATTAAAACCTAGAAATACTTAGCTTGATGAGAATTGTTTAGCTGCAATTCAAGAAAAGGATCGGAATCTCTCTCGATCAACAAAGCAATCACACAACCGACTGTGTAGAAGAACGGAACGTTAATGACACAAACAACAAGTGCTTAAATTCGAAACTGTCAATATAAGGGACATATCCTGTTCTATAAAAGAAATCGCTACCGGATTCTATCCACGTAGTAGTGCTATTCGCAACGAATATGGAGAGTTACAAATGGACAGAAACACCATCCTGACAGTGTAGCGAAATTATTTCTCGTCACTCTTAAATAGACAGACGTTATCCTCCAGCGAAGAGCCAACCTCATTGCACCAATCTGATATCAATGTAGAAATGGCACCTCCGCCTGCTCCAACTTACGATGAAGTACGAAGGGTTATATTGAAAATGAAAAATAATAAAGGCTCCTGGTGAGGATGATATCTGTAACGAAATGCACAAGAATGGCGGCACACATTGTGGAGTGTTTTGTCACGTTTGGGCATTCCTTCAAAATTGATAACCATATTAATGAGAGGTTCTAAAAGTAAGGTGATAGCCCAAATTATATTACCTTTTGTTAGAATATGTCATTCGCCAAATCAACGTAGGATAGTGCAGCTTTAAATTATAAATCAAGCTAAATATTGCATACATACATATGTATCTCTAGCCATAACATGGTGTCTCTCAAAGAAGTTCTTGTCCCGTTGGAAACAACAGCCATAAATCGGTCTCCATCAACGAAGCAAAAACCAAATACATGGCTATCGTAATAAGGCCAACACACGGATAATTTTTAACAGACGACACACAATACGAAAGGGTGAATGAATTTAAATATCTGGAATCGATAGTAAATTTGCAAAACTCAGTCTCTGCGGATATAACATCTCGGATCGCAGCAGGTTACCGAGCATTCTAAGCTAAACGCTAAACAACGTAAAACCATATTAAATATCTATAAAACATTGATAAGACCGGTGGCAGCGAGCCTTGGGTGCTAACAACACGGGACTGCCAAAAGCTTGCGGTTTCTAAAGTCAAATTAGTGCGTATGATGCTAGGCCTTGTTAAGGATGGAGAAATGCAATTGGAACAATTAAATCATCAAGGCTGAGATGGATCTATCTCTATAAAATAGGCCTTGGAGTCGGTACCAATGAAGACAGGGCCTTGAGGGAGGCCCCTGTTGCGGCGGTGAAATTCGTTCATGGGATGTAGCGCCAGCGAAGAACAAGAAGTCAGATCTCAAGGGCAGATTTGAAGTATCGAAAAACTAGCATGTGTGTGACGGGCCACACATATATTCCGATTGGTCTAGTACACTGGACGATGGCCAAGTCAGGTCTGGTAATCCATTTATAAGATTCCCTGTCGGTGGCCGTCTACCTAAAGCAACCTACACTGTTTCTTGGGTATATCAGTTTTAAATTATCGATAACCCAGTGTTTAATGGCTTGCATAAATATATAGATTAGTTCGGTACATTGCCTATGACTTGTACATATTTCACGATGGTCTAGTCAGATCTGTTAACCTATCCTTAGGGTTTCTTGTCATTACCCGCCAAAATCAACTACTTTATTTTTTAATTTTTGTTTCTTATTAGAATCATTTAATTTTAATTTGATTAACACCACGATTTGAGCTCACGATATTTTACTTTTGTTGATGTAACCACCAAAATGATAGCAAAATACCTTGTATTATGTTGTGTGTTTACCTGGGTCAACATTTTTGTTTTGTATTTCATTATAATCCAAAGTTCCCAGACCAGCGACAACTTCTCTAGAGTTAAAATCACTGGTGGCTAAAACGACATTAGTAGAATATTAGGTACAAACAATCGGTTGGCCACTTTACCACTTTAATTGGGGTGTACTGAAAGTCAATTTCAACATTTTAGTCGTAAGTTTCGCGAAGCAAATAACTCGAATTAAATCTATCATTTAATATGTAAAATAGGTTTCATATTCAAGTTGAAGGTTCGATCAAATTAACGGGGTGCTCCGTTAAAAAATTGCCCACGTTGTGGCATCCATTATGTTCCAATTGTTCAATTGGTTAATAACAAGATAATTTCGTATTTCTTTAATTATTTGAGGAAATATTCCACTAATTGTCTTCATAAATCCAATTTTATTGCAATGCGTCTCATTGTTTACTTATAATTATAAAGCTATTCGTTGCAATTTAAAACAAATATAGGTCAAAGCCACTTGTTCCGATGCATCATCACACAACAAAATTAGTTATAACTTAAATTAAATTCTAATGTAAATTAGAAAAAATAGTTTAAGGTCAAATTACTAAAGTCAAATACGTAACAAAAATCACAACCATTTATGAAATTAGTAGCTCCAACCGGGAATCGCGCGCAAAAAATTGTTTTTGTTTACATGTAGGCAAATTTCAGTTGCGTGTAATTGACCCATCCGTAAACGCTAGTTACGAATGGACCTATATATATATATATATTTCGTTAATTGTAATAAACAAGTTCTGTTTATTTATAAATAACACTACACATACTTTGTTGTTGATCACGTAGGCCTTTGGATTTGGCTGAGTTTATATAGTATACATGAAAATTACACATGTAACATGTATTCAAGGTTTGAAAACATCATCAAATCAATATAAACAAACTTCACACTAATTAAACATATTATGATCGAAAATACGATCGCACTAGGTAGGCGTTGAAAATAAAATGACTATCGTATGATACTATGAAACAATCTCGAAACCACAACAATAACGGATAATTTTGTTGAACTTGTAACAGTGAAAGTGGTCCTAAGCCTTTGATGACCTAGTTTGATTCGAAATAACAGTATACTCATGTTGAATATGTTGCGATTGAATACCACCCTTACACATTTTTTATTCAATTAAACAATTATAAAAAACAAATATATATACGACTACGATTATTAATCATCGCCTTAAGATAAAAACCAGACACACTTGACTTGAAAGACATATAATTTAATACACGAGTACATGTTATATGTATGAATCTGTGTATTTTAAAAGAAAAAGCAACTAAATCACTTGTCTGGTTTTATATCTTTTTACATATAAATGATTACAATATAAAATATTATTGATGTATTGGTAGACGCGATATGCGTATTCTACACACACGGTTGACCCTCAAATCCATTTATTGTAATAATTATGCGACCTAATAATATTTCTTGTAGTTTATAAACGACTTTTTTTTAATTAAATATCAACAATCGACCTCAAGACGATGTGGAAGAGAATCGCAGATGTAAGTTAGCTGAGAAACAAACCATAACACGTTATTTTTTATCATTATTTTGGGAAATAACAACATGTTTACAGTAGTGCCATGGTTAATGTGGATGAATGAACATAAAGGTGAGATTATTCTAATAATAGTAATAGTAAAATTTCCCAAATACTAAATACACGTCATCCAATTTTTAGAATTGCGATTTTTATATTTGGATAGATCATTTTCAAATTACTTTTTAGCCATGAAATATTTAACCTCCAAATGTCGTAATAATTTTTTTGCTGTAAAACTAATATATCAGCCGTTAAATAAAAACTAACAGGTTGTTTACCGGTCAATTAACTGAAAGTTAGATTTTCAGGCGCATACACATGAGTATAACTATGCTGTATGAAATTTTAGGAGAGTTCTCATGGTGAAGATTAAAAGGCTTTTTGCGACCAACAAAACTACGAGATCAGCGGTTGCCGGTTATAGTACGTCTAAGATAACGTTATAGGAATAGGGAAAATTCAGATGAAAGCAAAATGAAAATGTATGAGAAGAAAAAAATGCACCAACGGCATATTTCAAAGTAAACAGCACTTTCACTCATGAAAATTAATACAGTGCGATGAACTTACTAAAATTGCATCGTAGGTAAATGATATACAATACGAGGTGTTTTCAATTATTTGTATTATTTAACATTTGTGTGGCAAAGTAAATTATACCAAAAATTGAGTAGTTAGTATCTTTAAAATTGGTTACCATAACATAAAATTGAGTTTATTCGTCGCAGAACCACAACATAACTTTAATATGATTAGAGGGTGGTTTTACTATTGTCCTCCCTGTTCCTGAGATAGTGAAGCTGGTGAAGATGCAAGAATTTTGTAGTACGTGATGTAAATAGTGTCATGATGTGATGACTGCTATTAGAAATTGGACTTAAAAATTTGTTTATGTCATGCGTTTTAATTAACATCCTAGTGGAGAATGATGAAGTTCTGAATAGGGAATGACTTGGAAGTAAAAGGTATAGTTTATCGGGATTGAGGATGGATGGGTAGAGTTTAAGTGCACGCCGCATGCGAGATATGGATGGGTAGAGTCTGGGAGGATCTTGACAGAAGGGAATTTCCATGGCATTTTTATGACGATGGCGACCGTGTTTTTGTTCGCCTTCTACTCGGCTATATTTTTATTTCAAAGATTGACTGATTTTGATTATTATTTATTGGATTTTAGTTTAGAGTTATCGAGGTTTATCAGATGTGCATTATTAATACTATTATTCATTGCAGTTCCTGATTAAGCTAATTTATTTAGTTCTAATGAAGTTTTTTGATTACAGAATATCTTTAAAGCTGTACTACTTTTTCATTAAAAATTAATTGGTTGTAATTAGCAGTAATAGTTCCTTTTATTCTTTTAACTAGTTGATAATTACTATTCAAATTATTGATTTAGTTTGTTTGGGAATTTATTATATTAATACTATCCTTTATAGTTGGTTTCTTTTATAATTTCCTAATTGGAGAGTTAACAATACTGAGTTTTATTTAATTTAATATAATTTAATTGTATATTTAGGATTTAATTCGTTTCACGTCAATGGGTTTATAAAACTATTTTAATTGATCAAACGAATATGATTGTATGGAAAATTGAGGTATCGGAGGAGGGAAATTTATAAAGTTGTATAACAGCGGTGTTGCCTGATTCCTGTTTATATTAAATTTTAGTTCTAATTAATATTTTTTAGGAAGCATGCAATTTTAATAACTTTTGTGGAAGAAGTCAAGGTAGGCATCACTCGCTATAACCGGGTTTGCTAATGAATTTGATATTTCAGTGGTTGTTGGAATTTTTGAAATTATAAATGGCTTGGAGACTACAGAATAAAATTTAAATGCAGACAAATATTGCTGTATTTAGATAGTTTTTGTATTTTCGGGGTTCATGGCACTTCTTTAATTGAATTATTTTCTAGGTTGAACGGGAGACTGTAAATTGGTAAATGTTTTGGTTAGCTTGTTCTAAGTTGGATAAATAGTTATTGCTGGTTATCAATTATATGGGTGGAGGAAATGATTAATCACTCATAATAATGAAGTTTTATTTCAGGAAATTTACCAACTAAAATTTTTTAGGATCTTGATTGCTGATTATTTATATTCAGGAAATAAAAATTATTGTGTCGTCTTGTGCTTATGCTTTACTAACTATTGACTACTTAGGTGTCTGTAACCGGGTCACGTCTATCATATCTAATAACCTTTCCTATCTCTCCGTATTGTTATATGTGTAAGGGGTGTACGTTAGGCTCGGCGTTTCCGGGATCCTTGCTTAGTCTTGGCTGTACATCCTAATCAATCAATCAATAAATTTAAAATTCACCTACAATTTTGATAGAATATTTACTATCGCAAAATGTTCAAATACCTAACAGTAGGAATTAGATAATTATTAAATAGATTTTCTTAATTTTTTCGGATATCGTATGAGTTTCACTTAGATAGGTTATTGTTTTGTACTCTTAATCTTATTTAAATGGAAAAGAAAAATTTGTTCATTGCTTATTCCGGAGCAAATAGTTAATCTAATTTATGATTGGTGCTGATTAATGACTAATATTCGGGTGTGATAATATTTTAAAAATGGATTGGAATAATAAAATTAATTTAATCTGGATTTAGGAAAGGATTCCGGAATTAATAGTATCTATGCATCTCAATTTAATAACCAATTTAATTTCTTGGACATTGGTGTTTGGGAAGCAGTTTTGTTGGTTAAACTTGCGAATATTGTAAAGTGAAGTGGTAGTCATTAATCTTAAGTTAATATACAGGAAATATTTTGGAAGGCGACCCAGTTATTAACTATTTAAATTTAGTATTTAGTTATAATAAGTTATTATAAGTTAAACAGTTTACTTATTCTTGGTAAAGCAGTTAATCTATTTTAAGAGTGGTTCTGGTTAGATACGGATACTCCGGGTGTTAGTGTTTAAAACGGGTTTATAATAATAAAATTTAAATTAAATATTGGCTGTTAGGGAAAGAATTCCGGATCCAATAGCACTTATCAGCAAATAATTCAAATTCTAACAATATATTGACTCCAGGAGTTAAGCATTCTGGAAGCGGTTTTGATGGCTATACTTAACTAAAGTATTTCAAAATAATAATTAATTTCAGATGCGGTTCAAAGGGAAGCTGACACAAATTGAAAGAGTCTGCAACCGGGCCAGGTCTGTCACATCTACTGTTGGTTGTGCATTCAAATCAAATCAAAATTTATTAATCCTATTTAATTAATGATGAATTTACATTTCAGCTTTAGAGGCAGATGAATAATAGAATTTTTAATGTAGGTTTATTTTAGGTGCTGTTTCCAAGAAGCAATTGCTGATGGTCATTAAAACTTTTATCCCTTGTATTGTCTTGTGTTGTACGATCAAGGTTCTTGTAACCGGGTCGCTCTGCCAAAAAAAAAAAAAAAACCTTTCCTATCCTTACCATTGCCTACCTTATCGGCTATTTCTAGGTGTCTGTAACAGGGCTGATTCAGTCCCATCCAATTAACCTGTCAATCCCTCGGTTTTGTTATATGTAAAAGGAGTGTACGGTGGGCCAGGCGTCTCCCGGGAGATCTTGTCTAAGAACTTGGTCGTGCATTCAAAATCAATCAATCAATCAATCAATGTCATGCGTTTTAATTAACAAAACAATATACAATTTTGTTCAGGTTGTTCATTCGGTTTTTACATAAAATAAAACAGAGTGAAGTTAGGTTTACAGAAAATACTATTATGGCATAAAAAAAGATTTTTTTTTTAAATTTGGAAGAAAAATTAAAAAATAATCTGGCAGCGCTGCTCGGTCGACTGACAAAAATTAATTTTTGTTCATCAGCAATCGAGTAGGTTTGAATTACCAATAAGAAATTTTGATTTCACACAGTGACATTTATGAAATTTTGGTCGTGCCTAATTCGTTACACGCTTTTTTTATTCCTTTTTTGTGAAAATATTTAATTTTGTGTGTTTGATGCAATAAACACTAAATTATAGAAGAACTGTTGGTTAGTGTCGGTTTTTTGTTCGTTTGTTTTTCCGCCATGTTTTTTTTTTGTAAATTTTGTATTATTTGTGCAATTGAACTGAGATAAATATCAAATAGGGAACCGATTAAACACATTCGTAAAATAAAAATAGAAGGAATCTGAACATAAAACTAGTCCAAATAAAGAAGGGTGACAAACAAAACTAATTTGACTTAGGGAAACTTGATAACTTGATAATCATAATCTAAAATGGTGTAAAGCTAGAGGAAACATCGTCTGGCTGAGATACAAAAAAATAAACGGTCAACGGAGATTAGTTGGTACTTTTTGAAGATTTTGTATCGTCGTTATAAACCCGTCTGTGAGTTCACCTGCTCATCGAGTGTATAGCTGATTAAAACGTGCTAGGTAGACTAGCGAGCATCACTTTTACGATAACCCCGCATCTATGTTTACCCAAGCGACATGTCAACTGCACGTTACAATGCCACAATAGTTTTCATACTTAAGGCGAAAGCTGTTTTGTGTAGCAGACATACGAGCGCAGGCTTCTTATTATCCGGCAGCTTTTCTTGGACCTGGCTTTGGTCATCTCCAAACAGAGATGATGCGAGCTTCAGTCTCTATCCTCCGGGTGGAAGCTGATTTTTTCGATGCATTTTCTCAAATATACGTGCTTCTTTTGTCGGATATATTTAATCCAAATATATTTAAGCAAAATATTTATCAAGAAGTTTTTTTAATTGTGGACGACTTGGCGGCACCGATCATCGAACCAGGGATCTCGGTGGTTTTCTTTCGATAGTATCTTGCGCCATGAACGTTCGGTGGAGGTTCCTCGTTATTACTGTGCCGATGTAGATAGTCAGTGACAGGCAATTGATGACTCTGCAGCAGAGTTGTTAAATTACATGTAGTTTTTAAAAAACATTATTTACAAAATTTCCATGTAGTTTATGTAGTTAAAGTAGTTAATGTAGTTAAGTGTAGTTAATGTAGTTAATGACGTCAATGTAGTTTGTTATACGCATGCGCATTTCTCTTATTTTGGTTTAAATTGTATTTTACTCTTTACCTTTTGATAAGAGAATGAAAATTAATTTTTGACGAAACCTCGATTTTTTGTGAATTGAACATGTTTTGTAAGTTGTTCGTTCAAAAGTGGTTATTTTGATTTTAAAGTTAAGAAGATAAATAATTATTAAAATAATTCAGGAAAGCAAACTTCCAAATTTTATTGCGCTTCTAGGTTCTCTTCTTACTTCCTTATATACACAGCCGTAGATTTACAATGATTTAAATTTATATGAATGAAAGATGGGCGATTGTAGTTTACGCATGAAGCCAATGCATGTAGTTAATGGATGTAGTTAATATGTAGTTAATTCAAGATTTTCGCCTACGTAGTTTATGGATTAACTACACGTAGTTTTAGAGGTAGTTTTTATCTCCTGAAACTACTTAACAACACTGCTCTGCAGTGACGTTTGATCTTTTAAAGCATCGTCATTCCATGGCAATACTACAGTAAACGGTCTTTTGAGATTGTGTATTGAATGTACACAATAAAGCGTGATAAAATGACACCTATGGGCCGAAATCATTCATCCAACCAATTCTGTACTGCTTCCAAACTGGCCAAATGTAGTACTGCCAAGCCATGCGCCATCGACCGGGACGAGTGATAACCCGAGGCGAATAAGGCGGGCGTGATAGCAGATCCCAGCGTTTTGATGGTGCCCTGGACGATGGGAGTGCGATGGGATGGAGCCTTGTCGTGCTGCAATATCACTCGTGTGTGCCTCATGTTCCATTCTGGTCGTTTTCGAGCAATGCGCATGGTTCAGATTGATGAGTTATTATCGGTAGCGATGCCCATTAACAGTTTCACCCTGTTTCAGCAGCTCATAGTACACGATTCCTACCTGGTCCTATCAAATGCAGAGCATTGCCTTCTTTCCGAAGCGATGGCCGTGCCCTCGATATCGATGCTTCGCCAGATGAAAGCCACGACCTTTTGCGCTTGGGATTCATAAAAATGATCTACTTTCCATCTCTCGTAACTGTTCGATGCAAGAAGTCCTTTCCTTCACGCCGTGAAATCAAAATTTTGCAAGTGGCTCTTTGATTTTCTATCTGGGTCTCATTCAACTCATACGACACCCATTTCCTCTCCTTTTGAATGTTTTCCATATCATGTAAACATTTATAAATACCTTGGCGAGTCGTGCTTAATGCCTCCGTAAGTTGATCTTAACTTTGCGTATCATCGTCATCCACGCTTGCAGTTCGGTGTCTTCAAATGTTTTTGGTCTTCCGGAGCGCTTCTTGTCCTCAATGTCGAAATTTCCAATTCTGAAGCGTTTAAACCAATCTTCACAGGCAGCTTTTGATGGTGCATGCTCGCCGTAGGCCTCCTCAAGCAAACGACGTGCTTCAGTTGCATTTTTTTTTTCATGTGTAGCAAAAAATATTTTTGCGTTGGATATGTGCTGCTATTATAACTGGTTATCTATCGTTAACAACTGTCCACGCAATGAACAAAACACAACTTCTGACATAAATGACAACTAGATGTGCCGCTACCACCATCTATGTGTCAACACCGAAAATTTAGTTGTGCACCTGATAAAAGAATCAATTCTCAACCGCTTGAGCTGTTCAATAGTGTAGCGCATGCCATAATTGCAATTTCTAGACACACACAATCCGTGCTATAATGGTTGAAATCCATTTTTTTAGCCCCACTGTTAACTTTTATCACTCATAAAAATGAATTTGAATTGTTTTTTGTAAAACACTTGTAAAAAATTTTCCTTAGAGTGACAATATTTATTGATTTTATTATTAGGAAGATCGATTTCGAAAATGTATTTCTTCTTCAGTTCCTTTTTTACAACTAATCTTATCATTAGTTGTACAAAAGGAACTGAAGAAGAAATACATTTTCGAAATCGATCTTCCTAATAATAAAATCAATAAATATTGTCACTCGAAGGAAAATTGTTTACAAGTGTTTTACAAAAAAAAAAAACAATTCAAATTCAACACACACAATCCGTTAGATTTTTTTCACCAGTGGCTAATGATACCTACACCTAATTTTAATTTCTCAAATGATAAAACGGCCCAAAAAATCCAAGAAAGTAATGACAGTTTTATAACATCGTCTTAAAATTACCTTATTTATCTAATTTGTGAAACTTCATTAAAACCCAGCATACGAATTAGTGAATTTTATGGCCATGATTACATTGTTTACAGATGCGATCGCTTTCTCAAAACTGGTTCAAAGAAATCGGGTGATGGCGTACTGATAGCTGTACATTCTAAACTCTGAAATGCTCCAGTAACTTTAGCCCCATTTAAAGTCGAACAAATTGGTGTAAAAATCAAAATCTACCAAACCAATATAATCATCTACGCGCAGCATGTATATATATACTATCTCAAACAAATAGTGTTTATGATGCAACCTGTATCGATGCTAGATGAAGTTATTAATAAACAAACTCGTCATATTTAGTTCTTGTGCTTGATGATTTTAATCTTCCAAATGTAATCTGGACTTTTGTCCAGGAACTAAATTGCATTTTACCATACAATAGAGCAACAAATGCGGAATCTTTATTTGTGGACGCCATACTTTGTGATATAAACGAAAATGTTGACAAATTTAATGACATTATGGTGCACCTTGCACGGCTTTGAACTTTATGTACCTATGTGCTGTAAACCACAAAATGCTCACCCTTAGTGGTTGGATGATAGACTGTTTGATGAAAGAAATCGGAAGTTGAAAACGTATACCATAATGTTAAAAAGTGAGTTAGAAGCGGAAAACTACGTTTCTACAACATGGTAACGAATTTAAAATTTACTCCAAATCAAAATACAGGTTGTATCTCGATCAAATTCAAGAAAAAATCAAAGTAACTCCAAAACAATTTGGAAAAATACTTTATGAATGAACGCGAAATTGAAGGATACCCTGCTAATATGACCTACAATAATACCAGCTTCTCAAACGCCAAAGATATAGTGCCATATTTACGTCGTTTTTTCAATCAGTCTATATGCCAAGCATTATCTAGTGGATTGTACAAACAACCCAGCAATAACAACGTATCAATGGGACAGTATTTTATCGGCTTTAAAGGGATTTGGAGACGGTTGTGGTCTTGACAATATACCCTCTTCTATTCTGAAGCGTACTCCTTCAGATACATTTTAACAATTCCATTATATTACCTATTCAATCAATTCTTAAGCACCGCCGTGTTCCCGAAAAATGGATAATTTCAAAAATAACACCAATTTTTAAATGGAGTAAACGAGATGACATCACATGCTACAGAGGAATATCAACTTCATCATCAATTCCCAAATTGTTTGAATTAGTTATATGTAACAACTTTAAATCCACAATTGCACGTCATACAGTCTTGGCCAAAAGTATTGAGCACCCTATACATTTTGAGCGCACACGATAGTATAGCAGAAAACAACCCTATTGTTTATTGTTTTATTATTTTTTCGACATCTAAAAAAGGTTAAAATCAATGACTCACACCGCTGGTGTGGCAATAAACCATCTGGTGCAATAACATTTGTTATTTTTCCATTTTGTATTTTTTCATCAGTTCGCTACTTTCGCTCATTGATTACACATTCAGTGATCTAGTGCGCTTTTGGTGTTTTGATTTGTTAAATTTAGCGATATTATTGCAATATGCTGAAACAAAAAGAGTTAAGTTTAGAACAACGTGTGCACATACAGCTTCTGCATGAGCAAGGGAAATCACAAGTAGAGTTTTCTAAAACTATGAAATGTTCACGGCGATATGCGCAATATACTATTGAGCGATTCTCCGCTAGTGGATCACACAGTAATAGGTACAGAACCGTTCGCAAACGCATAACCACATATCGTGAGGACCGAAAGTTAGTGAGAGAAGCTTTAACAAATAGGAAAAAAACTTCTTCAGACCGCGCTACTGAGTTGTCAGTAGAAATTAAGAAACCAATCTCTGCTCGTACCACGCGCAGGAGGCCTCAGGAAGCTGGTATGAAAGGCTGTAAAATGTATGTATAGGGCCCTAAAATACCAAAGTTTCACCAAAGAAGATTGGTCAAATATTGTGTGGTCAAACGAATTTGATAATTCTATGCCCTAATAATATTAAATAATATGATTTTAAAATAAAATTCATTGATACAAATCTTTTATTATATTTGATCTAGATTTTCGTTATTTCAGATTTTTGGTACACCTGTGGCACTATTCCGGTAATTCCCCGGGAATAGGGAATTGGGGAAAGAATTTATATGTAATTTTTTTATTTAGAAAATGTTTTTCTGGCATACTGAACTTAGTGCTAATTTTTTTTAAAACAAAATTAATTTGGGAATAATTTTCCTAATAAATATAAATTCTTTTAATAATAAATATAAATTCCTTTCCCAGTTCCCTATTCCCGGGACGAAATATTTAGTCCAGAGTGTACCAACCGTAAAACATGGTGGAGGCAGCATAATGATCTGGGCACGTTGGTGAAATATGTCCTAAAAAAACAACACTATTTTCACGCATGTATTAGTGTAACAACTGCAAAGTCTCGTTATTATGAATTTTTTTCGTTTAGAAAAAGATTTATAATATTGTAATAGGAAAAAAATAAAAATTATCAGTTTCAAAAAATGAAAACCAAATAAAATAAAAAAATTTACAATTTGAATAAATATATACGAGTATTCAATTTTTAAAAGGCTATTATAAATTAAATATTATTAAACAAATTAAAAGTAAAAAACTGACAAGTTTCCTCACTACCCATATACAGACGTTTTTACATTTTAAATTTTTTCAAATATCCACAACAATATCGACCTATATGGTTAGGTGCTATACATGAACCATTTCCAAAAGTTGGTATTTTTTGGATAGCTTGGTTCATATAGAACCTAACCATATCGCTATCGCTATCATGTCAGATTGTAGTGGATATTTGAATTTTTTTTAAATGTAATACATTAATGTAATCCTTTTATAAATATTGAGACAACTATTTTTTCCTACCATGACCGACAGGGATAGGAGATTAGAAAAAAAAAATTTAGTTTTTCAATGCCAGTTATTGTTTGCGAAATAGGTTTGTCGGTTCAATGTCAAAAAATTGGTAAAACTCTTTGAAAATAATTACAAATTTAATAACGAGCATGATATCTAATATTTATAATTAATTTAGAGTAGATCTGTAATTAAATAAAACTACTAAACAATAATTTAATATCACTAAGCGAGTAATGTTAAGGAAAAATTTGATGTGGCATAATATAACGTTATTAACTTTTTAAAATGCCATTTAAGAAAGATTACACAAATGGCCATCATACACAAATTCACCTAAGAGTCTAGGCAAACAAACAAATACTTTAGGTTCTAGAAATATAGTGCTGGGAAGCGGCCACGTAGCTTTAAATACAAATAATTTACAATTATAACGTTTATTAGAAGTTTAATAGGAATTATAAAACTTATCAAAAAGTTGGCAGAAACTTCATTCTCGTATTTAATAAAATTCAGTTTAAATGGTAAACCATTTAGTTTTATTCGTTTATACGAAAGAAGTTTATTATATTCACTTACACATATTCAATTTTTAGGATTTAGGATAAACTTCACGCATTTGTACAGAACCATGAAGTTTGTCCTAAACGAATCTTAATATTTTTAGGACAAATTTAGGACAAACTTCACGCGAATGTCTGGGCTGCATGACTAATTCTGGAGTTGGCGAAATGTTCGTGTGTGAGGGCCACATGAACTCTTCAAAATACATGAACGTCCTAGAATCTGAGTTGCTGCCCTCATTTTTGACACTTTTTGGTGATACAAACATGGATGGCGTTAGATTCCAGCAGGATAACGCGTGTCATAAATCTGCCCGCACAATGGCTGGACTTCGAGACAATGGCATTGAGGTGTGGAGTGGTCTGTCCAGTCCTCGCACCTGAACCCCGTAGAACATTTATGGAGTTTATTAAAACGTAGAGTCAGGCGCCACACAATACACAACAAAGAAGACCTAAAACACTGTCTGCCTCAAGATGAGCGCCATACGTCTTGCAGAATGTAAAAAACTTATAAGCTCTCTACCCAAAAGTATTTCTTCCATAATTAAGGCAAAGGAAGGACTCACAAAATATTAATTTTATATAAATAAATAGTAACGTGAACCTATAAAAATTGCTTCAATTTATTTGAAATTGATACTCCCAAAAAAAATGTAAGATATGAAATGTAAACCAGCATGGTTTTATGCCTGGCCGATCCACATGAACTAATCTGGTTTAGTTCACCAATAAAATAATTAACGAGTTAGAAAATCACGGATTCCAGTAAAGTATTTGATTCTATCTGTCAGCATAAAGCACTCCAGAGTTTATTCGCATTTGAGTTCTCGCTCAATTAGATAAATTGGTTTAAGTCATATTTATGAAACCAGCGACAATTTGTAATAATGGGAAATGAGAAATCAAACGTATTAAGGTTAAGTCTGGTGTTCAGATCACAAGGATCACACATCGGGCATCTGGATTTTTATTGTTTTTATAGATCGAATAACTGAGATAATCAAAAACCCAAACGTGTTCATATTTGATGATGACGTGAACATTTTTCATACTGTTAACGGAATGCTGGTTACGGAGAATCTTCAAGAAAACATAGATAGATTAAGTGAGTGGTGCGACCGAAGCTCGCTTTTCATCGTAAAAGGAACCCTTTACTTCATTGCAAAGAGTCAATGACATTTTGGATTTAGGGTTACATTTGCCAAAAACACCAGTTTCAATAGGCATATCAAAAATTGTATTGCGATAGCGAATGCCATGTTTGGATTTGTTAAACGATGGAAAGGCGAATTTAAAGATGTTTAAACTGTATGTTCACTCTATTTCGCTTACGTTCAATTCCATACTATGCTGTGCACATAAAAAGAATTCAACAGATTACCTCTGTAATCAACAAGATGAACGGATTACAAAATATGCAACTTGAAAATAGACGACTTTTCTTGGGCGCGGCTTTTATTGGTAATGTTTTGCTTGGTCACATTGATTCAGCTTACATTTTGAAAAACATATCAATTCATGTGTCATACAAGACATTTCGAAAGCATGAGTTTTAGCATTAGAACACCATTCCACAAACTATGGAGAAAACAATGCCATTAAAACTAACTTGTCTAAATCATTCAATATCATCGATGACCTATAGTTCACTTTATTTTATCTTTTTAAATGTTAAATTAAAATTCTTATTTTTACTTTTTGTTTGAGTTTAAATTTTGTTTTAAATCTAAAATCATACATGTAACTCGATAAAAGAATAGATTTCTTTCTAAATAAATAAAATATGTTTTGTAATTTTCTAAAACGTCAATTTCAAGCACTAGGAGCGAACAAATTTCCAATTCTTGGCAATATAATTTTATTACTTATAATAAATGGCCAATCGACAAGTGGCACGGTGCAGCTGCAGTTCACTGATTTTTTTAGAACATTGACTTTTCTACCCTTTTCAATGTATACTCGTAAACATACAATACCATACAATACAAGTTCCTGTTCCTCCAATTACGTTTGTTATGTACGTCATTTCAAAACTCCCCAGTCACCAGATTCGGCAATCAAATTTTAATTATTTTGAAAAACGTTTTTATATTTTAATTGATAAGTTTAATATGTATATGTTACGGTTAAAGCCCGAAATCGGTAAATGTCCGAAATTAATATTTTTTAAATTCGTTTACACGATTAAAAGATGGTTGAACAGAAGTCCGATGTTAACGAAATGTTTGTTGACCTTCCCCCATACATCCCCGTTGTTTCATTTATTACCCATAGGCATGGTTAGCTAGTAAATAACCATTTGCTCCTACCGTTCCAAATGACTTTGCACTATTACCATAAAAATTAGTCCGTGGGGTGAACGGTGAATCATTTCGGAGATACGTGAGTCTCATTTCATAGATTTTGGAGCAATAAAACAGCTTTTTCCAATTTTTACTCGGATATTTACCGATCTCGGACTTTCACCGTAACATATATACTTTCTCGTTGATAACACAACTGTATGACATTCAACATATAAGCGTTTATTCTGTTTTATAAAAAAGATCGCACGCGTTTTGTATTAAGTTTCATAATAAATTACTTAAATCCATTTCCAATATCAAGGTAATAATTTTGAGGTTATTTAATCGAAAAATTAATAAAATTCGCATTAAAAATAAATTTAAATGTAAATGTTACTTGTGTAATTAGCTTCCTTCCGTATGAAGAGTAATTTCTTAAGTTCAATCTCCTCAAGGATTTTGGTAATTTTCCATGGAGTGCAAATGAGTACGCATTCGAAGGAAGTTGTACCAACAAATCCCCAACATCGCGCCATTTTAATCTAATTACTTTTAATTGCAAAACAGAAAACTAGCCTGACCTGACTCACACATATTGCGATACATAAAAATATAAATTTTCCATTTATGGTAATAATTTTCCACTTTCTTTTTAATCTAAAATACAATAAACACAATACTACAAACAAATGAAGAATAATAGTATGGTTTGTTTGTCATTTGTTTCCCTTATTGCTTTACATAATTTAAAAAATAAACTATAAGATGGAAGCCCTATTAAAGCCTTATTACAGCGAACTGCGCTATATTGTACTACCTTTTTATTTTATTATTACGAAATAAATAAATACGGCTTAAAAAATTACCTGAAATGTCATATGATTTGTATTAGAATTATAAATTTCATCCATAATCGATATGCATTTGGACACTTCGTGCTAAGAAATTTTATTGTTATATAACGGAAGTGGTTTGTCTTGCCGCCATTTGTTGCAAATTAATGGGTTGTGTATAACGGGATACGCGTTTATAAATCTGATACTTTTTAGGAACATTTTTCTTTACTTAAACATTTATCTTAAGCCGAATTTAAGTTAAGTGCGTTAAAATTGTCCGGAAAAATGTATCGCACTTTGAAATGAAGTTATCCGACATTTATCACATTTTCTATAAATTAACATCTTTCGCTCATATATTTCTAGATTTCACACGCCATGATGTGATTTTACCGCATGCAAGGTGGTCTTTCTCCTTTCAACGGTTGAATTTAATGAATCCGACAGTATCGCAGTCTGTTAAATTTCGCGATTCATACGAGTCCGGTACTCGTTGTTTGCAACCTTAACTGAGACATAAATGCCACAATGCCATAAATCTACAGTCATTGGTGGTAAAGGTCTAGCACTTCTCACATCCGACGGTTAATACGTGTCTTATGGGTGCTTTGCAAAGTGCGAGTTAACACGTTATCACGTTATGCGTGATTTTTATCTGCCTGGAAATCATTCGTTGATGTTGTAATCAATGTACCTAGGCATATTGTTGCTACGTCATCAAATTTATGTCTACAGTTACTTTTCTGAAATGTAGATAGTAGTACTGATCGTAAAAAGTCATGTCATTTAGGGGTTTAACGAAATGTTTAAGCCCGTAATATAATTTTCAATTAATGTCATTGTACCTGCCAGTGAACCGCCGACATAAGATGACAATGATTGGATAAATATTTAAAATCTTCCACGATGTCAAGGTTGTGGTTCTTTGTCCCAAGATTTTGACGTGAACCCGTCTTTACATTTGCTTTCAAAAAACTGATGAAAACAAAATCGGAGGATTCAGTTTGATGCTGCAGCTATATAGCTATCCTCTACATCCAAAATTTAACTACACCACTCGATAGCTAAAGGTTCAAAGAATTCGATATGTTGAGTGGGGACTGTGACGCATTGCTTGCGGTGGAGGAAGAAGCACCGCCATTTAAATTTTCGCCGTTTGTATTGAACTCTGTATTTTCTTAACCGATTATGATAGGATTGGATATGTTAGTCGGAAATGAGATTCTTAAATGATTTTTGAAAGAATTTCTGGAATATAGCCACCTGGGACGGAACTCGGTAATTTTTAACCGATTAAAATGGGATTGTATATGTTGGATGGAAATGGAATTCTTAAATAATTTTTGGGAAAATTCTAGAATAAGGTTATCTGGGGCGGAACCCGGTAATTTCGTACCCGGTATGATGGGATTTTTGGAAGAAGTTCTGGAATATGGCCTGGTGGAGCGGAACACGGTAATTTCATAACCGATTATGATGGGATTTTGCATGTTGGATTGAAATGGGATTCTTAAATGAGTTTTGAAAGACCATCTGGGGCCATCTGGGGCGGAATCCGGTAATTTCTTAACCGATTATGGTAGGATTGGGTATATTGGATGAAAATGGGATACTTAAATAATTGTTGGTAGAAGTTCTCTAATATGGCCTGCTGGGGACGGAACTCGGTAATTTCTTAACCGATTAAGATGGAAATTGAATATGTTGGTCGGAAATGAGATTCTTAAATGATTGAAGAATTTCCGAAATAATGCCACCTGGGACGAAACTCGGTAACTTCTTAACCGATTATGATGGGATTGGGTATGGTGGATGGAAATGCGATTCTTAAATGACTTTTGGAGAAATTTCTGGAATATGGCCTGCTGGGATATGACTCGGTAATTTTTTAACTGATTATGATGGGATTTTGCATGTTGGATTGAAATGAGATTCTTAAATGATTTTTGGAAGAAGTTCTGGAATATGGCCACCTGGGGCGGAACTATCAAATTATGTATCCGTTAAATTGTACGTATTCACGTCATATGTACGTACACGTGGTACAGACATCCAATTTTATGCTGCTGTTGTGTGATAAACCAGGTCGTTTTGCATGATGGCCTAGCGGTATTAAACAGCCCTTGATAACATTTGGCCTCCAGCAAAGAAGAGCGATATCATCTGCAAATTCTTGAATTTGGCCTGACTTATAAGTTTCAATACAGCTTTTGTTTATCACGAACTCTAGCGCAAGAGTAATTAACACAGACGCATGCACATCAGATGTTATTCGAAGGGGTCAGGTTGAGAGGGGTTTGAACTATTAATAAGCACTTTGTAGGAGGTGTTTAACAAAGTTATCTCACGGTAATTTTCACATTTTTGACGATCATCATTTTTATGTATTCAATTCCTTAGTTAGCTCCTACTGGATCAAGGTGATCACGATGAAATCATAAACATAAGATACAAGTTTGGCTTCTCGGTGTTTTAATAATTCTGCGAGGATTCCGTCAAAACCGGGTGCTATTTCAGCTGCGTTTACTTCCTCTACTGTGGGATATGGGACAATTCCTCCAAACCTGATGAAGCAATAGTCCGAATAAGGATTACGTCTTCTGTCCGATTTAATAGATTTTTAGACCTAATTGTGTATAAAGGGAACATATGGACTACTCCACAAAATATTACTTCAACTTTAGCTCCAATTATTGTCCTTAAAAGAAAAAATGGTATGTCCAGAATCGATAAACCCGTATTTATAGAGTCCTCACGTATACAGGTTATCACTATTGACCACACCCATATGGTTCTTTCCAATTAAGGTCGATGTGATCCGGCTGCGTTAAATTCATACCGGTCGAATAGAAAAGGTGGTTATACTCATAGCTTAGGCTTATTAGCAAAGTCAATTTGAGGTCAATCCATATCTTGAACTACAGACGTCATTATTCAGAACTAGGCAATACATGATCTTGATCGACCAAAAGATACAGTACACAATGCTTTGATGTTTGGACTGAGAGGTACTGGGGTCGAATCCCGATAAGGGCAGGATGCAAAACTTTTCCATCATCTGATTACGATCGGTGAATGCGAATCACGAAAGAGTCGAGAGCCCTAGAGCCTCGGCCCTAGAACAGAGTAAACATTGCAAAGTTAATAAACAAACAAACAAAGACCCTACTACCGCAATATCTAATGTCTTACAAAAATTCTTAACATCCTTTAATACGTATGATTTATTCCTTCAATTTCATCTTGTTGATCTGACTTTATTCAGATTACTTCCATCCCAGAACTTCTCCATGTTCGTGAATCATGGTCGAATCCCGCTTCTTGAACTGAATTTGCAAGTGATCCTCCAACTGGCTGTCACGTACAGTACCGTTAGATTTCTTGATCAGGGCAAAGCTGATTTTACATGTACCACTTCTCACGTGGGTACACGCCGTTAAAGGCCGTACTCTGTGCTGAAGAAATTGCTATTTCACTCAAATCAATGATTACAATTTTATAATATTATATTCATTTGAAAGCTGATTTCTCCTAAATTGGGTAAATGTCGTAATCGTAATTATTGACCCATAGTTATATTTAATACGTTAAGCACGAAAAAAAGATTTCTTTCTCACTAGTATTCCTACGCCGCGCCATTTAGTGTGGATGTGGGTAATGTTAGATAAGTACGTTATATACAGGGTGGCTGAGACCAAGTGTTACCAAATGAAAACGCTGTAATTTTTTTAATTTTGATTATTTTTTATTGAAATATCGTGGAATATGTTGAAAACATATTACATTTTATGAAAAACATGTTACTGCTCGATATGACCTCCTTTGGCTCTAATTATTTGATTTAGTCTTCCATAGAAAGCATTGCATGCTGACCGAACGTGAACATCTGAACTTTTTGTATCTTGTAGGGCTTCAAGTGTAGTTCATTTTCAATATGATTTGAATGCTGTATCGGGAAACCAGTAGACGTGCGGCTAATTCATTGGCACTTTGACGAGGATTTCGTTGGATTCGTTTCTTCACATTTCGTATCATTTCTTTTGATGTTGCTGTCTTTTTAGGACCGCCTCTGTTGCGTTTAGCGATGCTACCAGTTTCGTTGTATCGAGTTATGGTTCGATACACAAACATTTTATTCACATTCAAATGCTGGAGCTGACGAACTATTGCTGTTTGTGAATTTCCACCCAAATACAGTGCAATTACACTATTACGTTTGAATTCCATTACGAGTTTTTTATGAAGATATTAATTTAGAACAATTATTTGTTGGCCACATGTAAACAACTAACCAAACTTCAATCTGTCAAAAAATTGACGCGCGAAAATGACAACTACACAAATGACAGCAGAGTGAAGTCAGTAACATTTGGTCTCAGCCACCCTGTAATTTTCTGATGGACACATACCTGAACGCATATTGATCTCCTGAATACTACAAATGTCGATATCATTTTTATATAAAATAGAGTCAATTTTGTCGCGCTTTTGGGTATATGATTAAATCCGCGAATATTCCAGGTGCCAAAACAAAAGAAACTAGATATATTATATTTTGATGAAGGTCTACGTTGTGTCATATCAACAAGAATCTAAGGATTTCAAGCGGCATAAATGATTCGTTCTGTATTATGAGTATTATTTGGGTGATATAAAAGTTGCGAAGCTGAAAACTGTAGTGAAGAATGAAATACTACTGTGGGCAAAAAGTAGTAAGATATTTTAATTTAAATTTCGCGCGGAAAACCATTCGTCAAAATAATTTTTTTTCTATGTTGGTATGACTGTCAGTGACATCTGTGCCAAATGTCACATCAAAATAATCATTAGTGTTTAGTATACGCTAGTCTTTCTGAAGTACAAAAAGTGCATTCGGCGATTTTTACAATGAGTGAAATTATTCAACAAAGAAGTTCCATTAAATTTTGTGTGCGGAATCAATTTTGTGGTGCTGAAACATTCAGAATGTTGCAAAAGGCCTTCGGTGATAATTGTATGTCGCGAGCAAGTGTTTTTGATTGGTACAAATTGTTCAAAGAGGGTCGAGAACGTGTTGACGACGATCCACGTTTAGGACGACCATCAACATCAACTGATGATGGTGTTAATAAAATGAAGGAATTGGTGCTCGAGAATCGACGACTAACAGTCAGAGACCTTACTGGCATCGTTGAAATATCGGAAGGATCCGTAAAAACCATTTTGAAAGATCATTTGTGCCTAAGAAAAGTGAAAGCACGATTGGTTCCAAAATCACTCAATTTTTTGGAAAAACAACGTTGCGTTGACGTCTGTGAAACAATGCTTTCCGACTACCAGGATGTCATGAAACGTATTATAACTGGCGATGAGTCTTGGATCTATGCTTACGACCCAGAAACAGACGATCAATCGACCGAATATCGTGCCAAAGGTGAGCCGAAGACGAAAAAACCACGTCAAATCAAGTCAAAAATCAAGGTGATGTTGACAGTTTTCCTCGATTACCGAGGTGTGGTGCACTCCGAATTCCTTCCGACCGGCCAAACTGTCAACAAGGAATACTATTTGGGTGTTATGCGTCGTTTGCGCGAAGCTATTCGTAAAAAGAGGCCGGAATTATGGGTCGACAACTCTTGGTTTTTGCACCACGATAATGCACCATCTCATACTGCATTGGTTTTACGTGATCTTTCGCCAAAAGTTCCACCCATATCGTTCCGCAACCACCGTATTCGCTTGAGACACACGGAGCTAGTGTGACTTCTGGCTGTTCAGCAAACTCAAACGACAATTGAAGACATTAAACGTGAATCGTTACGCGCATTGGAGGCTATTCCGGAAATTGACTTAAACGACTGTTTCGAGGATTGGAAAAAACGTTGGCACAAGTGTATTGAGGCCGGGGGGATTACTTTGAGGGGGACGAAATAGATTTGGAGAAATAAATAAAGAATTTTAAAATTATAAACAGAGTCTTACTATTTTTTGCCCACAATATTATGTACATACATTATAGGTTTCGGTATTGGTTTTGTTGGTAACGGTTTAGTGATGAGTTTATAACTTGTGGATTGTATTTTATTCTAATTGCATTATTTTTTAACTTTAATTTAGGGCTGTATTATTGCACTGAGAAAACAAATTTCTTTTCAAGTATCGATATTTAAATGACCCTATAATGTATGCAACTGTTAAGATTTTTTAATAAGTTTGTGTACCAAAATTTTGTATAATTTGTTTACTAAACTTTACTTATATTGCTCATATGTGTAACATTAATTAATAAATCTTTTAATTTTCATTATTGCTGAACTAACATTGATATCATAATAAATTAATGACCACTTATCTTGGTAGTCAGTAAAAATTAACTAATATAATCATCATTGTGGCGTAAAACGGAAAACATCGTTTGATGCAATTTCTCGATCGATAAAAATCGAATCGTTTAGAGGTAAAATATATCGAGAAAATTGAATTGTACGTTTCAAAAATGATAAACTTTGAAACTTAACCATAGACAAACCAAACATTTTATTTCGATAATCATGTACTGTGACCTAATCCATTTATATATTTAAATTCATCCTAAAGACTGAATTAGATCAATTAGTTTTTTTTCTGTTCAATATTAGATATTTAGTGCACATTATCTGTGACAATTTCAGTACCATACAGCCTTAACCATAAAAAATAAGAACGTTTAAATAGAAGGTTGAATAAATTGAAAGCAATTAAGTAGTTATATAATAAGCACACAGTTTGTTTTCAGGTGTAATAATTAAAACATATTTACTGAGTTCTTTATTTTAGTACGTCCAGTATGCAGTGAAATTATTAAATGCTAATTTAGGCTGTTTTCAAACAACAACTTATTTGGGCACCGACTTATTAAAATAAGTCACCTCGTGAGAAGACTTATTTGAATAAGTACAGAGAAATGTCTCCAAAAATGTGTCTTGACTAAATGTAATCATCGACGAATAAATATAAAAGAGAACTCAAGTAGTGCCAATTTTATAAGCCAATTTCTCCAAGGTTAATCTTATTTTATAGTTTTGACATATTTATACACACAAATTTAATTTTTTGCTATAATCCATATATACGTATCTTATAAACATATTGGCATAGTTATTTTATAGTTCATTGTTCTTGTTCAGCTTATACAGATTTCCAATAGTAAAATAGATTAACCTCGGAATGTCTACCTGAGTCCTCTGATGTATATTTTACTTTATCATGTAATACATGTAGTTTTTATTTTCAAATCTAGTAGCAACGACCAACATGTCAAGAATTTTTTTCTTCCATATAATAGAAATTGCGTTTTATGTTTTGTTATTACGTCACAATAAGTTGGTACAATGAATTGGAATATCTTGGCCGAGTTATTCAAGATGGCGTCAAATAAGTCAATAAGTCTGTAAAAAGTCGGTGATTGGAAAACACCCTTAGAGTAATATTATTAATATAATTCAAAAAACTATGGTTTCAAGAAATTCTATTGAAAGTTGTGGAGTTGCAGGAGGTTTAAATTAATAAATGTTTATATTATTTAGGAAGCTGGAAAATATTAATTTTGAATTAAATTTCAGGAAATCTACAGATGCTTGTGAAATAATATTTCGTTGAAATATTAATTGCTGATTGTGAAGATTAGAATTGTGTTGTCATTGTGTTATTAACTATCGGCGTACCCGGGTCGATTCAATCAATCAATGCTGTTTAGGAAGGCAAAAAGTATTAATGTAGAAATAAATTTCAGGAAATTTCCAGATGCACGTGAAATATTTATATTTTTTTTCTCAGGTTGCTGATTTTAAGAAGCAATTGTTGAAGACTAATACCATTGTCATCCATTAAACGTATTAGACTCGGCGTTATCCGGGACACTTGTCCAGCACTTGGTACTACAGTCCAATCAATCAGTCAATTATATTCATTTGAAAACCTATAAAATGACCTTCAAGTGGGTTAAAAAATAATGTATTTTAAATTATTTACATCTGAAATTTAGTAAGAAGTTAAACATTTTAAATTTTTTCAACTAAAAAATACCCCGTTAAATCCTTTCTTTTACCATTTTTTAGCTGTTTGTTGGGCCAGCTGAGATATCCCTAGATATTTAAACACTACCTCTGTTATAAAGAGTGTTAGTTGAGAACCGTGTCATTATGCTAAAACATATTGAAAAATCATATTACTAGGTGTGTAAGTAAAACTCGACTTTTTTGATAAAATTCAATTTTATTGAAAATATAATTGTTACAAAGAACAATTATCGAAATATTCGCCACTACTATCTATGGTCTTTTGCCATTTATCAGATAGATGATGAATACCTGCGCGATAGAAACTTGGTGGTTTCGAAGCAAAATAGTCATCGAGCCATGTTCGCAGATCTTCAATTTCCGTGAACCGCTCTTTTAAAATATGATGACATCGATCTGAATAAGTGGTAATAAGAGGGAGCCAATTCTGAGAATGTGTTGTGCAAAAAATTATTTCTTTTGTACTGAGAAAGCACCCATTTCCTCCCTTCTGTATTTTCCCCATTGCATGCAATCGAAGTGATATTGCTTGGTGAGTAACTCCTAGCTGTTCTGCAAGCTCTGTTTGAGTTTGACACGGGTTTTCATAAAGTAAAACTTTAAGTTCTTCGTCTTCAAATTGTGTTACTGTACCTGGACGTGGATTGTCCTCAAGACTAAAATTGACATCACAAAATCTTTTAAACCACTTTTTTACTGTTGAATGGCTCACAGAATGTTCACTCAAAGTCGAATTAATCAATGCCATGTTGCTTATCGATATCCATCTCTTAAAACTTATCTCATAAAAACAGCAATGACTAAGCACATATATCCAAAATGACGGGCGATTTGGATGCGTTAAAGTATATTTTAATGCAACCAACTTCAGAGCCGAGTTTCTACTTACACACCTAATATTTGTTCAAATAAGCGGTAGTTGAGGACAAACGAAGTGTTCATTATAAGTAATTAAAATGTTTAAATGTAGAAGGCACTAACATGAAATGTATTTGAAGGGTATGAACAAAAACAGCAATCAATCGCGATTACTTTTTGGTTATAATCAATACAAATAAATGTCTAAATAAAATTAAGTGTGTTTTATTAAAATAAATAGTGATTCATATAAATATAATACGGAGAAAAACAGAAAGCGTGAGTTGAAGGTTCAGTCCTATCTACTAGCAAAACAAGTTGTACTAAGCCTGTTTAAAATCTATAATGAAAAATGATAGATCTAATCAATTTTTCATAACCAACAAATATTTTTGAGGAAGGTGCACCGCAAAATCTACGACCAATATTTTATTTGAATCTTTACTTCCAACAAAGCGCCAGCGTTGTCGGACTCTTATTTCGTGAATCCAGTGCTTGTTATTCCAACTAAGGCTAGACTGAAAAAGCAACCCGTCAGCGGACGCAAACCAAATGGATTCCAAGTCAAATTTATTTCATGTCATTCTTTTATAGTCTACCGCACAGTATTTGATAGAATTTTCACTTAATATTGATTTAATTTTACACTGAATCACCCAAGTCATCAAAATACCTCGAAAAATCGAATACCGATTCATCACGGACATATCACCTATCAAAATTTAGTTTGGTTGATTAAACACTTATAATCAGTCCATAGATAACAGTATTTTATTGTTTTGTATCGACCATATCATAATACAGTTCGTATATTTGTCGCGCCTCAAGAAATATGTACAATATTATATAATTCACTTATCACTACAACGTTTAACGTAATCACTCAAATACAATATCATCTTCCGCATACCGCACACCAAGTTGTCTTCGTATTTCATCCTCAATTCGATGGAACTGTAAGGTTTTCTCGTGCGACACCGTTTCACATTCAATGAGTCCGGCTCGAATACATTTTTTTATTTCAGGCTGCTGATACCGTAAACCACAACTATTTTGGTAAAAGAATTCGTGTTTTGCTTTTGGAAATGGCCACGCTTTTATTTTTCCATCGACATCCGTTAGATGGGTCGGAGCCCATATCGGTTGATGAATCTTTAATTTACCCTTAGTACCAACCACCAAACACTCATTGACACCTTGTTCATAGAAACTTGTTTCAATGTGTGCCTTACGATTACCGGTAAATATAAGATCGGCCTGGAATGCGGTATCGACACCATCCTCGTTAACATCACCGATTGCTTTAATACTAATCGGGTATTCACCAAAAGCTAACAGGGAAGATTGAATTAAGTAAATTCCAAAATCTAGAACTGTACCGCCGCCAAGTTTATTGACACTAAAATATACTGTAATTTTATTACTGTATGTTGATTACACGCGATTTAATTAAATACTTACAGTAGTCGGGTATTTGTAAAAAGTGGTATTTTCATGTGACCATAGACTTCTTTCACTTCACCAATGGCGCCTGCTTCAATTTGTTTCTTAAAATATAAATATGTGGGATTAAATCGGGTCCAGAGTGCCTCCATTAAGAATAAATTTTTCGAACGGGCAAAATCAATTAAACTTTTCGCCTGTCGCTCGTTCATGCACATTGGTTTTTCGCAGAGCACGTGTTTCCCATGCTCCAACATAAGTTTACTGATTTCATAATGCTGAGGATTTAGGGCGGCAACGTACACGATTTCTAAATTTTGTATGGAATTTTATATAATAAGCCGGATTCTGTATATTAACGAAACTTACCAACATACGGGTCCTCAGCTAATTTATGATATCCCTCATAATAGTTTGGAATATTGTGAAGATCGGCAAATTTTAATGCACTTTCTAATTTACGAGCGGCAACTGCGACCACCGTGTGTTCTCCTTCAGGCCATGTAGTAAATGCATTGACAAAATCGTGAGCAATATTTCCAGTGGACACAATACCCCAACGAAGTGCCATTTTAAATATTTAAATCTTATTTCGTTAAGCGGTGAAACGAAACTAATTGTTGAATGACCGTTTTCGCGATTTTAACTATAGCCTTATATCAATTCTAAATATATCACTCCCAAATAATATTTGGTATCTCCATGTGGTTATCTGTATTCTAGTAATTACTGATAACGTGGGCGCAAGTATTTATTTCTCCAGGTATGTCCGTGATCGATATAACAAATTGAACGATAAGAATACAAGTGTAATTGAATTACCGCTATTTGGTGGGTGGCATTAATAACTCATAGGCGAACATAATAATGACAAATCATTTTGATAGAATTTTATATTACATAAAACACTCCAAGTAGTTTGAAAATTGAAAAATTATGTTTTCTATATGTTATATTGCCATTAAGGATTATTGTCTGAATCGTCTTCGTTCCCTGAAAGAGTCTAGTCACTTTACCACATAACATTATGTATCGATAGTAGATGGTAACATACACATTTTACATAATTACGTGTCCTTCTTATGTGACATATACCATTTTTCTTCGTAATTCAATACCTACATATACAATTTGATTTCGAATGGTTTCTGCGGATTTAAGTATTAAAATTTTAATTTTTTCTTATGTAATAGGTCGTATAATTTCGTACATAGGCATTATAAAAACCGAAAAAATCAATTATGAAAGAATTATCACCTTACCTCTTTAAAAATGCAGCAAGGTGTTTAACTTTGCTTATTGTCAGCTTTGGTTCAACTTAGAACGCAAAATTTATTTGAGTTGAGTTAGAGGGTGTTAATCCAAAGTCTGACATCTTATCGTAACTAAAACAGTTTCTAAATTTACACTACAAAGCAGTGTGCCTCAAGAGGCGAATTTTTTCATAAACCATTCCTATGGTTGTTATAACCCATTGATTAATACCTATTACGATTGTACGATTCTAACATAGCCATCTCAAATTGGATTTGAAGGGCAATTGGGAGATTGCTTCACAACCGTCATACCAAAAGGATTGTGTTGTCCAGCAAATGACGTATCCCAGTATTTTTGATGCTTGTCGATAATTTGAGAATGTTACCTCGCATGTAGTTTGTTTCTTCACTATCGAAATCCATATACATATACGTATTATATCTATAAACTAATCATTTCTTATTGCAAAGGTAAATAGCATGCAAATCACACCGGTTTTAGAATTTGCCGACACAGTAGTAAATTGTGAAGCACATAAGCTTAGAATATATCTCAATAAGCTAATCCATCGCTTGATGTATTTAATGAGTGACACATCGTTTTTGATTTTGATATGTTCTTTCCATTTTAGCTCTCCGTCAAGAGTCATGTCTAAATATTTAGGAATTTGTTTAGAACTCAGTTTTACTGGCATTCAATAAATTTGTTGGAAGGGAAGTTTACATTACAGATTTTGTGTCATTAAGTTCAATTGCCCATCTTTTCAGGTATTCATAATGTCAGTGACTCTTACCAAATTGCTTGTGGTTTATGAGGCCACTAACGTTGTCCAGAAAAATTTGACCCATGCTAGAGAATACTTTCTTTCGTTCATTCAATAGATTTATTGCCCTCTTGAGGTCAATTGACATTCGCTTTTCACATTCATACACACACACACACACACACACACACACACACACACACACACACACACACACACACACACACACACACACACACACACACACACACACACACACACACACACACACAAGGAGGAGTGCTTCGGAAAAGCAGTGCCAAACTTCACCGATCTGTGAGCAGGAAAGAGGAGCTGTAAGCCGCGACTAGCGAAGATATACTACTTGTGGAGCCCAGTAAGAGGAAGTTGTCCACGCCACCTAAGAGTGATGAAAGAAGGCAAAGTAACAGAAGGAATACTAAGGCTGCTCCGCAAGGTCCTCCTCAAGCACTTCGAATATTGGAGACTCTTATTAATGAGGAGGACGGAAACAAGAAGCAAAAGACCACAGCATCTATGTCGGATAATGGAGATTTAAACACTACGAGCTCAAATCAATTGGAGGATGCGACAGTTGGCTCAGAACAAGAATGGCAGAAAGTGAAGGGGAAAAAAACGCCAAAAAGACGATCACGTCTGCGAAGGAAAAGGGCTCGCCCGGATGCGCTGCTAATAAAGAAGAGTGACGAAATCTCATTTCCCGATCTGCTGCGGAAAGTTAAGGTGGACCCGACGCTAAATACTCTGGGTGAAAGGGTGTCAAACATACCTCAAACTTATAGTGGAGACCTATTGTTGGAGCTACAAACTACAGGAGACCAGTCGAAGACCACAATATTTCGAGAGCAATTAGCGAAGGCGATCGGGGGCAAGGCGGCGGTTAAAACTTTGACCCAGGAGGCGTTACTGGTGATCAAAAACATGGACGAGGTTACCACGTCTGAAGAGGTGATAGATGCTCTGGAAGCGCAGTTTGAAGGAGTGAAAGGTGTCTGTATTGTTAAGTCACTCACGAAGGCCTACCGAGGAACGCAGACAGCGGTTGTTAGCCTCCCTTTACGCTATGGTTGGGAAAGTGCTAGAAGTGGGTTAAGTTAGAATCGGCTGGGTCACTAGAATCTTGCCGAATCCGGGAAAAAATAGAGCTGACTAGATGCTTTAAATGCCACGGGTATGGGCATCGGTCATGGAACTGTAGAAGCGAAGCGGATAGATCAAAGCTCTGCAGGAGATGTGGTGAAGAAGGGCACTTTGCTAAGACATGCCAAAAAGATTCAAAATGCATGCTATGCGGCGAAACGGCCAAAGGCTGTAGCAAACACGTAACTGGTAGTGGTTGATGTCTGGTATACCAGAAAGCGCTGCAAAAAGAGCGTTGGAAATGAAAGTCATCCAAGTCAATCTTAACCACTGTGAGACTGCCCAGGACCTGCTGCAGCAATCCATACAGGAAGTGAAAGCGGACATTGTAATTGTGTGTGAGCAATATAGGAACCTTGATAGACAGTGTTAGGCTTCAGATAGATCGAATCGAGCTGCTGTATGGGCCTGTGGTACCTACCCCCTACAGGAAATTGGTGTGAGTTCTGTATCCGGGTTTGTCAGAGCCAAAGTGAACGGCGTTCATATTTATAGTTGCTACGCACCTCCTATTGCATCGATTGAAGAATTTAAAACATTTCTCGATCAATTAACGGATGATGCACGGAGCCACAACCCGGTGCTCATAGCCGGGGATTTTAATGCATGGGCCGTAGAGTGGGGAAGTAGAGAAACCAGTAGCAGAGGAACCGCATTGTTAGAAGCCTTCGCATCATTGCCGGTCGTATTAATGAATACAGGAAATATACTACTACTTATACTGTAACTACTTTCTGTAAAGGAAATGCAACCTCGATAGTTTACCTAACGTTTGTGAGCCATTGACTTGCCGATAGAGGAGTAGTGTGGAGAGCGAGCGATCTATATACGCATAGTGATCATCAAGCTATTGTGCATGAACTGGCGGATAGTAAACCCCAAAGGACTATAGTTAGACACTGGAAGAGAAGGATGGAAGTCCGCAGCGTTCGATGAGAACATTTTCCGTCTCATGATGGAGGATCTTACCCTATCTGGTACCGCAAATAACAAAGCCGTCCAGCTTATGAGACATGTTACAAGAGCCTGTGATGCAGCAATGCCAAGAAGGATGGTGGATAATCGTAGAAAACCAGTCTTCTGGTGAAACGACGAGATTTCTGAATTGCGTAAAAGGTGCCTGAACGGAAGAAGGCGATACCAGCGTATTAGACACGTCAAAAACTCTCCCCTTCGACAACAATACTGTAAAGCTCGATCGGAGCTTAAGCATGCCATTAAAAGCACGTAAGCGAAAGTGCTTTCGCGAACTGTGCGAGGAAGTCGACCGCGATCCCTCGGGTAGACCCTACCGATTGGTGATGGAAAAACTCAGAAGCAATTACGCCACTGCTCCCACATGCCCGGCAATGCTATCTGACATAGTGAGTCACCTGTTCCCGCAGCAACCCGATTGTGTGTTAGAAGTATTAGGCAACGAGGAGGATGATATACCACCAGTTACTGAGGAGGAGGTTCTGAAGGCATGTGGCAAAGTGGATAACAATAAAGCTCCTGGCCCGGATAACATTCCGAATAGTACATTGAAGTGGGTGGTTTAAGCATACCCACACTTATTCACGGAAGTATATACTGCATGCATAGTTGAGTAACATAAAACAAAAGCTGTCCTTATTACTAGCAGAAAAGTAATTGAAAGCGTAACCTTAGAGATTAGAGGAGCCCAACAAATTGTTAGTCAACCATATCCATCAGGTACCTAGCGGTAATGATCGATTCCAGATTGTCATTTAAGACACACCACATTAACTCCAGCGAGCGAGCAAGGAGAGTTAATGTGGCACTAGCACGAATAATGCCGAATACAAATGGGGCGCGGATGAGCAGCAGAGTTCTGCTTGCCAACGTCGTTACATCTATAATGATGTATAAGACACCAATTTGGGTCAACTCGTTGGAGAAGGCTACTTATAGGCAAAGAGAAGCAACAGTTCAGAGGCTAATCACTCTGAGAGTATTGTGCGCATTTCGGACAGTGTCAGAAGACGCTGCCTGTGTTCTTGCGGAAATGCCCCCAATAGATCTACTGCCCAAGGAGCGCCAAACTATGTACCCGTAAATAGTTTTTTTTATTTTAAGAACATATTTTGTAAAATGATTTATAAAATACTTTTTAAATTTAAAAAGTTTATTTATTTAAATAGAATAACTTATTTCAAATAAAGTGCTCTAGCATTTTAAAAGCAATTTATTTAATAATAATGACAACTTATGAAAATTTTTATATTTATTGTTTCTGCCAGAAATCCCGTTGTTTTATTTTTTTGATATAGTACGCTGAAATTAATGTTGTACATTTATTCAAACTGTTCTCGAGTTTGTGAATTAAGTTTATCACAAAATTAGCAGATGTTAATTTATTAGTGGTCTGAATTCGGTGAATAGTGTTTGATTATTCTAAATTAATAAAATAAATATGATTGAATTGAATTAATAATCTATGTTTTTGTAGCGATTCTAAAGACGACCCATTATGTTCGAAGACCAAGAGGAGCAGGGTGTGGCTAAATTCAGGGCTGACCAGGAGTTCTTAGGAATCGTTATTTTATCGTCAAATTATTACACAGTGTGTTATGGATCACACATTTGATTTAATAAAATTGTGTGACATTTGCTAAAAAATAATTATTTCAAAATTAAAATAAATCTTTTAAAACTAGCCAAAAAAATTTTTATTATTAAAAACAATCTCTTAAAATTTAAGACAAATATTTGGCATAAGTAAGGAAAGTCTTTTTGAAAATAAAAACAATTTTTTTATTTTTATAAACAAATTTGGCGAAAAAATAAAAATTATTTTTAAAAATAAAAAGTTTATCCTGTTGATTTTAAAAACGAGACGTTTCGCCTAAAAAATATATGTATATTTTTTTATTTTTACTGTTTTTTTGTCTCAATTATGCGTCGTGGTCAAGGAACAAAAGCAGGGCACCACCGATTAGCACGGGTTGAGACGATCACTGTATGACAGAGAAAATGGAGTGAGTCAACGAAAGGTAGATGAACCCATCGCCTGATCCCCTACATCGAGGCGTAGCTAAACAGGCGACACGGAGAAGTGGATTATCATCTTCAGTTTCAGACGGATCATGGTTGCTTTAGATCATACCTGTTCAGATTCAAACACGAAGAGTCATCAGATTGCCCTTTATGCATCGGAGTAACGGAGAATGTAGAGCACGTAGTATTCGAGTGTCCACGATTTACTGAGGAGAGAAGCAGTATCTGTGCACGTGGGGTCCAACTAACACCGGAAAATATACTGGAGTTTATGCTGGCATCCGAAGATTGGTGGAACGCCGTAATCGGAGGTGTCTCACGGATTCATGAATTCAGTAAGGAGTTAATTCTGGCCGATTATGGACAGCGTAAACTGAGCCTGACTCGCAGAGTAATAGCTAACGATTGGTCCACGGAGCCGAACGGCATGGTTTATCGAGGATGGTGGTTTGGTTCGTAAGAATCCAACACTCTCACGTATTTGATATATGGGTTCGTACTTGAAGCCTATAAAAGGTTCCTCTCCTCCGCCCTAATAAAAAAACACACAAACACACACACACACACACACCCACACACCCACACACACACACACACACACACACACACACACACACACACACACACACCCACACACACACACACACACACACACACACACACACACACACACATCTCCTGCCTATTTTCGTGGTACCATAACATAAACGTTAACCAACCGATCACCAACATTTCTATCTTAAAATTTTAATTGAAGTTTTATTGGTAAATTGACAGTGGTTTTTTCAATGTTCATTCTAGATTTGGCATTACAAAATAAACAATATTCGCAAAACTTGGAAAATTTGTGGTACCATTGCGACGATATCAATCAACAAAACTTAGAGAGAGATGATTGATGGCGGCGTTTTGCTAAACTTTAAGTATTAACCGAAAAATTAGCATAAAACCAAATTCCCGTGGGAATTTTTCCAAAGAGGCAATCATAAAATTTCATAATTTTATTCCTAATTAGTTTTACCACAATCTAACAGATGTACTCGTACTTAGTTTCCAGTCTCATAGTAGTAAAACTCAGATTCGGACGCAGAACAAATAAATAATAATTTGTAATTAATTAGTCTGGGTTTCCAGCTAGAAACGACAAATTAATATTTTAACTAAAATTAAAATTATGTATAAAGTAAATACAAAATACTATAAGTAATATTTAAAATATTCCAGTTGTTTGTTATCGTTTTCCATGTGTACAAATATTTTTTTTCGCACTGTTTCGATACACTTTAATGTAGTACAAATCAAAATCTACTTAAATGTAAATCTTGCGCTAACTCTCATTGACAGATACCTATATAAAAATAACTACCGAAGATTGTGTTGGTTACACTAACAATACAATGTAAATTAGAATTTGTTTCCCATTTTTTGTATGTTTCTGCACCAACACATTTATGCTTAGTTATTTAAAAACGAACTACTATAGAAAAAAAGTTACCAAACATCTTTAGTTATTTATTGTTTACTTCATATGTGTGGAGTTGGCAGGACTTATGTTTAAGTATATTTTGTGTATATAGAAAATAAAAGCACGAGGGCGTTCGATGTACCGCTGATATTTTGTAGTGGTGTGTATGAAATTATGATTTTCTTTCAATCTCTAATAAATACAATAATAAATTGTATTTGTGTTTTATTTACTACATAGAGAATGAAAAGATAAGTATTTTTCTGATATATTATTATATACCATATATGTATGTAGATATTTGGTATATGTTTACTGTATATAAATTCGGAGGGTAACCCTCCTATAACACGGTAGATAGGTTCCTATAATATGGCGTGTTATGTGAAACCGTGTCATAAGAGACTAGAAGCTAGTACAAAAAGGGAGGTTAGGTTCTAAAATATACTAGAAGGTGTAATTGGTTGAACGACCTCATTTTCACTTTCTGAGTATTTTTGCAATTAGATTTTGCACACCTTCTGCAATTTTTAAATAATCTGTAATCTTGCTTTGTTTCTGTGTCCTTATAAGGCCGTTGTAATTTCATGTAAGGTGAGGGTCTGTATTTAAGCAAACAGGATTCCAACTTTTCGACTAAGTTTAAACCTTGTAGTTTTTTAGTATACAATTAGTAATACCACTACCTTCTTCAGAGCTAGAATCGATTTGATTTACATGGGTTAGGAATACCATTTCTACCAAATCTGCTTCTTCAACTTCTTTTTCCACTAGTAAATCTTGAACGTCCTCATTAGCCATATCCACAAAACCTTCTCCTCCCATCGATCTAGCTAGTTTTAATATGCAACCAATTTCATTTTCTGCTGATTCTTGCATGATTCCATTTCATCTGATGCTGGCCATGACTTTTTCCAACATACATTTAATGTCGTAATTTTCTGGTCTTTTAAGGATGCGATTTCGATAAAGTGATTAATTGAAAATTGCTTCCAAGCTACAGCTCCGTCAATAGATTTTAATTATTTGTAAAATCCATTGTAATGATCTTTTGATGTAATAAGTCTTAAAGGTATAAATAATACTTTGATCCAATGGTTGGAGCAATGAAGTGTTAAGAGATAGAAACACTATTTGAACGGTAGGATGATTTTTTTTAAGTCCAAATTTTTCTGCTTTAAAATGTTTCTACCTATGGCACAAAACAATTTAGAAACCAATTTCTAAATAAACCAGCTATTACGAAAGCTTTTGAATTTGGTGCCTAATATACCGGTAATGTGTTTTAATTTACGCCTTTTAGTGCACGGGGATACAAAGATCTATAAATTAGCATGGGTTTTGTTAAACATTCCCCCGAAGTATTGTATTACTGCCCAAAAGTAAAGTTAAACGATCTTTTGCTACCTTGAATCCGAGGGCAGTTTTTTTCATTTTTTGATAAGAATGTTCGGTTTGATATTTTTCCACCAAAGCCTTCTATAATTTTTTGGCTTGGCAGCTTCATGATCTGCCGTTGCAATTTCTTCTTGAATTTTTATGTTATGAAGTGAAAAACGCTTTTTGAACTTCTAGAATCAGCCTTTACTTGCTAGGAAATCTGAGTCCACAGATGATTCGTCATTTTCTTTAAGGTAGTTATAAAGGATACGCGATTTTTGTTTAATTATATTACCGTCCAATGGAATCCGTTTTTGGCAGCTATCTTCTATCCAATTGCTAAGTGCTTTGTCGGGCTGCATATTTTGTGGACATCAAAGAACCTGCAAAAATTGCACATCTAATTTTATTTTCACTTTTTTTAATGGTGCGGCCTGTTGCCTAAATTTAAAGAAAAGAAATAAAATTTGCGTATTCCCCCAACTGCATTTTGTCAATATGTTTGTATATATGTTAATATTGATTGTGTATAATAGCTCATAATATAGATATATGTAATTTTATAGCAAGAATGGGTTTCCGCAATTTTTCAATCGTGTTAGAGCGAAACTGTGTTGTAAGATACCGTGTTGTAGGAGGATGTGCTATAACTATATATTGGTGATAAACACAAAAATGAATGTAATTGACTATGTGTTGTTGTTGTTGTTGCCTTAGTGATTTAAGCCTCAACCAGCGAAAACTTAAGAGCTTAAGTTGTGCTCCGTGTAAACCATTTAGGAGAGGGTTTCTACCAAAACTTTAAAGGTCAGTTGTTTATTTGTGATGAGAATCACATAAAATTTAAAATTTTTGGTGTTTGTAGCACTAACCGAAATGGTACAAACGATGGGCAACTTAAGCTCTTAAGCGGTCGCTGGTTGAGGTATTAGAATAAGAATAAGCAATAAATTCGTTTATAAAAATTCGCGCGAGAATTGATTTTATGTTGTTTACCTTGAATTTACATCTCGTAAATCGCGAAACCAGCAAGTCTGATCGTTTGTAGATTAAAATTACAATACAAGCTCATATTTTTTGCTATAGATTCAAGATGTATACTAGGGGGCTAATTAAGTAAGCAGAATGACTACGACTTACGACTTTCGACTAATTTTGACATCTTTTCCATGACAAAAAAAATCATTGCGACTTGTGTCTGGCATTTATAACCGACAACCCAAAATGCTTTAAATAAAAAAGACTTCTGGCGATATTTGTTTTAAGTCGAAGTTGTAATGCTTACATAATCCACCCCCAGATTCCAGATTCATAGTCGAGTCTGCAATATCAAAAATCTATTGAATTTGACGGCGGTGATAACAAAAAAACTATCAAATAAATTTGAATTTGTAATTTTTAGTTAAGTTTTTTTAGGACGCCGGTCATTTTTCCCTGCACACAAGAGGATCAAATTTTATATCCATAATATAATATCATAATATGATTGCTCCAATATGTTTTATAGAACTATAACAATTTTTCTGACTACTACTACTAGGCATCTAAAACCGGGTCAATCCTATAATTATTACAAACATGACCTGTCCCTATATCTGGTTATTTGTAAAACCGTTAGTCTTGGTCGCACACTCTAAATAATGGTGAATTAATAATAATGATATTGGCTTTTTAATTTGCTAAAGTTGCAGTACTCCGGAACTTGCCAATAAACCTTCAATGTGTAGTCGATGCATTCTCATTTATAGAAAAAACCAAACAATCATCTATCAAATGCATATTGGACAAATTTGGAACTTGACACAAGTCGCAGTCTCATAAATGATCCAGTTGAAACCAGTTCTGAAATATTCTGGCCATATTATCGACGTTTCAAATATAAAATCAAGATGCTTCTCATTGTTTTGGCCACGTTGGCGTGTAAATGATTGATCCGATAAAGGTGCAGTTCCCCGCTAAATTTGCATAAGGCACAGCAGTCCTCACATGTTATGCTGGTCCCCAACCGTCCATAAAATGAAGAAACCAACTGTCAAAAAGCGGTAACCAACTTGGGAAAGAGGTCGAGTACGAACACTAAGTCATTATTGAGAACGGCAAGTCAACATCAAGCAACATTATGTAATTAAAAATCACTTATGGAAATACCGACCAAATGGCACAGTGGTTAAAGCTTTGGCGTTTGGATCGGGAGGTACCGGGTTCGAATCCCGATAGGGGCAGGATGCAAAAGGAAATGTTCATCAACAGATTACGGTCTGTGATTAAAAGGAACACAACTACGACCCCCTATCGGCGTGCAAAACCCATGGGCCAACCCATCTTCCATGTCCAGTACTATAGGCTGGCATGGAGCTATGCAATGCGCAGATGGTAACTTAAAATCGGTCCTGTAGCCGTACGTCTTCGATTTGGCAGAGATGCGTAAAGTAAGACGGGAAAATCAACCGCGAAAGAGCAGGGAGTGCTTCGGCCCCAGAAAAAGATTGCATGGATTAAAAAAAAAAAAACTTATGGAAATGCACCAATTTCGACAATTACCAGATTACCAGCAGTCAGTAAAAGGGGTCCCAAAAAACGTATTTATATTTTAAATTGTTTTACCGCAAAAAACATAAAATTCGTAAAAGAGAACAAATACACATTTTTTGAAAAACATAGAAACAAAATATTTTTAAAATACAAATACAATATGTAACCAACTACTTGTGCTTTTTTGTCAGCTCCTAGTATTCCAGAACATTTTTGACCAATTTCTTAAATTACAGTAATTTAATGAATTCTGAAAGAACATACTCTGTTACCCGATTCTTCATTGTGGTCACCCTGGGAAAAATAGGAATTTTAATGGTTTCAAATGTGAAATGTTGACAAAGAGCGTAGCTCAAAACCAGTTCTTCTGAAAAAATTAAAATTTAATGCCACACTTATGCATAATATCTTATAAAATGTTGTTTATTTAATTTAATTGTAAAAATCTGATTTTATTATAATTTTATAAATAAATATACATACAGAAAATATTTGCTTCATATAATTAATTGACGTTAATTGCTTAACAAATTTAAATTGTTATTATTGCCTAAACTGAAACAAATCTATCTTACGAGTCAAGTCAGTCCATATTTCCATACAAATTTGGTTCGTATCAACAGACTCGTAGTGAAATTCGGTTATTTAATTTTACCATGTGATGATTCTTGTGCTTATATTTTGCCCATATATCATCGACCCTAAATAATCGAACTTTCCTTCTCATTTACCGTATATGGTTGCCCTCTAGTAACTGACATTTTCTTGTTCATAACGCAGATGTGAAGCACATTCTTTGGAAGGTTTGCTTCTTGCTTGCACATTCTTTGGAAGGTTTGGAATCACATACCCATTAAAAAGTATATCAGAAGGTTATGTTGGAATAAGAAAAGCTAAGTTTGGATATTTTGGAATTTCGCTACTTATATGAATGGACTTCTACATTTAAAGTGGGGTGTGGGGTTCACTAAACGTTTGTTAATAAATAAATAAGTAAATCTCATTCAAATCAGCAAATCTAGCTGACGCATTGTCGAATTTCGTCAGCTGCTCACTTTTTATTCCATAATTTGCCATCTAGTGACAGAAAATTTAACAAAAATAGTCGTCATTGCGGCGTAAAAACAAATAAACATCGTTTGACGTAATATTTCGATTGATAAAAATCGAAATTTTTAAACTAAATTTTACATTTTCTACGTCATTTCAAGACTAATCTTGATAATCATGTATTAATTCCTTGATTTTATGTTTCTTAACAACTTGGTGCAAAAATTTTCCGAAAATATTGAAAAAATGTATTTGTGCGTTTCAAAAAAACGATAAACTTTGAAACCTAACCATAGACAAACTAAACATTTTATTTGGAAAATCATGTATTAATCCCTCAATTAAATATCTAAGTTCATGCTAAAGAACTAATTAGATCAATTGGTAATATTTTATGGTCAAAAGCTGATTTTTACTAAACATCGTTTTTGACAATTTGAGAGCCTTAAGATAAAAACGAAAACAATTTGTACTCAAGTTTTATTTTCAAACAAACTTGTAAGGTAAAAGGAAAATATTTTCTATTGTGAGAGCTCTGTTCGTCAAATAATGATTTAAAAAGACGGGACAGTTAATGTGAAAACCCTATACATGTAAAGAGTGGGCCAATATTGACAATATTCACTATGAGAATGGCGAATAGTATTTAAATGTAAAAAAAAAAATTTCATATTGACATTTGTCAACTAGAATTATTAATAATTCTAATTATGTATAGATACTCGTACACGGTTGCACAACGCGATAAAATTATCGAAGCCGATTATGAAAATCGACGAATAGTTCGAAATACTCGACCAACGTATACTCGACCAACTGAGCGTATAACTTTGAATACCGTGCACAAATTCCAAGAACCTGGTTCGGTATACCAAATGTGAAATCATCAGTGCGAGTTCGTGCATGCCAGACCATACAGCCGTAAACAGTACCGCCGTAAGGCAATGCTGTTATACTGTGACTGGTAAACATAGGTTTCATGATCCAAATTAAATGTGTTTAATATGTCGTTTCAACAAGACGATGCCAGACCAAGATGACTTCATTGATTACTATGATTTAAAAAAAAGGATATACAAGGAGTTCCCCAGGGCGTATTTCAGCGAAGTCAATTTCACGATTAAAGTCAATTTCGATTAGAGCCGGTATATGGAATACAAAATTAATTGCATCGGATTATTACGATGATGTAATTGAAAAGAACTATACGACCTTTTGTTGGACCGCTCATCTTCAAGTTCACTCTTGCACAGCACCACGAAAAAGTTGAAAGTGTTTCAGCCAAAACTAAATTACAATTGAAAATAAACAACACTAAACATGATTAAAAAAATTTCTCGATATCAACGGACTTTACTAGTTATCCATAAAATGCTATGCTGGCAACAGCATTTAATTTGAGCAATTGATAATTTCACATTAACTACTACAAATATTTTAATTATAATTTTAGTTCATTGTTATTACAATTTCCATATATTTTGGTACAACAATTTTATGATAATCCCATACCGTGCTGACACCTCTTCTGTTCCGAAAGACGTTATAATAGCCTAATTCCCCTAGTCGTATCACGTCATCATGTGACTATAGTCATGTCGTTTACATTTTCTTATTCTCTTAGGCGGAGCTCACGACTATAGTTACTTCATGAGACGTTCTTTCACCCTATTTTTGCAAATGACGAGAGTATTTTATGCCGAATTTTTGTTAGTAATGTTCAGATTCTAACCCTTTCGCATAAAAAATGGATAAAACTCATAGAAGCTTGTACGGTTGTTTCATGCATGATCTCTAAATAGTAAGAACTGGCTACTTTAGTGTAGCCAGTTTTCGGTTTGGCAATGTTATAAGAGAGTAAATAAGAGATATTATAAAGTATTTAAACGGCCTACATCAAACAAGGTAACAATTTTCTTGGATTCAAAGGACAAGAAAGGATCTCTGGTGCTTCTAAGTATTGACAACGGAACATTAAGGACATTACTGGACATTTTCACTGAACAGTATACTCTAAACAATCATTTTATGAATTCGATTTCTTTAGAGTGAAAATTGCGAGCAAGTAAGTAGTAGAGTTGGGGGGAGAGGGAAGAGGGAGGTTGAACCTATTTAATTATTTATTGAAAAAAATAAACAGCATTGTATTTTGAATTATAAAACTAATATAGTTTGTAGACTATTAGTAGGACCCTTACGCTTTATCTTAAAAATATTTACTTGCGCTGATTTTTAGAAAAAAAATATTTTTTACGATGCCAAGAGGAACATATTTTTCCAAAATTGAAGTGGATAAAATTGTCGAACTTTAGCGCGAAAAAAGCAGGTGACATTGACATTTCCAAAGCACAGGGCAGAGGTTTGTCAACAGTTTATAGATATCTCAAACAGCAAGCTAAAGAAAATTACAAGAGACCGAACGCTGGATAAATAGTGCTATCACCCACAAGTAGAACGGCTAATATTACGATCTGCTTCTAAGAATGATTTCAACTGACTCATATCTGTAAGGAGCGTTGAAAGGGGTGAACATATACAGAGAAAGAAAATTAAAACGTCACCTGCTTTGAAACTCCAACATAAATTAGCATGACTTGAGTGAACATAAAAGCATATATCATGGACAGATCACTGGGACAAAGTTATTTTCTCAAAAATTCTGACGAGAACGATGGCCCCGATTATTATTATCACTATTTACGAAAGAAACCCTTATACTTATCAAGGCGCCAGATGGGAGGTGGGCCTGCAAAGGTTTGGGGAGTCATTTCAAAGTTAGATGTCATTAATTTGGTTTCCATCAGTGGCCACCAGAAGAGCAATAAATATATTGAATTAATAAACACGGAATTTGTAAAAAATTAGAGTGATTTTGGGATTCAACAACTTTATTTTTCAGCAAGACAATACTGGAACTCACACTGCACATATTACAAAATCGCTGTTTAAAATGAAAAATATAGAGTTGTTGGAATGGCCAGCAGTTTCCCTCTACATGAATGTAATTGAAGAGATATGGGGGTACCTTTCCCAATAGTATATGCAGAAGGCAAGCAAGATCAAACCGCCGAAGAGTTGAAAGGCGCAATAACAACGAAACGGAAACATATTCCTATAAAGTTGATCAAAAAATTGCACGATCCCTCTGCCCCTTTTATATAAGAATATTTGTTCGTATTAAGGCCCAGGGCAGTTGAACTAAATACTAGTTTTAAAAATACTAATTCGCTTTAATTAATAAAAAATATGTTTTCTTTGTTTTGTCGCATGAAATAAAAGGTTTTAATTAAACTGAATATTGTTACTGATACATTTTATTAATTTTTTGTTAGTAACTTATATGAAATATTATTATTTTTAACACTCTTTACCGTGGGCACTTGGCGAAATACACCCACACTTAATAAACACATTTTTAAGCACCTGATTTTCGTTAAAGTAACTTTTTGAATATTTTAATTACATTTTTTCCAAGAAGTTTAAAAAATCACTTGATAGATTTCGGCTTGTTAGGCATCATCAGGATACCCCCCCCCCCCCCCACTCCCATTTGTTCTTATTAATTTATTCCGTATAATCAACGCAAGGATGGAACGATCAATAGATTAGAGTTTTTATTGTCTACTTTTTGTCGCTCCTCTTATTTCTTTTATTGATTTTTCCTACTATTGGGGGTACAAATAAGTTGAGTTTTTTTTTTTTTTTTTTGATAACATTGAGAAATTGGTACAATGTATTTTATTTATTTATAGTCCATCGTTATCTATGATATTTTCCCATATTTCAGGCAGCATACGGATTCCACGTCAAAAATATTCCTCGTGTTTTGAGGCGATCCATGAATCGATCCAATTTATAGCTTCTTCGTAAGCAGTGAAGTGCTGCTCGGCCAGGCCGAGGTAGTTGGAAGGATCAATGTCTCGTGAATACGGTGGGTGGAGTAGGACATCTCATTAAAGCGCCTCCAGTTTCCTTGACGAATCTTGCGACATGTGGCTGAGCGTTGCCGTGCTGAAAGCACAATGAATATTGTGGGCGTTTGAGCTTCAATGCTCGGCTTAATTACATCAATTGTAGTTGTTAACGTTCTCCAGAGATGGTTTTGTTAGGCTGGAGGAGCTCATAGTAGACCACTCCGAACTGATCCAACCAGATGCACAGCATTAACTTCTTACCATGATATACAGTTTAACGGTTCAAGTTGATGCATGACCGAGCTTTGGGTTGTCATAGTGGATACACTTTCCATCCCACGTCATGATTCGAACAAACCGTAAAAAAACGTTCGACGTCTCTTGGTTTGATTTCATACGCAACCAAATTTTCTTGTTCTTGCACCTTAACCATAGTCATGAAACGGTTTTGAATCGTTTGTTGAGTCACTCTAAAAGTTGCAGCGAGCTCCTCTTGAGTTTGGTATGAATCTTGGTCCAATAACACCTCCAACTCAGCGTCTTCAAACTTTACTGGTCTCCCTTCGTATTCGTTCTTTGTCGCTGGAGTCAACATCTACACTTTTAAAACAGCGGAACCAGTACTCATATATTTTTATTGATTGAATTTTCTTCAAATTAAAACAAAAATGCAGCGCTCCCCGTAAATCGTGTTTTGTTGTCACGAAGGGTGACCTGGTTAGAGTACAAACAATATGTTGTTTACCTTCAGCAGATTGACACATACTGATTAGGGAAATGATGACGCTTTAACATGAATATAGTTACAAGATGGCCCGACGCGATTTAATACTAGTTACGCCATCTTTTGTAAATTCCTCAAAACTTATGTGTACCCCCAATATATATAATAAAAAAATTATTTTTACAGATCAGTAGATACTCCTGATCATGGCCTAACAAGCCGAAATCGATCGAGAAATTTTTTAAACTTTTTGAAAAACAATTTCAATTAAAATATTCAAAAATTTAATTTTTGCGAAACAAAACACAAGTGGTTAAAAAATGTGTTTATTAAGTGAAATTTTATTAGTTTACCTATAGTAGAAATATAAATTATCAAACATAGATTTTACAAAAGTTAGAAAGATAATGACATTTTTCTCTTTGTTCTGTCGCAGAGGATATTTCAGGTAATTAAAACACCCTAATAAATAATAGTACAAAATAAACCAAATGTTTTTTAAACGCCTTCAGAAAATATGCTAGTCTTATTGTATTCGGTTTTATTTGGTAAAGCGAATCATCTTACTGATTAAAGAGCTTCGTTAACAGTTACTAGTCTACTCATACTTAGTAATCTGCTAAGCATGGTTTAAAATTTTTATTCCTATTAACAACATTTTTATTGAAATTATCTTTAATGTGATATGCATTTAAAATATGTTAAATTAAGCCAAAGCTGCTATGGCAAAGCAAATAAATTTTAAGTTGCATAAGGCGAAATATAATTTTTTTTGTTCCTCACCTATTGTGATTGCAGTCTGTCCTCACTTACTTTAATTGCGTTGCGCTCTCAAATATTTTTATATCTTAAATAAAACAATCAATATTTACCACAAATGTTTTTCTTATTTAATTTATTTCATTTTACTTTTTTATTATAATCTTTATTTATTTTATGTATTTTTATTTATTTAAGTATATTTCAAATAAATATTATAGTTTTTATCTTTTCCTTTTATAATTAAATTATTATTTATATTGCTTCGATTTACTCAAAAATTATTGTTTGTTTTGTTTTTAATTTATAGCATCGACGCATTTTATAATAATTTTTGTTTAGGGGATTCTTTTGTTGTCGAGAGATTTCTAAAAATTATAAATAATAAATGTAATAAAAAAGAAATAAAGTATTTTATTAAATATTGTATATTTTGTGTTGTTATTAATAATAATTATAATGACATACTGTACGTGATTTTTATTTATATTTAAATATAATATTATTTTATTAATTTTTTTTAAGGCAAAACAATTTAAATTATAAATTTTACTTTTTTTTATTATTATTACATATTTGAATTCAGCACTTTTGGTTGATTTCTTATTTATTTTATTTAATATTTAAGAAAATAGACAAAACAAGGTTATAGTATTAAGATGTTGAAAACGATAGTACAAATCTAAAACCAAAATGGCACTTAGTAATTGAATATAAAAATTATAAAAGTTATTTTTTACGTTATTATATCGGCCATGTTTGTGTTTTTTCTAAGTTATTTATATTTATTAAGGCTAAAAAAATTAAAATACAAAAATTAAAATTTTACATATAATTTATAATATTATTTCAATTTTTTTATTGTTTGATTCGTTTATCTTTAATAGTTGATATACCATTATTTAGCAATAATTTAGCGAGGTGATCTTGGTCAGAAAAAATAATATATTTTAAAGAACAGTAAAAAATTGAAATAATTTTACATTATGGATGTGTTGATTAATATTAATAATAATGTAAGGAGTAAAACTTGTAATTAAAAATAATCACAGCATTTTTATATAATTACTTTATTTTAATGAATTTTGTTCTTTTTAAGAAACAAAATATTGATTTTGTTATTCTGAGTATGTAATAAGTAGGGGTAGGGGTTAAAATCAATGTTGAGAAGCGTCCAACCAATTAATCAAAACAGTCCAATACTCGTATGTACTTTTTAAATTGTCTTTTATTGATCATTTTTCAATTATTTGCATGGTTCACATTAAGCTAAGTCTTGATCAATAAAGAATTAACAGTTTTCAGTATTATATTTAAGATACTTAAACAAATTATTATTAATTATTATGTGCAAACAAATTACAATTTCATTATCATATTACTTAAAACAGTTAGAAAATTCGGATTGTGATCTTAAATATTTTTATTTTTAGTAATTATCTATGTAAATCTAAACATTTAGAACGTCAACATATAAAGTATGTAATACTAGTTTAGGAGCTAATATATATTTTCTAATGTACTTTGAATTCGCGGTGGAATAAAATTTTGTAACATACGCTTATCGCAGCAGGAGTAGCAACGGTTCAAATTAGTCAATCTTGGACCGGCATAGTAACAGCTTAATCGTTAAATATCCGTCAGAAAATTCGATCGGCTTTAATGAGAAGATCAATTGCCGTAGCTCAATGCATATAGAGCTTTTTCATCGAAGAAAGGAGATTCGGGTTGGAGTCCCGGCGGCAACGCCGGTCCCTCGGCTTGGGGCGCGCAGGGGGCTTCGGCTGTAACTGTGTGCATCTCGGCAATACTTGGTAGCCGCTTCCACGTTGCGGGGAATGGGCACTGTTTACGGTGGCTAAGTTCTGCCAGGGATCTAGTGTTGGGAGATATATCCTGACCAATTAAAGCAATGAATACAACGGAAAAAGGAGGGGGAAATACCAACTACCGGTGGTGGTACACTAACTACCCAGTTGGCTATTCTACCCTTTAACGAGGCTAGCTCAATTGATTCTGAGGTGAGCCAATCATTATTATATCCATTCATAAGTAGCTCAAAGTTGTCAAGATCACCAACTAGACAAACTAACTCAGCAAAAAAAACAGCAAGAAAATCAACAACAAAAGGTTGCACCGAAAAAAAATCATTCTCCGCCATGTATTCGGCATAACAGAATTTGCTATTATACAAACTATAATGAAATCAGTGACCACTAAGGAGTACATAGTAGTGTCACTAAACAATAACGTGTGGAAAATCAATACACCAGATTCCGATACATATAGAGCACAAGCCACTAAGCTCAATGAGGAAGGTAAAGAATGGTTCACATACGAAGATAAAAACAACCGGGCAATTAAGGTTATGGCCTTCATCCAACGTGTAAGAATGAGGATATAATGGAGGACCTAAAAGCTTACGTTTATTAAAAAGGAGAAAGTTCAAAAAAATTTTAACATCAAAGCAATTCTAAATATGAGGGTTAAAATAGAACCCCTAAAGAAAAGCACGAGGCAATACCTCAACGCAAAAAATGCCAAGGTTTCAACCATATGCAAAAATATTGCCGTCGGGAGCCTAGATGCGTAAAATGTGCTGGAAAACACAACCTGAGTGTAAGGAAAGTAGAAACAACTCTGCAAATTGCATAAACTGTAAAGGGCATCATTCTGCGAATTACAGAGGATGTCAAGTAGCCAACGAACTCCAAAGGCTAAGAAACAAAATGTATCAGTTTCCTCAAAACTCAAAGGTTACCAGAGAGAAATCAAGTAAAACCCAAGCGGAGCGAAATCCACCAGTTATAGGTACAGGGCGGAAAACCTACTCGCAAATTGAACAACAATCATTTAATGCTATTACTGGTGACCCTCTTGAGAGGAATATATATATATATATATATATATATATATATATATATATATATATATAAATATATATATATATATATATATATATATATATATATATATATATATATATATATATATATATATATATATATATATATATATATATATATATATATATATATATATATATATATATATGTATATGTCTTATATCGGAAAGCCATTTAACAGAAACATCCTTTATTAAAATACGTGATTATGAATGTTATCATGCTGTTCATCCAGATGGAAAAGTGAGCTCTCCACGCTATAATCTAAACAAAGAACTAGCAACTCTTTAGATCACTAAATCACTAAGATCCAATTTTATTATTGGTGGTGACTTTAATGCAAAAAACACCTATTGGGGATCAAGACTTACAACCCGTAAAGGAAAAGAGCTTCTCGAAGCAGGTAGGGTAAACAACTGAGAGTTCCATTCTGGAGGTAAACCAAGATCTCATTGATTTCTATGTAACGAAAGGGATTTTCGAGGTCTAGCAGCATGACAAAGTCCCCTACTAATCATACCGAATCCCGTAGGAATAAAAATTATCCTCTTGAAGCCACAGAATTAGTTAGAGAGAAGCGGAAGGCACGAAAGACCTGACAAAGAACACGCGCCCAGGTCTTTCGTGCCTTCCGCTTCTCTCTAACTAATCCAGGGTAAGCTCCAGGTTACGATTTAATTACTGACCAAGTTATAAAAGCCATTCCCAAGAAGGGATTACGAAAATTGGTTCAAATAATCAATACTGCCTTCAGACTAAAATATGTCCCACGACAGTGGAAGATTGCTGGAGTAATTATGATTCCTAAACCAGGCAGACCAAGCAAACGACAAAAAGTCGTACAGGCCGACTTCATTACTTCCTGTCATTTCAAAATTATTTGAAAAATTACTGCTCACGAGACTCAAGTCAATAATATAAGAACGAAATTTAATTCCACCACACCAATTTGGGTTTAGGGAAAATCACTCTACGATAGAGCAAGTTCACAGAATAACGGACATAATAGAAGACACACTGGAGAAAAAGAAAATATGCTCCAGTATCTCTTAGATGTAGCACAAGCTCTCGACAAAGTTTGGGAGACACCAAGGACTTGAATTTAAATTGCATCGAGATCTAACTAAGCAGTTCTATCAAATTCTTAAATATTATATTGCAGATCGGCATTTCCGTGTAAAATATAACGTAGAATACTCTGAACTAAAGATAATAGCAGCAGGCATACCACAAGGTAGCGTACTGGGTCCTATATTGTATATCCTGTACACCAGATATATGCCAAATACAGAAGGTGCTACCAGAGCAATATTTGCAGAAGTTACAGCTATTCTGGCAACTGGAAAGAGTATAACAGAAGCAATGACAAAACTTCAACAAGCAACCAACTCAGTGAGTAGCTGGACAAAGAAATGGCGCATTAGCCTAAACGAAGCAAAATCGGTTCACGTAAACTTCACAAACCAGAAACTGAACTGGATTCCACTGGATCTTAATTTGAGGCAGGTTTCAAATGTAAATACAACCAAATACCTTGGCATGATTCTCGACTGGGAGCTTAAATGGAAAAAACATGTTAAAAAGAAAACAGAAGAATTGAACATCAAATATAGGAAAATGTATTGGCTAGCTAATAGGTAGAAATTCTGAGCTTACATACAGAATAAATTGCAATTATATCGGCAAATACTAACCAGTATGGACCTATGGTATTCAACTTTGAGTTTGTACCAAGAAGACAAATACACAAATAATACAATGTTTTCAAAACAAAATGCTACGTGGAATTATCAACGCACCATGGTACATCAGAAATGATAACCTACATAGGGACTTAAACATGGAATATGTCAGTGAATAAATTAAAAAACATGCAAATAAATACATTCAGCGGATATCTTGCACCAAAATGCAGACATACGAAGTTTGATGGACACCACCAATGCAGTACGAAGATTTCAAAGGCAGAAGCCTTTAGAACTGGGCAGTTGTATTTAATTAGGACAGAGAAATATAATAAATTATGTAAATTCAAATGGGAGTAACCATTGGATGACTGCCCGTCAAATCTGAATCTTTATTTAAGAAATATAAATTACAAAATGATTTGTAAAACAGTTGTAATATAAAAATATAAATAAATAAAAAAATAAAAAATAAATAATAAATTTTTACAGAAAAATATGACTTTTATGTGGTTTTCGTTTCAATATAGTCCCATCGTGAGCCAAATTTGGTATTACGAGTATGAAGGTCGATATCAATCGTCTTTTGTCGTAAAACGCCATTTTTCTGTCGATTAAATTTTTGTTCACGATTCACAATTTCACTTAAACTTCGGTAAAGTTTTGAGATTAGTCGGAACTTAATAATACTATCCTATCAAGCAAATGTTTGTAGTTCGCATTCAGCGTATCTGACAAGGTAGCTCTCATTGTCATTTGGCGGCTTGCTGTCAGAGTTATGTTGCATAGATTGGCATTTGATGGGTTCGTAGTAATAAAAATGCCGTATACGTTTACATAAATGGGTCCTAGAATCGTTGGGTATCGGTAAATATGTGTAGTACTCGTAGCATAGAAGAATATATATGTATTAAGGAGAGTACAATCAATTATTTGCAACTGTAAAAATTGTATCTCGTATCTTTTATATACTTCCAATTTTACACACACATATGCGGGGTTTATTTTATTTTATCGAATTTTATTTCTACACATACAATCATTAGTGACATGTTAACGCAACCGTAGATTATCCGATACAAACTAAAATAACAAAACAATATAAAATACATAAAACAATTTTCGATTTCCCGTTCTGTGTTATCTCTCCATAAAAGTATTTTCTTTTCTTTTTTATGTAACAAATTTGTATCCAATAGTAAATAGTTTTCGTTAGTGTTGGTAATATACTACAATTCTTGTTTATTTTTTTTCTATTCTTTATAAAATATACGTGGATTAGTTTTTGCGAGGTTAATACAAGTTTCCTATAGTAAAATGTGCGAGGTTCATCGAAGAAAAATTGGCTTATAAGATTTACATTTGATGAGTTCTCTTATATATTTATTTCTCGATGGTAGTAGTTTCGATTTGTTTTCACCTAAAATTCGACAATAATTTTTTCGAACACAAATAATATCGAAAATATTCTCACTATTATGAAACTTAAAAGAAAATATTGAAAAGTATTGCTTCGAAATCACGTGACAAATTTCGAGTGACATTTTCTTGTTAAATTGTATATACAACTGAACGTATTTGTTTAAAACTTAATATTATATATTATTTTTATGTAAAAAATATATTTTAAATTACTTTTAATTTGCACTGTATTCAAATAATTCTTAAATATAATGATTTCATTAGAGCGATTTATCTTGGAAATGTTTTAGAGAGCAGACTTCTCCACTGGTTTAATTACCTACAAATATAGCTAAAACAATAAAATTTAAAATTTAAATTGAAATACTTTATTTTAAAAATGCCTTATAGTGGGAATTAAAACTTATTCTTTTCAACTTATTTTCATCGAATTGAAAATTTTTGATATCGAAAAAAATAATATAATAATAATATGTACCTCCAAATACAATTTCCAGCGAGACCCACAACGTTACTGTAGTTGACATTGAACATGCATTTGTCGAATAATTGTAAACGATTAGAGTATAATTGAAAAAAATCATAGGAAACAAAATAACAAGAAACATTGGGCTCCTCCGCAAAATTATACCTTTTCCATTGGCCAAGATATATTGAACGTAGGGACACCAATAAACTTTTTAGATAACACGGAACGCATTATAATTTTTTGGGGCAGAGTTTCATTCACATCACTAAGTGAAATGTTGATACTCGGACGTACAATTAGCTAGTAACAGTGTTCACACAACTAATTAATGTCGTACACATAAAATCTGATAGAGCTATTGCTTGCTTGATCCCGTGAATTATTTCTCTACACTTTTCATTTATCTAAAGTGGTTTATCGATCTAAAACAAATTTTTCTGAATAATTAATTTTGCAAGGAAAATTAGCCTTCGGTAACTTATAATGCACAGATTTACAAAAGTTCCCTTTAAAACCGTAGAAAATCCTTTAAAACCGTTTACAAAATGAACCTGCCTTTTTCTTATACTCTTACCAAAGAACTGAGTAGTTTTGATGTACCACTTGTATTTCTAACGAAATTCTGTTTCCCTCACTTATGTTGGCTCAAAGAGAGCTTATTAATAAATATATAGTTCACGAGAAAAGGGCGAATAAATGTTTACCTATCATTCACAACACAACAAAAATTCTCACGATCTTTGGAGAACAATATTTTCTAAATTCGCTTTTTTATAAATTAATTTGCAAGTTTAAACGCGATTTTTTAATAATTATATGTTAGATGGAGGGTTTATAAAATTTGTTTAATGGAATTTATACATATCGTGTTATTCGTAAGATATCCTTTGTTTAACTTCCCGGAAATTATTTATTTTCGAGAATAAAGTTAATAGCGTTCACAGTTCGCGTTTGGTGGTATTTTGGTTTCTAATCAGGCTAACATTTTAAAAATCATTAGATTCTCATTAAATTGTTGACCCTCATTAGATTTTCTAGCACCACGACACTCGGTGTTTTATAGTATCTAGCACCTGAATCGATTTTATTGGTAAATTCTCCAGAATTTTAGAGACGCTCCTCGAAAGAGTAAAAACGCACACGGACGTAAATTGGTTTACAACAATTAAATCACAATCGAATAAAAATGACACAATGGCCAAAATATATTTTACGTATATAGACCTAACATACTTATCATGTTATATTATGGAGTTTAGAGAGTAAACACATTTTTTTATCGATTTTAATCAAGTTTTACAATCATTTAAAAAAAAAAAAATCTAGTAAAGTAATTAATTTTCTTTATATATACAATATTATATTCATAATTTTTAAAGCATAACATATTAAACATAAAAATGTATTTATGTATTTAGTTTTCTTTTTGTTTAATTTTAAAGCTCATTTGTAAATCAATTCATTCTAATTTTATAAATAATATTTATAGGAAACAAAATATAAGACTCTACACGGACTGCACCTAAAAAGGCTTTAAAATGTGAATTGCCCACATTTAGGCACCAAAGAATTAACGAGCCAAAATATCAACAAAATATACATCACTATTATTAAAAATAAATATGAGCGTGTGCGATTTTATTGGTAGTTGCCAAAACAAAATTTATGGAAATTTAATATTATTTATTAATTAACAATAAATTATCACAAAAATAAAATGATTAAACACATAATAATTAAATATAAGAATTACCCTGGAACATGTTTGAATTAATAATAATAATTTTTGTTTTGATAAACAATAGTTGGTGGATTTTCATCAAATATTAAGTGAGCAACTTTATTTTGTATTTTTTTAATTTATAATCTAATTCTGAGCTAACCAATAAAACAAATGAGGAAAATTTGTATTTAAGTAAATCAGTTCTATAAATATCTCTCTGAATTAATTAATTTTAAATAATTCATTTCAATATGCAATTTTTTGTGGTTTTTTATATATTTTTTGTTAAATTATTTAAGCAAATACATTTACATACATTATAGTAATAATATTATTTTATTTATATTTTACATTTTATTTTATAAAATTTTTGTTTAACTAATTTTTGATTATTTTTAGAAACGAAACATAAAATTTAATTAAAAAAAAAAAATTTTTGTTTTTAAATTCTATTGATTTGACATTTTCGACTGTTTTTATACTCCATTTTTACTTTTAATTTTTGAAAAAATCAATAATTATCTATTTTTTGTTTATATCACAGAGAAAAATATTTTTTTATTTATATCTTTTAATGTTAATTAAAATTTCTGCTTTATTTTTTTGCTAATTTAAATAATATACATACAACAATAAATGGGTACCTACGAGAAAATAAAATGAAAATTGGATTCGTTGATTTTGGTGTATGGGCCGACCATCTGGTCCTTTATATCTTTACATATTATAATATCAAACAAAATACACACATATATATATATATATATATATATATATATATATATATATATATATATATATATATATATATGTATATATATATATATATATATATATATATATATATATATACATATATATATATATATATATATATATATATATATATATATATATATATATATATATATATATATATATATATATATATATATATATATATATATATTATATATATATATAGGCAACCCTCCAAGAACATAAGTTTCGAAGAACACGGATACCTTCCCTCCAATTAGACGGTCATACTACACGATTTTCGTTGATTTTCTTTTATGTATACCATAACAAAAAAAAATTAAAACGTAACATTTGTTTTTATTTTCACACTCCCGTTTTTTGTACTCTCGAACAACACGGTTTCAAAGAACACGAAACCAATTAATCGTGTTCTTGGAGGGTTTCCTGTATATAAATAATAATTGTCTAAAAATTAAATCATCACCGGAAGACTTAAAAAAAAATTAAAACGAAAACGTACTCAGCGGAAACGGCCAAAGAAGTATCAGGAAAACTAATTTTCTAAAATTTAACTTTAATCTATTCGTTTTTATTTTTAATGTGCTTTTTGTTTTATTTAGCCTAGAAACAAAACCATAAATTCTAAAAATAATTAAGACAAATTTTTCCATTTCTATAATTTTTTAACAAAACATAACTAAAAATTATTTTTAATAATAATAAAAAAATTAAATAAACAAAATATTATGATATGACATTTGTTTGTTATTTATTTTTTTAAATATTATATATATATATTATATATATATATATATATATATATATATATATAAATATATATATATATATATATATATATATATATATATATATATATATATATATATATATATACTTGTATGTATATATAAATATAGTAAATAGCAGGAAGGATGTGTTGTGTATTTTTATATTTATTTTCACTACAAATTTATGATATAATTTTTGTTTTATAGCAAATATTAAGTTTATAGTATGTTTGTTTTTATGGATTACATATATGTATTTTTCATTAATTTTAATATACATTTATTAATTTGGTGGTGGTGAAGTTGTTGATGTTGATGATAATATTGGCGACGAATCACGTTTCTCATTTTCAAGTATTTTGGCAGCACCAATTCGATCGGTACTGTAAATAAAATTTGTGATTTATTAATTATAAGTACAACTAATGCCACACCTAATTTTCGCAGAGATACATTTAATTAACATTAAATTCGTGGTATTTACCATTAGTCTAGCAAGCTTATACTATATGAAAATGAAGATACATAACTCGATTCTTAATTGCTCTTTTTATATATTTGCGAACGACATTCAAATTTATAAAAGGTGTTAGATAATAGACCCTATTCCGACGGCCAAATTTTACCAAGTAACGAGAGTATTCCTAGAAATACCCGACTTGACTTAAAGATGGCAGTTCTTATTTGAACAAAAAAACTATGGTCGAAGGTACCACCTTATAAAGCTTAATTTGAAATTTGAAAACGTTAGTATTAGTTTGAAATCCTTCAATAATGAACGCCCTCAGGGAATTGGTAAACGTCAAACAACGAACATCGCAGCGACTGAACAAATGAGGTTAAATGTCCATTTCAAAAAGTGATGTACATCGCATATTTGCCGAACATTTGGATATTAGAAACTTGTGCACAAGATGTGTCACGTTTGCCGAAAATGGAAAAAAACTATCGTCGTGAGATTGCTTCATTTGAATGTTCGGCGATGTTTCACGACAATACGGCTGCGTTTATGTGTCGATTCATAACCATGAATGAAACATGGGTACATTACTACTGTTGCAATAAACAATCCTGAAATAAATTACCATGATGATGGAAATACAGATCATTATAATATTCACAATCACATTAAAAACAATTATGACCAAATTAATGATAGAAATAGCCAAGCAGCTAAATATTTTTAAATGTGAAGAAAATGAAAATAATGATACTAGGAATTCTAACGATGATCAATTTCAATGCGGTTTTGACATCAAATTCAGAAACAATCATCAGCTCACTTACAATAAAGGAATGACTTCATAAACTTATAAAAGAAAAAAACAGACAAAAGATTAGAAAATTGTGCTAAAAAAACTTAGAAAGAAAACTTAATTTTTTAAAACAAGAAAAGATGTGTGGAAAATATTTAGATTTAATTTATAAATACAGGGTGGGCCAAATAATTTTTTTTTTGTACTAGCGTTTTTTTTTGAGTATGGTAAGGGTTATGTCACTTCTGATTTGACAGAAAGTTAGTTTTATCCTTCCGCTGAACGAAAATGGTTGTGTATTCGCTTGAACAACGCTGGGAAATATTGAAACATTAATTCGAAAATTTTGGCAAAAAAATCATCTTTTCGGATGAGGCGCATTTCCATCTTGGCGGCTATGTAAACAAGCAGAATTGTCGCATTTGGGGCACGGAGAACCCGCACGTGATCGTAAAGAAGCCGATGCATCCTCAACGAGTGACTGTTTGATGCGGATTTTGGTCCGGTGGCATTATTGGGCCATTTTTGTTTGAAAATGTGCAAGGAGCCGCCGTTGTCAATGATGAGCGCTACCGCGCCATGATAAACGATTTTTTGTTCCCGGCACTTGAATAGGAGGACATAAGCAACATTTGGTTTCAACAAGACGGCGCTCCGTGCCACACAGCACACGTTTCAATTGATCTTTTGCGCACTGTCTTCGAAGATCGAATTATCAGCCGAAACGCTGATATGATTTGGCCGCCTCGGAGCTTTGATTTGACGCTCTCAAGAACAATATTCGCATTGTCATTGAAGACATAATGCCGCATACCATCGAAAATGTGCTCAAAAATTGGACCGACCGTATGGGGTAGGTCAAGGCCAGCCGAGGCAGTCATATGAATGAAATGGTATTCCATAATTAATCGGAAGGATTGATCTTTACAATGAAAAAATAAATTTGAAAAAAATATTGAGAACTTTGTGTTTTATTGCATTTTTAAAAAAATATATATTTAGCCCACCCTATACTTTATGACAATTAAGTGTTGAAGCGGAAAGAGCATTTTCATCTGCAGGACCAAAATCTACCATAATAAGATGATCATTGAATGACGAAAGTTTAAATAAACGAAAGTTTCAATAAAACTTATTTCGATAAGATAACATTTTTAATAACCTAGCGATTTTTGTGATATAATTGAAACTGACTGAATTATAATTAATGTTCCAACTTAAAGGCACATATTGTTAATTTCTTATAAATGGTTGCAATTATTTTATTTATTTATTATTTATTGGAATGTTTATTGCAATAAAAAAAATTATAATTAATAATAATTAATATTTTTTTAATGGAGTATATATAATAATCAATTTAAATTGTATTTCCTTTACCAATTGAATTAAATAAAATCCTCCAAACAATTTCCCAATAAAAATACATACTGTAAAAATTCCTTTTTTCTGTAATACCGGCATTGCCGGTAATACCGATAATGTGAGAAAATAATTGGCAAAAACGGTAATTTTGGAAGCTCTAATTGAAATATTTTACATTTTTTGATTTAATGATATCCATTAAAATCCACTAATTATTGATAAGGAAGGTCAACGAATAGATCAGAAAGCTGCTCAGATGTAGTGTTTAATCCGATTTCTACTAATAATAATTAAAGATCTGTTCCGAACAGTTGGAATCTATCACCAAAACAACATTACACTGATTCATTATCCAAGGAACATAATATTTTGATTTGTTAGGATCAAAAAACAAAAAAAAATATCAAATTTATCGTAGATGTAAGTGATAATAACAGAATATTATGTTTATTGGTTTATATTTTTCATTTCACACGATTGATTTATGACATATTTGTAAGTATCATAAAGAACAGATTCTAGATTTTTAATTATTTATCTAGAATAAAATTCGTTAAAAATTAGAGAACCGAATTAGGTCTTAGTAAGATTCAAACGATCCTAATAATATAACTCACGATGGCTTTATGTTTCGGTAATCATGTGACTGAAATTTGAAATTAAAACTAATGTCTAAACTTCCGGCATTGATTTATTATTTATAGGTCGACCGTAAAAAAATATGCTCGAAACATTATTCACACGGTATTTTAATTTCCACTACAACAGACTGCAGTGGAAAATCGGCAAGGTTTGTTTCGTCGTAATCGAAAAGAAGACACGAAATACAATAAATTAAATACATTCCGTTCGATTCCCCAACGACAATAAAAAGTTTCCAATACTAAATTTATACAAATTAAACATTTGAAAAAGATTTTATCTTATAAAAATAGGTAAATCACCGAAAAATTTGTTTTTAATGTTAAATCTATAAACATTATTTTCAGTTGTTCGCAGTATTGAGAATATAGTCTTACAAATAAGTGTTTTATATATTTAAAAAAAATTATTAAAAAAAAATTATACTAATCGTCAAATTTCTTTGGAACAGAAAGTCGAAATTATCATTTTTATAAAAATAATGTTAGTAAACGGGAAATTGCGCGTAGAGTAAAGCGTAGCCACACAGCTATAAATAAAATAATTAAGAAATATGAAGAAAATGGTAGCATTTTACGAAAAAAAGGTTCCGCAAGACCGCGAGTAACTTTCGCTAGAGACGAATCCCACGTGAAGCGGCTATGTCTACTAAATCGATTTGCACCGGCCACTCAAATTCATTTTGAGATAGCAAAATCTCAAATAACACCATATAGTGTGCGTACGATCCAACGGCGACTGAATGAAATGGGACTAAAATCAAGATCTCCGTCAAAAAAGCCTTTAGTATCCAAGAAGATGAAGTCTAAAAGATTAGCTTGGTGTCGCACATACGAAAACTGGATTGAAAATCATTAGACAAAAGTCATTTTTTCTGACGAATCAAAATTTAATTTAATTGGGCCGAATGGTACTCTGAAGATCAGACGAAGAATGGGAGAACGATATAATGAAGAATGTACTCTCTCCACTGTCAAACAATCTCCTTATGTTATGGTCTGGGGATGCATAACATTTTATGGAGTCGGTAATATTATATTACTAGAAGGATCAGTGAATGGTGCGAAGTACATTGATATAATAAATGATGGTGTTGCACCAACTATTGACTAACTTTTTAGTGAAGTGGATAGTGTAATATTTCAGGATGATTCTGCTCCATGTCATAGAGCTAAAATTGTGAGTATTTGAGACAGGGAACTCGTGATTCAGGTGGATAAACACAAACAAAAGTTGGGAATGTCTTCGTTATCGTGGCCAGGGAATAGTCCAGATCTCAATCCGATTGAGAATTTATGGTATGTAATGGGCAAAGAGATTAGAGAAAAGAAACCTTCAACCATTAAAATGTTAAGGGAAGTAATTGAAGATATATGGCAGAATAGTATGAGACATGAGTATCTTCAAAAACTTTATAGATCTATGCCCAGCCGTATCGAAGCGGTCATCAAAGCGAAAGATGCCCCCATTGCTTATTAATAATAGTGTGTGTCTGTAATGAATGTAAAATAGTCCTTACATCTTTTAAAATTGATCCGAAATAAATTAGAATTGCTTTTTATGGAAGCTGTTTCAGAAATTCTTTTGAACAATTTAAATTAAGTTATTTTTATCATACAAACTAAACCCAGAATTGTCTCCTTTTTTTGTTTAAGTTAATAATGCAGTAACACGAAATGAAAATTAAATAAATTGTTTGCAAATTATTACAACACAACCTTATAATTGATTTATTTTCAATATTTTCCAATTTTCTTTTAACTCTGGTATTGATATGTAAATAAAAACTAAAAAATCGCAGTGGGAACTTTTTATCGTTGGGTGTAGTTCCTAATCTGAAAGATGTAGAATAGAAACATTTTCTAAGGTTAAATAACCTGTTGTTGGTTTTATTCTTTTCGAATAAAAATGCATGGTGAAATTCATATTTTATTCTTTTTAGGATTTTTATCCTTTTCTTCTTCAATTCCATGTTGTTTTAATCTTTTCTGCATAAAAAGTTTTCTAAATGTTTTGTGCTGGAGATATACTCGACGTTACTCAGAAGCTTCAAAATGTCAAAAACGCGCTTACGAGTATACCCAAGATAAGCTCAGTGATATGAATTCACGTTTTTGACATTTCTTTAACCTTTGACTTGGTTTTTATTTTTGTTTATTTCTTTCATTTTTTGTGAAATAATAAGCATTTAAAATATAAAAATGTATAATTTGAAGAAAAACTCGCAATGACTTTTTCAAAATGTTAAAATGGTAGCGTAAATAAAACAAAAATTGGTTAATTATTTCATAAAATTTCTGGAAGATGTCACTTTAGAATTAAACAACGACAAAAAGGTAAAGTTAAATCAACTTCTTTTGAACTTCTTTTCTTTCATGTCTGAGTCGCGTCGAGTATAATTGCTTTAGAATAAATTCTTATAGTTTAACTTTTTCTTTTTTACTTAGTCACGTCGAGTATATCTCCAGGGTTAGTCTAAAAAGGATAATATTTGTAATTTATACATGAACCTAATATTTGAAGTGGAAATTTTTTCTCTTCTTTTACATATAATGACAAAACTTTACTATCAAAATGAGTGTTAATTAGTACAAACTTTACGCGCGTTGCGCCCATTTTACGGCAGACGCGATGGTACTTCAAAGTCGACTCTCCAACGTTAGGTGGCCAAATTCGATACAACCGGTTCGGTAAACAATCAGCCAACACTCGTACGTCAAAGGCACGCCAGCTCGGAAGAGAACATTGCCGCAGTTCGTTAAAGTGTACAAGAGAACCCGACGCAGTCAATTCCTCGCCGTGCACAAGAACCCGCCCTTTCACAGACTTCAACTTGGCGAATTTTGCGTCGAAACTTGGGCCTACACTCATACAAAATCCAACCGACCCAAGATCTCAAAGTTAATGACCATAAACAATGCCGATTGTTCTGAGTGGGCTTCGGAGCGTTTGGGAAACGACCCCAATTTTGACCGAAAAATCGTATTTAGCGACGAGGCGCATTTTTGGATGAATGGCTATGTTAACAAGCAAAATTTCCGTATATAGGACGACAACAACCCACACGAGGTTCATCAGATGGCAAAGCATCCACAAAAAGTTACTCTTTGGTGCGGATAGTTGTACTTTCTTGAAAATGACGTTGGTGAGGCCATCACCATCAACGGCGGGCACTACAGAACGATGCTAACCGATTTCTTTTGGCCTAAATTGAACGATATGGAGGTAGACGACATATTTTTCCAGCAGGACGGGGCTACGTGCCACACGTGACTTGGCCACCAAGATCGTGCGATTTGGTCCGTGCGACGTAAATGGATTATTATTTAATTTTGTTTGTTTTATAGTTCTCCAAATTAATAGCCATTTTCGGATTAATGTTTTGCTTTTAATGTTGGTAGCATAAAAAATTATCTGTCAATTGAATTAAAGTTTGTTTATTCGAAGTGATGTAAAAATTTTAAAGTTAATTAAATAAAATTAAATAAATAAGTTGGACTGTGTTAATTTCATAAACGAACATCAGATATGTGTTAATTTCGATATTGATTATGTCAAAGGCATCGGGAAAAACAATGTAACTGTGCGTTCTCATCTGAGCTTGCTTTGCAATTATTTGCAATCTATTTCAAATTTCTCATTTTTATAGTACACATTCAAAAAAATTCTGTATCGATATATACATTTTTATACACACACATAAAAAAATTACAAAGCGATTTGCAATTGAAAATACTAGTGCATACATCTTCTTGCATTGTAAATTTTGCATTTGACTAAAAAGTGGAAAATTTCCCTTATTTTATATAAAGAAATTTTCAACCCTGCATAAAACACAGCAAAATTGACAGCCATTTTTTTGTGTTCATGTCATAATAAGTTGTTGTCATTTCCACAAGCCTACAAAAAAAGTAAGTCCAAATTTACATAAATAAATATATTATTTATATAATAAATAATATATATATATGTATGAATATGAATATGAATAAATTTTTTTAACAACATATTTTTAAGAAATTAAAATTAATATCTTATTTATAGGTTTAAAAATGAATTATATTGATTTGAACTCTGATTATGAAGAGGTGGAGATTTTGGAGGATGATTTCGAGAAAAATGATATGCATCATGAAGCAATTCCAAAAAACGTACCATCATAAAAAACATATAGCGGCATACATAATATATCAAAAATGTTGGAAGGGATATGCCGGTTCGCGTTTGAGGCGGATTCCACTTTTTGATTACACGTTACCAATACGAAGCCGCACACCAACAGTATTGAATTGTTTGTGGGAGGAAATTAAAATAGAAATGGAGGTAAAATATCCCACTATTTCTTTGCAAATTGAAATTTTAAAATCGATGTATAAAAATATGAGAAATAATTATATTCGGTATACAACTAATAAAGACAAGGTAACTCCCAGCGGTTCAGCAGCAAAACTTGTGACAGAGCCAAAGTAAATGGTTTATATATTATTTTGTAAAATGAAAAATATATGAACTAAAAATTATTGTTTCTTAATTGAATGTAATTAGAAGACAAGTTTGGAGTAGAGTGCAAAACAGAACCCTTCGGACCTTTGCGATACATTGCAAATTCGAATTTGGCCACATTATCAAAAAGAAACATGTTTATAAAAATTTGGTAGAAGACATGATTGGATCAAAAGTATCGGTATTTAAATTGTATTAATTTGCATATAATTACATTTAAATAAAAATTTAATTTATTTGCAGCCTGCTGCGTCTAATGAAGCAGCACTTAAAACTAAAATAAAAATTATGAGGCGCGCTTATCGGGAATCCGCCGATAATAATGCAAGAACCGATTTCAGTTATGGCGTTGAGCCTTTTAAGAACCTTCTAAATCAACTATTTTCCGAAGAAAGACCAGCTGAACAATCCGAGCATCGGACAATTGCTTCCGGTGTTCAATATTCACCTGCTGCTATTCCAGTTCGCCGTAGAACGAATTCATCAACAATCCAAGATTGGCAAATTTGAAACTTACAACAAACGAAATAGATGAAAATACGTTATTCGACGAATTGATTGAAGTTAGCGTACCGGAACATGCTCCTAAACAAAAGGATCCACCAAGGAAAACGAAATCGCTACATGATTTATACAGAGAAAATAAATTTAAGTTGAAACACAGAAGCGTCGCGAGGAGGAGGAATTGTACATACAGAAACAACACGAGAAGCGCCAATTAATCAATGCGCAACTGTTAAATTATCTTATAAATAAATAAAATAATTTGTATACGTAGATTTATATTTATTATATTTAATTTTTTTTAAATAGTAGTTTGAATAATTGGAGAAATTGAAATCATTGAATTAAATGGTGAATTAAAACAAATCATTCTTATTGAATTTTTGATTCGAAATAAAAAACAATAAAATAGGATTTTTTTTATTTTATTACATAATTATTTTAAATAAATTACAATAAATTGTTTTCGACAAGTTCCCTAACGGCACTTTGTCGACGCTCCACTGTCCCTCGTTGTTCATCTCTCAAATTCATGTCATGATTATTTTCATTTTGAAAACACGAATCATTATGGTTTACGCATATATTATGTAGAACACAACATGCTATAACCATATTTCTTACCGATCCTAAATCCAGATGTTCCGTAAAATGCAAAAGTCGACGAAACCTGGTTTTCATCAAACCAAATGCATTTTCTACCACGATTCTGGTTTATGAATATGTTCTGGGAAAATTTTGCCGCTGTACGGTGGTATGAACCAGGAATTTGACGAGCAAGCCGAATCACCTAATAAAAATGAATCATTAATAAAAAAAGACGATTCTGCGAAGCTTGGCGGAATAGTGGTGATCGCCTCAAAACTCGACCATCGTGCATGGAGCCGGATTCACCGCAGTAAACATCGATAAATCGTTTCGACGAGTCCACCACAGCTTGCAACAAAATACTATAATAACCTTTCCGGTTATAGTATGTCTCAGGATCTGTTGTTGGTCCGCTAGGATACCCGATATTCCGGACTGCGTTTCAAACGTATTAAATAAATTTCAATCTTTGTGTTTTTTATTCACGATTGGAAAAACTGTTCATTGAAAATATTTCAAAAAAGTATTTCTAGATATTTTGCATTACAATGTCTAGTTCTGATTGGAGAATAATGATGATAATACAAATTATAATTATTGTTTGTGTAAATTGTATGTAAAAATGTAATATAAAGTTAAATTGTCGTAAATGACTAAAAAACAATTACAGGTAAAACAAAACAAAACCGTGTGTTGCTTAAAACATGCAGTCTATCTAAAATTGTTTTTAAGTCAAATAATGTGAAATAAAAAATATGGCTCCACAAATTAAAAAAAACTAACTTAAAAATGATGTTTTTTCTGACTTAAACCAGCGTTTTTATTTCATTTTAAAAAAGCTGGTTTTATTAATGCATATCATAAGTCATTTTGAAAATGATTTAAGAAGAGTGTTTATAAATGACATAAAATGTCTTTTTAAATCATTTTGAAAATGAAATAAAATATGGATTTAAAATCGAAATAAAACGTAAAAATGTACTGATATACGGCGGAATAAACGCGCTTAGTTGTTTCATAAATTTCATTTGTGTATTAATTTCATATGAATTAAAATAGGCACTTTTAATTCATTTTGAAATTTGCAATTGTTTTTTGCACATGTTCATTAATGAAAGCATTAGTTGAAAATTTAGAATACACAAATTTAAATTAATTTAAATTTAGTACATTTTCTAAAAACATGAAATTACGCTTGCATACATTATGTGTATTAAAACAAATGTAAATTTTATGTTGTTTATAATGTGAAATAAAATTTGCCTTTTTTAAGTCGTTTAGAAAATGAATTAAAAAATATATTTGTAAACTGACATAAAATATGCCTTTCTTGTGTTATTTTGAAATTTTTGTAAAACACCTTTAAGTCAGAAAATTTGTTAAAAATATGACTTAAAAAAGGTCCCATTTTTTCATATAAAAACACATTTTTTAAAGTCAGCCTTTCCAATTTCAGCTTTATAAATTCAGGGAGCCAAAAAATAAATTGATCAATGAATTTAAGAGTGTAACTTTTATAGTTTATTGTTGTGCGTGTTGCGCCCCATCTAAAATAGAAAGTGTTGTAAATACCACAAAAAATATAGTGATTCGAAATAAGTGTAGAGAATAAATTTCAATTCACATAATTCCTAAAACGTACACATCTTCTGTGTTTATTTATTTTTCAGATACATGAAGACATAGACTATGATGACGCATCACATTAGATTGCTTAGCAGATAGAAAATTAACCGGATAACCGTTGATTTAACGATCAGTCATGCCGGAAGTGAGCGCCCGAACAAAATATCATCTTGTGCTGTCTATTTATTTATAAGCCTCTTGGTTATCTTATTATCTTTTGCTATTAAACAATCCTATTAAGGCATAAATTAATTCTTACGCTTATTTGAAAAAAAATTCAGCCTAATGGAAATTCCTTGACTGGAAAGTGCAACAGCTCGATACTGATATAGTTAGGAACATTTTTTTCAACAATTTATTCAGAGTGTGATTTTTACGTCAGTCAAAATTGCTTTGTTGATGATTTGTTTCCGTAAATCTATCATCTTACTTTTATATTGAATTAGCTATCACCAATTTAACCGGCTTGGAATTAACATCTCCGTGATCTACGATGTAACATCGTTGATGTTTCTACTTACCTACGTCGAAAATTGATTTATTCGACCCAGAAGGGGTATGATTTACGTAATCAAATAAAACCGATGGCTTACAGAATGTTATCAATTTGACATCGTTAAAGAGATAGAAAGCAGAGAACTGTACTAAAGTTAAACATTTATTAGTTTTGCTAAAGTAGTATTTATTTGTACTATAACTTTAATTGTATTTTAATTGTTATTATAATTTTAAAAAAAATATTTTAGTTTAGTTTTTAGTTTTATTGACAATTTACCGTCTACAAAAAAGTTTGGTAATTGGAGGAAATTAAACTATTTATTGAGGAATTCGATAATCAAATGAAAATTCCCTTGTATTTAGAAGTGTTGCCTACCTTAAACTTCTTTGCAAGTGGAAGTCATCAACGACGCGTTGGCATGGACACTTTAAGAAAGTAAAGTGATTGGGGTAAGTTGATCAACAAACAGATCATTTCGCCAAGAACGTTAGCCGCAGCCAACCAAATAAAGGATGATTCCCTTATCAAATACGGAGTTCCAGGAATTGTGGGCCTTATCGATTGCACACATATCGCAATCGCAAAATTACCTAAAAGGGACGAGTATGACTACATCAATAGGAAAGATGTTCATTCAATAAACACTCAAGCGATAAGTACAACTTTTAAACAGATGTATAAATATGTTACTAATGTGCAGTATTTCATGTTTGTTATATTTACAGATATGCGTTTTACAACTGGGGATACTAACACTATAAATACACAATATTCAGGTTCCACTCATGATTTCCGTATATGGAATATGGAACAGCAGCATAATAATGCCAGTAATGGAACGATATAATTTGCAGGATAAGAATACTTGTTTATTTGATAATAAAATTAATTTAATTATTAATCATGCTATTTCGTTACATTTTAGGTGACAGTGGATACTCGTTGAAGCCGGATATGGTGGATCCATTCCGTAGGCCAGTAACTGTTGCGGAAAAATTCAACAAAATACACTCCTAAATTCGAAGTGGCATAGAGTGGCGTTTTGAAAATTTAATAACGAAATTCCGGTGCCTCAAACGAACGTCGGAACATTTAGTCATGAAAGAGCGGGCATATAATATATTCGTGTGTTGTATTGCATACTTTAATGATAGAATACAACTATCCTATCGATATTCAAGATGATGAACCTAATAAAATCGTTCCTGTTTCAAATGTAGAAGAAAATGAAAACGGAGAGGAAAATAGACATTTTTTAACGAACTTCATTGAAGAGAGAGAAATTAGCTAATACAAATAACAAAAAAAATTATAAATTCAAAATTGCTTATTAATTTATTTAACACTTAATAAACACATTAAAACACTTGTTTATTATTTCGCACAAAACTTTTTTTTTTTTTTTTCAAAAATGTTTAAAAAATTACTCGATTAATTTCGACTTGTTAGGTCATCATCAGGAGTATCTACTGATTGGTAAAAATAAAAATTTAGTTATATATAGTAGAAATATATATAGTATGGTGCATAGTGTTAAAAGTAATTTATTTAAATTATCAGAAAAATGTTCGTAGTTAATATAAATTTTTAAACTTAACATAATGTTTTTTTTTATTTCGATGTGTATCTGAGAGAAGAGGAGTTATATCACAAGTCACGAACGAGTCAACCACCGAATAATTCACCCACGAGTCAACCACCTATACCAAGAATGCATCATAGAGCAGACTCGGCATAAATTCTTTATTTGCATTATATGCACGAGTAACTTAAAATCATCAAGTAAAAAGTGCCAAATTATAATTATTATAAATTTAAATTCTTGAATTTTTATATAAAATCAATAAAAACAATTTCATTTGCTCATTTCAACATGTATAAACATGCACACGGGCATCCGCTATTCAGTAAAATGTACTAATAACATAACAAAGATATTATTAAAATCAGAATTGTATTTGTTTTTATGAGTTGGCAGCATTGGTCATATTAATTTTGTAATTATGTATAACTTCACTGTATTAAATAAAAAGATTTTCTTACTTCCGTCAATCAAGTTGTGTATGAAAGACGTATTTTTATTTACTAGAACACAAATTCGTATCCTTTGGCAAAGTTCCAACAGGTTATGAGCCCAGATTACGATTAATAGTGCAATATAGAACGGTGATAGTTAAACTACATTTATTTTGTTTTCCTTTTCCAAAAATTGTGTTAATTAAAAATGTCGTAAATTCATCTATAGAAAAACTAAAAGGGCGTGATAATTATGATTCGTGGAGGTTCGTTGTACAAACATATTTTGAGGATCGAACCTATGGGATGCAGTAATAGGTAAAGACGAAAACGAGACAAATATTAAAAAGGCACGCGCAAAATTGATTTTGTTGAATGACAAAATAGTTTACCCGCATGTGCAGAGTACAAAAATTGCTAAAGAATAATGGGATGAATTGGAGAAAGCTTTTCAAGACGCTGTATTAACCAGACGAGTAGGTTTACTCAAAAGTTCAATATCACCGAGAATGACTGATTGAAGTTCCGTAGAGCAATACGTGAATAAGGTGGTTACGTACGCATATAAGTTGAATGGGATCGGGTTGGCCGTGACGGATGAATGGACTAGACCGTTGCTATATCGGGTCAACCGGATCAATACAAACCGATGATTATGTTCATTGCGGCTTCCTGAATTACGATTTCCGCCGATATAATTAAAAATAAAATATTGCAAGATGTCAAGAATGAATCTATGACAAATAATGCAGCATTAGTTACTAAGAACGTTAAAACCAAAAGTAAGGACAAGAAGTTCATTCGATGTTACAATTGTAACAATTTTGATTATGCGTCTAATTGTCCAGAAAAACGGTGTACAAAACCTCAGAATGAAAAACCTTTGTTTGCATCGTTTCTGAGTACAACCTCGAAATTATCAGACTGGTATTTTGATTCCGAATATGAGAAAAATCTGTCGTAGAACAACTAATTTAAAAATCGTCATTTAAGAATTAAAATTGAGTGAGACCCCGATTGATTAGGATTCAAGTTTTATGCATGTGGATTATCTAGTTGAGATTGCAATTTAAATGAATCCAGATCGCATTTGAAATAAGTCAAAATAGGAGTAAAATACAAGCAGACGACAAGGAGGTCGCATCGATTATGGCGAAAAATATCGTACAGTACAATGTATTCGAGTGTCAAGTTTGTAAATCAAATTTCGATAATTTGAGTGATCTTCAGTTGCACAATTCCATCCATAACCGACCGTTCAAATGTTTCGAAAAAAGTATAAACAATGGTGAGTGCGAATTATTAAAATGAATAAACTTCAGCTCATTTAAAAACCAAGAAGAACTTGAAATATTGTATCACACAGCCGAAAACGTCATTAAATGTGTCTAATGTAGTAAGGGCTGTAAAACAAAATGATCACATAAAGTACATATGAAGCATCATCCAACCGACCCCACAAATGCAAAAGCTGCTAAAAGTTGTACATATTATCTCACCATCTCAAGAATCACGAACAAAATTCATGATAATATTAGAATTGTCCTGCCCCGAATGTCAAAAATTGGTTATCAATAAGGATCGACTAGCACTACATTAACGTATTCATACTCAAAGATGCACATTTATAATGGTATAACATTTATAATGGTGTTTTGTAAAGAAATCGATAAATTTATAAACGTGGAAGATAAATTTTAATTTTAATATTTTTTAATAAAATATTTATCATCTGCAAATGCTCTTTTTAATATTTTGCACCATACCAATTAAACCGATTCACCCAGATCGCGATATTTTGGTACTGATCATCATAAAAATGACACAAATACGAACAAAAGAAAAATACAAATACAAAGACAAAATTGTATATTATACAGTGTATACGTATTCGATATTTTTTGCTTCACTCATTTTAAATGAGTAACTCACGGGACAAAATCGATATACTGATTATGTTACCATCAACCTCGAAAAGGGCAAGAAAAGTCTTGTCTATTAAAGATAAGGTAGACATCATACATCAATTAGAAAAAGATATGTCGGCCAAAAATTTAGCAGTGAAATATGAAATTGGACAACAAACAATATACGATTTGAAAAAAAATAAAACCGGGATTTTAAAATTTTTTTGGGAAAGTGATTCTTGCAAAGGATTGAACGTTGGTAAAACATTAAAAAGCGCAGAACATTCTAAAGTGGATGTAGCAACCTATGAATGGTTTCGACAACAGCGGTTTAGAGGTTTACCTATTTCGGGGGCAATGTTAATTGACAAAGCCAAATTTTTCCATGCAAAATTTAAGATAAGCACAACCTGCCAATATTCCCAAGGATGGTTAGACAATTTTAAAAGTCGGCATGGAATACACAGCCTCAAACCATCTGGTGAAAAAATGTCGGCTGATTACGAAAGTGCCTCATTATTTGTGGATGAACTACGAGATTTAATAATACCAGAAAATTTGTCTTACGATCAGATTTATAATGTTGATGAGACGGGTATTTTCTGGAAAGCCTTACTCCGAAATACCCTAGTCTGTAGAAAGGAATTCTCTGTAGAAGGTGTTAAGGAAGGTAAAGAACGCGTGACTGGTCTTGTGTGTTCGAGTGCTTCAGGAACACACAAGTGTAAACTTCTAAGTATTGGGAAAAGTGCGCGCGCTCGGGCTTTTAAAAATGTAAAAGAATTACCGATTGTTTACATATAAAGCTAATAAAAGAGGTTGGGTAACCAAAGATCTTTTTTTGGATTGGTTTGATAACAATTTCGTTCCTGAAACAAGAAAAAGTTGTAAAGATTTAGGACAATTGCAAAATTGTGTTGTTATTAGATAATTGTCCTTCACATCCAGATGTCACCAAATTCAAACAAAAAAATATTATTGTAAAATATTTGCCCCCAAACTGCACATCTTTAATACAACCGATGGATCAGGGTGTCATTAGCAGTTTAAAGTGTCATTACCGCAAACAAATGATAACAAAAATAATAAACTTCAACACAGAAGAACAAGTCAAAGATTTCGTAAAATCATTCAAAATAAAAAACGCATATATAATTCATAAAGTAAGAGCAGTTGCCCGTAAATCCCGTAGGTCGCCACTGAAGAACGAAATTCTTCAAAAATATGTTAATGTCGAGTACAAGAAGGAATTGTCATTAATTTTAGATTTCCCAACCCGATGAAATAGCTTGTTAGCAATGCTCGAGAGGTTTTTAAAATTAATAAATTGTATTAAGAAAGCACTAATAGACATTCGAAAATATATTTTAGCACAGAAGAAATTTCAACCCGCAGCAATATAATATCAGCATTATTGCCTATAAAGCTAGCCGTGGAAGCGTTATGTGCTGAAAATGTTAACCTTTTCACAGCTGACATTACAATCAAGTTCATATTGAATGAGTAATCACAACACAGTAATTATTTATGTGATGAATTTAAAGAAACATTGATAAAGCGTATGAGAGACGCAGCATTTTCGCAGACATATTTAACTTCCTATCGGACCTAAGCAGCCTTCTAAGAAACGACGGGCACTACGATATCTTCAACACCACCAGCAAATCACTAATTATAAAGTCTATGATTACATTAATTGAAAAACTTCAATGCTCTGAAATATAGAATTTAGAGTTGGTTGATGGATGCAGTTATGATGATCGTGAGGTAGATTTATGCGGCGATGTCGAAGATGAGTCACTACATTTACAACCAGACAATTTATTCCAAATCGAAGAAGCGGTATGAAGCAAAGATTGCTCCACGCATTAAAACAAGCACATCCGTCAACTTAAAACAATCCACAGCAGGAAGCGGAGCAGCCGAAAACAAAAACTTAACCAAAACACTAAGACGTGAAATAACGTGTTTCGTGGATGAGAGAGTAAAGAGTAAATACCTAGAGTTGGTTTATAATTACCTTAAAACTATTCAGCCAACAAGTGAAAATTCAGAAAGAGCTTTTTCCGCTGCCGGTCAATTATGTGCAGAATACGGCCGCGGTTGAGTGACAATAAGCTCGATTCGCTCTGCTTCTTACGAGGATACTTTAAGAAAAATAATGATTTATACGCTTTTACATAACCTGACATAACTGGAATATAATTTTTGCAACAGATTTAATAAGGATGAATTGTTTTATGATTTGTTAATTTTGTTTTAAGTAATTTCATGTTTATTTTTTTTATTTTTTATATTTAATTGAAGGTTGAACTTCAAATAAAACTATGGAATCGTGAAATAAGAATTTTTATTCAAAAAGCTTTAATATTATTTAAAAAAAAACCGATAAATTACCGGTAAAACCGGTATCGACGAAATTGTTTACCAAAAACCCGGTAAATGAATTTTGGGTAATTATTGCATTGCCTAGAAATAATAGTAACGTAGACACACTCTCTGGGATAATAGAGTAAACAATCAAGAAACGAATTCCGAGGAAGGTTTAGAACATAATCTATCATTAGTGCACTTGAAAGTTACTTCCAATAACTGTAACTCCTTTAAGACATTTCGACCTCCAAATAGTCATATTGGAAAATCGAACAAAGAACAGGGCCGGTATCGTGAAATCCGTAACCGGTCAAACTTTGGCGGAAATCAATATTTTACCGTCAATCCGGTATCATGAACGCCGTTTAACCGGTAATTTACTGTCTAAAATTGCTCGACAGAAATGTAGTTGTCGAGCAAGTATTAACTTTAATTCTCTGTACGTTCTCACTACTAAAACAAATAAAATTATTTGTTGTATTCAAATGGAAGGGATTAATATAAATATGTAAGTAATAAAATTATACGTGGTTAAAATTTATTATTATTGAATATTAAGGGTAAATTTTAATTAGAGGTATTGCAGCGGATGTTTTTCCCCACTGAAGTCCTAATTTTTCCTCAAGAAATGTAAATGCTGTTTTCGTTAATCGAAACCTTTGTTTAAATCTAAAATATGTGTAAAAGTAAAATATTTTTAAATAAAATACATATAATTTATTATGTTTATGCGTCTTCACATAATATCATCAAGCTGCAATGGATCACTAATATCTCGTAAATGCTTTCGCTTCAGCCGCATATCCCTTATGTATGATTCTTCTTCTCCAGATGAGGAATCTGGGGCGGTATCATGAAATCCGATCGGAAAAATATTGAGCAAATTTCTAGTTCAGTGGTATTTTGCTATATTTTCTTGTCAAAATAGAAATTTGTAATGTCGTACAAATGACATTATTAGGGGCGGGATCATGAATCCGGTCGGAAATATCGGTAATCGATAAAAATTCATCGCTAGAAAAAACCGACCGGTAAACAAACCGTATCAAGAAATCCGGACGGTTAAAATATTGAGCAAAATTTAAGTTCAGTGGTTTTTGTTACATATTTAGCTGTCAAAAGTCTTATTTGTTGATTATTAATGTTGGTTGGAAAATTATTTTAAATTTAAAAATTAAATTAAATCATTTTTTTATATTGTCAAATGTACTTATGTATGCACATTATATGATTTTGTTATCTTATACAAGGTTATCCAATTCAAGCTTGATAAAGTAAACTTAAAAAAAACACACAAAATATTCGGAATGTATTGTAATTTTTATTTCATTTTACAGATTGATCCTTGCCATTTTTAGTTAAACAAGATATCATTCAAATGTCCTCCACGGGACTTCTTACAGGCCTTGATTCTTTTGCGGTAATTTTCAATGACTTTTCGGCACATTTCGGCCGGTATCTCGGCCATTACCTTACGAATATTAGTTTTCAATTCGTCAAGAGTTTGAGGATTGTTTGCGTAAACACGATCTTTCGCGTAGCCCCACAAAAAGAAATCCAAAGGCGTTAAATCACAGGATCTTGGAGGCCAATTGACATCAGCCAATCGCGAAATCAAACGTCCAGGAAATTTCTCTTGCAAAAGATCTCGATTTGCTCGTGTTACGTGACTGGTTGCTCCATCCTGCTGGAACCACATATCGTCAAGATCATAATCTTCGATTTTCGTAAAAAAATAATCGGTTAACATGCGGCCATAGCGCTCAGAATTGACGGTAACGGTTCGTCCATGGTTGTTCTCAAAAAAATACGGCCCAATCACACCACCAGACCACAATGCGCACCAAACAGTGACTTTTTCCGGGTGTAATGGCTTCTCTACAATCAATTGTGGATTTTCTGAGCCCCAAATTCTACAGTTTTGCTTATTAACGTATCCACCAAGCGAAAAATGAGCTTCATCACTGAAGAAAATTTTGTTCGAAAAATCAGCATCCACGGCCTGTTTTTCCAACACCCAATTTGCGTATGTTCTTCGTTGTCCATGGTCAGCAGGCTTTAGCTCTTGTGTCAAATGGACTTTATACGGATGAAGATGCAAATCCAGATGAAAAATGCGCCATAATGAGCCATAAGATAGGCCTAAATGTTGAGCTCGACGAGGAATTGATAAATTTGGATCTTCTTCCACACTTTCAGCTACAGAAGCGATATTTTCAGCATTGCGAATGTTTCGATGATGCACAGACCTTACAATATCAGTAACAGATCCAGTTTGTTCAAATTTATTCACTGTATTCAATATGGTTTGCTTTGTAGGACGATTATGACGACCATAATCTGCTTGTAAAGCGCGAAATGTGGATACGGCAGAATTACTATTTTTATAATAAGATTTAATAATTTTAACGCGTTGGTCGATTGTTAAATGCTCCATATTCTTAAATGGCAGAATGTCAACTAAATAAATGACAGCGTACTTGACGTTTATCTTTGACAGATGTCGGTATACAGATTTCTACTTTATCAACCTCGAATTGGATAACCCGTTATTATAATTATAACAGTTATCTGCTTGAAATTTGATACTTCTAAAAGAAATTTAAGGTTATGTAAGTAAATAATATGTGCCAGTTGATTTCATTTTTTAATGTTTGAAATTTTTTATTATTTTCAGAATGATTTTTTTGGAAAATTTTATTGCGGCCGATTCTTCTGATGATGACGTTGATGTGCAAGAACGCACAACTCAGAGTAACCCTATGTTACTTGAAGAAGACATGTAAATTCTAATATAACTTTCATTTAATTAAAGCTATTAATACGTATTTTGTTATTATAGATTTATACAACAGTTTCGCTTGACAAAACAAGCGTTTAAATTTGTGGAGGAAAAATTACACCTTAGATGGGACAAAACCGTGGCAGCAATACCACCTATTTTAAAGTTATGCCTCACGCTAGAAATATTAAGTAGTGGAAATTACCAATCTGGTGTGGGTAATGACTTTCTAATTGGAATGGCTCAGAGTACTGTATCAGCTGTGTTCAATGAAACGTTGAACTTACTTGAGCAAACTTTATGTTTCGAATTAATCAAGTTCGAACCAAACCAAAATACGAAAGAATATTTCTTTAGTAAATATAATTTTCCCGGCATTGTTGGATGTGTGGGCGGAACCCATATTTACCACCTTAAACCACATGAAAATGAACACACATTTTTAAATAGAAAGGGTCGTCATAGTCTGAATGCAATGCTAGTAAGTTGTCACAATATTGTACTAACAAATTATTATTGTGAATGGTTTTCATTTCGATTTCATTTAACTTCTAGATATGCGAGAATGAGATGAAAAATCAAAAGCATCATTGAAATAAATAACAATATGGCAAGAATAGAATTCAAAACTTTTGACAAAGCAAATAAATGTATAAGGAAAGATGACCCAATTAATAAAATCTTAACCGAAAAAGAATACAACGCCTTCATCCCGAAAACTTATACACATGTTGAAGGTGTGGTTAGAGGACTAGTAGGCGAATTTGAAATAAATGAAATTAAAGAAAACATAACATGCGAGTTTCCGATCACAAATGAAGAAATAATCAAAACATGGGACCGAGTAAACAAAACCCTAAAAAATACGAACATTTTAAAACTGGAAATAAGAGCAAATGCATTGCCAAAAGAAATCTTATTTTACGATGTAAAAATAAAAACGGCGACCTACATACCTAAATTAAAATTCTGTGCATCATGCCTAAGCTATGGGCACATAAAAAAGTTTTGTCGATCAAGAATACCAAGATGCGCTAAGTGTGCAAAACCTAAAAAAATAGATGAACAACACGAATACCAGGAAAACCCAGAATGCAAATTCTGTGTAGGAGTAGAGCATTATACAAACTCAAGAAACTGCCAAGAAAAGAAAAAACAAACACAAATCCAAATCCACATGATTAAAAACAAAACATCATACAGAGAAACCCTAGCTGCACTATATCCACGAAACGTGCTGATCAACCAGGATATTAATGATTTCCCTCAAATCAACACAAACGAAGAAAACAGAATGAATATCTGGACTGATAAAACTCAAAGGCAGGAATTAATTCTAAAGGCACAAAGAGAAAAAATACTAGAATTACAAAACACCTTGGAGAAATTCATTCGACTAAGTGATAAAAGATACGATATACCAGTATATCGATTTTGTCCCGTGAGTTACTCATTTAAAATGAGTGAAGCAAAAAATATCGAATACGTATACACTGTATAATATACAATTATGTCTTTGTATTTGTATTTTTCTTTTGTTCGTATTTGTGTCTTTTTTATGATGGACAGTACCAAAATAACGCGATCCGGGTGAATCGGTTTAATTGTTATGGTGCTTATTTCCTTTTCTCAACACATTACGTCTGCTCACGAGCTGTGGAGTGTTATTATTTAACATGCTAATGTATTTTATATTTAATATTTTTTTATAATAAATTAATTTTATATGTTTATATGTTATATGTTTAAATTTTATAAAAAAATTTAATTTAAATTTCATAAATTTTAAAAATAAAATATTAATTATAAAGAAAATCGAAAATAAATAAATATTTAAAAAGTAACACTATCTTGTAAAGGCCTATTCAGCGTTGCGTTAGTTTGTCTTTTCATTCGTTTAAAGAATTTTTTCGACTCATATTGTTCCAAAATGACGAATTTTTCTTCATTTTTTTAAACAATACAAAAATATGGCGTTTACAATGGTTAACCCTTTGAGTGCCAAGGAGCACAATCGCGCTCCTCAATATAGGAATCAAAAATCTCATCAAGGGTTAATAGAATAAACAAAAACAATGACACGTGGTTTGCATGTGTATAGTAAAGCAAGCGCTTCACTAACTAACATAAACATAAATACTACTACTATATCATTCCGGTTACACTCATTTCGTTTCACACATTTTGGGACAAAATCGATACACAGATCTACTAACCATTGAACTAAAAGAGTTAGTAAATAATATAAAAACAAAATAAATGGAAAGTAGTATAAAAATACTACAAATAAACATAAGAAGTCTAAACAGTAACATCAACCTTTTAAAAATGTATATGCAAAAACAAAAAATAGACGTAGTAATACTAAATGAAACCTGGACACATGAGAACAATATACCACGAATACCCAAATATAAACTCATAACAAAAAACAGAGACACGGGATATGGAGGAATAGGGTTTCTAATAAAAAACAACATTGGAGCCAAACAAGTCGACCTAAATATAAACATCACACATATTGAGGCAGAACAAATAAAAATAAAATATAGAGAGGAAGAAATGTATTTGATCGGTTTCGACAACCCCCCAAACGGTAACACAAATGTACAAGTTATGGATTTCAAAAAATTAATCAAGAAAGCAGAAAGCAACAACAAAACAATCCTAGCAGGAGATATCAATGCCCATAGTAGTCTATGGGATCAAATAACCAATGACAACAAACTTGGTAAAATATTGGCAGAAATAATAGTTAAAAGCACCATGTTATTATTAAACACCGGAAAACACACCAGACAAGATTTAAGATCGCATACAACATCAGCGATAGACATCTCCCTATGTACTACCGATATATACAATAAAATCGAACGGGACAGCAAAGAGGATAACATAGGATCTGACCATCTGCCAATTATAATAAAAGTAAACGTAAAAATAAAAGAAATATCAGAAATACAGGAAGACAATAACCTAGTAAATATTGAATCCAAAATAGAAGAAATCATTCAAACAAATACAAAAATCATAACCATAAATCAAAACAATAACCCAAAACCATGGTGGAACGAGCATGTTCAAAGATTATGGAACATAAAATCCGGAAAACAGAAATGCTATAATAGACATAAAAACCTTCACACGGCTACAGTACTCAGATCAATAGCAGTACTAAAACGAGAGATCAAAATAGCAAAAAAAAAATCATGGGAAAACTTTATTAACACCATAAACAGGGAAATAAATACGAAACAGCTTTGGCACAAAATTAATAAACTAAGAAACAAGAAAGGAAATAAAGGATTCAATCTATTAAGCTCAAAACAGAACAAGAGCGAAGGCGGCGAGCGAAATCGCCTGTCATATTACTCATAACACTGAAAACATATAATACAAGCACAACCATCGACGCTGGCGACGACGATTTTTTCGTCGAAATAAAATTAGAGTCTATTTCTATTTTCTTCGCCGGCGATACAATATTGCCAACTGTTTTATTTGTTTTTAAGTTGATATTAAACATTTTGTGCTGTCATATTTTTGTTTGCCATTTTGTGTGTTAATTGTTCAATTTTTCATCATAATAATTTTAAATTTATTATATATTAAATATAATGTCATTCGAGGAAAAATTAGTGGAGCTCGCAAGAGAAAACAAAATTATATTTGATTTGAGGCATGAATATTACCGAAGAACGGATATCAAAGACCAAATTTGGCGTGATATTGCTTTAAACCTCAACTCAACAGGTAAATGTGTATAACATTATTAATATGAATTATTAAAATAAATTGTATAAATGTAAAACTAATTTTTTTAAACCTTAGAAAGTATTTGTAAAACCCGGTGGAAAAGCCTACGAGACACGTATAGGAAAGCCCGTCGAATCGAACCATCCGGTAGCGCTGCTCTTGATCCAGATGATGAAATACGCAAAAAAAATGGAAATATTATGATCTGATGAATTTTCTGGATAACGTAGAAGATCAAAGAGAGTAAGTAGCTATAAACTTTAAAAATTAATTGAATTTTTTATGCCTTTATTTATATTTTTAGAACAGTAGGAAATTTTACAACTATAAAAGAAAGTGATACTTTCGATGACAGTTCGTTCGATTTTAATAAAGAATCTAATGATAACATAGATTTAGATGAAGTAATAACAACACCAGTGAAAAAAAGAAAGTCATCCGCGTCTTCGAATAAGGAGCAAATACAAAGCGAATTTTGTGATTTTTTAGACAAGGCATCTAAGGCTATTACTGAAATCAATTCAGCATCAGACATTCAAAGTAAAAATACTTCTACCTCGTTATTGATTTCATCTCTTGCCATTAAAATTGAAAATGCAAATTTGCCATCATACGTATTAGATGACCTGGAGATGGATGTCTCAAATTTAGTGTACGGTCGTCTACGTGACTACCAAAATAACTAATTTTTTTTAACAAACTTACTCGGTTGAGTTACATGAACGTTCCTATTTATTAAATAAAATTTAGACTGAAAACACTATTTTTTTAATTTAATAACAATTTTATTAGTCATCTCAACATCAACGGTTCCATTGTTGCAGGCACGATTTTAATAGTTCTCTACACGCGAAAGCTTCACGGGTTGAACGATTCCCTCTAAAAATTCGATGCTGTTGTAATGTCTCACCCTCATCACGCCAGGCTCCAGGAACATCAATACCATTTTGCAAACTATCAACATAATCGTCTGGACAGTATATCTTACTTTTCTGAAGCATTAAAAAATTATGTAACACAATAGTAGCCAGCACAACTTTTTGTGCGTTTTTTGGATGCATATTAATTGTGGTTCCCAAAATGCGCCACCTATTCGCTAAAATACCGAAAGTGTTTTCGATACGGATTCTAGCACGTGAAAACCTTTTATTAAACAGTTGCTTATCTTCTGAAAGGTACCTTCCCAGATAGGGGCGCATTAGGTTTTTCTTCAACGGAAATGCAGCGTCGCCCACAAAATAAAACGGAAATTCTATTATGGAATTGGGTAGCATTTTACTAACTGGAATATCAATTGTACCATCTTTCAATTGCTTTCCAAATCCACTATTTTGGAAAATTCCAGAATCACTTTGACTACCGTAAGCGCCAACATCTACAGCTGTAAAACAATAATTGGTATCACATACACCTAAGAGAACGACGCTATGGTGTCCTTTGTAGTTAAAATATAGCGATCCGCTCTTTGGTGGGCATCGGATATTAATATGTTTGCCGTCGATAGAACCCAAGCAATTCGGCATACCAGTTTTGGTTTCAAAATCATGGGCAATTTTAAACCATTCCGCATTGTTTGGCTTTGATACATATACTCCATTAAGTTCCCACAACGCATCACATGTATCTAATATAATCTCGCGCACAGTAGATGCACCCAACTTGAAACTCCATGCCAGCATCTGAATAGAGCAACCATGAGCCAGATACCTAAAACAAAATCATATACATATGATACACTATAAAAAAATTGTGTTATAGTTTCGTACATCAGTGTTATAGCCAATCTAGTTTCAACACTAATTGGCATCCGATGGGAGTGCTTTTGTAATCTATCCTTCAAAAGATTGAATAGGAATTTGAACTGAGCAACACTCATTCGTGTTGCCTTCTGGAAATGCTCCGGGTCATTTTCTTTAATTTCCATAAAACCTCGTCGAAAAAATCCGTGCTGGTTTCTTGTAAGGTTTACAGGCCTAACCCACCAACGTCTACTAGGCAAGATTAAATTATAATACTCATGCGCCAAAAACACAAGATAAATAATTTTGATAATTCATTTTGACATAGTCAAAATAGTTTAGGTTACTTTGTTGTTATTTTTCTATCGCCATGGGCTGACGCTCTTGTTCTGTTAGCTACAGCGATATCACGGCGATATTTTTTATTTATTCGTCGTCGCTCGCCGCCTTCGCTCTTGTTCTGTTTTGAGCTTTAGAGGAATACGATATGGCGAAAAAATTTATAAACGAAAACTTCCCAGAAACAATAGAAACAATAAGATTACCCTGCGTAAATACTGGAAAGACAGAAAACATATTTAATAATGAAATAATAAAAAAACAAAAAAAAACAAAAGCAAAATACAGCACCTGGAGAAAATAAAATATCATATAAAACTATTCAAAACATAATAGAAATAAACCCGAAGTTAACAAACATTGTAATAAGTCATCTAAATAACATCTATAAAAACCAAATATATCCAGAAAACTGGAAAGTTATGAAAATAATAGCCATTAAAAAACCCAATAAAGATGAGTATGAAACGGAAAATTATAGACCAATAAGCCTACTCAACACATTTTCGAAAATATATAACAAAATGATTCTTGAGGAACTAAACCAACACTTAGATAACAATAATATACTACCAAAAAAAACATATGGTTTTAGAAAACATATAAATATTATGGACTACTTCGTGGACCTCTTCAGTAAAATAGCATCAGAAAAACATAATAACAAAACAATAATAATAATAACGACCGATATATCAAAGCTTTCGATCACGTAAACAAAAATATACTAATTGATAAACTCATTAAAATAAATACACCAAACCATATCACAAATTGGATATATCAATTCCTAACGAATAGAGTGATAATATACAATAATGAAACTTCAACAATAAAACAAATCACCAACAAAGGATTACCACAAGGCAGCAGCTTAAGCCCATGTCTATTCAACATCTATACCAGGGAACTCCATGATATAGAAAACAATAACAACAACATCTATCAATTCGCAGATGACATAGTGATGCTAATAACAGGGAAAACCGAAATAGAAGCACAAACAACAGCTAACAAATCGCTAAAAGATCTAAAGGAAGGACTAAATAAAATATATCTAAAGTTAAACCCAAACAAATGCTCGTTCATGAGATTATTCAAGAACAAACCTACGAATTTTCAACCGATCCTCAACAATGTAACCATCAAAGAGGAAAGAACTATGAAACTACTTGGAATAACAATAAGCAATAAATTATCACTACTGCCACATTATAAAATAATTGAAAAAGAAATAATCAATGCAACAAATTTATTAAAAACAATAACATACAAAAATGGTGGAGCACACCCACACCTAGTTACCAATGTATATAAAGCGATAATCCAATCGAGAACAAAGTATGCAGATATAATAACACCCACAAACATAAAAAACAGCATAAAAATAAAACAAAAAATAATAAACCAAAACCTGCGTATCTGCACAGGAATGCTAAAAACTACACCAATCCCCACCTTACTGGCGGAAACAGCAACACTACTAATCCGGACGGAAAAACCTGTCGTTCATAAAACGACACCGCTAGAAATACCGACCAGTAAAGTAACCGTATCATGAAATCCGATCGGAAAGATATTGAGCAAATTTCTAGTTCAGTGGTATTTTGCTATATTTTCTTGTCAAAATAGAAAATTGTAATGTCGTACAAATGACATTATTAGGGGCGGGATCATGAATCCGGTCGGAAATATCGGTAATCGATAAAAATTCATCGCTAGCAAAACCGACCGGTAAACAAACCGTATCAAGAAATCCGGACGGTTAAAATATTGAGCAAAATTTAAGTTCAGTGGTTTTTGTTACATATTTAGCTGTCAAAAGTCTTATTTGTTGATTATTGTTGATTAAGTTGGTTGGAAAATTATTTTAGATTTAAAAATTAAATTAAATCATTTTTTTATATTGTCAAATGTACTTATGTATGCACATTATATGATTTTGTTATCTTATATTATAATTATAACAGTTATCTGCTTGAAATTTGATACTTCTAAAAGAAATTTAAGGTTATGTAAGTAAATAATATGTGCCAGTTGATTTCATTTTTTAATGTTTGAAATTTTTTATTATTTTCAGAATGATTTTTTTGAAAAATTTTATTGCGGCCGATTCCTCTGATGATGACGTTGATGTGCAAGAACGCACAACTCAGAGTAACCCTATGTTACTTGAAGAAGACATGTAAATTCTAATATAACTTTCATTTAATTAAAGCTATTAATACGTATTTTGTTATTATAGATTTATACAACGGTTTCGCTTGACAAAACAAGCGTTTAAATTTGTGGAGGAAAAATTACACCTTAGATGGGAAAAAACCGTGGCTGCGATACCACCTATTTTAAAGTTATGCCTCACGCTAGATAGAAATATTAAGTAGTGGGAATTACCAATCTGGTGTGGGTAATGACTTTCTAATTGGAATGGCTCAGAGTACTGTATCAGCTGTATTCAATGAAACGTTGAACTTACTTGAGCAAACTTTTGCCCCTATTATGGTTTTCGCCTACGCGTCACTAGGCGATGGTGAGCCGCCGTATATATATTTTTGTATTATGATTCTCGCCGTGAGAGCGATGTGAGAGAGTGATGTGTAAAAAACGATCGCCTACAATTTTTAGGCGATGAATGTTAGATATGCGAGAATGAGATGAAAATAATGGCTGTTAAAGCAACCTTTGGTGGTAGCAACCATGATTCTTTGGTTTGGGCGAACAATGAAGAACGAGTATACATGCAACAGTATTATGAAGAATATCCTAATTCTTTTCTATTAGGTATAATGTATTATAGCAACTAAAATATAATATAATATATGCATGCAAATTATTTTCAGGTAACTCAGGGTATCCACTGGAGCCATGGCTCATGACACCTTATCGTTCGGCAGAGGTAAATTCGCCAGAAGCTAATTATAATACGGTTCATGCGAAAGCTCGCTGTATTGTGGAAATATGTATTGGTTTGTGGAAGGGAAGGTGGCGTATTCTACTATCCGAAAGACAGTGTCGCTACGCACCTGAGAAAATTGAAAAAATTTTCAACGTCACCTCAGCTTTGCACAATATTTGTGTGCAATTTCGAATTTCTGCAATAGATGTTAATATAATGCCAGAAGTTAGTAATCCAATTGCAAGATCGGAAACAACAACTGAATTTTTACAAAGAATTAGGGGCATTGCATCACAAATTAGAGATAGAATAAGAAATTCTCTTCTAAATTACAAAGTAATTGTTTATATAAATTCGTCTTTTATTTCATTGAAAATATTCATATCTTAATTCATTGTATCACATATTGTATCACATAATTTCAATATAATTTAAATATATAAACTTAAATAAAAAATTGTATTGGACTTTACAATTATGAAAGTGGGAATTCTTGGTCTCTGCTCCGTTTATCAAGATATTTCATTCGTTTTAAGTAGTTGGACTCCCTTAAGAGTGCGAGTTCCCTTTTTTTTAAATCAATCATTATTTGATTTTGTTGCTGTAACTTGGTTAAATGGTCTACCATTCGAGTGAAGCTAGACAACAAATTTTCGTTAACAATTAAAGATTTTTGCAATAACATAACTTTATTTAACGATTCGTTTGGTTCAGAGGTGTTATGACTATTCGTAAGCAAATCGTCACTGACACACGGTGCCTCCTCCAAGGGAAGCTGCTCGTCTAATTTATTAACAGTTTCACTCAACGTTGGTGCGATGACATCATCATCTGTAACTGATTTTATATTGGCCCCAACATGGACCTCCTCCAGGTTTTTTCAACTCGTTTCTGTTGTGTTGAAGTTTCCTTTTGACGGACCATTTATGGTCTTGCCATACCTTAAATAAAATTAAAATATACCATATAATTTTAAGTTTACATAGGAATAAAATATTAAAAAGCTAATTATTTGACCACCTACATTTTCCAGTCGGTTTCTGATTTCGGCGGGGGACCATTAGCATTTAACGTGTTTTTTAGCCGTGCCATAATTGATTTTTCCGCTGTCGCCCTTGCTGTGTATTTAATAACCCTTTGGCTAGGTCAGAATGGTCATTCATAAAATCGACCAAAATTTTTTTTGTAACGGGTTTGTCGACATTTTGTGATTAATTAAACCTGAATTTGTGTATAAAAATAACTTATATTAATATGTTACTTACTGAATAAATAAATGCTAACTCATAATTAGTTACTTACTCATTTAAATTGTTACCGTCCATTATCACTTTTTTTGTGAATTAATAACAATATTTGCCGAAAGACTATTAAGAGTACTATACCATATAAATGTGTATACAAATTTAATATCCGTCAACTACCTATCTGTCGAATTATGTATGCACATTATATGATTTTGAATCGAGTCGAATTATTGCATGCGGTAAATAACCGTATAAACGGAATTCAAAATGCCAATTTGAGCAAAACCGGAAAAAATCCGTTAACATTTTAGCGGTACCGGATTTCATGATCCCGCCCCTGCATATAAAAATCTTTCAATAAAATTCCTTGAATATAAGAAATTGTTTAAATCAAATCATTTAAAAGTCAATTTATAATTTAAATAGTTAATACAGGGTGTCCGCCGGGAAGGTATACTACTTTGTTTGTTTATGATTTTTGATTAAATGAAAGAGAATGGATCTTATATTGATCAATGTTTTATTTAATGTCGGCAATTATGTATGGAATACAATATCAGATAAATGTCCGCCTCTGTTAGCCTCACAAATGCGAGCCCTTTTGAGCACATTTTTCATTACATTCTCACACATTTCACGCGGTATTTCATTAATTTCATCACGAATATTTTGTTTGAGTTGCTCAAGCGTTTCTGGTTTGTTTGCATAAGCCTTGCTTTCTACAAAAAGAAGTCCGGAGCAGTCAAATCAGACGACCGTGGAGGCCAATCAACATCACCATTTTTTAAATAACTTGTTGTGGAAAGAGTTCTCGCAGTAATTCCATTGTAATCCTGGCTGTATGCGATGTGGCACCGCCTTGTTGATACCACATGTTAATCAAGCCCAAAGTATGCAGTTGTGGCGTTAAAAAGTTTTCAATCATATCACGATATCGCTCCCCATTCACAGTTACCGTTACGCCGTTTTCATTTTCAAAGAAGTAAGGTCCAATGATTCCTCCTGACCAAATTGCACACCAGACTGTCACTTTTAATGGATGTAAAGGTGACTGATGAATAATGTGAGGGTTTTCCATTGCCCAGAACCGACTATTCTGTTTATTCACATATCGAGCTGTAACATCCTATTGACACGATGGTTTATCGAATATTTTTCCATAATAAATTTGCCACGTGTCTACTTCACGACTGTCAAGTATGAACTGTCAATACTAATATTCGCCTAAATGGCGACAAAACTAAGTAGTATACGTTCCCGGCGGACACCCGTTACTTACATTTTTATTATGACAAAAAAATCCTTCACGAATTATTTCACTTGTAATGTCGTGGATCACTCTTACTTTATACGAGTAAGTTTTAGTACTAGTGTACTATGTAATTATTTAAACCAAATTAAAAATTGTTGTCGCAAAATTGAATTAAATTATAAATTTAAATTCTTCAATTTTTGATTGTAACACGAAATTGATTGATTATTCGAAGACATAATACATAATTACAATTTTGACAAGAAAATATAGCAAAACACCACTGAACTAGAAATTTGCTCAATATTTTTCCGATCGGATTTCATGATACGGTTTCTTTACCGGTCGGTATTTGTAGCGGTGACGTTTTATGAACGACCGGTTTTTCCGCCCGGATTTCACGATATCGCCCCAGTAGGCGGTCAAACTTAGACGGAAATCAATCATTTAACCGTCAAAACGGCATTATGAAAGCCGTTTAACCGGTAATTTACTGTCAAAAATTGCTCGACAGTATATACCTTAGTTGTCGAGGAAGCATTAAATTTTTAGAAACAAGTAAATATAAAATGGATAGGATCAATTCAAATATGGGATTAATTAAAATATGCAAGTAATAAAATTAAAATGCGTTGCAAATTTATTATAATTAAGGGTAGATTTTTTTTTGTTTCATAACCTCAATATTATCAGGAAATGCAACTAATTAATCAACCCAACACGAAAACAGTTGTTGGTTGAGTTCAAGGAAACCCAGTCATACTTGTCAAAAGGATTACATTTTTTAGCAACAGACAATAGCCGCCCAACTATGTCTACAGATTTGATTTGTACGAATGCGGTTATTATGTATTGCTATACTATATTTTACGTTTTATTATAACAATAAAACATTATTATTTTCTGTCACACGAAAATATAAACATGTATATTATACGAGGACATATACATTACTATTTTTACAAAATACCACTGAAATAAAATTTGCTCAATTTTTTTCGATCGGAAATACGATTTCTTTACCGGTCGGTATTTCTAGCGATGGTATTTTACGATCGGCCGCGATTTCTGACCGGGTTTTATGATATCGCCGAGCAGAAAATTAAAAAAAATATAGTAATAGTAAATTCGTTAAAGTAATGTAATTTTTTAGATTTAACTTCTTGATGATGGTTTGACGCAGAACTTTAGGGAAGTTTACATTTTTATTTATATTTAAATTAAATAATTACGCTTTACTTTTTTATTGTAACTAAATGTTATAAACATTTGTTAGGTAAATTGATTTTCCGTTCTCTCTGCAAGTATCTTTTTGTTGTTTTCTACTCTAATTTCGTTGATAAACAATTGTGTGCACGGTGCACAGATAATACTATCGAATGATAAGCACGTTTAATTAATATTAAAGATCGTACGCCTCGTTTTAAAATGGCATGTATACCATTATTAATTACGTCTAATACGGGAAACATAATTAGTTTGTACACTCGAGCATTAGGCTACATAAATACATACAGCTGTATGATTGAATAAATAATAATTTAACACCGTTAGATATACCTAAGATTTTGGATATTCGTTGGCTATTTAAGCAGCATGGCTCGAACTAAGCACAATGTTCAATATAGAAAAGTAAGATTGGTAAACAGGAGAAATTTTAAGCCAAACGTTTGCTAATCATTTATACAAAGGTTATTTCGCATTCTTGACACCTATTTTAAAGGAGGTTGCTGGCGTTAATTTACAATTGAAATCTGTCGATACATCAGTTATTAAATGATTTAGTGAATTTGATAACATTTTCGGTTTAGAAGATTGTATATAACCATACATATGATGTGATTACTAGGAATATAACCGATTTTATAGATTGGTAATCGATATAATTTTGAAAACTAAATAAAATCTTCACCTGCACATGAACAAGAGAAAATTAGGAGAAATTGAATAATCTATTGATAGATCAATAGATACGAAATATTTCATTCAATTAATTCATTTTTGAAAATTAAAATAATCTATACGTCCCAATTATTTTTACCTTTTAGCAGATCATCCACAAGGCCGCGATCAATCGTACACCTCTTATCTGTTATAATATCACCTGATGTAGAAGGGTACGCCGTAATCTTGGTTTTTAAAATCACTTCATAATTTTATATATATTAACTTGTATAAATTAGTTGATTTAATAATTAGTTATTCGTTATTCGAATCGTTATTTAAAAAATCCAACATCCTTTCGGTACATGTTTACATAAGCAAATACGGTAATATCAAATTTCCAACCCATATATTATAATGTGTATAATGCGAATGAGATTTCTAAATCCGCAGCCGACACTCATCCGCCAAAAATTACTGCGGATATATCCGCTTTAACCCGCGGATAGCGGATAATTGCGGGTATCCGCGGTTATTACTATCCGATGCAGGGATTTAGTTTGTGTATCTCGTTACAATAACAGTGCCACACATTTAGGTGGCACATGATATGACACACATGAAATGTCTTCACATGAAATGACGGCAATACGGTTTAAAAACAAAAAATAAAACGGTACCATTGAGGAGGATGCCTCCTCAATGACGATACTTAGGGACGATTTAATTAAAAAAAAAAAACTTTTTAGTTTTGATGGATTCTACACATGAAATGACATGAAACTGTTAAGGGTATTGGGTGTATGACAATATACGATACAAATTAAAATTAAATTTAAAATTAAAAAGTTCTGAAGATGTATTTTATACCACGTTTTTCGTAACTCTTTATAGCAATATATATAAGCTTATAAAGAACAGAGAAATTGTTAAACTGGCAATTTTAGACATTTACACACCTAAAATTGCCATAAATTTTCAAACCCTGAAAATATATATGTCTGATTATACAAACTTCGGTTACATGTATTTTATAAATTATTTGTGTTAAGAGAACCCAAAAAGAAAAATATTTCGTGTTAGGCGATTATCTACTTTTTAACCGTTTATAATTTAATTATTTTTTTCAGCAGCCCCCTAAAATGGAACGATATTTATATATCGCAAAATGTAGAATTTTATCGATTTATTTAAAGGGATTAAAATATTTCCGGCCTAAGCAAATATTTTTCGACTAAAATAATTTAAAAACCCTGGAGACAATCATATTTTAGTAATAAGCGATATGAATGTGGTCGTGATAAAGGCGTTTTTGTTAACTGAATTCCACCGTACTTAATCCACGCAAGATCGATATGCAAACCTCAGTTTAAAATGATTTTCAGAATCCTATTTTTTATCGATGAGTACCGATTCTCGATTATAAACCGCTCTTCGGAGGTGCCCACAATTAAACGTAAACTACTTTTTTTTAAATTGAATGGCGATATGCTGCTAGTTGTATTTGGCTCTTGAATAGATTCAAATTGTAAGGATTTGCCGGAAAACTATGTTTTTATTCTAATTATCTCGGCTTTTTCTCGAAAACTTCTCGAATAACGACAAAATTGTTGACGTTCGCGAAACAAGAAAATGGTGAGACTTTTCAATCTCCGATCACACTCCGAAATTTCCCCCAAGCGGAACATTGGCTTCCCCTTTATAATTTAATTTAATTTTTAAGTCGTTAACAAGGCAGTTTCAAAATATAGCAGAAAGCTACTTAAAACTCAACATTTAGTAAGACAAAATACGTCCTATATACATCTATTAGTTTACCTTGTACTTTCAGTTATAGAAGTAATATTTGGTCCATTTAACATTAGCTCTCCATTGGAATTTTCTGCATCCTGATTAGCATTATCTTCTTTATTTTCTATTGTTTCTTTAGGATTTCTGAAATGAATTACAACTTTATATTAGCTTATGGGCGAATTAGCATTTATTTTGCGTCATTTACCTATGATTATCTGATTCAGTCTGAGAAATAACATTAAGATTTGGTTGATTAATAACTGTGTGGTTATCATCAGGCATTGATTCAGTCTCCTGTAGATTTAATGTTGTTGATGCTATTGCCGCGGCTGTTGTAGTTGCTGCGGCTACGGTAGCAGCTGCAGCAATATATTTTGAATGAACATCGTCATTATTATTGTACGGTATAAATGTGGTGGCAAGAACAAGACGTCCATCTGCACCGGGTACTAAATTTTTTATTGTTTGCATTTTTAAATTTTTATCATCACAATTTATCTCGTTACTAGATTTAGTTTGACTAATAATATTATCACCAATAATTACTGACGATAGTTTACTATCATTGTCAGTATTGTTATTATTATTATTTATATTATTATTACTAGGATTATTATTATTATTTTTACTTGATGGTAATATTATATTCGATGTTTGGATAGGATCAAAATCAGTAAAATGTGTATCAAAATCAGCAAAATTATTTGCGTCAAAATTGGCCCAATTATCATCATTGAAACTTTGCGTATTTGTACCATTACTTGAATCAATATCATTGGTCCACGTATTCCATGGATCATCACCTCCAAGCGATATACCAATTTGATCATAATCATCATTCCACACGTTGCCAGATAAATTACCCTTTAAATTATTTGCCAACATTTTCAAATTGGAATGTTCGCTTTCATCATCGTCCCAGACATCGCGACTAATTGTGAACGAGCTTAAGGTCTTTTTGCACGTTTGCTCGAATAATTCTTGCTGCTGTTCCAAATCTTGAAGTGACAAATTTGCTAATCGGGCTGTATCACTGAAAATGATTTTAAACAGAAATATAATTTAAAGTAAGTTGAAACCGTAAAAAATGTTGCATGTTATGTAGAAAAAATTTAAAGATACGAATGGTGTACAAAGTTTATTACAAATTCCACACTTGTTTTCTGAGTTAAAAATTCTACCTGAATTGAAAGCAATTTACTTAAATTAGTGAAAAATAATTTAATTTTATCACTCAGTGGAATAAGTAAAAACTTTTAACACCAGCGTTAAAAGTGAATCGACTACTAAAAATTCATTGACTATTCCGATCACGAATTCTTACTCTATTTCGAAAATTTTAAAGTTTGTAAAGAAAATTTTGTATGGCCAACACGCACAAGTGATTTTATTTTGTACTAAGAGGTTGTGACCCTCTTCTTACAAAATAAAACGCGACATTCAACACTTATATATAAATAGCATTATAAATCGGTGCGCCCTTTTCTCATTTATACATACTCCAATAATACATACTGCATATTCGGATCGAGATCATTGAAATCAGCCACTGGATATGTATCACTAAGGTAATCTTTCGAAGGTGATGCATCAAATGTTGAATCATGTTTATTTGGATTACAATTTGCCTGTAATATAAGAATTAATAATATTAATATTTTAATATTTTCATACCCGGAACAAAATTTTTAATTTTTTAGTACTCACTAAATATCTGTTTTGTACTTCTAATGATTTGACTAAATCACCACTTTCGGAATCAGTTAACTTTTTCCAGAAAACAAGTTCCTCTTCATTTAAACTTAATTCAACTAAGGCACGAAGTTCTTCCGATATTAGTATATTTATTACCAAGTGATCAAGTATCTCAATTAAGTGTCCCATATATCCTAGTCTACGACCTCGCTCTTGTGATCTAAACAATTTAAAAAAGTATATCATAATTATCTGCAGTATAAAAAAAATTCTACATTATGTTGTGATGAAGAATGTAGAATAACCTCAAATCAGTAAAACCGTACAATTGCAAATCGATGCGTTATATGAAAACAGTTTACTGAAAAGCTATGAGTCGGCTGTCATCGAGAACCTGAATTGGCACAACAATGACCAAGACCAGTCCTATAACATCCAGGAACAATGGAAAGGTCTATAATCAGTCGTAACTAACTAACCACTATCCGAAAAGGGACCTTTAAATAGCGACTAGAATGCGCATGGGCTTCTCTACCAAAAGAAACACACGCGACTGCTTTGCCAACGCCAGAAATTTAACTGAAGGCTTACATCCTAGACCCACACCATTAGTGGGGAGCCATCTGTGTGGAAATTTCACTTTCAAAGCCTATTAAAATGGATCGAGAGTTAATTGGGGTAACTCTCGATCCAGCCTCTCTCTCCTCGAGCGAACACTTCGGCAGGACGTAGACCTTTGCTCCAAACCTTTAACAGGAAAGGGATGTTGAAATACTAATACTCCCACATATAATATTTGAACATTCTAATCGTTACGTCTGGGACGATGAACAACTACCAAAACAATAGAAGACCTTCACAAAAAAGATGACCATGTGATTTCAGTAATTTACCGCGGCAACTTGTGGTGTTCTCTAATATCTCCAGTGTAAGCTATTAACATCATAATCTCTCTGTATAATTGTCGTACAAGGGATCTGCACTTGTTCCTCACACGATCATACATCAGGTGTTCCGACAAGGGAATGCACTCGCAAACAAGTTTCTCTATATAACAGGTAGGGGAAAAAGTTCGTGGCCTTTTTCCCCGTAGATGGCTTTACATTCATATATCTCAGTAACCATTAATCGCATCGGGCAATTGTGTGTTTGAAAGGTGACAGTTTAACTTGTACTTTGACATACAAAACATTAAAATCGATGAAGTAAATAAAAAGTCTCAACATTTTAAACATAGATAAATAATGAAAAAAATCGATATATTCTACAATTTTATTACGACAAAGGTAAAAACGCGGCTCAGGCTTGCGAAAAAATTTGTGCTGTTTATGGAGAAGGTACTTTATCAAAATCAGCAGCAAAGAAATGGTTCAAGCGCTTTCGTTCTGGAAATATGGATGTCAAAGATGCACCTCGCTCTGGTCGACCAACCACTGGAAAAGTCGATGAAATCATGCAGAAAATTGAAGAAGATCGGCATATAAGCAGCCATTTGGTAAAGAACTAAATATTGATCACAAAACAGTTTTAAAACATTTGAAAATGGCTGGATACAAAAAAAGCTTGACGTTTGAGTACCACATGAATTAACAGTTAAAATTTAATAGACCGGATTTCTATCTGCGTAACGCTGCTGAAACGGAACGAATTCGAGCTATTTTTAAAGCGAATGATTACTGGAATGCGCGAATGAATGGTAATGCAAAGTGGATAAGATACGACAACGTTGTGCGAAAAAAATCATGGACGAAACGAGGTGAAGCTTCCCAAACGGTATCAAAGCCAAGATTGACGCCAAGAAAGGTAATGCTGTGTGTTTGGTAGGATTGGAAAGGAATCGTGCATTATGAGGTGCTGCCACCGGGCCACACGATTGATACTAATCTTTACGGTCAGCAACTAACGCGTTTAAGACGAGCAATTCAGTTAGAACGTCCAGAATTGATCAGCAGAAAGGGCGTTGTGTTCCATCATGATAACACTAGACCACACACATCATTGATGACCCGGCAGAAACTGAGAGAGCTTGGCTGGGAAGTTTTGATGCACCCACCATATAGTCCTGACCTTGCACCATCGGACTACCATTTGTTCCGATCCATGCAGAACGATCTTAATGGTTTTACATTAAATTCACAAGAGGCCTGCGAAAATGAGTTGTATCGTTTTTTCGCCTCTAAACTACAAAGTTCTGCAATGATGGGATCATGGCTTTACCAAAAAAAATGGCTAAAGGTCATCGATCAAAATGACACATATTTGGTTTAATAAAGTTCATTTGAAATAAAAAAATTCTTTGTCTCAATGTCACCCAAAAAAGGCTATGCACTTTTTCCCTAACCCTTTATTTAAGAAGAATGCGATACGATCGATATTTAGTAATAATTAATTAATAAATTTGTTCATCTTTGAACGCAAAATGTCTGACATCTGGTGGAATATTTTGAAACTAAAGCAAATGGTGGTCAAATTCTCAAGAAATAGTTTTTTTGTTATAATAAACTTAATTTTGATTATAATCCGATTAAATGTTATTTATAATATTAAATTAGTATATAATTTAAAACAAATGAAATAATGAAAACATACTTTGATGCTCTTTCTAGTATAAACGAATACCACCATTGGCTCGTGTAGGAAGTGATGCTAACTAGGCGACGTTAAAAGGCCAATAATAATTGGATAAATTTTTTAATAAAACAACTCCTCGGCGATTGTTTTATTAACAGTTGCATCAAATCCAATTGAACAAAATGGGTAGGCCACGTCTAAACAACGCCAACTGATAGAATTATAAAAAGTGTTGCAACAACCATCAGTTGGATTAGTACAGTGCCGTTGAACAAGGTCTGCGTATTATAAAATGACGAAACTGGAGGCAACAGGCGATGGACCGAAAAGAATGAAGCTTAACAGTACATGTCTCATAATTCAGAGGACAACAAACTGCATCAAAGAAAGATGATCGTTTCCGAAAATTTGTCTAAATAACAACGACACAAAGCAAAAGTTTCGTAATTTTAACACTAAAATTATATTCCAACGCGAAAACACGCCACTCTCAAGGAATAATTACAAAATATACTTACTGCATCTGTTCATTATGATCCCAACAGTCTAATAATTTTGACACCATTTTACATTTTTCTATTATCTGTAAATGTAAAACAAAAATAACGAAACGTAAATTAATTATTTTAACTAATTATATTAAAATATGTATGTAATATAAAAAAAAAAACTTACATGTTTTTGTAAGGCAGATGGTGTCAATACGGTTTCATTTGGTATTTGATCGAATGCTTGAAACGCGTACACAAGACATTTTTTAACTTGATTATGTAAAAAATTATTCCAACAATACTCTTTAAATAATTTGAGCAATGTATTAAAAAAATCTACTTCACATATAACATTTAATACATTTAAATTTTCAGTTTCTATTAATACTGTAAATAAACAACATACTTGTAATCTTGTATTACCAAATGGAGATGTAATCCAGGTAATATTATCGGATTTATTGGATTTCTGTAAATAAAATAAATAGCAAATATAACCCAATCAGTTTAGCAAGATAAGCGGGTGGATTACAAACCTCTGGAGGATTTAATAATATTTCATGAAATTTTGTTATGGTTGGTATAATACAGTTAATTAAACTGGTAACCACAATTTTATGATGTTGTTTCTCTGTATCGATTAAATATTGGAGGGCAGCATCCGATACAGGCTCATTAATAATTGGATTCTCAAATATCGATAATATTATTTTAATTCCAGCTGTAATACTACTTTCTGATTGATTATCATTTAATATTGTTTCTAATATTAATTTTGTTGTATTTTCAGATTCTAATGTTTCTAATATGGGGTAAGTTGCCTCTGTTGCCGTTTCTTGACTCTCATCTTGTCGTATTGTACGTCCAGTCTTTATGATTTCACTTAAAAATTGTGCAATGTTATTGTGTTTCTCGGTTTCTTGCGGTAGAGATAGAATTTTTATAAGATTTTCTATTAAATGTTTTTCATTTATGTATTCCAAGAAATTCTTTTTCATATCCGATTCATCGATTTGTGTCATTATGTGATATAATAGATCCATTATAACTGGCATGCATATATGCTTTAATAACATGTCGAAAAAATCACCACGCGCTTTTATAAATTCTAAAACTTGATGACATACCGATTTGTAGCTGAATAAATTTTGTGATGATTTGCGTGATAAAAGGGTACTAAAAGTTTTACTAAAAAATGCTGTTAATAGTGGATTCAGTGGTGGATCTTGTTTAATAAATTCATATAATTTCAGTAGTGTTTTTTCATCTGATACCAGGCTATCGTACAAGGACGGGATATCACTGAAAATACAAAATTAAATTCAACAATTAATTTGGCGAAAACTGAAATAAATAATTTTTAATTTTATTTTGTGTTTTTAATTAAAATAAATAATCAAAAGTAATAATCAAAAGTTTGAAAATCCAGGGGTGGTATTCTAGAAGGTGATAGTTGATTATCATAGAAATTTACTTTGTAATTGCGTGACAGAAATTTGCTTTGAAATTGCCTTTGATTTCAGCGATTCAGGGAACCACTAATTCTAAAGACTTTGTCCTTTTTAAGCGCTTCGGTCCATAGGTACGATCCAGTAGGTTCCACAGCTCCTCGTTGTCATGCTGCTGCAGTCGCAGTACATGATTCCTTGCAAATTTTTGTATTTCATCGCTGACGTATTCCATGTTTAAGTCTGATGGAGATGGCCATTTCTAATGTACCAAGGAGCATTCATAATGCTACGTAGTACTTTGTTTTGAAATGTTTGTATAATCTTAACTGTATTTGTTTATATAACAGCAGTTGGTTGTGTGTTGTCAGTTCGAAGATTCTTCCAATAATCCAGTGCATTTTTCTGAATTTTAAATCAGTTCTTACTTTTTCTTTTTAACATGCACTTAAGCTCAGGTTTAAGCTTAGAGTCCGGCATCATGCCGAGGTACTTAGCGTTATCAGAATATGGAATTTATTGCTAATTCAGTCTAATCTGAAGATATATTCTAATTTCCTATTTGTAAAGGTGTTATGTGTTGATTTCGATTCGATTAGTGTTGTTTTCCATTTTTTATGGTCCAGTTATTCGCTATACCAATAGTATTGTGTAGTTTCCTTGTGGACTCAACAATACTACCATGAGTGGTCGTAACAACAGTGTCATCACCAAACGTTCCTATTCTAGCTTATACTATATCTGGTAGATCATTTGTATACAGCACAGGCCTCAGAACACTGCCAATATGTTCTTTAGTTATGAGTATTCCGTCCCCGAAGTAACAGTCGTTGATGTATGACTTTAGCAATTCAAAATATTGTTTTGCCGAATTTAGTCTCTTGAGAAACAGTCTTTCGAAAGATGATTTCTGCTATTTTCCACTGTCTCGGAACATAACTTAGTCTAAAGATAGCATTACTTATGTGCTGTAATTTCCTTAGTGTTTTTTCGGGTAGGGCTTTGATTATTTGCCCCGTTATCAAGTCGTATCCAGGGGCTTTTTTATCTTTGAGATTTTTACTTCTTGTTTGATTCCTATCAGAGTAACTGGTAGCACAGATACCTCGTCTATTTTGCTCATAGGTGTTAAATATTCGTTACTCACTTGTCCAGTTGGTGGTTTGAAGGTATTTTCTAGGTGTTTTTCGCTACGAGCCCAGTTTCCATCAACCATTTTTATGGATGGCACTTGCATTTTAGGCCGTTTTAAACATTTGGTGGCTTTCCACAGGGAATAGTCCGTGTCAGGTTACTTAGGAAGCTAGCAACTGACTCATTCTTAATCTGCTTTATAAGTAATTTAAGTTTGTTACATAAGTTGTTTATGATTGTTTCTTCAGGACCTATTGTTGTCTGCCAAGTCTTCCGGATAGTATATACTTTTTATTTAAGATGATCAAAAGTACCATTAAAATATCAAAGAAACCCCAAAAAATTATTTATACATCTACATTTTACAAAATTTAAAAAAATATAATTTCGATAGCAAGTCGTACAACAGCGGGTTTTACTTCTGCTCCCAGAAATCAAACTTTTATTATAATGAAGGAAATCATTGTTAAATATTCTCACAGTCAAAATGAATAATTGGGAATATTTGCTTTTGTAATCAAATAGTACATTTGTGACAACAAATACAAATCGTCCCCAACACACTACCGTCGGCCACAACCTCCAGTACTCGAATAGCCGGGTATGTTTGCCAAGTATTCGAGTATTAACAAAACTACAGCTTTTATGCGCAAGCATTAAACGATAAAAATATAAAATATGTACCAATTCAACTAAGGACCAGCAATGGAGTTATGAAATAATTGGAAGAAACGAAAGCAAAAACCAAAGATAACATTGAGAAAAGAATTCAATCTGGACAAAAGTATTCATTCACAGGGAATAGAGGACAGATAATTTCAATTGAAAGTCAATTAGCTTTAATTAACGAATGGAAGAGTTTAGGATGGATTTTACGAAACATCAAATAAATATCTGAGGAGAAAATTAGATTCTCTGATGATAATGATAGGATTGAGATTGAAAACTGACGTTAGGAATTATTATTATTAAGATGAATTATCATCGCGCTCGCCGGGGATAAGAATTTTGATTTAGATTCCGGATCAGGATTAGCAGAATCCCGACCAAAATATCAGTGTACGTTAAGTGATATGCAGAAAATAATAAAAAGTTGAAATATTATTTCTTAATCAGTATAATCGTTTCTTAAACCAAAGAACTAATTAAACAAATTTAAGAGTTTTGAACGATTAATTAATTTGAAGGTCAAATATAAATGAATTCATTTAATTTCTCAAATATAATTCGAAATTTCTTATTTAAAATGTTATTACACGGGTAACCCCGGCTTCCGGTTAATTAAGGAATTTATTCTCGACTATCCAAGTTATTGACTTGCGGGTAATTTGAAAACATTAATCGTCCCGAAAAGTAAATGTAAAAAATTTCCTTTCCTAAAATTTCTGATTTCATGTTGTTTTTAAATGTGATTATATTGGTAACAAACTTCTTTGACATGTACAAGATAATAAGAAACGCAACAAACGTATGTAACACTTATAAATATCCGAATCCCTCGGTATTAATTTCAAAAACATTCATTTCAGCATTGACATGTGAACTTTCATGTTTTGGTGGTGGATCCATATTTGCAAAAGTTATTACGTAGAACTCGACAATAGTTGTCCATATGGAGTTAATCCTCCAACAATTTCGTATTCTCGTTTCAAATTACGACTCATCACGGAGAGAAGTGTATTCAATAATCTGCAGACATTGGGGTCTCACTAAAAACAAAGGAATATTTCATATAAAATTTGGTGAGACCACACTAAAACAGTGAATATCTCAGTGTGCTGGATGCGACCAATGTGTGCCTTCACGTCCCAAAACCATTGGCACCATGTTAAGTAAAACCAAGGCCAATGTTATGAAAATTTAAAATTTTGCAATCAATTTGGCGATGATTTCATTAATCATGTTTATAATATGCCAACAATTGGCAACCCTAAAAGCACACAATGAATGCAAATTCATCCCACAAGACCTGACTATTTATATTGAACAAGTTCGCCAGTGTAGCTCTACTATTATACAAAATGTTTCTCTTTTAGTATAAGTAACTGCGATTCATAACTATATATTATCCACTAGTTTTTTTGTAATTCTAAACATCCACTTTTCATTTTTCACGCTACGGTTAATAAATTATCAAAAATTTCAATTTTATAATTAGTTTCTTGAATAGACAAGCGTTGCACAAAAAACATGACACGTTGAAAATGTTTACTTGGCCTGAGAAAAATCAAAATTAGAACACAGAAAAAATAAATATAAAATAAGCAAAGCTGCATACAACATTTTTTCCTAGTAAAATGTGGGATCGGATCGTGTTTTATAAATTTAAAGTCAAAAAAACACCAGACGTATATTCGAAGAATTGGAAATTTTAAGTAAATTATTTAAGACGTAAACCGACGTTCAATTTAGAAACTCCTATAAAAAAGTGGTTTCTAAATTTTTTATTCAGCTTTTCCTCTGTAATATAAATTATTTTTTTCTATGGTTGAAGCCTTTTAGATATTTTGTTTCGTTAAAGCGGCTTAATATTATGCCACCATCATACAACTGTAGCAAATATTTTTAAAGATGAAACTTTCTACTAAACGAAAAAACAGAACAATCCAGAAAAACAATGATTTCACGAAAAATACGGGCAATAGTTACAGCCGTCAGCAATTTTCCTAAGGACATTGAGCGCCCGAAAAGGGATATTCAATTAAATGCGTTAAAAGTCACGACCAGTCTTAAATGTATTCGTCTAATCTGATTAATCCTAGGTAAAATAAGCGATTGATCCTGTAAAAGAAAAGTAAACTGTAGTATTTTTATTATAAATAACCATCATTATCCGTCGAATGGAAAAATATATTCACGTGAAAAAGATTAAATACAAATAAATAGGACAATTTTTCGATTACCAGCGACCAGAAACGCACCAAGGTTGGCCTAATATATTCACGTCACGCTGCTTTGTATCTTGGAAATAATTTTGGTAACTGGCGATATTTTTCTATGACCCAGATACCCAATACCTTTTAAGATCCGACTGGTCGAGGTTTTTAACACATTTAACTGTATTACGAGTGTTTAGTTAGGAAAATAACGGGTGCCCGTAATCAGTGTCCGTATTTTTCGCAATATTATTTTCTGGGTCCTCTTGTTTTTTTTTTCGTCAAGTAGACAGAACCAAATCTAGGAAATTTTGCTAGAAAATAAGCCATTTTAACGAAACGGAAGAACTTCGTCGAAAAAGGCTTCAATTTTGATTTTTCTCATGCCAAATAAACGCATCAATCAAGTATCATCGTTTAGTTTTATATAATTTTTTTGAAATTTCTCCACTAGGTGGATTATTCCTGGAAGAATGTATTGTTGTTTTTTGATGTTTGATCTGAACCGGTTCAGTTCATGTTTCGTGAAAGAACTAGATTTCAAATCAAAATTTGTAAATTTTCCATATACAATTTGTACACTAATCCGGATAATGAGTTTCATGAAACACGGTAATTATCAAATTCACCCCTGTGACACCATTCTGGTAATTTCACTGGAATAGGGAACTGGGGAAAGAATTTATGTGTAATTTCTATTTAAACATTTTTGTCTGGCATACTGAGGTAAAACGCTAGTGTTAATTTTTTTGAAAACAAAATTAAATTGGGAATAATTTTCCCTGTCAATTTAGATATGGAAAAATAATTAATTTATAAACATTTACATCAAACTTTCCTCTACAGTAGGTCAGAAAAAAAATATTTGAACAGAAATTACATATAAATTGTTTCCCAACTCCATATTCACGAGGGATTACAAGAATAGTACCACTGACAGGTCAATTTCAAGCAAAAAATTTTTACAAACTCATGACATGTGTCGAAAACAACTGAAATCTTACATCAAGACAATGCACCGTGTTATAAATCGTTTGATAACATATTGAAGTTTGAATTGCTCTACCATCCACCATACTGTAAAAATGGGTCAAATAAGTCAAACGCCTATTTTGAAGGCTTGGACGAATCATTTTATAAAAAGGTATAGAAATGTTGATGGAACGTAGAACTTGAAGAAGACTAATGTAGAACTAAATGTAGGAGAAGGCAGTATCACCTGCCAATACCGTCACTCTTCCACTAAACAATGAATTTATGTAGATTAAGAACAGGATCGGACCCTGTGAAATAACGAAGTTCAATCTTTCGCGATTACTAGTGGTAGATTTAATATTGACAATTTGAGAGGTAAGTCTTCACGAGTACAAGAGGTGATCATCGAAAATAAGCCCAAAACCAGTTTTTCAAGATAGGTTTAAAACGCTTTGTGACGTCCACAAACAGGTCTGCTATTTTCTTATTGTTATTTAAGCTGTAGTAGATGTGTATGGTTTAGTGAACGCACAGAATTGAGAAAGCTGATGGAATTTAAAACCCGTATTTGTGAGAGACAGGAGGGAAATGCAGCGAGAATCTGACATCATTTACCACAATATGAACAGACACGATAAAGTCATTCTTCAGCATAATAATGTTCGGTTCCACGATGTAAGGCCAGATAATAAGCTTGGAAACTCTCCACATATTGGTCCTTTTGATTACCATTTCGTTTGATCGATGACTGAGCAACGGTTCATTTCCTATGAAGATCAAAAAAATTAGTCGATTCTTAGATAGCCTAAAAGTGCGAGTCCTCACATGGTATCAGTATGCTGCCAGAAAGATGGAATAACGTAGTGGTTAGCGATGGGAAATATTCTGAATTATCACCTTGAAACCACTTTTTTTTTAAATAATGCCTCAATTTTACAAGGAAATCCCTCAAAATTAAAATGATTCATGTTCATCAAATGCATCATCCACATTTATCGAGTTACGCACGTTCTTCCATTTTTCATTCATCAATGCGATATTTGAAGTATCAAAGTCTCTCTTTTAGCAGGAATCTAGTGATTATTGTTAAAAGTAAATGTTAAATAACAAAAACGGAGTAAGTGTCAGCCTTTCGTCACAGAAAAAGGAAGCAAATGAAAAATATGCTTACGAAGGAATGAGTAGTCAGACACGTACAGGTATAGTTGCTCGTGAACATGTGATTTAAAACCAAAAGATGCCACCATATTTCACTCATAAATTAATTTTTGGAGATAAATTTTAATGCATTTTGATTCAGTTAAATCATTTTTCAAATTGAAAATACATATTTAAACTAAATACATATTTTAATGGAGCATCTTTTAATTTTAGGGATTTTTTTAAATATTGTATATTAGGCCGGCCAACTAAACTTAATATTTTACACTTGTGTCGTTGTACTTATTTAAATAGAAGTACCAATCTGTGGAAAATAATGGGTACATCTAGCCCCTTGTAGATTCCTAGTTCGATAGACCCTGGAATTTCGTTCAATCGCAATATCTAATTAAACAAATATGTAAAGCAATGCGTTTTGTTGGACTAAATTCTACAATTCCAAATGTATACTCTACATACGCTGAATGCGCCCAATATTGCAGGGGTGAATTTGAAATATATTAGGAAGATTAGTTCAAGCGGAACAACACAAATCTAAAGAGTGTGAAATAAAACTCGATCATATTTAATTAGAAATACCACTAATCCACATACGGCTTTCGCGAATTATACAAGGTGGAATTGACCATGACCTGTAAGAAACAATGAAGATGAAATGACACGCTTCTATGCATTAATAAAATAGAATTTTCAACTTTTGAACGGCAGTTCATAATAATGACACAGAAAATATTTTCTATTACTAAACTAATATTGACAGCAATTTTTTAATGGGGCGTATACAAAGTTGAATGTTATAGAATCACGACAGGAATAAGTAACATTTGCCTTGATGGTAATTTCTAAATTAACCAATGACATCAATCAAGTAATAATCTATTTTCTAACAATTCCCAATTTTCAAGTCGTACAAATGTTTGTACAAATTCATTACAGTATCAAGAGGAAGGGTATTTAAATCATGTACAAGTAGAGATAAGAATTGTTATAACAATTTAACATACATACCTTGTAAGTATTTCACAAGCAATATTTGCATATTTAAAGCGTAATGTTTCCGGTAGATCTTCTGTTGGCTCAGTTGTTATTAAATCAACAAGTTCATCTATTACATTTGGCCGAGTTATGCTAAAAATATAAAAAATATTCCCACAATTACATAACCTTAAAATTTTATATTTATTCTCTTACTATAGAACAAGTTTTTTATTTTGTGATTTACATTCCTGTAATATATCTTCATCGTCCAGCAATTCCTTTAAATTGATATCCTACAAATAATTATGAATATACTTTTGTCCAAATTTATTAGAAAATTAATCACAAACAAAACTAACCTCACTGCTAAGCAACTCTTCTATTTTTGGTGAATTTGTGTAAGTCGATTCGCCCCAAATCATTTTTGGCCTTATAATTCTCTGCAATTTTCGTTTATTATTCGATTTATACTTCTGTTCTATTTAATTTTATTTAACACAGCACTAAATTTTTTAAAAAAAAGTAGAAAAATAGTTGGATTAAAATTTTATATAAAATAAAAATTATTTCGTCTGTCGTCTTCTGTGTGAATAGTGATGTTGATAATTTATAGTGACAAATAAACTACCGATTTTGATGTCTCTTTCGCACGCATACGTAATACTAGTATATTGTTATCTTTTTTTAGATGACGTCACGAATCCTCATGTCATTTTAAAATGTACAATATAGGTTTTATAATTAAAATGTTTGAACGCAAAGCTACTTAACTTTTACCTTTAAAAAATCACAGACACATCAGCAAAATTAATATAATAAAACAATTATAATTTTTAATTATATACGATATTAATTCAACAAGACAAAAAACAAAACTGTCACTTCAACACAAAAAAAAAAACAAAAAAATCTTTTGTTGTAACTTGCAAGTTTTTTTTATCAAATTTTTTTCACAGAACCCAAATTCATAATATTCTAACAATACTAATTTAAACAACACACTTTCTTCACTGAACCGATAGTTATAACAAAATTTAATTTTTTAGTAATTTTATAATTAACAGCGCAACAGCAACTTTAATTAAAATGCTATTTTTTTTTGAAAAAAATTCTTGTTCGCATAATGGCGTTAAAAATACTTGTAAAAAAATACGTCTACTTCGCACGCACACACGTATAAAATGTCGGCACACACACCGAAATATAACAAAACACAGAAATTCACAATTTTTATTTTGCTCAATATGACGTGAGACATCTTGGTTTGGGTATTGTAACGTAAGTAAAATGTGATTATAAAACACGTGTGGTTTATTTTTTGTACTCGTTTTTTAATAAATTAATAAAAAATGTGCTTAAATAAATTTTTATTTTAATTCGATGGTATGTATTTTTGCTTTCTTTTCTATTTAATTTTAATTATATATAGTAATAATAATAATTTGAAATAATCAATAAATACAAGAATAATTAAATTTTGAAACGATAAATTATTGTTGTTTTGGATGTGGCACTGGCGCTGGTTGATGTGTCTTAAAACATTGTAGTAAAAATGCTGTATATATAACAAATGCGATGGAAACAGCTAGTAATCCGTACATGAAAAGATTTAGTTCTGGTTGACGGAAACGATTTTTCCTTAGCCATTCTAATACTTCCGTTTCCGACAATATATCCCCCCGATAAATGCTGGGGAACCGTTTTTTGAAATATACTAAGGCTGGTAATTTTGTTACGCCCCATTTACGAGCGTAACGTACATCAGCCATTTTAACAAATGTTATATCTAAATTATCGGTTTCACCGTCAATATTCTCTAGTGTATCTAACGCAATTTTACTTTCGGTGTTATGAGTTTCGACTGCAATAAAATAAAACATATTTTTTTATTATTAGCAATTTTGTTTATAATAATGAAGTTGGTGCTAGAAAATGATGAGATCAATTGACTGTTTCTGTTAACATTAACCAAAAAATATGGAACGATAAAAAGGTGAAGCAAATACTATTCTAAAATGAAAAAAATTGTCTGTTTAAAAAGAGGATAAACCAGATATTTATTCATAAAGTTGTAATCCAATATCGCGCGGATTTTGTTATTACACACTTGAGAATTATAAGTTGTGTGTGACGGCAATGTCAAAAAAAGAGTGTGGTACGTAACATATTTTCCTGTTTGTACAAAGAAACGAATATAAGATTGCAACTCTTTTAATAAAATATGGATTTTCGTATCCCATCTGGAATGAAATTATCCAAAATAAATCCGTTGAAATTGACTGATATTTGATTTCTGAAACCATTATGTTGCAGCATTTACGTGAAGGAATCCTAGTCTAAGTAAGAAATTTACGAGTTCTAATAAAACTAATAAAAGTGGTTGCTATTATTAGCGCAACACTCAATCAATAAACTCAAATTTAACAATAAACTTCTACACCAGTGGTGCTGAATAATCAATGCGAGATAATTGGAGGTCGCGTTTGTATAATGCCACTTCTAACGGTATAAACAGAACCAGAGATACAGTGACAAGATACAACGCCCGTCAAATTAAAATACACATTAACTATAGGATGCTAACACAACCAAAGTCGCTGACTTTTTTTTAGAATCCTATCTAATTTTGTCGTCGGCGCTGCAGTACTACCAATATAAGTTTCAGATTATTATGTTGGTAAACATTTTTTAGGACTGTTTTTAAATGAATTTCAACTAAATCTGAATGTTGAACACAATGTTTTACTATTTTAGGGTTGTTATTATTTTTCTTGTTTCGTTGCTTCAACGCTGACGCGCTTGTTGTGTTTACTAAAGCCACGTCGCCGGCAGACAAATGTATTTTGTCGATGTATCTTGTCGTTGTATTTCTGGTTCTGTTTATACCTTATGAACCCATCTAGCTGAAATCCCCTGATTTCCTTAAACTTCTTTATGGTGGCCTGCTTTAGCATTTGAAATCCGCTATAAACGTCAAAAAGTTTATTTAGTGCTACAAAATTAGGTGACACATTCAGATCTTAGAGACATTTCTTCGAGGCTTATAATTAGTCCTCGAATATCCGCTAAATACAGTTTAGTTTAGTAGACTGTTCTACAATAGTTTAATAACTACGCAAATTGCTTCTTTTTAACATATTAATTTGCTCATCCAAAACTGTTCTACCAAAAATAGTGGGCATCTTTAGATTTTTTCTCGTACGTTTTGATAGCACTGATATAATTGGAAAACTAACTGATTTGATAGAGTAATTAAATAAATAATAACACCAACTTCATTACCATTATTTAGTTAAAATGTTATAAACATTATGTTACAAACTTACAGAAAATAACGGCAAGAAATTCATTTTCATCTAAAAGTTTGTCTAACATTTTCTTGTTGACCTCTTCGATTTCATTTTTTATTTCAAATACATCTTGAGACGTAAGCCATGCCAATATTCTATCATGTTGATGCAAATCACCATCATAAAACATTGGTACTTGTTTCCTAAAGTATACCAACGAAGGAATATTAATTACATGGTATTTTTGTGCTGGTTCAGCTCCAGTGATTTTAACAAAATCGATTCCAAATAAATCAGCTTCCCCGTCAATTTTTTCAAGTTCCTCTAGAATTTCATCACACTCGAGACAATCTTCATCATAAAAGAATACGACTAGGAGTGGTGATTCTTCCATTAAACGTTCTAACATCCTTTGATTGACTTCTTCAATTTCATCGGCTAGCTCACGATTGTCATCATCGATCAACCATTCAAGTACAGATTGTTCGTTCTGTAGATCACCTTCGAAAAGTAATGGATTTCCATTCCTAAAGTATACCATAGCCGGGAACGTTTTAATTGAGTACCGTTTAGCCAGCTGCGGATCCTGAATTTTAACCATATGAATACCGAAAACATCACATTCATCATCAATGGTTTCCAATCCCTCCAGAATTTGATCGCATATATTACAATTGATTTTGTCTATAAAAACGAATAAAAATATTTATTGAAGTTTTTCTACAAAATCTGGTTAATTTTCAAAATTAATTATTGTTTTAGTTAATAATACTGCACACTCTGAAAATAAAACACACGGTAACAACCCAATCAATAAAACCGTTAAAAATACGCAACAGAGCATAGTTCCATGGAGAATTAGAAGCAAACAAAAAAACATTGCGTAACATTAAGTTTAGAAGCGAAAACACTCAACGTATCATAAAAAACGTACGCCTCATAAACCGATGTATTGAGCCAAACTGCCAGTGTTCGCTCAGACATTTTATGAGTATAATTTTTCATGTCACCTAACTACTAAAATATAATTAAAAAGTTAATTAAAAGGAAATGTGTATAGTGTGTTACAAGGATTATTTGTTTATAAAAGGAACACATTTTAGGATGTGGTTACTAAATAAAATCTACTATTTGAGTTTAGGAAGATTGTGTGTATAAAAAGTTCGAAAAAATGTATCTAACAATTTTTGAAAAAAAAATATATATATGTATATATATAGATAGATAAATAAATTCAAAAAAGCTAAAAAATTTGTGTTTTTTAATTTAATTAATTGTTTTTAGAATTGTATACTTTTATTTCTTTTGTTTTATTAAAAGCAATACCTTGAACCCTTGAATGTTTTTGTTCCAGGTACACCTCACTCTCGGAACGAGGTCGGAAACGTGAACATAATTTCCGACAATATGCTGGTGATTTTTTGTAGCTATCGGGCACTAAATTAAGGAACTATTCTGTATCGCGTTTGTATATTTCTGTTTTAATTTTTAGTATTTATTTGATTTAATGTTTTAATTATTTTTTGTGTATACATATAATGGTGGTGTAGGATTAATAGATTTATGTAAGTAAATAAAAAATGCTATAGGGATATTTTATAGAAGTTATATACTGTTAATATGTAGGTAACTGCTGAATAGAAGCTTTGGAACTTTAAAATAAAACTTAAATCGATCGTAAATTGATGGTAGAGCAGAGTTACAGCCAAATCAGTTTGAGAACTAGCATTTCGGAAAGGAATTGCGGTCGAAAGCAAAATTAAATTTCGTTTGCATATTTTAAGAGTTTTCGCCATTCTGTGTTTGTATGAAAGATAAATCATAATTTTAATTACGAGTACATACGATAGTAAAACGCGCTTCCATATGACAAATAAAAATTCTGATTAAATTGCACAATAAATATATCTTATAAACTCCCTACTTTTTGCATACATGTAGTGACGTTTTGTTCGTTCGCCAGTCACCACACCAACACAAGAACTTATATATCGTCATAACAACGTTACATTGCATCACTGGCCGCAGTTTTATGGTAAATATCAACCCTCTTTGGTGTTAAATACATGTGAATGTTCTAATTAAAATAAGTCGATTTGAATAACTTTAAAAGGCAAGTCGATTTACAGGGCGTCCCGCAACTGACTGACACGAATAGTACGGATATGATTGGATTCCTTGATTGCGAAGGTGACTTTTTTGAACCACGTGGATGCCTCGTGTCAAGTTATAAGCGTTTTGAAAAAGGTTTTTCAAACAAATATCTTGTGCTGAAGAAACTGCTATATAATAATCATTAAAATTTGAAAGCTTATAAAATTACACTTTAAAGAGAGTCCAACTAATAAAGCATTTAAATTTTTTAGTAATAAATCAAAAATTGTCAACAAAAACTTTTCGTTCTTCAATCGTTTTAACGTAAAATTTCTATATGACTATAGATGTTTTTAACATAAAATTATTTATGAAAAAAATTAGAAAGGAGTGTGGGTTGATTTTTCCATTTGGTTGCCATAAAAAATACGAAACATGATGTTTTACGAAAAATATAAGAATATATAATCCAACTACAAGTCATCATATTAATAAAAAACATTAAAAATTTTGGTTATAAAACAAAACACAAATTGGCACATTTAATTAATTAATTAACTAAAAAATAATAATGTTAAGAATGCTCATCATTTTATATAGGACAAAGAGGACGTTCATTCAACGTACGTTTCAAAGAACATGTTAAAGATATTCGAAAAATAAATACTGAATCAAAATTTGCAGAATATATAAATTAAACATTACATAATTACGAAAATGTTGATAACAATTTGGAAGTACTTTACAAAATGAAGAAAAGCAACATGTTAGAACGCATAGAGGAATTCGAAATTTACAAAAATTGGAATAAACAAAATTTACTCAACAATAAAATTAATACAACTAATAAATTATTATATGACCTCATTTTACATAATATTCCTTAAACTAAATATTTATAAAATTACAAGTACATATAAAATAATGTTTTGAAAACAACGTTAGCACTGAAGCAAATATTTTTCCGGAACGGAAATATTTGAAAATTTTTTATATTGTATGTATTGCAAAAATGATTGAAGATGATGTGATGTACATCGAAACCGGTGTAAAATCGAACATTCAGCCAATTTCGCAAAAATGAATAATAAGAATATACAATAATAAAAATTATGGCAACACAATAACAATTTTCTCAGCAAAACAAAAATCGGATTTGCCATTCTCAAAATGTCAGTCTATTATATTGTCTATGTCTCGCTCTAGTTTTTTTTAAAAAGGTTGTCTATGAAATACCGTCATAAACATAAAACTTTAAATATAGCGCGCGTACTGTTTTATATTAGAAAAGATACCTAGGAATGGGGAAATTTAAGAGAAATCTGTTTTATTCACGGTGCCCGCATATTATTTATAAATAAGTCATCTTACTTTGGTAATTGTACAATGCCATATAATTTCAATCCAGACCAATTCGCCTGACAACCGAATGTTCGTGTAAAATCTGAAATATACCGCGGTATATAAATACGGGTGGATAGAACATCCTGCGAGTTAGTTTAAACTTTGGTCTTTGGTAAGTCTTAATTAAGACGCGGAACACGATAGTTTAAAAGCGAATGTGAGTAGCGCGAAAATTATAAGTGGTGGTAAAGTGAAATTAGTGGTGTGACTACAAATAATTGTAAATGGTGAAGTGAGAATTAATAAATAATTGTGAAAATTATTTGTTGTTATGTTTTAGTATTGGTGGATAACAGCGGGGAAATTAGTGTGGGTATATTTATGGTATTTTCGGAAATACTTTAGTAGTGTGTAAGCATTACCTATTATGGTAGTGATGCAATTGTTTGAGAGATCTTTTTCGGGAATATTCCGGAAGTGGTATGAATTACAAGAATTGGTTATGTAAGCCGTCAAATGAGTAGCTTTATACACAATTCATTGACGCGAAGCGGGTTTGAAAGAGCAAATTCGTAACGATTGATGACAGAGGTGGGATCGTGAATATCAGAAGATACGTCAAGAAGATTTGGCGAAGAAAGTTAAGTTATTGAAATAATTCTCGAACTATCTGGTAAACTTAATACTAGGCAAGTGTTTTGCAGCAAATGCTGCTGGAAATGGAGCAAAATTTGATTCATCAACAAAATCAGAATTGGCAATGAAAATGATGATGTGCACGATGCAGAGTAAAAGATCGAGGATTCAGATAAAGGTGGGGAGCAGATGTTAGAAATGACCGTCGGGAATAAGATGGAATCGGATAATGAAGATCATGGAGTGGGTGCAGAATCGACGTCTCATAGTGAGCCATTTGTTGGTCAGCCAGATCCGGGGGAAGCGGTGTTCATGGTGACTGAGGATGACAACGGATCACCTGACAAAGATGGTTCCGATGATTTTGGGGCAAGAATTGTTTAAAATTAATTGTAAATAAAAATAAGTTATACTTCTTGAAATTTTAAATATTTATTGGGTCTTTCCTCAGTTTATCAATAACAATTAATATTAATAATTAACTATTAATAACCTGAATAGTTATTCATAAGCTGAGGAAAGAAACATTTCCGAAATAGATATTTTAAAAAAAAATATCACTAAAAGGAAGGGAAGACCCAATAAATACAATATAAAAAAATTTCAATAAATAAAACTAGTTTTTTATTTAAAATTAATTTAAATAGAGTGATAAAAGTATACAAACAGTGAAAACATGTCATTCAACAGAAGGATTGTTTATTTAACGGAAAACCACAGACAACGTTAGAAAAGTAATAATGCTAGTGAAAATGCCTGAGAAGGTGAGGTGACAACGTTGAAAATTGAACACGAATTGCAGCGCATGGATGATGTTGCAGGTAAGGCGATGCTCTCAGATGATGGCTAAGAACTAGCTACATGTGGACGGGATAGCGAGTCATAATATGATCGAATGACGGCCGGAATGTTGATCAAAGAGCGCGTTAGAAATGAGGACTGGTTTCAAGGATGGTAGTTTGGATGAAAAGATATGCGAGCCGGTGGTGCCGAATATGGCGTTGAATAGCGTTAGAAGGCAAGGCTGTTACGATAACGCCTATTGCTTTGATAGCAGTTTTGTAACAGGGTAGTTTTATAGCAGATTATAGCAGTAACAGAACTGAAAGCTCGCGAACAATCTGGAGTATTAAGCGCAGTAGATAAATATGAATAGCGCGAAAATTATAAGTGGTAGTAAAGTGAAAATTGTGATATGATTAAAAATAATTGTAAATGGTGTGAAAAGTGAATTAATAAGTAGATTTAAATGTTCTAGAAGTGATAAAATTATTCAGAGATTATTAATAAGTAGATTTAAATGTTCTAGAAGCGGTAAAAATTGCGAGAATTATTGTTGTAAACAGTCCAATTTATTTCTGTATTCACAATCCAGTGATATGAAACAATCCAGTGATATGATGATTTGAAAGGGCAAATTCAATGTTACAAAGTGTTTCCCATTATAACAAAATAGAAAAGTTGAACAGGATGTAAAATATTTTACGGTTTTCTGCGTTAAAAATCGGAAAATTATGTATTTTATTTGAACTACATAGTCAAAAGGTATAATAGCGTTGGTGTCCTAGACAATTTATACATTTATTAACCGCCAGGGCATATCTTTAACTCCATAATAATAGAAATTTATATGTGCCTCTATGATTTTTGGGGTCCTTAATTGATAAATACGAGAATATTAAGAATTATTTCAAGCATTTGTTGTTGTTTTTTGTTTCTTCCTTTTGTTTTCTGTTATCAATGATTTACAACAACAATAACTAATAAAAAATAATACAAAACAGCCGAAAAATAAATTAAGACGTTCATAGAAGTTAAAGGCGGAAAATATACACCGCTATCACTCCATAGCATTTGATGGTCTAAGAAGAGTTAAAACGTTAAATGGTGTAGTCATTTTTGAGTTCACAATCGACATTTTATAATTTTGCTGGAGTTTTAAATTATTAATAAAGATATATTTTAATTTTCTAGAGCCAAAGGTGGTCAAATTCTCAAAAAACTAGTTTTTATGATATATGCACTATATAGTTGATTACAATTTAACTAAATATTATGTATTGTGTTCGATTAGTGTCGAATAGTTAATATCAAATATAATGTAATAGTAAATAAATGTTCCATTTGCTCACATAGGAAGTGGCGCTCACTAGGCAGCGTTTAAAAGGCCAATGCTTAAGTATAACGAAATGAATATATACAAAAAAACAACTTAGCTTCTGGAACGCCAGTCTGGATCGGGAGGTACTGGCTTCTAATCCCTATAAAGGCAGGATGTAAAACGGAATTTTCATCATCAGAATACGATCTGTGATGAAAATGAACAGAACTATAACCCCCTGTCCGAGTTCAGAACTCATTGGCCGACCCATCATCCATGCCAGTACTATAAGCTGGCTTGGAACTATGCAATGTGCAGATGGTTTTACGAAAATCGAACCTATAGCCATCGTCTTACGTCCTCGAATTGGCTGGCAACGCCGTAAAGTAAGGACGAGAAAGGTAAACCGCGAAAGAGTTGGGAGTATCTCGGATGCATAGATTGCAAAGATAATAAAAAATAAAAGTAGGAAAGATTGCTATACATATGTACTTTCAGAATAATAGAACTAAGTACTATAGGTAAACTGTGAGTTTCTGATACATCGAAACATAATTACAAATACGTAGGTACAAGCATTATTTTGATCTCAATTGAAAATATACTTAGATTGAGAAAAAACTATACCAGCATTAATTTACAATCAAATTACGTTTTTATTTTATAATAAGTTATAGTGGAAAACAAAACTAATCTACATCTTCTTCGAAAGTAGTGACACGAAAATACTTTCCACTTTCAAAAAACTACTTCAAAAGTACTTCCGGAGAAAGAGAACCTCTTATGATAAATAGAGCAAAATATAGTAATCATATTTTTAAAGAATTTTGCTCCATTTCTGACAATACTTCAACGTTTGCTGAGTTTGATCGTCTTCGATCAATGGTTGCTCTAAACAAATCGTATCGTATGTCCCTTTTAATAAAACTTATGCCTCTTTCAACTTGGCAAACTACAATAAAATCTGTTGGTGTTAATTTTCGGTTATCTGAAGTTATTTTTCCAGTCAAGCTTTATTTTGTTTTATCCAGTTACATAGCTAACTATTTAAAATTAAAATTTAAAAACTTATAATTCATAATTTCATGTTTTTATAAAAGCCCTAATAACATTGTCTATTATTATTTTAAATTTCTCCCAAAGAGCAATTAGCAACTAAATTCGGCTGTAACGGAATGCGAAGTTTTATTCTATTATGTATTCCTTATTGCAGTTACCGATACACTGTTAAGCAAATAATATTGTTTTATATTTTTTATGTAACAGAGAGGAAAAATATGATTGAATTATATTGGTTTCATAAAAATATATATTTATATATCTATTATAAAATATATTTTATATATATTAAGCAACAATAAGCCAATTTTCCATATAAAAAATAAAATCAACCGGAAACGGTTCAAGTTCAATCAAAAATTTTGTTCTATATTTTTATGGTGATGAAATGATATTATGAATGAACTATAAAATTTATCGTATTTTTGTTTGCTCTTCTAACGGATAATAAAATTAAGATGGTGATGAAAATAAACTTATTTATAAAAAAATGTATTTAACGAAAGCAAATAACAAGCGGCTGGACTTACAAAAATAGACAGCTAAATATTGGGTTTCCTCCACCATTGATTCGAGCATAGCCCGTGTTATGGATTCGATACGATCTTCTGTTCGTTGTGTGATCAACCATTGCAGCACTTCTTCTTCTTCTTCAAGGCGTCCTAGAAATAAATTCAATAATTCCTTAGTAATATTTTAAATATAATTCGCCTCTATAATTTTTACCTTCAAATACGTTTGGCACTCCTTTTTCATAATAAACTAACGCTGGATAATCTGTAACGCCATATTGTTCAGCAATACTAAAATCTTGCGTTTTAACAAAAGTGATACCATGCCGATCGCAATCATCGTCAATATTTTCCAGTTCTTCTAAAATTGCTGAACATTGTTCACATTCATCCACGTTTGCCGTATCTGCCGAACAACAAAATTTTGAAAATAATGTTTGTGGCATACGCAATTAAAATTAAAACTAAGTTAATGTTCTAATCACTAAAGTCTAGAAAAGTGAATTAAAATTTGGATAACACAAACTTTTAAAAAAGATACCGGATATATAATGAAGTTAGTAATTTCTCAAAACTACTTTAAATTTGGTAAGTATATAAAGTTGGATTTTAAATGTATGTAGTGTGTTTATGAATTACAAGCGATTTCAATCTATGTATATAGGGGGAAAAAATAAGCTTTATTTTAGAAATGAAAGTGTAATAAAACACCATAGATAAATTTTGTGTGTATTGGGCAGGGTCTTTTCTAGATGAGGATAAATAAAAGGGTCATTTCATCAATCTCAAGTCATAATTTTTAATTTTTTTTTATATTTGTACCCTCTTGATGATGATCGTCTGAATGTGTTGTATTTAATAACATTTCTCGTTCCTTTTTATGGCGTAATTTTCTCATTGCTTTCGAGTTGCAATAATCACATAACGTTTTATTCCCTATTTTTCGGTATATTTAAGACGCAGAGATTTTATGACACAAATATATCAGTTAATAACGAATTAATTATAAACATTTATATAATAAGTTAATAAAAATTAAATTATAAATTTACAAATTTTGCTATAAAAATATTAGTCACATTTTTTTCGAATTATATATCGACGGTAAACATATATCACTAAAATATTTATAAAATTGTCTTACAAAAATACACAGCTAAAGATGAGGACTCCTCAATAAGATCAATTAATTTTTGTCCTTCAAGATCTTCAATTACATCGCCGCCTGGATCTTTCTGTGTTAGCAGCCAATTCAATATTTGTTGTTCATCAAATAAGTCACCTGAATATCACAAAAAGAAAAGAAAATTCAGCATCTCTAAAATTAATAGCAAATAAAATAAAAATATTTTATATAAACCAGCATAAATGACAGGCTCTTTAGATGACATTTTGAAAAACAAAATAGCCGGCAACGCAAATACACCATAATCCTTTGACATTTGTTTATCATCGATCTTTACAAAATCAATTCCAGAATTTTCACACTCATCATCGATGTGTTCAATTTCGGCCAACACTTTTGGACACTGTTTACAGTCATCACTATCTGTGAAAAAGAAAGATCAATATTATCCTGCCTACAGTAACAATTATTATTTAATTGTGAGCATAATTCATTACAAAAGAATACAGCCAGATAGTCCGATGATTGACGTATTTTATGAAACATTTTGCGGTTCACTTTTTCAATTGAGTCGGTCATTTCCATATTTTCAGGATTCGTAAGCCAGTCCAACAGTTCCTCCTCGTCATCAATATCACCGTCGTAATTGATTGCTTTACCCTTTCGGAAATATGTGATACCGGGTGGATTTCGATATCCATACTTTTTCGCCATTAACCGATCACTACATTTTACAATTTTAATTCCGTATTCGACCGCTTCGTCATCGATCAATTCCATGTGACGTAATATTCTAGGCGATTCAGGATCATCCTTTGGATCTATTTAGTGATATAAATGTATAAAATCAATAAAGCATATTTATTAAACCCAATGCACAAATTTAACTTACAAAATATAACCGCTAAAAATTCTTTTGTTTCGATCAAATTGAATAGCTTGTCACGATCAATTTCTTCAATTGTTTCATCATTCTTTTGATCTAGTATCCAGTCGAGAACTTCAGTTTCGTCCTTCAGGCTACCTTTTGTTTTTGACATAAAAAATTACATGTGTATCAATTAAATTTCAAAGAAAAATAATTATTTTTGTTTTATTTTAACACATTGTTTACCAAACGATAATCTGCAGTGGCCATTTTGTCGATTTTACAATTTTATTCTAAAAGTTATGAAATGAGGAAAATATACATAAAATGTGGGCGTGCATTTGAATTTGAAATAAACAAGAGAATTTGTTGTTGTTATTATGTTGTTATTGGGCCTATTTTTTAATTCAACCTGAGCAAGCAGTGCGCTGTCAAAAAATACTCTTGTTTTTTTAATCAACCTGAGTAATTATGCTCTGCGTACTGTGTTTTTATTTGTGAACTGTACTTTCACTGTGCATACTTGGTTCTTCAAATTTTACTCTGAACATAATACCAGTGTACGAAGAGTATGCAAAGTAAAAATAAATTATTACTCTATACACACTGGATTATTTGGCACTGCACAATCTGTGCTCGATGAACAATACCGAGGGCAAGCCTGTTTGCTCGGGTTAAATTAAAAAATAGACCCATTATATTGAGTAAAAGCTTAATTTTAAATGTATAGGATAATGTCACGCACGTTTCGTAAGTAAAATTAAATTCAAAATTATTGTATGCAATAAGGCGTTTTCATAAAGAGACCCGGGTAACTTCGGAGTAATTTGCCGATAAAAAAATACCCGCTAATTGATAGAGTAACTTTTGTTGTTGATTGAAAGCGATTTTAACTAAATATGGTTAGCTAAATATGGTAAAAGGCTTTTGACCTACAAAACTAATTTTAAGGGAATATGAGTTTGAGGGCAAGGCTATACGATAATGAAATCATAATTCTGTGATAATTAATTAACAGTTAATGAAACGATAAATGGTCTAATAGTTTTGATAAGTAATATTGTAAAATGTTAACGGGCTTCCACTAGCAGCTTTACACGGTACATACTTAAAACCCCACCGACATCAAAACAAAGTTTTTTAAGTAGTAATTAAAGTTCATTTAAGTAGCATAGCTATCAAAATTATAATTTCTTATCCAATTATTTCAATAAAATTATTAAAAAATATAATATTGTATGTACTAGGTTTAACGTGTTAATGTAATTTTGTGTAATTTTGTTATTTAATGATTAAGAATAATCAGGAGGTAAGATGTGAATACTTAAATTAATAAGTATATTCAAAATTATATTAAACTTAATACTTTAATTCTATTTTCTAGTGAAATTACTAAATTATCACGTAAAACATTCGACGCCGATGCACCATACTAAACAGCATTATACAGATACAACACAAGACACAACTAAATTTTTGTATGGAAAAATTTCATTTAGTTTATTTGGCCTTGATTGGGGTAGAATATAATGAATTAAAATATAAAAGTAAAATGGGGCATTTAAATAAATTTAAATTTTTGCAGGTAAATAAGAAGCATTCGCCATATAAAAATATTCAATATGCGAGAAAGAAAGAAATATATATATAGTGCGATTAATTTAAATGCGAAATTTACATTTTTAACTATGGCGGCTGTTTTTATTATGAATCCTTAACATTTATAAATATAAAATAATTTTGGTTTTGTTAATTTAAAAATTGTTGCCATAAAAATACTCGGATCGAATTTATTTTATTGCAACATTTTCATTGTTATAGTTAGTGGTTTTAACTCAAAAAGTCTTATGCAAAATTTTGTTTGGATATATTCTGTTCTTGTCTCTCACGTGCAAAAAGTCAATGTTATATCTCTTTCACTTTGCAGAAGAAAATATTGGTCGCATGTAAATGGGATAAAAAGCAAACCAAAAAAATTTACATTGAAACCAGCAACAACAAGTTAGAAAAATTGGAGTATTGTCAAATTTTTTGTGTTCACCCATGGTATATAAATTTGAGAATATTCCCATGTTTCATTTTCGTTTTGTGTGCATTACGTGTGCGACGACAAGAAAACAGAAATTTACGACCGATTGTTCGATTAATTGTTTAAATAAATCTGTAATAAACGTAATTTTTTTAAACAACTTTTTTTTTTAATAGTTCATATGGATAGAAATACCTGACCATAAAAAACGAAGAAACAAACAACTTTTTTTAATTTTGATAATTATACCTAGTTTAACTAAACAGTTTTTTATGGTTTACACTTTGTGTTTCATTTAATGGTCGAAATATTTGAGAAAAAAATTCGTCGAGATATATTTTATATAAATACATTCAGCTCACAAATTATTGTTAACGATTTTATAGCTATATTTCTCGATTTACTGTTTTCAAAAATTTTCGTGGTCATAAGAATTCATTTGTTTAAATAGATTATGTACTTTAAATTACAAATTAAAATTAAATCTCTTTATTATTTCATTTGTCATTTTAAGACTATGTTCTTATCAGAAATATGTAGTTGATGGGTTTGGCTACAAATTGGAGAAGGCCACAATTTCTTAGTTGATGATTGATGTAGTTGATGTTGATGATTTCAAGATTGTTGTATGATTTATTTAAGTAAAAAAAATGTTTGATTTTAGCTAAAAATCAGAAAATAATTAAAAAATGTCTTCAACTATTCTTATCAAACTGAAATAAGCGTTTTTAAAACAAAATAAATACATTTATTATCCATTTATTTAAAAAAATAGTAAAAGAAACAAAATCACATGTTTTTTCGTCGCGTGCGTCACATAACATGCGTAATATTATACCTTCTCAAATTTATATACCATCGTGTTCACCTACTGGCGAATATAGATTATATGTAATATATGGCTGTAGAAACTTAAAACGCAAAGCGACAATCAAAAAATATAATACGAGTACTGCACTGTGATCTACTCTATTTCTTTATGCGCGTGTCAATTTTTCACTGAGACTTTGCAGGAACCATATTTGGCTCGCTCATACGATTATATTGTGCAAAATTCAGTGAAATTCAAATTCGTGGTAATTGTTCGTCAGAATATTACCCCGAAGTATTCCATCTTATCTCTGAAAGTTATCCGATCTATTTAAGAAAACGCTGCTTGGAGAAATTGTGGTACTGTTAAATATAACTTTAAAAGTACTACAATCTCTCCCAGCAGCGCTATCTTAAACAGATCGGATAAGCTACAGAGGAGGAGGCGTTGCGATTGATTTAATTTGTAATAGATATTTGAGACATGGCATTTATAGAACTGATTTTTAGAGAGATTGTCAGAAAATAAAAATATTACTATTTCTGGGGACAGACTGTTAGATGTATAAGGAATGTAAATCAATGTCAAAATTTTACTTTATTGTCCATTTTAGCTACTGAGTAGCAGAAGAATCCCGATTGTTCACCCATACAAAAAAATGTATGACTAGTTGTATAGCTACTTAATCGTAAGACCGGTTAATCCTAAATATATTTAACCGTACTGTTACAGCATTAAAATTTATTTAGATTTTTTGTTCGGCATAATTTTATTTTAGGCATTTCTGCAGCATATCATTTCCTTTATACCTAGCCCAAAGTATACCAATGATAAACGGAATAGCGGTGAGTTTAGATAATTAGAAGCAAAGTTTTGATAAGAAGAATAATTAAACATAGCACATTTATATTATTTACAATATTAAAAAACAGTATTTGAGGGTGACGGCAACCATTTTCTAAGAGTCGTTGTAAGGTTTACAACGGATTAAAATAGCAATTTATGATCAAATATCACATCTAATACTGTATGCCTGATACCATATTATTTGTCTAAATTTCATACTAACTAAGTTGATAGTTACTTTGCCAGTCATTCATATATGTTATGTACATTAATAAACGAAAATGTATCTGATATTTAGTTCTAAACTGCAATTTTAGTTCAGATTTATCAATCGCCGATTAGAAATATTTGGTAAATTAGTAAATTTTAGTTGGACTAGCAAATTTCAATTAAATATCAAACGCGGTATGTTTTTTGCCATCTATTAACGACTACTACGAACTAACCGATAATTTAGTTAAGCGGAAATTTAGACAAAAATATCGACACGAGGCACACAGCCTCAGCGAAATTAAACCAATGTGTTCTATACTTTATCATATGATATCGTCGTTGTTTATCTACCCTATCGTTTACAATAAAAATTCTCGCAAAATTATCTTTGGAACTAAAGTTTTTCCAAATTCACTTTTTTATAAGCAAATTTGCAAGTCTAAACGCAAATTTTTATATTTTTATATTAGATGGATGAGTTTTAATTTCATAATTGGAAATTTTACGCGTCGTACTGTTCGCCTTGTTTAACTGCCCGTTAATTCTTATTTTCGAGAATAAAAGTAATCGCGTTCGTAATTCGCGTTTGGTATGAATACCGCCTTACGGTTGAAGGTTCATACGGTTAACTGGCCCTACAATAAACTCGTCATATTATTACGTATTTTTTTACGGCCTTACATTTAACTGGTCTTACGATGAACTGGTCTTAAGTGCTTATACGATAATGGACCATACGGTGAAATGTTTACGATATTGTAAAAATTATTTTCTGCGAAAATAAATATCGGCGCTTCGATAAGTTTATTTACGAAAACATCCAAAAAATGGTGAGCAACATATTGTTGAAGTTTTCGGTATGTTGAAAAAAAATGGTGCGAGACTTTTAGGTTTTTGTCCATACTGGTGAAAACTTTCTTATGATATTTGTAAGGAACTATAGACGAAAATTAATATTTATAACTCGTAGGATTTAGGTTCAAATTTGTGTGATAAAAAAATCGATATAGATAATGTCTAAAAAATGTAACAGGCCTTTGTTTTTACAGTCGAACAAGATATTGGATGTATCCACCCCATGTAGGCCTCACTAAAAAATAGTAGGCCTGACACATATTATGGGCTGGATGCAAAATATCTCACTAAAAATATGTAGATACGAGCTACAATATCGTATCTCAATGTTTAGTGAAGCAAAAATTTTCTGTCTACTTTTGAGTAGATATTTTTTGGTTTGAACCTGTATTTTAATTTATAATTTATTTCGTTCTATTCTCATTTATTTTTATCTTCAAGGTATGAAGTTTAATAAATTAAGAAATGTCATATTTACTTAATTATTAAAATAAATACTATTAGACATAAACCAAAAATAACATGACGATATTGCATCCAGCCCAAATAGAATTCTACAACTGAGTCAAATCTACAATTGAGATATCTGAAATGTAAACCTACATGCGCTGGATATGCCAATTAATATTAGGTTGGGGAAAAGAAATTCATTATTTTATTTTATTTATTTTAGTTATTTTAATTTTTTTAGTTTATTTCGGGGCTTTATTTAACATGGCTACAATCATTTGTTTTGGCTCAAATATGCGCCGTTTTTGCGATAACTCGTTGCCATTTAGAAGGCAATTTCATTATGCCGTTTTTCCAAAACGCCTTGTCACTATTAGCAAAAAACTGAGGTAGCCAGTTTTCACAAGTCTAGCTTGAGGCCATTTTTACACCACCAAGAGCATATGCCATGGACAAAAAGAGATGATAATCGCTTTGTGCCAGGTTCGAACTATAACATGAATGCAAAATAACCTCCCAACCAAGCTCCCGGGGCTTCTGACGGGTGATCATGGACGTGTGAGGACTGGCGTTGCTCTGATTGAACACGATGCCTCTTTGGCTAATTCTGGCAGCGATTAGTCGATTGCTGCCTTCAGTCGGTCCAATTGGTGGCAGTAGAGGACCGATTTAAGCGTTTAGCCATTAGGCAGCAGCTCATAGTAGATGATTCCCTTCTAATACCACAAAACACAAAGCAACACCTTTCTGGCCATCAATCCTGGTTTGGCCATCGCTTGGACCGTTTCGCCGGCCTTCGACCATTATCGTTTCCTCTTGACATTGTCTTATGTAACCCATTTCTCGTCGCCAGTCACAATCAGCTTCAGAAATGGCTCGATTCCGTTCCGTTTGGCCAAGGACTCGCAGATGAAAACACAGTCTATCAAGCTTTTTTGCGTCAACTCGTGCGGCATCCAAGCATCGAGGTTCTTCTTGTAGCCAGTTTTATGCAAATGATTTAAAACTATTTTGTGGCCAATCTTTAGCTCCTGGGCAATGCTACCACAGCTCGCATGCCGTCTACTTCGATAATTTCCAGAATTTTAGTGACATTTTCGGCGATAGGCGTTCCAGTGCGTGGTGCATCTTTGATATCAAAATTACCAGAACGAAATCGACGGAACTAAAATTGCACGTGATGGCTGTGACAGTATCGGGATCATAGACACCATTCACAATTTCAGCAATTTCAGAATTTTCTCTTTATTTACCTTCGTCCTTGACACGCTATAACTCACAACTGAATCGATCAACCAAAACAATGAAAAAAGAATTTTTAGTACATGAATTCCCCTATCCAACGAGTAAAAGTATGGCGCACGGCACAAATACGCAAATATATACGTTACTAAAGTCATCTAGCGAAAAAATAATGGATTTCTTTTTCCCCAACCCATTAATTACATTATTTTTCCACCGAAAAGTATTTTCTTTGAAATAAAATTTAATCTAGTAGCCGAATTTTGCGAAAAAAATAATTTTTTTATATCGATTTTTGTTCTCTAACACTTGTGCCTAATTTATAATACGAAAGCAATTCATGTATATGTATATAGACAGCTTTTTCCCGAAAGCAAAACTTCTTTGGTGGAGATACAGCGTTTCCTCAATAGAAAACTTATGACTTTTGTCTTACCGAAAAGTATGAAACATATTTTAAGAAAAAAAATTTTTGCGTGTTAGATTGGTGGTTACATTAGGAGGAAGGTTATCAAACTTTTAACTTTTGCCTTATGAAAAATTCTTTGAAGTTAACTGCATTTTGAATTTGATGAAAATTGTTTATCATATGATCATATGATTTAAACGGAACGATATCCAAATCAATACGATAACTTGATATGTATCAAAATATAAAATTCTGACTAACAACATCTTTTTGTTGCCTAACATAATTTTTTTAAACTATTTTTGAATATGTATATACATTTGAGATTTAATGGGATTAGTGTTTAAATAATTAATTTTAGGAAAACTTGGGAGGTTAAAAATTAATATGTCAAAATTGTGGGGATGCTCTTCTTAAGGTTTCGCTAATATTTCTGTTCAGCGATTGAGTGAAATTTAGTAGAAATAAACTATATAGACTAAATTTGTGTGTATTGTTTTACTCCTTCACTGAACAATTTAAAAAAATATTCTGACTACTGAATGAATTCAGTCGTCTGTCGAGCGGAGAGTTTTAAAATGCCTACCTTATAGTTTTTATTTTAGCAAAAAAAACATACACATAATCACTATACTGGACTACTCTAGTACGCCCTGCACTAGACATCACTGTCATTTTGGTCGCGCTGTCTTCAAGAGTGTTTATGTATATACAATTATGATGAAGAAATTAGGTACACTGGAATATTATATATAGTTTTTCAAGAAGATACACATTTATAATTTCGGAATAGAGATATGAAAATATTTGGCAACTCGAATACAGAAGGTGCTAAGGATAAACATTTGCGTAATATTATTTTTGTTTGGTTAAAAGAAGAAATAGCCTTCAAAAGGTTTGCAAGATTTAAGGCGATTCACAAATGCTTATTGAAAAAAGATGCGATCGGGCTATTGTTGTTATAGGCACCAAATATATTTTATTGTTTTGAATTTAAGTAAGTAAGCAAGCAAGCTTGTTTCGGTTGATGTTACTTACAATATGTGGGCGATTAAGTCAATAAATCACAAACAAGTCTCGGCTTTGAAAAGACTCTCACCTAGTTTCTGACATCATACAGGCATATTTTCAATCTTTGCTAAAAACTAAATAGGTTGTGTTAGGGTGCATAATTTTAACATTTTTAACATAAAATGACGTTCTACATAGGTAATCATTTAAATAATTATTACTTTGCTGTATTTAATACAATAATTAAATTGAAAAGAATGTAAAATAACGTGCAATATTTGTGAACATGAAAACTGTACATATTCAGAATTGTTTTCTTATTTTGAAAAAAATTAGTATGAAGTTCCAGTTGCTTCGAGCAGATTATACGCTCTACATTTAATATTTGAAATAGAAAAAATATAAATATAAACATTGATTTGCTGCGTTTCGTCCTAAATAAGAAACAAACATTTTGTTAGCTCAACAAAAGTATTTGGAGATCTTCCATGTCTTAATTTAATACTGCAATCATCTTAATTGCAAATAATACTTTGATCTTAAAAAAAAATTCAAAAATACCTTAGCTACGATAGTCTTGGCCGTTTTACTGTTAGAATCGGTGAGTTAAAGCTGTATGGTACAGAGAAAACAAATTTATTTTTTAGTATCGATATTTAGCTCCTATAATGTATGTAAACTGGTTTGTTTCTTTAATAAATTGGACTACCAAAATTTTTTATAATTTGCTTATTAAACTTTACTGTTTATTGTTTGTATGTGTAAAATTAATTAATAAATCTTTTTCATTATTTTCATTATTTCTGAACTAAACGTTGCTTATCATAATAAATTAATGACCACTTATCGTTTGAGTTAATTTTTCGATCGATAAAAATCAAAACTTTTAAGATTTTTGTACTAAATTTTACATTTTCTAAACTATCTCTTAAACTTTGAAACATTTTAGTTTGAAGCAACTAAAGAACGAATTAGGGCAATTGGTATTTTTCTGCGTTCAAAAATTGATTTTTTGTACACATCGTTCTGGACAATTTAAGTACCAAACAGCCTTAAGGATGGAACACACCAAGAGAAGGAGCGTGTTCCAAGCGATTCATACGTTTTAGTAGTAAAACGAATTGTGTCAATTTTATCTAGGTTATGAGTAGCAGCAAAGAGCAGTAAGTTTATGCTGCTGGGTGTGGGACTTATTGATGCCGCGGTACATGCAACTTCATTCATTGTAATTTCTTTAAATTTTTCAAAAAAGTTCACAAAGTATATGATTTGTTTTATTGGTAATACTATTTTTTATACTCAAATTACAATTTTGAATCATTACACAAACTACAATTTTGTATCAGCACAGCACAGCGCATAAGCTAATATTTAAATTTGCTGCTAGTTACTGCTGCAAAGTGTTTTTCATTCTTAATAAGGGCCCGTCCGAATACATACTGTAATAATTATTTTTATTATGCAACCTAATTATTATACCAGCTATGGCGTAATAATTTTTGACATAACTGAAATAATTTTTGTATCATTTCATTGTTATTGTTGGAAATGCACCATTTTTTGAGTTATGAATTTAACAAATTATTGCATATTCAACTAAATTAATACAATTAATGAAATATTGGACCCAAAATAAGCTTCAGTTATCTTATTTTCTATATGCAACAACTATTATTACAATTTTTTAATAATGTCAAAAATATTTCAATATTCGGACAGCAATCGAACTTTAACAAATTATGGAAGAGAAATTTATTTCACTAATGTCAAAATTATTGCAAAAAATTTAATTATTACAGTATTCGGACGGGTTCTAAAGTCTCCTCTCGAGGTGACTTGGCCTTTTTCGAAACGGCTACTTATTGCGTATTTATTGTGCCGCTCCACACCGTGCGGTAACACGATGCGTTTTTCTTCGTCTCTTACCTCACATAATTTTAAAGTAGGGGTTCTTTGAAGCATGTTTACAGTAACAATTTTATGTGCGGCTCGTGTTGTATGCTCACAAACGAAAATCGAAAAAAAATCAGCGTCAGAATTAATTTTTTGTTTTTTCATGATTAGCATGAAATTGAGTTTTGACAAAAAATAAACGCCTTAGCAAATGTGGGGGGTATTTTACAATGTGCTTCAATACCTACTAGATTTTGTAAATTTTGTTTTTTGCATTTTCTAGCCGTTCCACTCAAGCATCCAATATAAAATGAATATAATTTTACATATACATAGACACGTATCGCACTTGATTTTTGCCTCCAGAGATAAATGCTGCTTGAAGGCTGGTGCACCGTGCACGAGCAAGCTGAAGGCGAACCCAAGAAAGTTGGAAACTGTGATTGGACCGTAGTAACACGCAAGACGTTTAAAATTAAAAATTTTAAGTTATAAATTATACAATAGTAAAGTTCTATTTAAATCTTATTCTACTTTGAATTTGTATTTTGTATTTTGTATTTGTATTTATTAAAATTAAATTAAAATGTTGTATTTCAGAAAACATATTGGTAACAACGTTTATCGAACCCGGAACCGTAGCTTGAAAGCAACAAGCTTTACCTCTCAAACCACGAAACACAAGATCATGTTTAAATGATCTAAAACGATTTGCTACACATAAGAAAACAATAAAATTGGTACGATTGTTATGAGATCACACTTTCTTAACTTTCTGTGGTTGCGCACAGCTTGCTCACAATTCTCATTCACAAATCTAGAGTTTTGTTTGAAAAATTTAGTGTGTGAACCAGCTAACGAGCGGCCTTCTAAAAGAAGTAAGAACATGTTTCTGGCTATTGGTCTTAAGCTATTAGATTCACGACAACAATTTACGAGCATTTTTGAGGGATCGCTTATTCAATAACGGCCCTCACGAGCATATTTATTAAATAAGTAAGACTTATATGTGTTCTTGCTGAATATACGATATATATGCTTCTCGATGGTTAGTCTTTTGGAGTAATTAGATTGACGGGCTAGAATGGATGCAGATTCAAAATCAGGAAGATGACCCAAGTTAAGGCAATGGTCCATCAAAGCTGTGCTTTGTGTGGAAGGGTTCAATTCTCTACCTAAATCACGTTGATGGTTTTGAAGTCTTTTCTCCAGATATTTTGGTTTGTCCAACATAATTTTATCTGCAGGGTCCTGTGGATTCACCGCCCAGACACGGGATCATGTACTATATACGACATCAGTAGTTTTCAAAACCGGTATGGGATCTTTCAGTTTGGTAAACATTTTGCGTAAGCTCTTATCATTTCGGTATGCCAAGGTTGTGTTAGGTACGAGAAAACTAACAATCTCTTCGATTCTTTCAGACACTCCACCAACAAACGTCATGCTTCTATATTTTCGGACAGGAACTTCAATTATTTCATTGTTTTATATAGGTGGGGCGTAAATTATATTTTGAACTGATAATATGACTTTCTGAATGATGTTGTGTGGAAAGTTATTATGACAAAGCATATTGTAGACGATTTGTCGATTTTTATAATGGAACGTGAGTGAACTTAAATAAAAAACGCAGTGTTGATTTTTTGAATTATGGTGGTGTGTGTAATAGTTTAATATACGATCCGAGCATTTAGCTTTCCGATACCAATCAGTGTGTAATTCGTCATTATCATAATGGTATCACTAACACATCGAGGTAAGGAATATTACCGTTGACCTCCTCCTCCATTATAAACTGAAGTTTTTAGTAAAAATTATTCAGTGCGTTCATTATTGCTTCGATAGATGATGAGGGCACTATTGTAAATACATCATCGACGTATTTAAGGCACACCTTCGGTGTGTATGACAATTTCAACATAGTAAGTGTCAGTAGTCTTGAAGTTATGATATCAGCTATAATAGAAGAAAGGGGGTTATCCATTAGCATCCCAACAATTTGTTTGTAATAAACACCATCAAAAACAAAATAAGTTAAGTACACAGAATTGTAACATTTCAATGAAAAGTTCCCTTAGGATGTCTGTGTGCATACTTAATGTGTCCCTCTTATGATTTTTATTTTAGATATCAAGTCCCGAAACTCAAACGAATTTGTAATAATGAAACCGTCACCCACCAATAGGTATTGTAAAATACGAGATAACATTCTTGATAATCGTGATGATGGAGTGTTTATGGAAGCAACAACGAGGTACATAGAGATATTGGTTTTGTGAACTTTAGGAAAAGCATAGAGTTTGGGAGTGGTACTATTGTAAGTCACAAGAGAACGTTTCTCTCTTAGATCGATTGATTTACTATCAAAGAGCTTCTGATAATGGTATAAAACATACCGAAACGTTTGGCAAAAATAAATAATAATTTCAGCATATGAATTATGTTTTAAATATTATTTTAAACAAAAAAGCCGATTAATTTACAACAAATAAAATATTCCAGTTCAAATTTATATTTTGGGACAAACACCAAAACTCCTCCAAATAACAAACATAATGTACAAATAGGTTTTGAGTGGAACAACATGTGAGGTAATTTCTGCCAAATTAATATTTTGATGGACCTCAAACATTTAAATTTCAAAACTTCCAATCTGGAAGTTATTTCCACGTTCTGTGCCGAAAAGGACACACAAATCAAGATAAAAGTCACGCAAACAACATAGTTTTCTGGGGAAATTATAAAATAAATTAGCATATTTTTATTTTGAGGTGTTACTAATTTATTACTAAAGGGTGATTTTTTTGTGGTTAGGATTTTCATGCATTAGTATTTGACAGATCACGCGGGATTTCAGACAAGGTGTCAAAGAGAAAGATGCTCAGTATGCTTTGACATTTCATAATGAATAGAGTTACTAACGAGCAACGCTTGCAAATAATTGAATTATATTACAAAAATCAGTGTTCGGTTCGAAAAGTGTTTCGCGATTTACGTCCGATTTATGGTCTACATAATCGACCAAGTGAGCAAACAATTAATGCGATTGTGACCAAGTTTCGCACTCAGTTTACTTTATTGGACATTAAACCAACCACACGAATGCGTACAGTGCGTACAGAAGAGAATATTGCGTCTGTTTCTGAGAGTGTTGCTGAAGACCGTGAAATGTCGATTCGTCGCCGTTCGCAGCAATTGGGTTTGTGTTATTCGACGACATGGAAGATTTTACGCAAAGATCTTGGTGTAAAACCGTATAAAATACAGCTCCTGCAAGAACTGAAGCCGAACGATCTGCCACAACGTCGAATTTTCAGTGAATGGGCCCTAGAAAAGTTGGCAGAAAATCCGCTTTTTTATCGACAAATTTTGTTCAGCGATGAGGCTCATTTCTGGTTGAATGGCTACGTAAATAAGCAAAATTGCCGCATTTGGAGTGAAGAGCAACCAGAAGCCGTTCAAGAACTGCCCATGCATCCCGAAAAATGCACTGTTTGGTGTGGTTTGTACGCTGGTGGAATCATTGGACCGTATTTTTTCAAAGATGCTGTTGGACGCAACGTTACGGTGAATGGCGATCGCTATCGTTCGATGCTAACAAACTTTTTGTTGCCAAAAATGGAAGAACTGAACTTAGTTGACATGTGGTTTCAACAAGATGGCGCTACATGCCACACAGCTCGCGATTCTATGGCCATTTTGAGGGAAAACTTCGGAGAACAATTCATCTCAAGAAATGGCCCGGTAAGTTGGGCACCAAGATCATGCGATTTGACGCCTTTAGACTATTTTTTGTGGGGCTACGTCAAGTCTAAAGTCTACAGAAATAAGCCAGCAACTATTCCAGTTTTGGAAGACAACATTTCCGAAGAAATTCGGGCTATTCCGGCCGAAATGCTCGAAAAAGTTGCCCAAAATTGGACTTTCCGAATGGACCACCTAAGACGCAGCCGCGGTCAACATTTAAATGAAATTATCTTCAAAAAGTAAATGTCATGGACCAATCTAACGTTTCAAATAAAGAACCGATGAGATTTTGCAAATTTTATGCGTTTTTTTTTAAAAAAAAGTTCTCAAGCTCTTAAAAAATCACCCGTTATAAATAAAATGTGGAATAAATTTTATTTCGTATTTACAATCGTTTATTTTTGAATTTTCAATTTTCTTGATTTTCGCTAAACGTCAAATTAAGACAGAAGACCACCAAATGTGTACGTCTTACGGAAGACATTTTTTAGTACTAATGATAACTAGAGTAATTTTTAAACTTTTTGAAAATTTTTTTTTGCGAAATAATAAACAAGTGATTAAGATAACTAAAGAATTAGACACACCAAGGGCGGTGCGTCAAAGTCGAAATGAACTATCCTACTCGACGCGTATATCCGTTCACACCAAAAACGGCGCGGCGATTTCTTTGTTTTGATTAATTTGAAGAATTTTGGACTTTTGTTTTATTAATCTTTTTTTTTTTTTTTATTATCTCTGCAATCTGTTCTGGGGCCAAGGCTCTCCTAACTCTTTCACGGTTACCTTTTTCCGTCCTTACTTTTACGCCAGTGTGTAGGCCAATTCGAGGACGTACGGTTATAGGTCCGATTTTGTTACCATCTGCACATTGCATAGCTCCATGCCAGCCTATACTGGCATGGAAGATGGGTCGGCCCATGAGTTTTGCACTCCGACAGGGGGTCATAGATGTGTTCCATTTCATCACAGATCGTAATCTGTTGATGAAAATTCCCTTTTGCATCCTGCCCCTATCGGGATTCGAACCCGGTACCTCCCGATCCAAACGCCAAAGCTTTAACCACTGTGCCATTTGGTCGGTAAATCTTTATTATTGGTGAATATTGGTGAATAGTATGAATGCATAAGTGAATGCCGAATGAGAAATATATGGACCACAATTGAAGTATAATTATAATGTATTTAGGTTATGTTCGGCGGCGATGTATGAACTTTTGTTGGACGCTTGGTGTGGGACATAATTTCGCGGCGGTGGATGTAACTTCATTCGACACAATTTCTAAACTATTACAATTTTTCTATTCAAAATTTAACATTTGTAGTACATAAACTTATCGTTTTTTTACAACATACATAAATAAATTAATGTTTATTTAAATTCACCGCTCGCCGCCGTCGCTTGGTGTGTCTAGTCCTTTAATCAAGACGAAACTTAAACCAAAGACAAAATAGCTTAACTAACCAGATTTTAGTTAGTGATTGTGCATCAGAATTGAGGTGCAAGAAACTTTTTAACGAAAAGTGTAGCTACATAACTTAACGAAAAGTGTAACTTTTAAAAAAATGTACCAACAAATATATGAAATTAACATAATCTTCGTTAAAAACCGTTCATTCAAAAATATACAGTGGGCCAGGAATTGGGTTTAAATATTACCAAAACCAATCAGCTTGGGCTTATTCAAAAGAAATTTAACCATTAAATGTTTGACAGGATTATTGTTCTAGTACTATCATCCTCAAAAATTTTAAAATTGTTACCAAATGTGGGCATATGTCTTCTAATAGTGGACGAATTGAGCTATTCATAACAATTAACCACAATAAAATAGAAAGGCTTGTGGCTGCTTCGAAATAGTTCTTAATTCGGCAAATTTTTCAAAAATTTAAATATTCAATGGCTTAAGAACTATGGAGAAGCAACTCAAAATCTGTTTATTTTAATGTGGTTAAATGTTATGAATAGCAAAATTCGTCCACTATGAAAGGCGTATTCCCACACTTGATAACATTTCTAGACAATTTAGGTATGACAGTAGTGTAGAAGTTATTTCAAATATTAGATGATTAAATTTCGTTTGAATAACCAAAACTAATGAACGAGTGGATTGGTTTTAGTAACTGGCTACTATATGTTACTTTATTTTACGTACTAAAATAAAGTAATATACAGTTATTAACTGATCGGGATGAAACTTCATACTTATGCTTTTCTCACAAATTGGGAGACCTCAGTGAATTTTGGTCGCAATCGGCCACCAAACGTGGCAGCTTCCACAGGAGCTTTTTTGTTTATTGCAAATATTTTAAAAAGTGTATCATTTCCGAGAAAAATGATTATAAACTAAGATTATAAATTAAATTTGCAACAATACATTATTTCTACGTAGTAAAATGAAGTATAGTAATTATGAAAAGTTTTGGCCTTGCGATTTTGGCAGATTTACCATTCGCTATATCGCCGAAGTTGAAAAAGCAGTTTTTAAAAATTCTGTGTGTGGGTGTGTTTTTGTGTGTCTGTGTGTGATGCCGTGCAAACTAAATGTTGTTGGTTCTCTACAGCCTTTTCTAAATTATGAGATCCCAGTGATTTTTGGCCAAAATCGGTTCACCGGAAATGGTAGCTTCCGTAGAAGCTTTTTTCGATTTGCAAATATTTTGAAAAGTTTATCATCAAAACTAACGATTATGAACTAAAAGATATTTTTTTTCAAAATTTAAGCGTAAATGACGTTTTTTGGCCAAAACTTGTTTTGAATAAAAATTCGGCCATGTCACTGCTCAGACGAATTGATTTATCGGGTTGAAAGCTCATACTTAAGCTTTTTCCACAAATTGTTAGATCCCAGGTGTCCCACCGGACAACTTCCATACGAGCTTTTCCGTATCGTTTCCGTGAAAACCGACTATGCAAAAAAAACTGTTTTTTTTTGTATAGTAATCATGAAAAATTGAACCTCGTGCGAGTGTGGTGTCGTTCAGACTACATGTTGTTGATTCCCTACAGCCTAGACGAATTAGCTGATCGGGATGAAGTTTCTTAAACTTTTTTCAGCTTTTTACAAATTGGGATATTCCAGTAAAAATTCCGATTGTTGGTCCAAATCGGTCCACTAGAGCTTTCTCATGTCTTAGAAATACATATTTTGAAAAGTATATAGCATTTGCGACAAAACGATTAAAACAACAAAAAATTTGATTAAGTTTCAAACCAAATTTGTTCAGAATATTTTTTTTCTTAATTTTACCTGAAATGGCATGTTTTGATCAATAAAACTTTATTTCACCAAAATTCGGCATTTCTACAGTCCAGGCGATTCATTATTCGGAATCAAACTTCATACTAAAGCGTTTCTCATAAATTAGGAGATCCATGCAATATGTGGTGGACATTTCTGAACCGGAAGTGGAAGATTCCATAGGTAGAACCTTTTTCAATTTTCCACTGAACTTTAAATTTTCAACAATGGGACCTTGTTAGTTTTCTGAAATTTAAGCAGGAATAATGATTTTTTATTATACAAAACAGTTTTTACCAAAAATCCTGTAGGTTCAATTATTTGATTTAGAAATTAAGTGTGGTGTATTCGAGATCAATGTACATTTGTCGTAAAAGAAAGTCGGCCACAACATATTCACCCATCCATTATTTCTATGAGCTCTTTTAACTAAACTAAAACACTTATTTACTCACTTTTTTACATCTTTCGTTAATAAGTTCACTGCAAATAACAGGAGAGTATTTACTGAGAATCCTGCTTAAAACAAAAACGGAAACTGATGAAGCTGTATAACATCTAACGAAATCGTTACAAGAAGCAGCAAAAATGCACACATCATCACTAAAACTGTGAAAATACGCCAACATTCAAAAATTTTCAGAAATTATTAAAAATGTTGTGCACTTTATGATCACCTCATCTTAAATCAAAATTAAGTAAATAAATACAATTGGCATAAAGTTGCATAAAATAAATCACAAACATATAAAGCTAATAGGGCGTCTGATTGGTCTTAGGTATTAGCGAAAATATACTTCAAGAACTTCAAGAAAATCAATGAAAAACTTCGATCTCTTACAATAAACCCTTGTTCTGAAATTAGAAATTCATTCAAAAAAAGATGTGCTGGTCAACATTATTTTTATATAATTTTGAATCATTCGATAAAGTATGGTATAAATTAATTTATATACAATACAAAGTTTGCCCAAATTTACCAACAAACTTCTTTGAAAATCCTTTAAATGAAATTCAAGCACGGATTCCATATTTAAACAGTGTATCTTCTTCCTTCAAATTATGTAATAATTTCAACATTTGTGGATGATGAGCAGCTATATCCTAAGCTTGTTAGTTTCTCACGAATAGTGTTTACAGACGGTGGCCCCAGAGGCAGTGCAGATTTATAAGCACCCCATCTAACACAAAGGTGTATGTCGTATTTATTATATTTAAAAATCGAAATACACAAAATCAAAATAAATTTGAATTCCTAAATTGGCTCATCTTTAAAAATACAGGTTTAAATTGGATGGAGTTTAAACATTTTAGATATTTAGAAGCCTTTGAAAATTCTTAGTATCCAATTTCAACCTCCTTGTATATTTCGGGTATTCTTTCGAGTATATTAATTATATTAAAGTTAGTACCTACATACATATTTGGTCAATTTTTATTTCCTATAGTGAAATTACCGAAATTGCCGAAAATTGCCTAAATGTATACTTTAGGCACACAAAACGGCAAGCAATAACAAAAAAGTTTTAAATGGACGATCATCAATTATGAATTTAAAATTTGTTGAATATAGAACATAAATAATTTGAATACAAAGCTTTAATCTAAAATTTTGTTTGGCATTCTACAATGTGCATCTGCCTTAAATATCCAAATTGTTACTAATTGCGAAATGCTTAAATGACCACCCATTATTGATGTTAGTGCATCACAGTTATATCTCATTTTAAACATGAAAACCTAATTAGCGTATAAAATTGTGTTACTTTATCATTTGGTTTACAAAAATTTTGGGTAACCAATTAGGCACAACTGCCGCGGTGCCACGAAACTAGGCGCGCTTATTGTGACGTTTATAATGTGAAATATTTGGATAAAAAGGAAATGAAAAAGTTCATTATATGGAATTCATATGACCAATTATTCTTCGTCGCAGGACTAATATCACGCCGTAAATGCAATCGTTTTTGTTACTTATTAGTGTTGTTGAAAACCAAGAATCGAATCCTTCAAAACACTTGACATGCAACACCGTTTGTGTTACAATTCTGATCATTCGTGTTCATGTAACGATTAATGTAATCTTTTTGACAGACCTAATGACATTATCACAGGGACCAATTTTTAGCTTATGAGCAATGCCGTACTCCAAAAACTCCAATCAGAAATGACTACAGGGGTTCAGGAACTCTTGGACGCAAGCACAAAACAATCTTATATTAACTTGCAGCAATTTTCATTAGTAAGCTTTTTTAGTGAAATCTAATTCAATTTTTTTATTAATATTTATTGAATTTTACAAACTATATAGTAAAGAGCACACAATTTATAAAGTATTTTCTTAATTGATGAAAATGGTATGTGTTACAATACCAGTCCGAAAAGTAAAACTTGAATAATTATAAAATTCAATGATGCATTGTCTAAGCGGCTGAATGGGCTAGAATTCTCGCTGGAGTATGTTCCATTTGATTCTATAATATCTTGCATATGAATATCTTTGTTTACATCACTAGCCTCACTAGAATTTGCTAAAATAATTAAAAGTGTTTATTATCATTTAAAAAACTTATGTGAAGAGGTGCTATACACTAAACTGAACGTGTAAATAGTGTTAGACAAATATACCTGGGCGTGAAGATGAAATATGGCCGGAAAACACAATTTAATCTTAAATTTCCAACGTTGAGTAATAATTGGCCAATCAATTTATATTTATATTTGTTAAGACTTAAAATACCGCTAAATTTTGTGTCTTTGATTACTTTCCATATTTGAATACATTAAATATAAAAACATTTTAGTTTTCCAGTCGGATTTCATTACACTTCCCCTTCAAATAATAACTTAAAATTATGGCAGTTAATTTCAGACATAACTGTGAGGCAAGATATAAATAACCAAATAAACAGTTTTTAAATTTTGATTATACCTGAATGTACTAAGCTGTAATATTGGTCAAAACTGTTCAAGTGACGGTAAAATTTATTTATAAATTAAAGAATATTCGATTAGCACCCTCAACAACTAATTAGTTTAATTTTTCCAGTTGCTTTCTCCCATCCTCCTTCCCACAGACACAAATAACTTTGCACTTTATATTAAATTTTGGTGGTTTCTGTTTCCTCGATTACGATATGATTGTACTCCTCCGCAAAACAATGTTTCCTTTAAAATATGGGCATAAATATAAAAAGAGACCACTGTTTCAAAACAATTAATATTTTACAGTTGCACCACAATAATCTGAACATTATCTCTATTATTTTATTAATCTCCTTGCTTAAGTAGGGTTATTGCGAATTTACAGATTTTTACAATTTTCAAGTAATAGTTGTGTGTTTAGAGAAATATGTTAGACATTGAATAAAATTAGCATTGTAAGTGTAACTAGTACAAACTGCCGTAACTATTTCATGAAAATTGGGATTTTTTGTGAACATATTTTGTTCTAATAGAGAATGTTATGAAAATCGTCATTTTGTTATAATCTACCCCGCGGAAAGACTGCGGATTAGTTACACTAGTTTAGCAAACTTCGGTACTTGACCACGAAAAATTTAAAAATCTACCAGTAAATTAGAGTTTCTCTACAGGATACTTGATTGAATTTTGCTAAACTAGTTTAGCTAATCCGCAGTCTGTTTTTATGAAAAATTTACTTAAATTTTATTTCGTTTTTGACAATTGGGAGGTAAATATGAAAATGGTTTCATTTGTTTATTTGTAAACAACAAAAATAAAAACCGAATTCAATACTTTCATATACATTTTCGGTTCGTACTCTCTCTCTGTCTCTCTCTCTTTAAATTTTATTCTCTTTGTTGATATGTACCTTAAAATAAATCGAAGCAATAAAACCGAAGAGTATTTTAAGCGAAAATATAATAGCAAGTAGCGAATTTCATCGATAAAAGCAATTCAGGCAGCAATTTCACTCTCTTGTTCTTAAACTGGAAAGGTTTAACGTAACATTTTGGAAAAATTAGGGATTTAGTACAAATATAAGGATTAGACTTATTTATATAAATAGGGGATTATTGAACACAGGAATTATTTCAATTTTTAGAATTGTTTATTTATTTTTTTCTTGTATTTTTATATTTTTATGCAATCACATAAACAGATTTATTTTAATTTTTATTTAACCATTCAAAATTTTGGATGAAACCAAAATTGTTGTATTCAATGTAACAATCAAAACCCTATATTTGTTTTTTAATATTTTTATTTTTCTCCGCCAAAATAGCGTGTTTTATATATAGATTTAAATGTACAGTGATAACGATATATATATATATATATATATATATATATATATATATATATATATATATATATATAAAAATATATACATATATACATATATATATATATATATATATATATATATATATATATATATATATATATATATATATATATATATATATATATATATATATATATATATATATATATATATATATATTTATTTATATTTATATAATTACAAATAAACTATGTTATTATTTCATAGAAACTCAGAGAACATACATCGTCGCAAACTATTTTATTATTTTATTTATAAATTTTAAAAATAGAACGTTATCAATGTACTGTATGTATTTTAAAATTTATTTTACATTTTTAAATAAATTTGTTTCTATATTTTACGTCAACGTATTTATATTTTTTATTATTTTTAGTCTTTTTTAATATTATTTTAAATTATAACAAACTATAATTAGTTAACAAAATAAAAAGTCTCTAAATTAACAATAAATAAATAAAATTAAAATTATATTATTATTATTATTATATTATATTATGTATAGTATGATTTATTTATTTTATTTAAATAAATTTATTATGTGTGATATGAAAATTGGTTGGTTTAAATGTATTTTATATGTTTATTTCTGGTTGTGTGTATGTGTGTACGTTGGTATATGAGTGTTAATAAAACTTAAGAATTATAAAAAAATTATTAGTGAATATTATTTTCTCCAAAATAAAAATAAAAACAACAAATTTAATTTTCGTTTTTAACAGGTTTTTTAATTAATTATATGGTTTTTTTTTGTTTTTTTTTATTGTTACATTTCTGGCGCCCAACATGGGGTGTTTAATATAAACTGGAAGAAAATGCATTTTATTTTAATTAATTTTTGTGGTACTTTTTCCCAGGATATAATTTATGTTTATATGTATATGTAATAGAAAAGAAATATATGGCAAAATAAAAGGTTTATGTGTGTGAATATTAAATGTTTCTTTGTTTGAGTGGCTTGTGCAAAAAATAAAAATGGTGCAATTTTGGTAGTCTATAATTATTATACTAAATAGGGTTCAGTTGAGGGTTTTACAATTTTTGAAAAAAATATTTAGAGAAGAAGAAATTACCATTACATTTTTCTTGGATTTTGGAATTGGATTATAGAGGCGTGATGATATATAATTTTGGTATTATTAGTATTTAATGATTGAAATAGTTTTCATTTTTAGTATATAAAACTGAATTTATCTAGTACTACCATCAGTCTTTAAAAGTAAGTGTAAAAATATTAACATCTTTTATAAATATATAAAGTTAAATTTTGTTGCTCCCCTCAATATTTTTGTTTGAATTTATAAATAAAGGAAATTGTTTACGCTGGACCAAGAAATCATCAAACACGCTTTTCCTCTAAAAACTTTGATTCCGCATATGGAGGTGGTTTACCACCAAATATACTGTCCAATTCCAAATATACCTTTTTGCCCTTTAAGATCTTTTGAATTTTTATTTTTACTTAATGCTTTTTTACCATTACCATTATTTTCAGTGTTTTTTTTTGCATTCCTATTATCATTATTTAAATCTAATTTGGAGTTTTTTTTTGCTGACTGGGTTAATTTATTAATAATTGGTTGTTGCTGTTGCTGTTGATCCTGTTTTTTAGGAGGAGCAGAATTAGAATTGGGTGCAAATTTAAAATTTCCATTATTTGATTTGGCTGTTGAATGACCTATTTTTTGTGCAGTCATTTTTGGTACCTTGGTCGATTTTTCCAATTTCGTTGGACAACATTGGAATGGCTTGTATTCTGGCACAAAATTTTGTCCTTTCCGTGCTGCCTGTCCTTGATGTCCCAATCCGACATAGAAACATTCATCATCTATTTTGCGTTTCATTGCAAGTTGAAGTTAATATTATTGAGTCGTGGACGAATATTTTACAAAAAATAAATAAATATAAAAAAAAACAAATTTTTGTTTTAATAAAACATTTTGTCAGTTTTATAAATATATATAATAATGGTAAATATATAAATAAATAATATTAAACAAAATAACAAAGCAAAAATATATAAAACAGCAAAAAAGAAACAACAAGTAAAAAATTGCAAAAGCATTTCCCTAATTTTGAAATCATATACAGAACGATTTTGAGGTTAGTAAATCAATAATAAAATAATTAATAGAAAGTGAATATATATATATATATATGTATAACAAATCAATTATCAGTTAATTTAAAAAAATTATACAATAAACAATAAATATCATAATTATATATATTAACTGACAAAATGTTTTTCTTTTGTTGTAATAATTAATAATTTTCGAATAATGACGCTCCAACAGATTTTTTGGGATCTTTCAAAATAAATACTAAAGCTTATTTACTATCTATATAAATTAAATAAATTAATCAATAAAAAAATACTATGTGATGAAAAGTAAAAAACGAATTTATTTATTGGACAAAAAAAAGTTTAAATGAATGACAACCATGTTGTGAAATCAAAATTCAAAATGGCTGATTTTTTTCTCATCACTTAGCCGATATTTTAATTGAGTTTTTATTTAATTCATGTTTTACAATTAAATTACTAATGTGTGTTGTTTTATGTGCAAATATGTGTTTGTGTGTTTGTGCGAGAGTGTATTTGTATATAATTAAAATAAATAATTAAAATAATTAAAGAAAACGTGATTGCATAAAAAATATAAACATTTTTCTTTGACTTTTAAATATTAAAACATTGTGTCAGCTAGAATACATAATGGAAATATTAAAATTAATAAATAAATTAATTTATTATGTCTTAATTTAAAATATATATATATTTATATATACATATATACTTGATCATTTGATTTTATATATGCATGCGACATGGATGGAATGGGATATTCATACAAAATAGTCTTTGGTGTCATTTAAATTCTACTAGTTCTGAATATCAGAGACATTATAATTTAAAAAGGCCCTAATGTTCAACTTCTATACAATGGATTTTAAAGTTTGTGATATCGCATCAAAAATTTTACTTAAATTTAAATAACACCGATATTGTTCTTTTTAAGGTACATCAATTTGTGGTGCTTCATTTAATAAGAGTGTGTATATAATATGTACAGGTAAACTCAACTATGGGAATTTCTATTTTCAATACGACATACAATTGATTAATTGTATAAAGGAAGAACAAGTGCTACATAGAAATTATTGAAGATTACCTCCAATTTTTACATCGTGGAAAAACATCTGGTAATTTTTTGGATGAAACTTTTGTAATGTGTCTTCATCGTCATTGTCATTATCATCGTCATTGTCATTATCATCGTCCTCGTCGTCAGTGTCCTCATCTTCGTCGTTGTCGTCATCATCGTCTTCGTCGTCATCATCATTATCATCGTCATCATCATCATCATTGTCATCATCGTCATCGTTGTTATGGTCATCGTCATCGTCGTTATCGTTATCGTCATCGTCGTTATCGTCATCGTCCTTATCGTCATCGTCATCGTCGTCTTCATTATCCTGGTCATTATTTTCGGCGTTTTCATCATTATCATTGGCATCCCATTGCCCAATTTTCAATCTCCTTGTTCTTATTAGGTTTAGTTTTCTTTTACTGGAAATTAATGTTTCATCGTCATCATTATCATCGTCGTCATCATCTTGCCTATGTTTTTTATTATTTGTCAGTCTTTTCGATTTATTGTCTAACTTATTTTTAGTTTTTTTGGAATTCAGTCTTTCATCATCACCGTCATCACCATCATCATTATCGTCATCGTCATCATCATCATAATTATCGTCTTCGTCATCATCATTATTCTGTTTCATTTTCCTATCATCTTCATCGTCATCGTTACTGTCATCAATTTTTCTGTCCCTAGAATTTTTCACTTTCGTCATTCTGTTATCACGGTCATGTTTCTTTTTACTGTCTTTATTTATATCATCACCATCAACATCATTATCCTCTAAAAATAATTATGGTCGAACGAAGACATGTACAAAAAAAAATATTTATATAAAGTTGTTAATTATATGCCAAATAAAAAATAAATATTTATAAACGATTTATCTTAAAATTTATCCACGAACAACATCCATGCAAAACATCAATAATAATTATTATTATTTATAAAGAAATATATAGAAAATACAAATTTTAGAAGAATTTTTACTGAATTTTGTTTTTGCTATATGTTTAAAGCATATTAATGCCAATTTATATCTTTTTTGAGTTTAGAATTAATTTTTTCGTAAAAAAAAGATTTAAAATTAAATCTAAATTAGAATGAGATTAGTAAAATAATTAAAAAATTGATAAGTGATATGGAAAATTCTTACTCTTTTGATTGATAAGCCACTGCAGAACACGTTTTTCATTTTTAAGATTACCTAAAATAATAAGTAATACATTGTAAATCATTGGTTATGGAAAAATGTGCCCAAATCCTTACCGTCATACATAATTGGAACACCAGTTTCATAATAAACTAGAGCTGGGAACGAGAATATGCCAATTTCATGTGCCAATTTGACATCATTCGATTTTACAAATTGAATTCCATGCTCGTCTGTTTCATCATCAATTGTTTCTAATTCTTCTAAAATTTCGTGACACGATTCACATTTATCATTATCTAAAAATAAATTTTAATTTAATAAACTATATAGAATATATATTTCTATAATGTAAATATTTACAAAAAAATACAGCCAAATGGTCAACATCATTAATTAAAACTTGAAGGGTTTTACGATCAACAGATTCAATCACGTCTGGTTGTGATTCATGTAGTTCAAGTACCCATTCCAAAATTTCTTCCTCTTTCATGAGATCGCCATCGTAAATTGTACGAAATTTGTGGCGATAAAATGCAAGGGCTGGTAATTCGGCTAAATCATATTCCTTATCGATACCCGAATCAGATGTTTTCACAAAATCAATGTCCTTCTCCTCACATTCATCATCAATATTTTCTAATTCAGCCATAATTTTCTGTGATTTTTTATCACCCTCGCGATAGAAGAACACAACGACATGGTCGTTTTCAGCCAAAATCTTATCCAACATTTTAACATTAACTTCTTCAATTTTACCAGGAATTTCGAGTGTATTCTCATCAGTAAGCCATGATAGTACTTCGTCTTCATCATTCAAATCACCTTTGTATAAAAGAGGTTCACGATTACGGAAGAATACCAATTGTGGTAAATTTTTAATTTGATATTTTTTAGCCAATAACAAATCTTCAGTTGTTACAAAAATTATACCAGCCTCGTCTAATTCATCGTCGATGTTTTCAAGGTCGTCTAAAATTTTGTCACATTTTTCCCCTTCTTCGCATTTACCCGAAAAGTAGACAGCAACATATTCATGTTCCTCGATGAGCCCTGTTAAAATTTCATCAGTAACTTCTTCAATGGTGGCGGTATTCTTTTGTAAAATTAACCATTCCAATACTTCTTCTTCGTTCAAGAGGTCTCCTTCATAAATGGCTGGGATTTTATTCTCGAAATAGACCAATGCCGGTAAATGATCCAAACCATATTCCTTAGCTTCCGCGGCATTATCAATACGAGCAATAACAATTCCTTCTTTTTCTAGATCATCGTCAATATTTTCTAATTCATTCAATACTCTGATATCTTGTTTATCTTCCTTATCGTAGAAAATAATGGCCAAATGTTCAGTCGATTCAACGAGTTTATCCTTCATCTCATCAGTAATTTCAGGAATTTCTGAATGACGTTTTTGATGGATCAACCAACCAAGTAATTCATCTTCCTTCATTAAATCACCTTCGTAAACATGTGGAACACCTCGCTCAAAGAATACGATTGTTGGTAGTTCATCGATACCCCATTCCTTTGCTTCGCTGTCATCATCAATTTTCACGAACGCGATATCATTTTGATCACATTCATCGTCAATGTTTTCTAATTCATGTAAGATTTTTTGTGATTTCTTTTGATCTTTATCGTCTATAAATAAAAATATTTAAGCATTAAAATAACTAAGTTTTGGTTACAAAATTATAGGAACTTACAAAATAGTACAGCAACATGAGGCATTTTTTCAACAATTAAATCGAGCATTTCATCGGTAATATCCTCAATTTCATCAGTTTTTGTTTGATGTTCCAACCATTTAAGCAACACATCTTCATTCTCTAAGTTACCCTCGTACACAGTTGGGATACCCTTTTCGAAGTATAATAATTTTGGCATTTTATCAATGCCATACTCACGGGCCTCATCAGCATTGTCAATTTTAACGAATGCAATACCAAGCGTATCACATTCATCATCGATATTTTCTAATTCGGCTAGAACTTTTTGAGATCTTTTGTCGTTGTTGTCATCTGTATATTAAAAAAATTATTAAGATAAAATATTTCTTATAAATATTATTTAATTATTTTTTTACAGAATAGGACAGCAATTGTACGTCCTTCTTTGATTAATTTATCTAACATTTCGTCGGTAACATCTTCAATTTCATCCTTTTCAAGTTGTCCTAAGAGCCAGTGTAAAATTTCCTCTTCATCTTCTAAATTTCCATCATATACCGTAGGAATTTGTCTTTCAAAGTAAATAATGGCTGGAATCTAAAATTAAGAATCAAAATGGATTTATAAGGTTTTATATTATGTAGGCGATACAAATTCGTTTCAATTATTTCTTATGAAATTAATTTATAATCACTCGGCAATTTTGAATAGACAGAGTAACTTTAATTTCTTCCTATTCTAACAAGTTTGTCAGCTTAATTTATTTCCTACGGTTCACAATAATAAAACAAAAGCAAATCTAATATCCATCTCGCACTATTATTTTATCATACTTATTGCAATACGTTCATACTACTGTTAGTAACAAGGCACAAAATCGTGTACGTCATATTTAAATACGAAGGAATCTCAAGAAATCCATGTTTTATAATAAACAATACGTATATATAAACTACCCAACTCAATTTTTATTAGAAACAATGTCGTATCATTTATTTGTCTTTGATTTGAAAATATGAGAAAAATATAATGACTTAAAACATAAAAGTTAGTTAAATTAGTATTCGCGAATTCCAGCAAAGTAGTTGATATCTGCTGTACAAAATGCAAATTACATCGCCGTTTACTGTGGAGCAAGGGGGATCAAAAGTGTGAAAACATTCAATTTGACAACACTCGTCTCTTTTATAGGTGTAGAAACTAACGACATTTTGATCCAATGGAAATTAGAAATATACAAATTTTTTACTAGCATAAACGTGAGTTTACCAGAAGCTTTCAATCAGAAAAATTGTTCGAGTGATCAGCTTATTTTTATACGCAAAGAGGTGGTGTGTTAATATGTTTAAAAAAATTAGTTTAAAATTTGGAAGCATAATATCCAGCGGCAATATTGTATAAAATGAAGTAGCACTACAAAGCGTTTTCTATGTTTTTTAAACACTTTACATATGCGATCTACACAAGATGGTATTCTAAATGTCCCCAACGAGTATTCCTCATCATTTTACAACCAATCAGCAGATAAAAACAAAATAATTTTATGTCGAATTATGAATTTGTAATGCAATTGTGTAATTTTATAAATGGTCCCGACACTACAGTAGTTTTGGTCATTAAATATAAAAATTAACTTTCCACGACGAACACCACTTTTAAGTAGAATGAGACAAAATATACACCTATACTATTTGTGAGAATGGAGTATTCGATCTTTCTTCGCTAATAAATTTGTTGTTGTGTTGCCATAATTTTTTATAAAAAAATGTCAATTTTAAAATTTATTTTTCCAACCAAAACGAATAATAACCTCTAATTTTTATATTTGATGAATAACTTTATGGCGTGAACGTTGAAGGTCATGTATTTCATTACATTTCCTAGTTTCGTAACAAAAAAAATTTTAAAGTTACAAAAAATATTGTTGATAAAGAAATTTGTCAAATTTGTTTATAGGAGACGGAAAAGATTGTTTATACTCGTACATGATAGTTTTATGCGTGATTGCATAATTCTAATTGTACAAACATAACTTACTAACGGGTTCAAATACAACACTGTTAGTTTCTTTTAAACTCAGAATTACATTATAATGATTACCCACATTTTGTTTGTTAATAATCTTTGAAATTTGTTTTGGGGTCGAGCCACTTCCAAGTTTTCGCGGTTCGATTTTATAGTATCAAATGCCTTTCGAAGGTCGATGAATAAGCAAATTCTCTATTATTTTCGCCAACACTGGACAAACTTCTGATAGAGTACCCATAATTGCTAGTAAAACCCAAATTGAGTTCAGTTGTACAAAAATTGTCTATACAAATAACTTGCTGAAAGTATAGCATTAACATTTATTGGTTGAAATTATGAAGGTAAATCATTAATTCTACTCTTGTGAATTGGAATGCCTTGTCAAATTTTGAGCAAAACTGGAACTATTACATTCCTTTTGCATGAGTTAAACAAGATTACAAGTTTAGGAATTAAAACGTCTTTAACTTTCTTGCTGAATCTTATGGATATCCTGTCGTAATCAGTTGCAAATCTTTGATGCATACTCAACGCTCGTAAATAGTTTGAAATTTCTCCAGTTGTGCAGACAGTTAGCAACCTGGATAGTTATTATTTTGCAAGAGTACGTTCGGTATGTTTACCGTATTTCAAATTTGGCTTTGAAGGAGATTTGCGACGCAGGTGGTAAATTAAAAATTAGAAATATTGCTATTTCAAGTTGATCTGGAACAAATTCATTCTGTGAATTCTTTAAAGAAATTGTACAGTTAGATTTTTTTATTATTTATATTTAACGACTTTTTAAAAAATTAATTAAAAATTAATTTAAAATTATTTTATCGGTTACGTCAGAAAACATATTTCATGAAAATTGATTTGTGTTAGGTATACCTCCAAATTGAGTTGAACGAGGATTCAAAATATTATATGACCATTAATACGCCGGTGGGTCTATTTCAATTTAAACAATTATATGTTCGGTGGGACGAGCACCTCTGAAATTTTTCAAATCTTCGTGGATCCGTTTTTAAGCGATCTTTCGAATACAACTTGTTATCTAAATGGCATTATTGTTCCGGGCCATCACGGGAAGAACATCTAGCAGCAGTAAAGGAATTGTTTCATTACTGCGATGGTTAATTTAAACAAATGTCAATTTTTGGAACGACAAGTTGAATATGTTGGTCATATCATGTCAGGTACTGGAATTAAGCCATAAAAAGAAATAGTTCTAGCAATTGAAAAGCTTTCCCGTCCACAGAACGTCAACGAAGGTAAAGCTGTCTTGTAGAAAGTATAAAGAAAGCAGGGTTTAATCAAATTAAGACAGAATTGATAAAGGGAACGATTTTGATCATCTTCAGTTGTGATTTGTTTCTGGTTTTGGCAACCGATGCTTATTTTATGGACTCCAAACATTGGTCATCACCTCGCCAGGCCAAACATTGGTCGTCATATCGAAGAGGTAGTCTGAACGTGTCAATCATACCAAGAAGGCGCGTTAGATACAAAGAAGGTTCATACAGCGAATACAGCTGAATTTCACAAGACTATTTTTGAATGTGGTGGTTGCTGTGTACTGATGCTTTTTCCCGTTTATAATTCGTCGGCAGGATGACAAATACCAGTTCAGAAACGACAATTAAAGCTCATCAATCAATATTTTCAATCGAAGTGTCCTGGCTGCCTAGTGCCAATTCCATCCATCTTGAGAAGTCGACGTTTTATACATTTAAATGGCAATGAAGAAAATTGTTATAGATCGAGAGTCTACTTATGCCGTGTTGCAAAAGTATTTGTTCACTTACCGTTTTTCGCTAGGTAAGGTGCCAAATCACCAGCGGAATGGTTGCAAGAAACAACAATCTTATCAAATTATAAACGCAAAAGTAATTATCGCTTGTAAAAGGTCGAAACCAAAATCATTATCGTTGATCTGGTGTTTGAGAAAAATTTGGGAGACAAGAAAATATAGAGTTTAGTCAGAAACTGGTGATGGAATGCGCAGACATCAGAATCAGAATGAGACATCAAATGATTAATATTTAAAACGGATAATGCAACAATCATAGCCATAAAAGAACCCTGTAAACCACCGAAGCCAGACACACATCAACAAATATTGGAACATTATAAAGGTTATCAACACCCAGGAGGAACTTTGACGATCCACAAGAGTCCCTACGCCGAGAATTAGATTTGATAACGAAGGATCATCGAATTAAACTGTGGCAAATAGTACTATACGATAAATTATATTATCTCGTCTCCCGGCTGAATCATTAGGTGTATACAGCCCATGTAGGACTAACTAAATAATAGTAGGCCTCACACATCTTGTGGGCTGGGTGCAAGATATCTCATTAAAAATCTGTAGATATTCCCAATCTTTAGTGAGGCAAACATTTTCTGCCTACTTTTGAGTAGATATTTCTTGGTTTCAGGCTAAACTTTAATTGACACTTTAGTTTGTTCTATGTAATTTATTTTCAATGTTTTATCTTCAAAAAGTAAAGCCTCTGATTATTTTGCATCATGAAATAATGGTCAGAACATTATTTCACGAAGTTATTTTAACGTTCCATTTATTTTTTTTTATTCCGAAAATAAAAAAAAATTTATTGGAAATTTTGACACCAACAAGTCATTATAAAATGAGGGGAGCTTTCGAGGCGCCTCACTTCACTCGAACTTCGTTCTAAGCATAAATTATGAAAGAAATGTTTGAGCCCAAATTAACTCAGTTATGTTTTTTACTTTTTTTACGTTCTTAACTAAAGTATAGTAATCATGAAAAATGTTGACATCGAATTTTTTGCAGATTTACCAAGCGGCAAAGAATTAAAAGATTCATAAAAATCAAAAGATTCAATTTTCCACAAGGGTTGTCCTTGTTGGTTTTTGAAATTTAAGCACGGATAATGATTTTTGATTATACACGACAGTTTTACCAAAAGATCGGTAATTTTAATTTTTCGTTTTAGAATCAAGTGTGGAGTATTCGAGATCTATGTATATATTCGCGATAAAAGAAAATCGGGTGTTGGCCACAACATATTCAGACCTCCATTTTTTCCGTACAATTACAATTATTTCAAATATTTGATAATGTCAAAATTAACACATAGCAAACTGGACAAATTAACTTACTAGGGACATGTCCGATTTCTCTATTACAAAATATTGCTGTGATAATTTTGACTCTAGCAGCATAATTTGCTCTTCCATAAAACCAATAAGTTCATTTGCTGTCCGATTACTAAAATAATTTAGTTATTATTAAACAATTGGAATAATTGTAATTGTATGTGAAAATAAACATTACTGAAGAGTATTTTGGATCAAATGTTTCATTAATTGTACCAATTTAGCTGAAAAGTTAATATTTTGTTAAATACATACAAAATTTTAGCGAAAATATAATTTCACTATTAAAAATATGCCATAAGGTGCGCCATTCCCAATTACAACAATAAATTCTTACAAAAATTAGTCTATTAGTTCGACGTTAACTTGTTCGACGTTAAATCGGACACGTCCTATGTAATTATGTGGAAGAGAAAATTATTCTGCTAGTGTCCAAATTATCACAGTAAAATTATTAAAGAAATCGGACACCTTCTAACACAAGGTGTTACGTCAGTGGCAATTTGTAAGAATTAGGGGTTATTTCAGATAAAGTAGTTTAACTATAAAGGTTAATTTAGACGTTTGCGTAAGGCCATAGTGTAAAACTTCGACGTCATCGTCTTTTAACATTTATCCTTGTCACGAAATATTTCAAAAAGAACTCAGACTGTTTCAAAAATCGTTGGTTATTGATGAATTGATTCCGCATAGTTATTTTATTTCAAATCTAAAACAGCAACTAACGATTTTTGTTTTATGAAATGAATGGCTTGTTTATTTTTGACATATTGGCTAATATAATATTTCACCGACACAATTTATGAGATCTTTTTACTAATATGTAAGAAATTTTTTATAACACCAACTTTAGTTTCATAAAAAATATTAACCTATGATTTAAAACAACTGGGTCCTTCTTCAACTTATAAAATAAAACGTCCGCCAGATATTGACAATTTTTCATATAAATCTCACCCAGTCTCAAGATCAACAAGTGTGTAATTAGAAAATGATTCGGAAACGTAATTTCTTAGAGATTGACTTATGGTGTTTTAAGAATTGTCAAAGATGTCCTAAAGTGTTAAATTATATATAAAAATACAAATAAAAATAAGCATAAATTAAATGAGTTTTAATAACGATATCGGATATTTGGGCTAATTTGTTTTATAATCTTTATTGATTTATTATTGATTACTATGAGGAAAAGCAGTAATGAACATGCTTCCATTTGGCATAAAAACGTCAAAAAATGTTATTTTCAGATCAATACCCGCCACATGACCCGGTTATGACAGAATATTAGTATTCGAAAACCGGTTAGTACAATGAAATTCGAAAAATTGCCAACCCTATAATTAAACTTCACATAAAGAAATTTATTAGTGTACAAAATAGCTGCATAATGAGACGAAACATTTATTCATTAAAATATACTTCAGACACTGAAATTAATACGTGAAATTACAATAATATTACATACATCCAATTGTAGAAAAATGATTGTTCGTGTATAACCGGGATATTATATTTCAGGAGATCGTGCATTGAACTGTACTGTTTTTAAAAATATGTTTGTATGAAAATTTTTTAATACAACGCATGCGTCTGCGCAACAAAGTTGAATAAATAAATAAATGAGTCACGTCTATCTGTCATAAATCCATAATAAACCGTATGTAGGTAAGTATAAAATGCATTACATATATGAAAAATCAATGTTACGTCAGAATGGCGTTAATACACTATAAACCACACAATAAACGGACGCAATTTAATTTTTTATATGTTTGGGAAGTCTCAATTACCTATTTAACGCAATTATATGTGGATCGTGATATTTTTAGCCACTTGCCCAACAAGATATTATTTAAAATAAAATTTATAAAAATGTAATAAAGTTATTTTTTTCTGTTTACCTCTTCAATGCCAAATTCTTGCGCAGCATCAGCATCATCAATTTTAACAAATTGAATGCCATGCCGATCACAATCATCATCAATTTTTTCTAATTCTTGTAAAACAGTCATAGATTCTTCTTCACCATGGTCGTCTGCAAAATATGATTTTATAAACGAATCAATTATATTACATAAATTAATAAAATTTATAGTGTGTTTATACGTACAGAATAAAACAACTAAATTATCAATATTTCCAATGAGTGTGTTTAATGTTTTCGCTGAAACATCTTCAATAACATCTTCTTCATCGCCAGTTGATTTATTTGCGATTAACCATTCCAAGACATCTTCTTCCTTTGATAATTCACCTATGTGTACGATTTGAAAAAAAAAAACATATTAAATTACTCCAGTATATACATAAATCTTTCAATACGAGTAGGTACCCTCATAAATTATTGGAATTTGATGTCTATAGTATACAAGTGCTGGAAGACTGCCAAGATTATATTCCTCGGCAAGTGATTCTTCATGTATTTTAACAAAACCAATTCCCAATTGATCAGCCTCATCATCAATATTTTCCAATTCCTGTAGTGCTTTAGCGCATTTTTTACATTCTGGTTTATCTAAAAAAAAAACGGCGTAATAAAATAAAAATTAATATTTTTACTAAAAATGTGGTTTATTTCCCCTGAATATATACACAAAATATACATATTCTAAAATAGAAGAATTACTGTACAATAATAAAGGATTGGGTATCCATATACCATACAGATTAAAATAAAACAGTTACTAAAAATGGAGGTTTAAAATTTCTATAATGTGTAGACAGTTAAATAGAAAAGATTTTTGATTTGTTGCCAATTTGGTTGATAGATTATAAACTTATACTAAGCGCACAGCATCTCACTTAAGGCCTAATCATATTTATTACGCAGATTATACACTAACATGTTTTGCTTAACTAAATTATGAATTATCATATATTATAAAATTTATTTTTATATTTCATAATATCACTTTTATAATAATTTAAAAAAAATATCCAATGCCAGATAAACCCCGTATAACATTTTGTTCAAAAAACAAAACAAAAATTCTCATATTCCACC